>JAESUZ010000752.1:0-651958 GCA_017311185.1 Proteles cristata cristata
GTCACAGACTGAAACAGGCTCCAGGCTCTGAGTTGGCTGTCAGCACAGAGCCCGACGCGGGGCTCGAACCCACAAACCGCGAGATCATGACCTAAGCGAAAGTCGGACGCTTAACCGACTAAGCCACCCAGGCGCCCCTTGGATGTTAATTAATTAATTAATTCGTTAGTTTTTAAAAAGACTCCGACATTTTAGCATCAAAAGTCGGTGCCTCCACTCATCAGTGACACATTTGCCGATTTTCTACTTTCTAGGGTCTGGAACCTTCAACCTATGTTAGTTGTCCACCCATTCCTGCCAGAGTTGTCTTTTCTATACACAATTCTCTGATTTCTTAGACTTATAATGCCATTATCTAAGCTTTGGGGGCTTGGGTTCCTAAACCAGGTTGTACATACTTAGATCTTTTCATTCCTGAGATGGACAAGACAGGGCAGGCATTTACTAATAGTCTGGATCCACCAGCTTGAAGGTGGTGCCCATTCTGCCTTCAGTGAGCTCACATGCCCCCCACCCAGATGCACCTGTGTTCTCAACCCCACTGCTAAGTCTGGCCCGCTTTCCCCTGAGTTTTGGCTTGTTTCTCCACATCGCCTCCAATTTCTAATGTAGACTGAAAGTCTTCTTCTCTGAACCCAGGGATCTTGTCTGCAGCCTTCTCCAGCTGCAGAAGGTTGGATTATATACCCCATATTCTAGTCACTAACTCAATTCTTGGCATGAAGACACCAACCTTCTGACCTCATCCCATGGGAGTAGAGATGGGCTAGGGATTACTTATTCCACATGATATTTCTTTTTCAGTTCCTCTGGAACTAGAGTTTTCCACCAAACTTTTCTAGATGATGAAGATGCTAGAAATTGAATCCAAAGCTTCACCTATCATTAGTGCTGTCAGTTTAAACTAGTGGTTACAGAAGGAAACTGCTGAGTCATGTAAGGTTCTTGCTTCAGGGGCATTTCTAACAGGTCCTCGTGGAAAGTGGGCTCGGTCTCCCTTTGTGAAATCAGGCTCCCAGTTCTATAGGCTTGCAGATTTGATGGTTAGCACTCATAGAGGCTACGGGGCTCTGGAGCTCTGAATGATGATAATCTAAATTACAAGAAATGTGTATGTTAAAACTAGACTATTAATGGAGTCATTTGTACTAAAACCCATAATTCTCAAACTCCAGGCAAATGACAGGGGTATTTTTCCTTAATAACAAAGCTGCATAGCAAGTCAAGTCATAATTAGAAGGATCAGGGTTTTCAATGGGATGACTCCCAGGTGGTGACTTTGAAATGGCCTGATGGAAAGAAGACCTCCTTTACAGACCGCACACTCCCACCTCCATGGCTATAGACTCACCATCCATATTTGCTCCTTAGATTCTGCCTTCCTTATGTTCTGGTGACTGTCATACCGACAGCACTCCACAACTTGTCTTTTGCATATCCATTCAGTCAGTCATTAATAGTTGGTGTTGGTGATGTTAATGGTTGTATGTGTGTGGGGCGGGGGAAGGTGAGAGGGAAGTGATATTGAGTGCCAGACACAGTTCCTATACTGAAGGGGCTCAGAGTATGTGGGAGAGACAAATATACAATGATGACACTATGACTAAGAACAGAGGCAATGACGTATATTTCCAAGAAACATCAGGCAGTGAAATATGAAAGAAAGAAAGAAAGAAACAAAAAGTTAATCCAACCCCCTCCTTACTTTTTCCTTCTCTCCCCAGAGGTGATCACTATTAATGAGACATATTTATCCGTTTAGTTCCCTTTCAGTATAAGCACATCTGTGTAAATGTTCGTGTATTTCTCTGCTCTCCTAAGTGTCAGTTTTGTGGATTGCTTTTTCTTTTTTCCCACTGGTCAGTATATCTTGGGGAGCTCTTATGTAAGTACATGTAGGTGTAGTCAGGGCAAAAGGCAAAGTATTTAACAACCGATGATGGCATGGTACAACCAGAACCAATCTGGGCCCACTGTGCAAGAGCAGGTTTTTATAAACATGGGAGAAATTAACTTCTTTTTATATGACACATTTGCTTCTTTTTATATGACACAGCTTTGGGGACAGAAAATTATTTACATTTTTTAAAGATTTTTTTAATGTTTATTTATTTATTCTTTTTTTAAAAATTTTTTATTTATTCTAGGAGAGACAGAAACAGCGTGAGGAGGGGAGGGTCAGAGAGAGAGGGAGTCACAGACTGAAACAGGCTCCAGGCTCTGAGCTGGCAGTCAGCACAGAGCCCGACACGGGGCTCGAACCCACGAACCGCGAGACCATGACCTAAGCGAAAGTCGGACGCTCAACCGACTAAGCCACCCAGGGGCCCCAAATGTTTATTTATTTTTGAGAGAGGGAGGGATGGAGAGAGGGAGAGAATCCCAAGCAGGTTCTATGCTGTCAGCACAGAGCCCATTGTGGGGCTTAGTCCCATGAACCCTGGGATCATGACCTGAGCTGAAACAAAGAGTCAGATGCTAAACCAACTGAGCCACCCAGATGCCCCTGTTTATATTTTTAATTAAACGATCAAACTATTCTTTTGTAACTTTCCAATTGAGTCGTATTGTGGATGCAACACCTTTCCCATTCTATCTAAAAATATGAATTAAGACATACACTATCATCCTCTTCGTTCTCTTATATTTATTCTACTTCCTTAGGTATCAGACCTTCTACTTGTTTACTCTAAGCTGAAAGTTCCCCGAAACTGCTCTTCCCTCTGCAAAGTTCCTCCTCCAAAGTTTTGTAATGTTATTTTTAGCATTTTTATTTTCTGCAACTCTGGTTCCACTTCTGCCCATACTTCAAGAATACTTCAAAATATTCTGGTCCTTTGATTATGTTATTTATGTTTTCCTGTGGAAGTAAGGACAGACACATAGGTAGACAGATAAATGCATCTTTAGGATAATTTCATGAGATTTGGGAGCAAGAGTGAGGAAGGCACGTATGCTTACTGTATTGATTTAATCTTTATTTCATTGGATGAGGCTGTCTAAAAGGACTTTTTCCCCACATATAACCTAGAAATCTGACTATGTTAGAAGTATTCTATATACATTGAGGACCAGCCTAGGATCAAATATATCAATAACTGCTAATAATCATGATTTAACGACACTAGCAAATTTGTAAAAGCTTATTCTATATTAGCATGTATAAGTCTAATCATTGGTAAGAAAATTAAGAAAGACTGGCCATTTTTTTGTTGTCTCTAACAAAAATTGATGTTTTTAATTTCTTTCAGTAGCAGAGTCCAAGGGTTTCATAAACAAAATACCAGCTGATACCAATTGGCAAAATAACTGTTATTAGTTTATCCATTCATCATATATTTCTTGGTCACTTATTCTGTGTCTCTGTAAAAAGATCTGGGGATACAGCAGTGAGTAAGGTAGGCACAACCTTTACCTAGAACAGTCTGAGTAGGGCAAACCACTGAATATATACTGATTTTGCAATGTTTGCACATCTCAGTATATATAGTGCCTTGGGTAACTAGAAACTTTTCATAATGGTTCATTGAACCCAATGATCCAATGCTTTCATTGGGGATAGTCTGTGTTTCACTCACCTGAGTATCCAGAGTAGCACTAAACCCACAGTAGATACTTGGGCAGTATGGATTCTAAGAAAGAGCTTCTTAATTAGTCAAATAGCCTACAGATTCATTTCCATGACACTGAGCAAGTTCATTTATTATCAATTTTGTGTGAAGCATCACAAACATGAAAGCAATGTCATCCCTGCTTTCAAGGAATTCACAGTCTAGTGGAGACACAGATGTATATGTGTTTTTCTGAGTTTGCTTGGGCCACTATAACAAAAACCACACACTGGGTGGCTTAGACAATAGACATTTATTTCTCACAGCTTTGGAGGCTGGAAGTCCAAGATCAAGGTGCTGCCAGGGTTGGTCCCTGAGGCCTGTCCTTCATCTCTTTTGCTTTTTGGCCCCTTTGTTCCTTCTTCATGTTTTTCCTTCTGTGCATATGTGCCCCTGCCCCTGGTGTGTCTCCACGTGTTCAAATTTCATCTTCTTATTAGGACACCAGTCAGATTGAATTAGGATTCACCCAACAAACCCGTTTTAATTTAATTGCTTCTTCAAAGGTCCTATCTCTAGGACCTTTCTGAAGGCCACATTCTGAAATTCACTGGTGGGTTAGGGCTTCAACGTATGAATCTGGATGGGTGGGGACACAATTCATTCTATTCTTTTTTTTTTTTTAAGTTGATTCATTTAGTTTTGAGAGAGAGAGAGAGTGAGAGAGCAAGCGAGCATGAATAGAGGAGCAGAGAGACAGGGAGAGAGAATCCCAAACACCCTCTTCCCTGTCACCACAGAGCCCAACTCGAGGTTCAGACTCATGGATGAACCATGAGATCATGACCTGAGTCAAAATCAGAAGTTGGACGCTTAACCAGCTGAGCCACCTGGGCACCCAATGGAGGGCACACAATTCAGTCCATAGCAATGTTTATATTACAGCGTGACTAATTAAATAATAAAGTGAAAAGTATTAGCAAAGTGTAGATTTAATTGAGTGAAAGACAGCGAGTTTTAGAAGACTCTAGGACTAGTTAGTGCTCAAAATTTTTCAAGGCAGAGTAAGAACAACAGTGTTACCACATGTTTCACTCAATCCCTAAAAATACTTTGTACTAAATAGAACAAATATCTCTTTTTCTGAGTTCTGAGATATTATTTTTCTGTTAATTTAAAGAGAAAAATGATCTGGTTTTTTAATGTATCACTTCCAGGAAAAGAACCAGAATTTAATTTACATTTTCAATAAGATTTATGTTGTTTCCTTGGTGTTTCAATGCAAACATCATCTGGCAAGGATTCACTTTGTCATTAACATTCAGATACTAAAGTTCTGTTTGCCATAATTGCACCTGAAAGTGATTGAAGACATATCTTGATCCCAACAGTTTATTTATGGGAATCTCATCCAGGGCATGTTTGGAGGTGGAAAGGAAAAGAATATTAGGTGTCCCTCACCACTTGAATTAGAGCACAGAGAATGGAGCAGAGTACTAAACCAAATCAATAAACACAATCAATCAGTCCACCTTTAATTTATTTACCTAACCATTTATTCAAATAAGTATTCGTTAAATTAAGGAAAAGAAAATCAATGTAGTATTTATTGAATAGCTCTTATTTGCCAAAACCATGCCGGGTTCAATGGAGAATGCAAAATCTCAGTAAAAGGATCCCCCCTGACAAGAAATCCACAATTAATGTGAGAGATAAAACTACCTAACAGGACACAGAGAGCAATTATGTGATTGACACAGTGGCAGCAATGCGAAGTTGGGTGGGAATAACCAGATTTTCTAGACGAAAAAGAGTAAGGATTTTATAGAAGAAGCTGTATACAATCTTAGACGACAACTATAATTTGGCTAGGTGGACAATGGAGGAAGAACATTCTAGGTGAGGACATGGTATTGCACACCATCGAAGTGGAACTGAACATGAGGGGTCAGTGGGACAGCGAGACCACTTGACTAAATAGGAAGATGCAAGTTGATTAAGAATGGAAAACATCATTGCAAATATTGACAGTGACTTTAAACATCAGACTGAAAAGTTCTGGTGTGAAGCAATGAAGCTATAATATATAGAGATGTCCTGAAAATTCCTTTCCAGGGAAGTGACATGATGAAATACATATATGTGTCCAGATAAGACATAACCTGCACAGGGAATTACATCCATCTGGACAAGTGGTAAGGAAGCCTGAAGGACTAGGCAGGAGTGGAGGGGAGATGAGATATTTGGAAGGAAAAATAGGATTATGTCATGGGCAGCCTTAAATCCTTAAATCTGAGTAACTTGAAAATGGCAATACCACTGACAGTTTGTAATGGAGGGATTGAGTCTGTTCAGGGGAAGAAGGCAGTGAGTGTAGTCTGATGTGACTGGGGTACAACTGAATATTCCAAATGGAATAATTCATAGGCTCTCAGAGTTAAGCACTGGGCTTTGGGTAGGAAAACTGACCTGAAGATGTAAACATTTCAAATAGGACCTTCTGCAGGCAGGTGCTCAATGTAATAGGGGTTTTTTGTTTGTTTTGTTTTGTTTTTTAATATAGTTTATTGTTAAGTTGGCTTCCATATAACACCCGGTGCTCATCCCAACGTGTGCCCTCCTGCATGCCCATCACCCACTTTCCCCTCTTCCCCCACCCCCATCAGCCCTCAGTTTGTTCTCTGTATTTAAGAGTCTCTTATGGTTTGCCTCCCTCCCTCTCCTTAACTATTTTTCCCCCTTCCTTTCCCCTATGGTCCTCTGTTAAGTTTTTCCTGTTCCACATATGAGTGAAAACATATGGTATCTGTCTTTCTCTGCTTGACTTACCTCTCTTACCATAATACCCTTGAGTTCCATCCACGTTGCTACACAAGGCCAGATTCCATTCTTTCTCATTGCCATGTAGTGTTCCATTGTATAGATAAACCATATCTTCTTGATCCATTCATCAGTCGATGGACATTTAGTATTTTTCCATGATTTGGGTACTGTTGAAGGTGCCGCTATGAACATTGGGGTACATGTGCCCCTAAGCATCAGCACTCATGTGTCCCTTAGATAAATTCCTAGCAGTGCTATTGCTGGGTCATAGGGGAGTTCTATTGTTAATTTTTTGAGGAACCTCCACACTGTTTTCCAGAGGGGCTGCACCAGTTTACATTCCCACCCACAGTGTAGGAGGGTGCCCGTTTCTCCACATCCTCACCAGCAGCTATAGTCTTCTGATTTGTTCATTTTAGCCACTCTTACTGGTGAGAGGTAGCATCTCAGTGTGGTTTTGATTTGTATTTCCCTGATGGTGAGTGACATTGAGCATCATTTCACGTGTCTGTTGGCCATCTGGGTGTCCTCTTTAAAGAAATGACGGTTCATGTCTTCTGTTTCCAATGCAATAGTTTTTGATGGAATAGAATGTAGATATACACTGACACACAATTTATGTATTTTAGGATCAATGGAGTAGCAACGTCAACTAAAGTCATGAGAATGGAATGAGCTCCTTCAGCCAAAGAAAGAAGAGTGAAGAATCATTTCAGGAGACTGAGGGGCAGTCTGAATAGTGGTTAGAGATCCAAGAGAGTGAATTGTAAGGGTAGCCAAAGACAGCTAGAGTTTCACAGAGAGAGGATGTGGCTAGAGGTGTGGGTGGGATGTGGGAAAGGAGAAGGAATCCATACTATCAGATTTGGTGGTGAGTCCAAGATAATGAAGAGGTAAGAATAGATCATTCGACTTCTAAAGCACCACTGGCATCCACAAAAAGAGTTGCTTTACTAAAGTAACAAAAATGGAACCCAGAGGCCAAGGCCAAGAATGAGACAGGGAGAGAGCCTTGGTATTCAAGTAGGTTGAGAATGGGACCTCAGAGGGCCTCCCTCATTTGGGACTTCGGAGAGATCAGAACACATCACTGGCTGTCACCCCTGCCAGGAGTAATTTCCATCTAGGAATGGTAGGTGTGGTAATAAACTAAACTGCTAGGAACCAAGAGTCTAAACATGAGGGATTCCTCCAGAGAGGAGGAAGACAAGCAAAACCAGTAACCAGAACTGTAAAAACTGAACATGCACTGCTTAGCCATGTAGAAAATCATTTGAGAACTCCAAGAAATAAATATCACTGCCTCCACGAAACAAGTTCAATAGAAGGATAAGCAGTCAGAACAATTAGCAAATCACAATGTGAGTCCCTGCTTAACTGGTGCAATTGATTGTTTGTTTTATATGCTGCTGCTGCTACCGTGATTAAAGCATGCGGTGATGCTCCTGAGTGGCTTGAAGGCTGACTCTTGAAATCAACCCATGCAGTTTCAGCGAAATTATTAAATTAAGGTTAACAAATTGGTCTCAACTCAAGTGTCAACTCTGATGAGTTGGTTGCCGCCGCTAAGCCGCAGTGGGTTAAGAAAGATGGAGGCTTGTCAGGAAAGGGTACCTTTTGATCAGCAACTTTTGACCTGAGTGTTAGAGGGGAATGTGGTAGCATTGATGCCTCCCCCATCTTCTATCTCCTGCTACATAACTGTTGCTCACAGTAGATTTGTGAAAATGATGAGCCTGTAAAATTTGCTCTTCATCTTTTCTACATATTTAGTCGAGGCAAAAACTTGGGTTACAAATGCAAAATAGTTTCATGATGGAGACCCACAAATGAATAAGTAGAAGTCTGGAAGTGAAATTGGGGAATGCATCAAGAGAAATGGTGGGGGAGGGGGTGCAGAGAGAAGGATGCAGGCCAGTGAGAAAGGCACAAGCAGAGCAACAGAAAGAAGAGGAAACAGAAAGGGAAATGGGCGCCTGGGTGGTTCATTTGGTGGAGCGTCCGACTTGGGCTCAGATCCTGATTTCACAGTTCATGCCTTTCAGGTATGGATCCTCTGCTTCCTTGTCTCTATCCCTCCCCTGCTCACATGTTCTCAAAAATAAATAAACATTAAAAAGAAAAAAAGGGAAATAGAGCAAGATGGGTCTCCCTTTTCTTCCCACTTTTCTCTTCCCAACTCTTTTCTTAGTTCCTCTTTGTTCTCCATCTTGATTTTGCAGCGGTGGGGGGGGTTCCAACCTGCCAGCTGGGCCATCCATCCTGCAGTGATCGGTAAGAACTCCCCAAGTCTCAGATGATATCAGGACGATTGCATGAAAAATTCCTCTGGCCAGTGACTAAAGTCTGCTTTAATCATCAATGTCTAACATGTGTACCTTTCATGGAAAACAGATAAGCCAGCAATTTAACCATACGTGTGGTCCCTTATGTGGATCCAGGCTCTTTATTCAACTCCGGTCCAGAATCTCCACTTTAATTCCAGGCTTGGTCCTTGAAAATGTCTGTGCTCCCCACATCCAACTAGAGGCACTATGACATATTTATGTAACCTTCAAAGCTAGGACTTTGCAGCACATGGACTAGTTTTGACCAAGCTATAAGCTCACAGTAGCCATCAGTGGCCTTTTTAGTTTAAATCGGTGTCACAAATGCAATTCAGGCCAGTAACGCAACAAACTCAAAACCACTGCTTTTCTTGGTATCTTAATGTAAATTATTTATACTCTCTCATCCTGGAGACAGAAGGAGAATAGAATGAATCAGCAGTTTTCTTTGTAAAGCTGTGCAGAGATTAAAAAGTACCAGCATAGAGAGGGTGAGACAGAAAGGTAGATGTTCTTTACTGTAGTACTTAATTTAAAACCACAAATTGGCCTAGCCATGTGGTATTTCCTTTGAAAATGACCAGACCACAATCCAGGAATAGGTGTCCTAATTAGCCAGCTGCTTAACCCTTCTGTTGCTGCAAGAAACAAAATGATGCCTTGAATGGCATCAGAACAAGATAATGGTCCCAGTGTATGGCTTCTTACCAAATGGAACCTCTCGCATTTCACGGACAGCTTTGCCTTGCATGCAAATCCTCACATCGCTCGGATTTAGCTTATCCCTCTTATCCCTATGCTGTCCATGAGGCCAAATGAGAGTAAAAGAACACAATGGGACTAAAAATGTCCAGCAGGTTTTAGAAGAAAGGAAGTCTTTATCATGGATGACTGGTTCTGGTTTATTTGCATATGAGACCATCATTCTGGGCTATAATAAAAAACTTTTCTGAGATCCTGAAACTAGATTCATTTAGGGTCCTTTTAGGGATGACCAGAGTGCCCTAAGGAATGCCCCCAGCTAAAGGTAGAACATGGCAAAGGGTCCACCTTGGACTAATAGGAGTCCAAGGACATACATCCCTTCCAGGAAGGAAAAAATGGGTGGAAACAGCTTTCAAAGAGAGGCTTTCCTTATGCTATTTAGAACCATCTTCTTGGCTTCAAGGAACCTGGTCTTTATTCTCTCCAGGGGTACATGTGAGCATGAAGTTAGTGCTCTGGGAGAGCAAGAACTTTGAAAGCTGCTGTGTAAGTGGCAAGTAAGGACATTCGTTTGTCTGATGACACGCATTTGAGTTCTGCTACTGACTCATCCAACAACCTCCTGCACTAGCTTGTTATACATTAGATAGTCCCGAGAGGATGCAAAAGAGCTTGAGGTATGGCCCCTGCCTTCCAGCTGAGAGACCATGAAGGACTCCCCAGTGGAAAGTTTCTGGGATGTCTTTTTTTTTTTTTTTTTTTTAATGCTTATTTATTTGAGAGAGACAGAGCACAAGCAGGGGAGGGGCAGAGAGAGAGAGAGAGAGAGACACAGTATTCAAAGCAGGCTCCAGGCTCTGACCTGTCAGCACAGAGCCCCATGCGGGGCTCGAATTCACGAACCGAAAGATCATGACCTGAGCCAAAGTCGGACACTTAACCAACTGAGCCACCCAGGCACCCTCGGGATGGCTTTTTTTTTTTTTAAATTAAAGTGTGATTGTCATAGCAGCACTCTCCACAATAGCTAAAACATGGAAAGAGCCTAAGTGTCCGTCAACAGATGAATGGATCAAGAAGATGTGGTTTATCTATACTATGGAATACTGCATGGCAATGAGAAAGAATGAAATCTGGCCATGTGTAGCAACATGGATGGACCTTGAGGGTGTTATGCTGAGCGAAATAAGTCAGGCAGAGAAGGACAAATATCATATGTTTGCTCGTATAGGAGGATTAGGAGGAACTTGACGGAGGAACAAGGGGGAGAAGAAGGGCGGAAACGGTGGGGGAAAGGGAGAGAGGCAAACCATGAGAGACTCTTGAATACTGACAAAAACTGAGGACTGATGGATGTGGGGGGGAGGGGGGATGGGCATGGAGGAGGACACTTGTGGGGATGAGCACTGGGTGTTATGTGGAAACTAATTTGACAATAAACTATTTGTAAAAAAAAATAAAAATAAAAAAATGTTGATTGCAAAAAAAAAATAAAATAAAGTGTGATTGACATACAACATTATATTAGTTTCAGGTGTACAGCCTAACTGTTTGATATTTGCATATATTGCCAGATAATCACCACAATAGTTAACATCTGTCACCACACATAGTTACAGAATTTTTCCCTCTGTAACAAGAACTTGTAGGATGTATTCTCTTAGCAACTTTCAAACACAATACAGTATTATTAACTATACTGTGCTGTATGTTCCATTCCCTTGACTTAATTTATTTTACAACTGGAAGTTTATACTTTTCGCCCCCCTTCACTCACTTTGCCCACCATCTACCCCCAGCCCCTGACAACCACCAGTTTGTTCTCTGTAACTGCGAGCTTGGGTTTTGTAAGACCACATTTAAGTGAGAGCATAACGTATCTGTCTTTCTCTGACTTACCGCACTTAGAATAATGCCCTTAAGACCAATCCATGTTGTCACCAATGGTAACATTATCCTTTTTTGACAGCTTAATAATACTCTGGATTTAATCACATTAATAGTAATGTGATTTATTCTTTTCTTTGTGGATCTCAGAATACCTTCCTTTTCCAAAACTTAGCCACAGAATAGCACAATAAAAGGTTAAAAGTCACTTCCACCTAGAGACAATACCTCATTTGGTATAATTCCTTTTATTTCTGTGTGTCTCTGCATAACACAGTTTGTAAAGCCTTACAGACCACGTGACACGTGCTTTCCTTCTCAGTGAAGAAGATGGAACCCTGCACTTGTTGCTGGTTAGCTGGAACGTTGGGGACAGTCTGCTGTGTAACTCGAAGTCAGTCATTCAACCAGGCTGGCCTCGGTTCCCTCCTCTCTACAGTTCCAGTGGGTGGACTCTGTCTAAGGTTCCCGATAGCTCTCTGGGTTTTAGATCCCCACACTCAAGACTGGTCTGTTTAAAAGTCCCATTGAACAGGGGCGCCTAGGTGGCTCATTCGGTTGGGCGTCCGACTTTGGCTCAGGTCATGATCTCACAGGTCATAGGTTTGAGCTCTGCATGAGGATCTGTGTTGACAGCTCAGAGCCTAGAGCCTGCTTCAGATTCAGTGTCTCTCTCTCTCTCTCTCTCTCTGCCCTCTCTCTCTCTCTCTCTCTCTGCTCTCTCTTCTGCTTGTGCTCTCTCTCTCTCTCAAAAATAAGCAAATAAAAAAATAGCATTAAAAAAGTCCCACTGAGCAGGTAAAATGGGACTCATAACTCGGTATCCATACACGACATACTTACAACACACAAGTACTATGTATAAAAAGATGACTAGGACTCTGCTCTGTTAAACCATTTCGCTCCGGCTCAAGAATTCTCTGTAAATAGCAATTTGGAGAAAGCGCCATTTAATCAGAAATGAACTACTTGAATGTACAGAGGAGTTACTTCTGGGGCGGGGTTCTTCTGACTGCATTGTGAACAAAAGCCTCTGCCTCCAAGCACCCTCTCCCTGCTTCTCCCTGACAAAGTCCCGCCCCGCGTTTTGCAGCATGCCATTAACATTCAGTATCAGATCCTCTGCAGACTGGGTCCCATACACTGCAGTGGCCGCTTTGAAATTCCAATTTGTTAAGAGGAATTGACTTTGGCTTCAAGAAGGTGATGGATCACCGGAGCTATTAGCTAATAGCATATATCACCCAGCATCTTGCTCTCGGCAGATAACACGTAACGAAAACAAGGGTGAATGTTCACGGACGTATTCCTGTCTGCTCTTTGAATCAAACTCTTGTGGGTATGAGGACGGATGAAAGGATATATGTTCCTAAGACACAAGAGGGTATTCTAGGTCTTTTTGCTTTGGGTTCCTACTGGCTTAAGCATTATGATCAATAAACTCCCTTTTATTTTCAGCCCATTGAAAACAAAATTGAGAAAGAGTCTTTGATGTTAATAAGCCTGGATCTAAAACAGTGTGAAGTCAAGTAAACATGGGTAACTTTATTGGTATCAACGAATCAGGGTAAAAAAACTCATCTCTCAAATTTCTTGGGAGACTGAACATTTAGAGATGGCAGCCTATGGTTTATTCATGGGCTCCTGCGATGCTGCAGAAAAGCCCTTTAAAATGTGTACCACTTACAAATGCAGCCAGTTTCCCTCTGCACTCAGCTGAGTCTGGAAACCCCAACAGGTTCTAATCTCCAGCAAATATGCCATTCTTGACACTTAATTCCACAAAGGCTGTTGGTTTTTTTCTTGGGTCTAATGGGATTTACTGACTTTTACGAGCATCAAGCATTGTTTTTTAAGGAGTGTGGCCCTTTCTTAAAATAAGAAGATGTAGATCTAATCTATTATACTGGTATTAATTTGATCACCTCACTAACAGTTTTTAAGAAGATGCCCAGATGCTTCTTAGGGTCTTTTGAATATGTATGACTTCAAGATTAATTATGTTAATCTGGGTCTACTGGTCACCTCCCCACATTTGATTAACTGTGGGCCTAACAGGAAGATTGGTTATTAGATTATTTCTTTGTAAAGGAGAAAAGGAAGGAGACAGAGCCTGATGGATTTGTGGGGCTCTCTGGAGAAGATGTACTATGGCCTGAAAGCATTTGAGGCCATGAAGTTAGGGAGGCTCCTGTAAAAGCCTGTCAAGTTGTCTTCTTACCCAGACGGTCACAAGCCTGTTTGTTCAGAATGTGATAAATGGCAGCCACTAATGGGATGAGCCAATGTCTGCTTTGGTTCGGCCGGCTTGATTTTAAATGCAGGTCACCATCTGTGCCCAGTACCTCTGATCCAGACACAAGTTTCTTTACTGTGGAGCTCATGTTTTTCTTTCATATGTTGGACCATCTTAAGTGAAGGTAATTAAACACTGAAGTGACAGGGTGCCATTCTCTGGATGTCAGTATCTCCAGGTGGAATGAGGCTGACGGACTTGAACAAATCAATTAACTCTACCTTTATGAAGGGCAGCTTCTCCTGGCCCCAGCCTGCTCAAAGAGTTTTCCTCCTGGAAGTTTTGTCTGTAGGCAGAGGCACCTGCCCTCTCAGCCTGAGTCTCACGGCTTCCTCAGTGACCCTGAAGACAGTCCCTGGAGATGATAGCAGACTTCAACAATCCTAGCGTCTTGAAGCAACACACTCACAGCCATCCTGCTGCTTGTGGGCAGTGTCTTGGATGCTTGCTTCTGGATGGCAGATGAAAGTATGCTGAACACCCAAACCCAGGAAAAGTGTTCTCATCATAGAATATACTTAGGAGGCAGCAAGAGAAATTTCTAGCACTTTTTGGATAATGCAGTAATACTGCATTTCCTTGTAGTCTTGAATATAAAGGGTTAAGGGGAAATGTCCTGGCAATAGAGTTCTTTATTGTACTGGAGAGTCTTTTTTTTTTTAAGTTTTTTTTTTTAAGATTTATTTATTTTTGAGAGAGTGCGCAAGCTGGGAATGAGCAGAGTGAGATGGGGACAGAAGATTCGAAGCAGGCTCTGTGCTGATAGCAGCAAGGCCAATGCAGGACTTGCACTCATGTATTGTGAGATCATGACTTGAAGCCGAAGTCTGACACTCAACCGATTGAGCCAAAGATTCATTGTCTCTTCCTTTCCTTCCTCTCTGATCACCCTTCCAGCTTGATTACCCTCTCATGGATGGGATCTCTCCACCTCAATCACTTAGTAGCCTAGAGTCACAGTTGGCTGGGCTTTAGATCAACCAGTGAATCAAAGACTAATGGCAGAACCAAGGACTAGAACCTGTAATTTTTTTAATAGACTATGTTTTAGAAGAGTTATAGGTTCACAGCACAATTGAGGCAGCATAAAGATTTCCTATATACCACCTGTCCCCACACGTGCCTAACATCCCTCATCAGAGTGGTATATTCGTTGCAATTGATGAACCCACATGGACATGTCATAATCACCCAAAGTCCATAGTTTACATTAGGGTTCACTCTTGGTGTTTATATTCTATGCCTGTGGACAGATGTATGATGACATGTATCCACCACTGTAGTACCATACAAAATATTTTCGCTGCACTAAAAATCCTCCATGCTCTACCTATTCAGTCCTCCCTCCCTCTAACCCCTGGCAACTGCTGATCTTTTTCCTGTTTCCATAGCGTTGTCTTTCCCAGAAGGCCATGTAGTTGGAATCATTACGGTATGTAACCTTTTCAGATGGGCTTCTTTCACTTTGTAATATGCATTAAGCTTCCTCTATATCTTTTCATGGCTTGATACCTCATTTCTTTTTAGCACTGAATAATATTCCATTGTCTGGATGTACCAGTTTAGTGATCCATTCCTTCCTACGGAAGGACATCTTGGTTTCTCCTGAGTTTGGGCAATTATGAATCATGCTGGTGTAAACATTCACTGGCAAGTTTTTGTGTGGGCTTAAGCTTTCTACTCCTTTGAGAACTCATTTTTTTTTTTTTTTACTTCCAACTGAGCTCTGTTTTCATCCTGACTTGGATTTCTTTTTATATCCCTTCCCTACAGAATCCTGTGACTTATAATTTCTCTCCTTCTGGGTCCATGACACCCTTAGACTCAATAGATGGCAAGGGTTAGAAGAAAACTTTTTTTTTGCAGTTTTATTCCTTTATTTGACAATTTTTTTAGAAGAGAACTTCTGATCACCCACTCTAGATCCTTTATTTTATAGAAACAAAAACCAGCCCGGAGAGATTAAAACATGTGCCCCAGGGAACAAAACTGGAAGCTGGGTCTCTGACTTCAGGGCTAGTGCTGGTCCCCCATGCGGTGCTGCCTCCCACCTTTGTTTTTTTTAATGTTTTATTTATTTCTAGGAGAGAGAGAGAGAGACAGCGTGAACAGGGGAGGGTCAGAGAGAGAGGGAGTCACAGACTGAAACAGGCTCCAGGCTCTGAGCTGGCAGTCAGCACAGAGCCCAATGCAGGGCTCGAACCCACGAACCGTGAGACCATGACCTAAGCGAAAGTCGGATGCTTAACCGACTAAGCCACCCAGGCACCCCACTCCCACCTTTGTGAAAGGAGTAACCTTCTTGCCCAGGCAGTTCAAAATAATCTCAGTTTACCTGCCTGGGAGCGTGTGAACTAATTCTGTATGAAGCCAAGACGAAAAACCAAGTCTAGAGGGTCTTATCTGATAGAGGCAATTTTTGTTGTTACCTTTTTCCTGGATGCTGTTGTAGGAACTCATTTTATTCTTATGAAGGTAGAACAAAGCCTTTTATCCTGGATTCTGAATGAGGAAAGTGACTCAGCAGAGCCAAGGCCAGCATCCTCTGCCCCCTGATATAATGAGTGGGTAACACCAGCTCTCTTCGGAAGCCTGGAAACAAGAATCTTGCTTGCTGTACTCTGTAAGCGAAACACTCCCTAAAGGGGACGTCTTCCATGGGGGAGTCACAGCTCTGTAAATCCCTTACCGGCTGACTAGATAAACACATGCATGTTGGTATCCAAGAAGTTATCCCTTGCTATTGAAATTATTTGTGTATGGGTCCTCTCTTAATTAGACCATAAGGTGCATAAAGACAGAGGCACAAAACAGCCTTTCAATAAATATATGCCGAATGACATGTATGCATAGTCTAGAAACCACTTTCTTTGAAAAGTGCTGACTGCCGGAGAATTAGAATAAAAATGTGATTCTTTCATAACTCTGTGCCTGCCAGCGTTTGGCCCCTCAGCATGGCTTATTTCAGCTATCTCGTCTGAAATGTCCAAGCTAGTTTAATAAATGGCTTGACTGTACTTGGTCCTGAGGCTTTCATCACAGGAAGCAATTTTAGCGATCATGTGATAAACAGGGGGGAAGTCACTAAAAGCACCAGTAGTTTCCTTGAAGAAAAGATTTACTGTGGATACTTAGTGAAAGTAATATTATTATGCCGTCTCAGTGCTGGCAGCTGGCGGAGGCTGTGGGGTCACTGAAATGCTACTTCTACCTCCTCCCATAAAGGAATCTTAATTAGGGTGGATGGGAAATGATTGAGGTGGAGAGAGCCCATCCCTGAGAGGGTAATCAAGCAGGAGGGGCGATCAGAGAGGAAGGAAAGGAAGAGACAATGAGTTCTAATGATTCTTTGAATGAATCAGCTGTTTGCTTGAGCATTCTCATTGATGCTGTTGCAAGATAAGCCTGTATCTCTCATATCCCTGACTTTCAGCATAGCTGAGCTTAGTACAGATGCACTGTTAGGTGGTCTATGTGAGTGTGTGCGTGTGTGTGTGTGTGCGCACATGCATGTGTGTGTGCGCACATGTGAGTATGGAGGTATCAGGAGAATCCAGCAAATCAATGGGCTTCATGTATGAGAAGTTCAATCCTCAGAAGTGACTCATTTCTTCCAAAAGAACCTTCTCTTTATGACTGATAGGTAGTCAATTTCTGTCAGCTAATGCATAGATTTCCCCACGGCCTGAGAAGATAAAGAGGTTCTCTCTGAAGAAGGACGTAACAATAGCTCTTTCATGATAATATGCAGAGAGACGACAGAAATAGGATTCCAGCCTTGTGAAAGGTGGCAAAGGGAAAAACACAATAACAGAGCCTTGAATTAGACAGGAGACTTTTTCAATCCACATTCTGCCATTAGTGGACTGTGACCTCGGCATTATGTGATCTCTAATATCCCTTCTAGATACATTGGCTTAGAGCTACAGAGCATTTCCTCTCCTAAGCTCTGGCCCTCAATTTTCTAATAGAATTTTCTCTACTATAGTCTGATATAACATTCATCCATCATTTGTTTCTTGATCCAACAAATTTTTATTGACATCAATTATATGCCAGGCCCTGTAATATCACCATATTGTAACCTCCCTGAAGGCAGGTTCATCTTCACATTTTCTACTGTCCAATCCACTGTCATTGGGTCTCACTAATTATCTGTTGGATTGAAGGGTGTCCTTCAGTCAAAACCAAAGTTCAGATATGTAGTTTTAGTGCAATGATGCTTCGTTGTGTTAGAAATCACCCAATCCTTGGAGCCAGATAGACTGGAGTTCTAACCCCAATTCAGTCACTTGTGCAAGTTACTAAACTCCATTGTGTCTCAGTTTCCTCCATGGTAAAAAGGGAATGATCATTCCTATCACATAGGGTAGTTGATAGGCTTAAATAAGAATGTCCACGTATAAGAGCCCTCAAAGTGTCTGAAGCATGACAAGCTCTTAGTAAATAGTAGTGATTATTTTTCCCTAAATTCATCTAGGATTCTAGTCCCTGTGTTATAATTGCCACACTTAACTTTCAACTGTCTCTGAACTAATACTGCTCTGGTACCCTGAAGGGTTAGCCTAATTCTTAGAAGCAAAATCAATGGGAAAATGTGCATCAGAAGTTTCACTAGGAAACCAACATGGAAATGCATCATGGTGCAATGGAAAGGCATTACTGGGGGCCGGATGCCTGCACCAAATCCCAGATCTGTCACCGCGAGCAAGTTACTTAATAGCAACTCACTTACACTATTACCACGTTCCTCAAACTTCTCTGAAACCCAGTTTTATTGTCCGTAAATACTGGGATAAAATTCAACTTGTAGCATTTGTCATTCGCTCTTCATTCAACAAATTTTTATTAAAGTCTGTCTGAGGGGCAGGCATTTGGAACATAGACAGCAAGATCGAGATGGTTCCTGCCCGGTTTGGGTCTATCACCTAGGAATATTGTAAGGACCAAATCAGTGTAGACGTTACTTGGTAAACACCCGGCAAGTAGCCTGTGTCTGATAAATGCCTGCTGAGTGCCATCTGTTGAGTGAGGGGGTCTTTTGGGTCAATCCATCTCCCATTCCCCCCACCATTTTGACTGGAAGAGTATGCATCCTATCATATCTCTGAACGGGTAGACAGAACAAGGTAAAGACTCCCTCAGCTTTCCGTCTGCTCTACTTAGTGTCTATTTTCAAGTCACGCTATCTCGTAATTTACATGGTAGGGAAGTTCCATGGAAAATGCAGGAAAGCCATATGGCTTAGTTATGGATGGTCAGGAATTCAGCAAATCTGAGATGCAGAAGAAACAGGAGCTACCGAGCTGGGCCTTGATTCTCCCTTCCCAGCCTGGGCCAGTGGAACCAGTGTCTTTCAGGCAGAGAAAAGAGGAAAACACATCTCAAGAGAGCCTAGGAACACCAGAATACTAACCTGGTTGGAGATGGGGGGTGAGGGGTATAGTGTTGGTTTTTTAAACATAATGGTCACATTAGTTAATAGTATGTAGACACCTTTGATAATTTCCATCTTCCTTAATGGAAGTCAGATCTTGCTCCCCTAGGATGACAAATGAAGAGGAACCTACATGGTGGAGTGTGGGTGGGGCCTAGGCCTCAGGGCCTCTCTCCCTGTCACCTGAGATCTACTCGCCCTTTGGGGGTTCCACACTAATTGCCAATCTTGGAAGACTGGTGCAAGCCTCACGCATTCCATATAAATATAATATACTTTTGAGAGATTGAATCAGTATGTATTGGTTCACTCAATTAAATTTCAGGGATACAGAGGCTCTTTATGTGTGTTCAAAAATCTCCGGCAATTGTTTTTTATTGACATCAGGGAACACCAAGAATCAGTACCTCAGCTTTCAGATTTGACTGACCATATTCATCGCCTTCATTTGACACAAAATCCTGTATGTCTAAAGAGAAAGGACATTTCAATTGCTCATCATCAATCTTTCTTGTTATGAGGGCTTTGAGCCTGAAGTAGGAATTAGTGGTGGCACATTTAAATCCAGAAGAAACAAAATTGGACAGGTATTTTTATTTCATATCACAGAAGTGAATTCAACCCCTACTGTGGTCCACAATTGGAGGCTTTAAATGGCAAGTAAGTATTTGTGTTTACATTTTTTCCTGAAAAAGAAACTAGTCAAGATACAGTCATAATGGGGCATCTGGATGGTTCAGTTGGTTGAGCACCCAACTCTTGATTTTAGCTCAGGTCATGATCGCAGGGTCAGAGAATAGAGCCCCTTGTCAGGCTCTGCACTGCATGTGGAGCCTGCATAAGATTCTTTCTCCAGGGGGTACCTGGGTGGCTCAGTTGGTTGAACATCCAACTTTGGCTCAGGTCATGATCTCACGGTTCATGAGTTCGAGCCTGGCGTTGGGCTCACTGCTATCAGTCTATCAGTGCAAAGCCTGCTTTGAATCTTTTGCCTTCCCCCCACGCCCTACTCCTTTCCCCCACTTGTGCTCTCTCACTCTCTCTCATAAAATAAAATAAAATAAAATAAAATAAAATAATAAAATAGAATAGAATAGAATAGAATAGAATAGAATAGAATAGAATAGAATAGAATAAAATAAACCCTTAAAGATTCATGTTAAAAAAAGAGATACAGTCATAATGTCCTTAAGTTTTATATCACTTTTCTTCCCCACAGCTTCTAATAGCATCTCGTTTCCTCTCATGGAATCTTTTTATTAGAAACATCTTTTGAGAGTAATGTATCAGTGCATTTAAATTTCCTTAAAATGCTTAAACTTCCTTTCTTATGATACTTTTATTCAAACACATTTCAGACTTAGCTCTTATTTGCCCTTGTTTCTCCTTGAACACCCAATTTCAGTGGGTTCCCCAAATCAAGTCTCTAATTCTGTCTCAAATATTTCTCCTTCTTTCCATGCATTTACCAAAGCAAAAGATCCTTTTCCCATCCATCTTCCAAGTCATTTGTATTTGGTTCAAGATATTTTTTGAACCTCTTTTCTTGCCTAGAATCTACTGTGGACATGTTTGCTTCTCCCAGCTTGATACAGTCATTGAGCTCCTGATGCTCTCTCCTTATCCTCAAAATGATTATATACATTTTTTATGAGTCCCGGACTCACTTGCAACAGAATCTTCTAGAATAGAAAAGCCAATACCTGCGTAACAGGAAATACTTAGTCCGTGTTAGAAACCCAGCATCCCATCACCCATCGCCATTTGTAAGCTGCAAGAAATTTCCCAAGAAACATAACCTCTCTGAGCCTAGATTTCTTCATCTGTAAAAGAGGAGCAGAGTCACCTTTGCAAGCTGTTAAGTTTTTTAAAAAAAAAGATTACTCTGTAGGGGCACCAGGGTGGCTCAGTGGGTTAAGCATCTGACTCTTGATTTCAGCTCACGTTATGATCTCATGATTCATGGGATAGAGCCCTGCATTGGGTTCTACACTGAAGCACAGAGCCTGCTTGGGATTCTCTCTCCCTCTCCTTCAGCCTCTGAGGGGATGCCCTCTCAAACTAAATCAATAAACAACAAAAAATAAAAAGATTACTCTATAAAATCATTTAACGTCGTTCTGGGACACAGGTGCTCAGAAAGTGGCTTGACTTTGAACATAGCACAGTCATATTTTAAGACTCACATATCTCATGTCTAGACGGCCACAATCATTTCCTAACTGACTGGGGTTCTTTCTCTCCTTAATCACTCTTGTATACAGAGTGCCAGATTAATCATCTTAAAGCACCATTTTTATTATGTCACCCTTTTGGCTTAAGGCCATATATCAGCAAAGAATCAAAACCCTTCTTCTGACATTCAGTACTCTGTGACCTAGTGACAACACAGTCTTGCCTCCAATCCAGGCTTTTCCACCCCACCCCCTCACGTCTGTCCCCCACCCTCATCCATGGATCCAATCCTTACCGCTCCTCTTCTAGGTGCCTCTGAAACCTTCACAGCTAGTTCTTTTTTTTTTTTTAATTTATTTATTTTTGAGAGACAGAGAGAGACAGAGCATGAGCAGAAGAGGGGCAGAGAGAGAGGGAGATAGAGAATCTGAAGCAGCCTCCAGGCTCTGAGCTGTTTGTCAGCACAGAGCCCAACGTGGGGCTCCAGCTCACAAACCATGAGATCATGATCTGACTTTCACAAACCATGAGATCGTGACCCGAGCTGAAGTTGGACACTCAACCAACTGAGCCACCCAGGTGCCCCCCCTTCACAGCTTTATTTCTTGACTGACTTCCCTCCAGGAGCCTCACATATACATATAATGTGCACATTTTCTGTAGTGTATATTTTATGCACTTACATGTATTCAATTCATTAATAAAGATGAAAGAATATCTGTCTCTGTCTCATATCAGAAATGTAATTCATATGTGGAAATCGTTCCCCCAACAAGGGGACAAGCTACCTGAAGGCGGGAGCTGTGCCACTTGCTGGCGCAGGTGTGGTAGGAATTGGGCTATCAAGATACACTTCTAAAATGTATATGCTGTATAGAATTTACTATGCCTTTTGTGAATTAAAGTTCTTCTTTTATTCAACACTTATGACACTGACTTTGTGCCTCTGTAACATATATTTCCTGTCTTGTGAGCATCCATAGGCTGAGAGAGGCAGATAGTGAGGAAGAGAGAGGTATACTAGCACTGAGTGTGTGAGAGCACAGATAACCACTTCTACTAGCACACGCATTGCCGGGGTGGGGTGGGGGGGGAGGGGACAAGGTGCAACATGCTATAGCTTCGGTCAGAGAAACTTGAGCATCAATGATTTCACTTCCTCCTCTCAAAAACCTGTGACCTGGGGGACTGGGTGTGAGCGTTTGCTGCATGCCCCGCCCCCAGAAGTAAAGGGGATTGTCCAAGGTCATGGAGCTGGGAATCTGAATCTCAAAGTATTTTACCACAGTGCAGATGTTATCTGTATCCTAGGACCAGTCACTCTGCTGGCTGAATGCCGGCTGGCTCTTTCTCTTATCCTTCTAAGGAAAGCCTTCCGATCCTAACAGCAGGAGCCTGGGACCCCTCTCCAGCTCCAGTCACCGGCCAGGTATCACCCTCGGTGAGCCAGCCCTGCCTCTGCTCTCTGCTGATCCTTCTCCTGCAGGAAACTGCAGTGGCGATAGCCTTCCTCGGTCCCCACACTCGTCACAAGTGCTTTTCTGGGTTCCTACGCTGAGTCCTTCCCTCCCCCAAACTGTTCTCTTACAGAGTGTCCGAAATTGCTGTCGCCCATCTTGACTGCCCCAGGGCTGAGCGTGCCTTTGTATCTCCCTTGACTACTGCAGTAACCCCACCCGGCTCCTGGGAAGAACATTCCACACCGAATGACTCCTTCCAGCCACTTTATGGCCCTGACTGGGGTAAGGAAGGAAGAGGACTGGTGTGCACTGAATTCTTTTGGGGTGCCTGGTACAGAGCTAGTGCCTCTACACGTGTTATTTCATTTAATCCCTACAGTAAATCTGCAAGAGATGTTATTATTTGCTTTCAAAAAAGCAAGGGAGCTGGGGTGCAGAGAAGTTAGGTGACTGGCTCAAGTTCCACAGCAGTCTGGGGGTTCAGAAGCCCCGGGCGCCTGGCCCACCTCACAGCCTCTTACTGGACCGCACTGTGGTTATACGCACAGCCAGACCCGATCGGGTAACAGGAAGTCCTGGGTGAAGAGAAAGGTGTGCCTCGGCATCCTTCACTTCTTGCTTTAATAAAGCCTTCCTCTGACCTCTCTTCACCACGAGCCAGGCACCATGTAGGGCACTCCAGGTGTATTTTCTCATTTGGTTCCCCCGAACAGTGTGGTAAGCATGTGCGCTCTTAGCAGCCCCGTTTTACAGATGAGACAACCGAGGCACTCAGGCTTGTCTGTGAAGAAAGGCAGGGCCATACACTCACTCCAGATAGCTGCAGTAGAAAACAAAGTCAACAGTCCTCTCCCGGTCAGTCCAGGATCAAAGTCCCCAGAGGCGATGCCACCCTGTCTTTCCTTGGGACAATTAAGAGCTCACTCACCCACACCAGGGATGCTATTTTGGCCTTCCCTTTTCTATACTCAACTCAACTGTCTTCTTTCTCCTTCTCAACCTTGAAAGCCTCCTTACTAAGTCTGGGCAGTTAGCACTCAGATGAATGCTGATCACGTCAGAACGGAGCATTTAAGTATTTACCTTTGATCACAGAGAAAGATGAAGGCTGATGCTACACTTGCACTGCTAACATCCAGTCCAGCAGCATACTTGGCATATAATGAAGGCTCAAAGATGTTATATGAATGAATGAATACACAGGAAGCATCACTCCCTGTAAGTAAAACTGGATTTTTATCAGATCTGTCAGGCCAGATCAGAGACACCTAAGAAGAAATGTGACCTAAAAATATCACCTTTCAGCCCTCCGCAGATGGTGACCCTGGAGACCTAGCTGTTCCTGGAGCCTCTGCTGAAAACCTACTCTCCACCTTATGGTGCCAGACCCTTGTAGTTGCGGCCAGAGATGGCTGGAGGGAATCTGGTGCTGCGCCTTTAACAGGGAGTGCCTGTAGTTTGCTGCAGTCTCTACCGCAGTGAGCTGGGGACAGGGAGGGCCCAGGCTGAGCCCAGTGCCCAGAGGGGACACCTCTGTCAGCCAGCACCCAGCAGGACCACTCTGGACCACTTAGCACTGGCTGTCCCACAAGCTCCTCTGGTCTACAGATGAATGCGTGGATGGGAAATACCCCAATGTCTGCTCTCCCTAAACAAGGCTCCAGACGTTAACCATTCATTACAGGCAAAGTGCTAACAGGGAACAGGTGATTTCTAAAGCTTAGGTCAGAGCTACTTCCAGATCTCCAGAGCATTGTGCCTTGACAGCATTTTTCAAACCCGAGCCCTGAATTCAAGTGGGATGCTTCACTGATTTATTTTTTTTCACACTCTGGGAAGATTTTCTTCTCTGATGTGGCTGCTTTGTGAGGGTTGACTGAACCTTTTTATAGCAAAAAACTTCACTCATTTAAAGAATCTGACTCTTTTCAAGACTGGAAGGCATGGGAACCTTCTAGAAACGGGCTCTTGATCACGCCGTCACTGCCATGCTAGCTACATAGTTGCAGCACAATCTGTGGGCCCTTGGAGGGTTTGCCCATATCCTCACTTGGCTGGCCTTGTTCACGTTCTTTATGTAAGATGTCCCCCCTTTCAAGAGCCTGCTGTCACGTAAAGATACACGGAATATGGCACCAATTAAGTGTCTTTCCTCCCCTCTGTAAACTTCCTACACCTCCCAGCTCTGAGATGACAAGCCCAATTAAGCAATTTAAAATAGGTCTCTACAAGATCCCCATATAGGCTGCTATATATTACTTTACTGCATATTACATCCTGAGAAAAACAGCCAAAAAAGGAAATGGTGGTATCTGCATGTCCCTGTTCCCACTGGCTTATAAGTTAGCTGGTAGAGCAATCATCACTTAGAAGAGCTAAGTGTTCCAGCCCGTTTTGGGATGCTCTCACAAATATTTCCCTCCTACTTATCCCTCTGTGACAGCAGCAGAACATCAGGCAGAATGGGGAAGGGGGCGGGTCCCACAGACATGTGCGTTACTTGAGTTTGTGTCTTAGGTGGATTCATCCCACAAAGGGCTAGTTAGAGAGCCCTTAAAAGAAGGGGCAAAAGAACAAGGGGCCTAAGATATTTGCACATATGTACATACAGTACATATACAATATTTGCACACACCATTGTCAATGCCTCCTTTTTCACTTGGATTCACTATTTGGAGGCTCCTGCCACCTTATGGTCAAATTGCACCATGGCCAAGCCAAAGCAGAGAGCCGGCTGTCCTAAAGCCTGGTGGACTTCTCTCTTGGACCAAAACAATGGCAATTTTGACATTGCGTTTAGATGCCAAATGGTATGAGTAGAGTATGTTTGAGGATGTTTTTCCAAGTCTTTTGAGGAAAGACTACTGATTCCTCAGGACTTCATAACAACAACAACAACAACAAAAAAAAAAAAAATAGAAAGAGGACTCAGATAATCAGGAAAATTAAATTCAGGTTTTATCTTTGCCATTAACCAGATGTTGAGAGGTTTAAACACTCTCAGTTCACATATTTAATAGAGAGATAGAGCAAATCAAGAGAATGTCTACTTTTTCTTTAAACGGGGTTGGAAAGAGTATATCGGCAGGCTCATGTAGCCTTCTGTGTATTCCTGTGCTGCAGGAGAGAAATGTGCAGGAAAAGGAACAAAGATATTAAGATCATAGAAGGTACAATGATATCCTAGACATACCTTACCCAGGTCATGCTCTATTTTTTTAAAGTTTATTTATTTATTTTGAGAGAGGGAGAGAATCTCAAGCAGGCTCTGCACTGTTAGCACAGAGCCTGACATGCAGCTCAAACTCACGAACCATGAGATCATGACCTGAGCCGAAATCAAGAGTCAGGCACTTAACAGACTGAGCTGCCCAGGCGCCCCAAGGTCATGCTCTATTTTAACTTGGAGACAATCATACCATCATACATCTGATTGCCTACAACTTCACAGGATCAATGATGATTTTTTACAACATGTCATAAAAAGTATATTCATACTAAATATAATCAAATTTTGGCAGTAAAAGTATCAAATACCAAAGGTAAGCATTGTCTAGTTTATTGTCTATCATCTTTGGAAGATTATTTTGATTCTTTTTTTTTATGTATGTCTCCTGAATCAGGAATACAGTGTGGTGCAAATAACCTTTTCTCCACCTTCTCTCACAAATTACCATGGATTTATGATGTGGTTATAAACTGGCAGGTAGGAAAGGAATAGCTGAGCACCTTCTCTATGCTGGACCTTAGGTGCATGTTTTCAGATACATCTTCTCTTTTCACCTCCCAAAACCCTGATAAGAGAGAGACCGTGTCCTTGTTACAGAAGGAAAATGGAAACTCAAAGTGGTTGTATGATTCAATCAGTTAAATATCTAATGAGAGTAAGTCTGGGATTTGAACTACAGACTTGGTGGCAGGTGGGGAAAGATGTAATTATGGACTTTTAACTGTTGTATAATGGTCAGACTCAATATGTATTACTCATTCAGTATGAGAAGTTAAAAAGCACCTGGCTCATAAATGCACAAAAGTACACACACACACACACACACACAAGCAATAAAAGCAAATCACCTCTCCAAGGTATATATATGAATAAGAATTTCACATGCTGATCAGATGTGTCAAAGAAGGGGCATAGGGGCAACCACAGGTTGACTAACATTTCCTGTGAACCTGGTGAAAGTGGATCCCGGCTCTGGCTTTGCGATGAAGAACACTTTAGATGTAAGTTCAAAAGGGACTTGGACTTCACCAGTCCTTGAGACACTGTGACACCCAGGACTGTTACAGCAGGTGGGAACACTTTGCTTTGAATATTCCTTGACATCTCAGGAGTTAAGCATGGGTAATCGTCAGCAGCAAGAGCAGCCCAGCTAATCCCTCGCCCATCCCCCCACCACACCACTCCCCACCCCAATCCTTCAGAGGT
The DNA here is from genome assembly GCA_017311185.1 of Proteles cristata cristata. NCBI lineage: Eukaryota > Metazoa > Chordata > Mammalia > Carnivora > Hyaenidae > Proteles > Proteles cristata. The sequence goes on from JAESUZ010000752.1 coordinate 27,097, forward strand.
CATATTCCCCCACATCACTTACTTTATCTGATCAAAATAGGTACCCACCGCCCACGGAAAGAGCACAAACATGAACTCAGAAGTGCAAAACTACCCACAAGGAGAGGCATAAATGCTGTGCCCTTGGCATTCACTGCGGTCTGTCTGGGGAGATGGGAAAGGCCTCTGCCTCCACCATCCTTTGAATTTCATTTTAAAATGCAGCTCAGGTAAATAACAACTGAAATCTGTTTGTCACCGGACAGGACGACACAGTTGTAGGGCATAAACCGGGTTATCTGAAGGTTGTGATGAATAAGGAAATGCACTCTTCTGCTGACAGGAGAGAAGGCTGCTACCAATTCTGCAGTGATTACAGAATCACTAGAGCTTTTTTTTTTTTCTTTCCTGAGCAAGGCAGAGGAGATGGGCAGATGTGGGAGATGCCCCTTCAAACTCAGGAATCTTTAGCCGTTGCCAGGGTCATGGTCCCATCCCTTTCTTTCCTTGTTTCCTCCTGCAAGAAGAGTGGTCCTCAGCCTCCGCTGCTACCTCTAACTGAGACAGGGGAGATCTGTCTATCTCGCTCAGTCAGGGAGGCCACTGCTCACGATGTGCCACGGCACGAGTGCCACAGAGAAGGAGCTCACGTAGTGCTCCTTCACTGAAGCTTGGCCTGAGAGACTGAAAGGGGCTAAGATTGAATCAAGCTGCTCAGATTTGAGAGAGGAAGGGGAAGGCAGTGCTCCCTCCCCATTAGATGTTGCTGTTTCTGGTAGCAACCCCCACTGTATTTGGGTCTCAGCGTGGTAGATGGAAGGATCTGACTCCAATACGATGAGGTCCTACATTCAAAAGGAGGAGAAAGTGGGGCCTCCCCCTCCACATGCCTAGGAATGGAAAGAAAGCACTCCCCCAAGAGACCAGCCCTCCCTGAACCCATACTAAAGTGCACAAGTAAGTCACAGCCCAGTTCCAGCCTCTCTCTCTCTTTCTCTCTCTCTTGCTCTCTTTCTCAGCATTCTGGTGAAGCCTGTGAATCCCATCTCATAATAATGTTCTCAATTCCATAAAATAATAGGAAGCCAATGATATTGAAAATCAGTTCTAAGATTCTTTGGCTTAGAATATCATTGTGACCTAATGAGTTCAGAAATAAATTCTGCCTTCCTGCTAAGACTTTAAGTCATTTTAGGTCAGCAGCCACCCTTTATATTTTCCTAAAACTCCTCTTTCTGGGACTCCAAAACTCTCCTCCCAAGCATAGTATAGTGCTTCTATATGTGCTTAATAAAGGCATGTTTCTCCTTCATGGGTTATAAACTCATCAATTTAAAAAATGTACCTTAAGGGGCGCCTTAGTCGGTTAAGCGTCCGACTTTCACTTAGGTCATGATCTCTCAGTTCGTGGGTTCGAGCCCCGCGTCGAGCTCTGTGCTGACTGCCAGCTCAGAGCCTAGAGCCTGTTTCAGTCTGTGACTCCCTCTCTCTCTGACCCTCCCCTCCTCACACTGTCTCTCTCTCTCCTAGAAATAAAAAAACATTTAAAAAAAATGTACCTTAAAATACATTTTAATACTTTAAAATACATAATATTCTCATTAGTCATTACTCATCCTCTGCTGGTGGGGAAAAATAAAATTCCACCCCTTAATTAAATAAGTGAATATGAATAAAAACATCAGTGTAGTTTTATCATTGAAAAATCTGTGCTAAGTAATGAGGTTGCCTCTTGTTACATATTAGGATTTTTCAGCTAGTGCTCTCTGAGCTTGTAGACTTTGTTTAGAGCTTTTCTGTCAAGTGAGCTACAGTTATTCTGTGCTCAAAGTTGGAAAAGGTCACATGCTAAAACAGTTGGGGGCTCATTCATGGGATCACTGCTTACCTCACACCCTGGCCGATGACAGTGCAAAGTTAGCTGATGAGCTCGTAGACATTCAGGATTTGCTGATTTGGGCAGGCCACCTGTGAGAGACATTTCTGCTTAGAGGTTCACCGGGTAGGTAACCTAGCAATTATTCATTAGCTCAGAAGGCATTCAAATTACATATTGATCTTGCAAAGAGCTGGTGCCTAGGTGACAAGCTTTGTTGTGGGCATTTTGTGTTATCCTTTGTAACCTTCATCTCAAACCTGTGAATAGTTACTATTATCTCTATTTCCAGGAGAAAAAGGGAGACTCAGAAGTCAGACTGGTAGAATATAGATTGATGTTTCCATAGAAGAAAACAAAATAATTTTTCTCTACCTTTCTGAGCTATTTGCTGAGACCCCCTATAATAAAAGGCAGATTAACAAAAGAGAAACAAACAGAAGTTTATTAATATGTATATCAGGTATAGATACACAATACCCAAGGAAATATGAGGAACTCAAAAAAGAAGCTTAGATCTCTTCCTTAAATACCATCTTCCACTACAGACAAAAAAAGAAAGGGTTTTTTGGGGGTAGGGGGATGCGTGGTAAACAAAGGGAAGGTTTGTTTTGCAGATTTAAGTCCAGAGCCTTTTCCATTGATTCTTTTGTGATTTATTCATCCTTCTCTTCCTGACACAGAGAAGGAGATACCCTTGCCAGTAGAGATCTCCTTATAAATATAAATTTATATATATATTTATATATAAATATAAATACCCTTTTGTAAGGGTAACTTCTATTTTCAGAGCTTCTCCTATGACTACTATTTCTCAGAATAATCAACTCAAAAGAATCCTAATACCAAAGAGTCATATTTTGGATGGTATACTCTGCTACTCATCAGCTAAAACCCAGGTCTGTCTAAACTCCAAAGCCTACACAGCTCCCTTGTGTCTGATGGACAGAGGGGAGACAGATGTGCCAGAGCAATGGTGGTGGTGGGGGTTTAAGGTGAGGGAGTTGCTGATACCTCTGTAGCCAGTATAGCGCTCCCTTGTATGTGATGAGTGTTCAATTAATATGTGCCCATTTAATGGGGCAGGGGATGTATTTTATTTCTGTATTTAAGGGTATAAAACTGAAAGGGTAGTTTGAATCCCATTCACAGGATTGAGAAAGGCTTTTGAAATGCCCAAATGAGCCCCAGATTTTGTTCTAAAGTTTATAAGAAGCCATTACCAATCATTTATAAAGGGTGATATTATCAAGATTAATGTGAGTGCCAGGGGGGATGGAATGAGAAGGATGATATTAGAGACAGAGAGTACTTCATGGACAAGAACTTTCGACCTCAGGGATTCTGTGAACCTTCTGATATTATACTCAAAATCTTGCATGCATGCATGCAGTTACATTTTGGGGGGAAAATGATTCACAAATTCCAATGAAATCTCAAAGGAGTCTATGCACACAATAAAGTTTAAGGACCACGAGATGAAAGCCTAGACTGGTGGACAGTGGCAAAAATACAAAGAAGATAATCAATATAGATGTTTTGGGGAGTAAATTAACAGGACTTAGAGACCTATTGTTTATAGCCAATAAAGGAAAGAAAGACATAATTCAAATTCACCTGTCTTGTAGTGCTATTTATCAGAAATGGGGAAAGAAGGGGAGGGCATCAGGAACCTGCTGAATTTGAGATGACAAAGAAATATTCAAGAGGAATCTTTTACTGTGGGAAGAAAGCAGAAATGATTCTTGCTGAAGGTATAATTTTACAGTCATCTGTATAAAAGAGTCCATGGGGAGTCTTGAAAATGAGATACCTTCTGGGTAGGGAGAGACCAGTAGAGTATAGGATCCAAGGGCCACTAAAATTTTGAGATAAAAGAAATAATCGATTAGCAGATGTATTTGAGAGATCAATGACATCGCTGGCTACAACATCACCAAAACAACCTGTTGATGAAACCAAGCTGAGTTAACTGGTAAGAAAGAACACTACTTAATCTTAGAGGGGTAGGATCAAGTAAAAATATATATTAGATGTGGGGTGGTTAAAGTAGCTCTTTCAATGCTGGGTCTCATTAGCTTAGGTAAGAATCATGATGTAACAGCTTAGAATTGGTGGACACTGAAAGGTGAGGGTTTTGAAGAGGCTTGTACAGAAGATGCTTATTTGATGCATCAGTTTAAAAACCCATTAGTCTGATGTTCATTAAATTGAGTTTTTCAAGAAGTTCCTGGAATGAATAATAAAGTGATTTGCAACTTTCCTCTTACTGGGCAAGAGTTTGCAGAGTAGTGAAACTCATTCATGAAAACAGTGGAGGGGTAAAGTCATGTTAATGGGTGACGGCCGAATGGTGCAGTCATGTTGTGTGATGTAGCTGGTTTTGAGTCTCAAAAATAATGACTCACCAGCAAATCTAGTTAGTAGGAAGTTGTTGGTGGTCTTTGCAGCCACAGAGTTTGAACCGCTCAAGAATGTGTTTACATTCCTTGCCTCCCTTCACAGTGCCCTCTTTCCCTGAGATCCTCGCCAACATGGTCTAGTCTAGTCCTATTGCCAATAAGGCGCTCTATGCTATAAACTAAATCCGGGCAGAACAGAGCTACCAGATTGTTTTCAGCTATTCAATCATTGAGGTTTCAATTTGCATACTGTTTGAACACATTTGCGGTGCTAACTTCAAAACACCCCATTTGTGAATCAAAAGAACAACATTTTTTGCAGTCTGTGGCAGTACTTAAACCAAACATTCAGTGCAAAAAAAAAGTGGGGAGAGAAAGTTTTAAACCACCACAGAGAGAAAGGAAGAGGAACCCTTTGCCTCCCATATTCCATATACTTATATGGCTCTGAAGAGCAGGATGGGGAAGGGAACAGACCAGGTCCTTTTCCCTGGTCCCCGTGTGCACACACCTGCCTGAAGACAGGACCTGAGTGGCAGAGGACTCATTCCCTGAAACCAGAAATCTCAGGAATCGTCACTCATCTCCACCATTATCCTGTATCTGCACTTTCTCCCGGATAAAAACAGAATGTACCCGTCATTAGGTTGATCAAATATATGACACCATCTGTGATAATTACAAGAATTTCTTTCCTCAGAGGAATTATTTTCTCTGAGAATTCTGGACAAAAAAACAGGACAAAAGCCCTGCCCTGTTACAGCTTGTTGCCTGTCACAAAATTCTTACTGCTCTGGGCTCTGCTGGCCTCTCACAGTGGGAGTCAGGGCCAGAGCTCGGAGATGCACACTGCCACGAAAATTCTCAACTTCCTGATCTTAATCTTAGGGGTGTCTTGAACATTGGCGTTAAAAGGTTGCATCCTCTGCATTGGTTCTTCCTTGAAAAAGAAACGGCTGCGGCTGCGACTGAAACGGAAAACTGCACCATGAGTCAGCTAAAAAGAATTCCGGGAAGTCAGGGCCTCTGCAGCTGATTTGGATGCAGCTAACTCACGATCTTAGAGTGACACCTAGAGTTGACAAGGTAAAGACCAGCCATTCCCTGATCAAGGCACCAGCATCATGTTAATTACGCGTAGTGACTGCAGTTGGGTCATGTTACACGTGTGATACGTGAATTCCAGTCCACAACATCAATGTGCAACAAAATCACATTTTCCGCTCTAAATCCCAAATGACTGGATGTGAATTTCTGCTTTCTTCTCCCATTGTCAAGCTAGGGTTATTTGTCCCTCTAGCAAAGCATTAAGATAGTAGAGAGTCCCTGGAGATTAGGCTATTGATAAGATTGCCTTTTCCTTGAAATATTACTAACATTTGTATGGAGATGATCAGTTTCACCATTTGTTTTCTGTCCTTTCCTTTGTTCTTGGGCAGCCAGGAGTGCCTGAAGAATATCGCATATATCCTACCTTGATGAGAGAGGGGGTGGTGCTAGTTTGTACTTGGCCCTCAGCTTGCCTTACAGTCCCTCATCAGCAAGAATCCTGTTAGATCACTTCAGCAAAGAAGTACCCTACCCTCTTCGTAAGAATTTTCTACCACTTACCATCCCAATTCCTTGTCCATAAATGTGCATTTTATCTTATTGTATTCGGAATTGAGACCAATCTCTCTCCTCTGGTGCAAAACGCCCTTGTCATGGACCTCTACACTTATCATGATAGCCCTAAATAAAATCTGCCTTCTTGTTTTAGCAAGTGTCAGAGGAATTTTCTCTTTAAGAGCAGCCCGGAGAGAAAAGTCACAGTGCATACTTCTGGGGCACCTGTAACATTTCTGTCCAGAAAATGTAGTTTTTGAGGCTCAATGTCATCCTCAAAAAATTCTGCTGCATCACCTCTGTTCTTGCGCTGCTGGAATATTGGCACTCCACGTAAGGTGGAGATAACAGAGGGTGGGGACCCAAACACGCTGAAAAACTAGGCAAAGGAGCCAAGGGGAAAGGGCTGAGCACAACATGTAAGGCTGAAATAACAGAGGGTGGGGAGCCAAAGATGCTTGAGGAGTCAAGGGAATGGGCTGAGCACATCTTTACTGTAAAGAGCTCTTGGGCGAGGTTCCGCTGCTTGGGGGTAGAAGCAAGCCGGGGGAAGTCACATCCTGAGACTGGGGAGAGGGGTATATATAGGACTGTAGTGCCGGGTAGAGACCCGCGAGGGCAGGTTTCCTTATTTGGTCTCGCTTTTCCTGGATTGGGTCTCGTTTCTGCTGAGGAGACGCGTCTTCTGAGAAACCAGTGGTGGGAAACTGGGAGCAGGAAGCTGGTGGCGGGAAAGTCTTGAGGCGGTCACAAGATGGAGTCCGATCTGCCATCTTGGTGTCTTTTTCCAGACCCGTCAGACCTGCCATCTTGGTGTCCTTTCCCAAACCCAGCAGAGCTGTCGCTCAACACATCTGTAGTGATCCTGAGAGTGGTGAGGGTCAAAGAAAAACTGCCTCACTTCCATGAGATGCCTCAGGGCTGGGGAATACTGAGATGTATATAAATGACTATGGAGCAAAAATCTGTGGGTATTTCTCCATCCAGATAAAGCAGTCGGTATGAAAATGAGCTTTCCTCGTCTAGAAAATGCAGGTTTGGCACCGTGGGCACACATTTCAGTAAATCATGAAGGCACCACCAGCAGGCACAAGGGAGTTATTTAGGAAAAGGGTTTATCTGTCTCCATCAAAGTCGCTTGCCTCGTTTACTTTCCTGACAGTCTGAACATGTTCTCTGACACTGCAAGTCATTCTGCAAACCTGGAAAACAATGAAAAGGACAAACGGGCTGTATCAAAACAGGTGCTTTCGAGGGTAGAAAGGAGAGAGAAATTCCATGTCACTTCACAACTGCGTAACCTAATCTTCTCTCACACCTAATGCCTCCTGACTTTCTCCCGTGTAAGGAGATTAATTCTCTGGCAGAAGCCTACAGAAATTCTGGCCAGGGAGATTATTAGAGATCAGTCATGCATCGGGCTAAAACTGATTTCCTGGATGTCTGCCGCCACGAGATCAGTATCAGTTTATTATACACTGGGTGATATTGTTTGCTAATGGTTCCATGTGATCCTTTCATTCGTCTTAAAGGATAATTTTTTTTCTGTATAGTATTGCATCCACAATACCTACAGCAACAATAGGTCCAGAAAAGGTGTTCAGTACTGGGGTCCCTGGGTGGGTTAGTAGATTGAGCATCCGATTCTTGATCTCAGGGTCATGAGTTCCAGCCCCATGTTGGGCTCCACACTGAGCTTGGAGCCTACTTAAAATAAAAGAAAGAAAGGAAAAAGGTGTTCAGTACTTGTTGATTGGTAAGCCCCAAATTGGAAATGTAAAGGGGAGCCCCATAGAGCATATCTGTGGAAAAAAAAGCCCTACTTTGTCTTCTGTTTTAACCAGAGCATTTGGCACAGACAGCTGGATTTATAGTAGCTTTTCAATAGAGGCTTGGTTAATTGAACTTCTACCACCAGGCTACATGGAAATGAGAATGACAGTTCAGGTTTGTCACACTTCCTGAGTGTTCTCTCTTTCTTCCGAAAATTGGTCTGAGAAAAGGAAGAATCCATTTTCTGGGAAAGCAAATAATAATATATCAGATTTCTCCACCTTAAACTCTGAAGAAACAATCTGTAAAAAAAAAAGAAAAAAAAAAGATGGAAATGAATTATTTCAAGAGGCTTACCAACAGCCTCAGGAGGAAAATAAGTCACCGCCGCTATCTGTACTGTTCACAGAGAGTACCGCATATTCCCTAATGTTCCTCATTCCTCCTTATCCATATACTCAGCAATTAGTTAGGATATAAATTCAGATGCTATAACAAAGACTCCACAATAAAATACAACTTGAAACAGATTAAAGTTTATTTCTCTTTGACGGAAAACACCAGGGAGGCGCTCCATGGCAGAAAGAGTAGCTCATCAGAGTCCCAGGTTATTTCTATCATATTTCTCTGCCATCCTCGACCTGAGGCTTCCATCTCCTGTGCCAAAATGGCTGCTCCAACTCCTACTACTGCAACTGCATTCGAGCCAGTGGAAACAGAAGAGGAGATTGAAAACATGCCCCTTTCCTTTGGAGGCACGACACAGAGATGTTTCATAGCAGTGCCTCTGGAATACAGCTAACATTCTCACCTAGTACAAAGGAGGCTTGAGAAGAAGGCTATTCTGGGCAGCTCTGTGCACAGTCAAAATTCAGGAGTATTATTATCAAAGGGAGCAGTGAGAAAGGATACTGAGGAATAATCAGCAGTCTTTTTCATGGTATGTCTACTGTTATATGATCTAGCTTTTTCTGCATGGCATAGAATAGGGATTCTCACATTGCTTTAGGAGGCGAAGCAGCTGGGAACCATAGCCCAAACATGAAGATGAGTTGCTCAATATCAGTGCTTCCAAAATGTCATTCATGGAATATTAGTCCCACAAAAGAAGTTGACAACAAGTATAGTGCTGGGGGCAAATAAGTTTGGGAAATACTGTAACTCTATCCTTTCCGGAGATGTGTGGATACATTCTCATTTTATAGACTTCGAGAAAACAGCATAATTGTATTTAATCCACTATTGTCCAAATTTAATTTGGCTGATGATGTTTTTGTGCGAGCCAACAATCCCACAGAATTAGTGTGCTGCAAAATACACATTGAAAGACAGATTTAATTTCACCCTCCAAACTAGAAGCAACTTTATTAGCCGGAAATATGACTGCTAAATTATAATACTGTAAAAGTCACACCTATAAGATCTTATGTTCCAAAATAAAATAAGCCGTTAGCCCAGGAATGATTGGTGTTTCTGAGTCTCTGGCTGTGTGTTTGTGTGTATGTGTGTGTGTGTGTGTGTGTGTTGCTTTTCCATCAATTTCATCCCACGAGGGTTGTAGGTACAAAAGTTTTTCGCAAAAGCTTTCATAAAAGCTTTTTCATAAAAGATTTTCATAAAAATTTAAGAGAAACACTTGCAAAAACTCTATTGATTGGTTAAATTTTTCTAGGAATTTGGAAATGTCCCCATTAATGTGTGAATGAAATATCTAAGCATATATGCATATATATATATATATAGCTTGAAAATTAAGAGGTTTTTAAGACACAACTTCTGCTTTCAAATACATGTAACCTATTTTGGGAGCAATGACTAATACAACATATAACAAGTTTGCAACATATTTTCCCTTTTTCCCTTATTTCACAGTGATACCTATTTACAATTGGTATTCTTGCCTCTCAAAAAAAAGTTTTAAATAAATAACAGCCCATTTTGCTAACTCATTAGATAAGGACAGTAATTTCATATAGTGATACATAGTTAACTTAAGACTTACTAAGGACCCAGAATATTTGCATGATCCTTTCATTAAGACATGGACTCTCTCTCTCTCTCTCTCTCCCTCAATGTGCCAAAAGAGTATTTTCAAGTCAGATCGCCTGGGCCCTGACTCATTAGCTGTTTTGGAGATCTTTTTAGTTACTATAAAATGGTTAATCTGAGCAAATATTTGTTCTATCTATAAAACCATGTGAGAGGTACCCAAGATGAAGTGGATAACCTGAGTTCTGACCCCATTTGTTTCCTCATTTTACGTTTTGCTTTTGAGTGATCTTATACATTTCAACTCAGTCACCAAACAAGAATGGCACCATGATCCTCCCATTCCCCTAGCCATGAACTTGAATGTCATCCAAGACCATACCCCAATTTTTAACAAGTACTGTTGATTCTTCTCACTAAACCTCTCAAACACAGCCCTTATCTGGAAACCCAAGTTCAGGTGCTCATCATCTCTTTCTTCAACTATGACAACAGCTTCCTTTTAATCTCTTTGGCCTTAATCTTCACCTTGTCTAATTTATTCTCCAATGTAGATTACCCTTTCTAATGCTTAAATCTTAAATTCCTTCTCAGCATAAACTTTTGATTAACTATATAGAGTTCTTTTAATAAGCAAAGGTTCTCAAAATTAGTAATGTCTTCTTTTAAGTGAAAAATAATTCCACGTACATTAGTTTCCTGATGTAACGAAGTACCACGAATTTGACAGCTTAAAACAACACGAATGTACTATCTTCTAGTTCTGGAGGCCAGAAGTCTGAAATTGGGGTTCACTGGGCTAAAATCAAAGCACAGGCAGGGCTGTGTTCCTTCTAGAGTATCTAAGTGAGAATCCACATCCTTGTCTTTTCCAGCTTCCTAGAGGTTGTTGCAATCCTTGGTTTATGGCTCCCGTCTTGAAAACCAGCAACCATTAGTTGAATCTTTTTCATGCTGGTTCACATTCCCTTCTCTGACTCTGGTCCTCCTTCCTCCCTCTTTCACTTATAAGGATCCTGCGATTACACTGTGCCTACCCAGATAATGCAGGGTAACTTCCCCATCTCAAGATCTCTAACGTAATCACTTCTGCAAAGTCCCTTTTGCCACCTGTATTAGTTTGCTAAAACCACCATCACAAAAAACCACTGACTGGCTTAAACCATAGCATCTCAAGTGCTTATTCTATTTTATTTTTTTAATGTTTATTCATTTATTTTTCAGAGATAGAGAGGAAGCACAAACAAGGGAGGGGCAGAGAGAGAGGTAGACACAGAATCTGAAGCAGGCTCAAGGCTCTGAGATGTTAGCGCATCTCACTAACTTGAGCACTGAAGTCAGGTGCTCCAACAACAACACCACCCAGGTGCCTGCAAGTGTTCATTTTAAAGATTAAGTAAGATTATTCATGATTTAGCACAGCGCCAAACACTCGTATGCACTCGATAAGTGATAGCAGATTAAAATATAGAAATGAACATAAAAGACTAATCTGCTTGGACTTCCCAGCTTTACCTCTGATTTAAGCTGAACCTTAAATCAAAGTTTTCTTCCGTAGCATCAGTGCAAGCACAGGATTGGCATGGAAGAGAAAGGGAAAGAGAAATCTAAACCTTAAAAAACAAGGTGACTGGGTAGCTTAGGTCTGACTTCAGCTCAGGTCATGATCTCATGGTTCATGAGTTCGAGCCCTGCATCAGACTCTGTGCTGACAGCTTAGAGACCAGAGCCTACTTCAGATTACATCTCCCTCTCTTCTGTCCCTCCCCTGCGCCTCTCTCTTTCTCTAAAAACTGAAAAGAAACATTTTTAAAAAGTATAATCTGTTTTGGTCTGAGAACACTGAAAAATATCATAAAAAATATGGCAAAAAATACAAATGACTTTGGGGAGTGATGGGACAGTTCTGCATCTTGATTGTGGTGTTGGCCCCATGGAGATGTGTATGTATCAAAACTCAAAGTATGCACTTTAACTGGCCTAATTTATTATTTCTAAATTATTCCTCAGCAAAATGTTAACGTATATATTTATATCTATCAATAACTTCAATTATTTAGATATTTCAAAGCAATTGTTTTTATCCTAGCAAAACTTAATAAAAATAACTTCGGGGGACAAAAAGAATGCTACTGTGTCTGTTAAGACTCTCTTGGTTAGAAGTGACTGAAGGCCCAGGACAAGCTGGCTTGAGCAAAGTACTTTTATCAGCTCAGGTTAATGAAGGTGACCTGAGGCACAGCTCTGTAGAGGCTCACGATCTGGTTTCTCTCCAACTTTGCTGCTTCAGTCTTAACTGAAAGTAGACCAATTTACCAAAAGCCAATTTCCTTGTACTTGGCCTCAGGCAGCCTGGAAGCAGACAGTTGAACTTTCTTTAAGGTGCTCTTTTGAATACAAAATGAAAACAAGTAAGCTGCAATTAAACAGTTGAAAGAAATAAGTCAGTCTGGAAAAAACCGTTATTTAACAATTATGGCTAATTTGTGTCCCCTGAGAATGTATGTGTTGAAGCCAGAACACTTAGGACCTCAGAATGTGACTACATTTGGAGAGAGGGCCTTTAAAGAGGTGATCAAGGTTACAATGAAGTCACTAGGATGGCTCTAAGTCAAGAGGACCAGTGTCCTTATAAGAAGAGGTCCTTAGAGGGTGCCTGGATGGCACGCATGGGAATGGCACGGAAGAGACAGGGAAAGAGACATCTAAACCTTAAAAAACAGGGCGCCTATGTGGCTCAGTCAGGTCTGACTCCAGCTCAGGTCATGATCTCAAGTTTGTGAATTTGAACCCCTCAGGGGCAGCCTAGAGCCTGCTTGGGATTGTTTCTCACCCTCTCTCTCTTTGCCCCTCCTCTACTCATGTCTCTCGATATCTCTCAAAATAAATAAATAGGGGCGCCTGTGTGGCTCAGTCAGTTAAACATCCAACTCTTGGTTCTGGTTCAGATCATGATCTTATGGTTTCATGAGTTCAAGCCCCACATTGGGCTCTGTGCTAACAGTGTGGAGCCTCCTTGGGATTCTCTCTCTCTGCCTCTCCCCAACTCACACTGCCTCCGTCTCTCTCAAAAATGAATTTTTTAAAAAAAATTAAATAAATAAACTTAAAAAAAAAAAGAAGAGGACATTAGGACACAGACACACTCAGAGGGAAGACCACGTGAGGACACAAAGAAAAGACAACTTTCCACAAGCCAAGTAGAGAGGCCTCAGAAGAAAACAACCCTGTGGACACCTTGATCTCAGCCCTCCAGCCTCCCAAAGTAAATTTCTGTTGTTTAATCCACCCAGTCTGTGGTAGTGAAATATGGCAGCCCAAGCACCCTAGCAAACTAATGCATTTAGCAAATCGGCCATTTGGCCAGTGTGTTGTCAGCGTTCACCTTACTCCCAAATGGGGGTCTCCCCTCTGGCATCAAGATGGCTGCCAAGGACTCTGGGCTGCATACTTCCTGATTCATAGCCTAATTCTAGCTAGTCCTGAGATTCACTCTGATGAAAGGGCCTAGATCATCTGCGTCATTTAAATTAAAGTTCTTTTTTCTTTAAATTTTTGGTTTGTCCTTTCTTATTGGTGACCTCCCAGCCTACTGTATAAGGAAAGTCAACACTCCAGTTTCTGACCTCCAGAAGAGGCTTGTGGAATGCATGGACCACAGTTGTGGAAATGAAGCTTTGATTTTGCGTGAGCCAAGCATTGTAGAAGAAAAGAATATGGCTTTCTCCCTCCAAGGCTAAACTTGAAAGGAGCAAGGGCTAATGTTTATTTACTAAACTAGACTGAATACAGAAGTTCAGGTCACCCCACCCTGCCATGTGGGAAAAGATGAAGATTTCCCTGGCTGGGAATGCAGGGAGACAAAAAGAGAGAGAGGAGCAAGGAGACTAGAGCCTCCTGAACTGTGAGCGTCATGTGGAGAAGTTTGGAGTCAACATCAAGGACAGCCAAACTCAGACAGGTGGACGCCTTCAGTCTAAAGCACCGGGAGGCTCAGGGGAGCTGTGTCAGAGAGCCCGAAGCCAGTGCGGGGGAGACTGGCATGGTACCTGTGCAGGCAGCATTAGAAGGGCTGGCCTTCTTACTCCAGGCAGAGAAGCCTCCTGACAATAGCACCTCTACAGGACCTACCCATTGTCTAACAGAAGCAGCACTGCATAGAGCTTCAGGTCTGGGCCAGCTTTTGCCAACTTTACTTTGGGAAAGATGCCAGTTTAAGAATCATTTTAATCCCCCCAAAAGAGAGGGTCATGCCTGGACACTCAGGGAAAGCAGATGTGTTATGGAAGGGAAAGTCCCAGAGTCTATACTTGTATGAGACTCTGTGTAACTGAGTACAGCCAGCTAGAGATCTCTACCCCATCACTCTCACACAGCGAGCTGAACCAAACTCCCTTACAAGTATACCTTTCTGCCCAGGTGGTACTGAAATGTCCTGATCAACTTAGGACCATTCTCAGAGTGGGGAGCAGATCCCCCAAGTGCATGGACCAAAGACTGAGAAACCCCCAGTACAAATGAGAGGTTGTGTATTGCGATGAATTGCTACATTAGCAGAAATGTAGGTTTATGTGGCCAAAACAAGGGTTATCCACTATACACTACGATATCATGTTCTCATACTTTAGATTTTACCGGAAGAGAGAAACATTTTTTTTTCCTGTCTCTCAAATTCACATACACTGCCCTGAAGCTCTTGACCTTTCTTGAAATCTTGGGTAAACAGTTGCAGTCAGTGTACAATAACTGCAGACCAAATAAGATGCATCCCAAAAAACAGATGACAAGGTCAGGAAAGGTCAGTCTTATAGGCATAATAGGAATTCATACAAAAGGAATGGAATCAGTCTTTTGCGTAAATATTTCCAGTCTGTCAGCCCCATTAAGTGACATTTTGCAAGTGTAGAAAGGGTAACTGGTGTGTCTCCCACAAATCTTCAAAATACCAAGGGTTCCTGCCCCAAGTCTTGGCAAGAAGACACAGATAACATACAGCATGGATAGTGACTGGAAGAAGTGATGAGGAGAGCTTCTAGGGTGCTAGTAATGTTCTGTTTTTGTGTGTGGGGGTGAAAGTTATCCACAGAGAGTGGGAGAAACAGAATCTGTAGCAGGCTCCAGGCTCTGAGTTGTCAGCACAGAGCCCGATACGGGGCTCAACTCACAAACTGAGATCATGACCTGAGCCAAAGTCAGACACTTAACCAACTGACCCACCCAGGCGCCCCCCCTCCCCACTGACTTCTTTGACTTAACATTATGCCCCTCAGGTCCATCCATGTTGTTGCAAATGGCAAGATGCCATTCTATTTTATGGATGAGGACTATTCTACTATCTATTATATATATACATATATTATGCATATTATGAATATTATGTATGTGTATATATATGTATATGTATATACACATATACCACATTTTATCAATTCATCTTTGAATAGACAGTTGGGTGATTTCCATACCTTAGCTATTGTAAATAATGATAAAATAGATAAAATAAACATAGGGGTGCATGTTTTTCAACTAGTGTTTTTGCATTCTTTGGGTAAATACCTAGTATTATCATATGGTAATTCTACTTCTAATTTTTTAAAGTTTTCATTTATTTTTGAGAGAGAGAGAGAGCATGAGTGGGGGAGGAGCAGAGAGAGAGGGAGACACAGAATCTGAAGAGGCTCCAGGCTCTGAGCTGTCAGCACAGAGCCCGATATAGGGCTCAAACTCACGAACTGCGAGATCATGACCCGAACCGAGTCGGTGCTCAACTGACTGAGCCATCCAGGCCTCCCACTACTTCTAATTTTTGAGGAACCTCCATTCTGATTTCCACAATGGCTGTACAAATTTGTATTCCTACCAACAGTGTATGAGGGTTCCTTTTTATCCACATCCTTATAAACACTTACTGTTTCTCATGTTTTTAATTTTAGTCATTCTGAGGTGCAAGGTGATAAACAACTGTGGTTTCCATTCACATTTCCCTGATGATGAGTGTTGTTGAACATTTTTTCATGTATCCATTGGCATCTGTATGTCTTCTTTGAAAAAATGGTTTTATTCAGATCCTCTGCCCATTTTTTAATCAGATTTATGGGTTTTTTGGTGTTGAGTTGTATAAATTCTTCATATACTTTGGATATCAACCTCTTATCATATATATCATTTGTGAAGATCTCCCATTCAGTAGGTTGTTTTTTTGTTTTGTTGATAGTTTCTCTTTCTATGCCATGCAAAAGTGTTTTGTTTTGACGTAGCCTCAATATTTTAATTTTTCTTTTATTTCCCTTGCCTGAGGAGACATATCTAGAAAATTTTTATGGCTGATAACAAAGAAATTACTGCCTATGTTTTCTTTTAGAAGTTTTATGGTTTCGGATCTCACAAAAAATATTAAACAGAGAAAAGCTAAGAGAGACATATTCTAAGATGGGGTTTTGTGTGTGTGTGTTTGTTTTGAGAGAGAGATAGTGAGCTCAAGGGGAAGGGCAGGAAGAGAGAGAGAGAGAGAGAGAGAGAATCCCAAGTAGGCTCCACACCAAGCAACGTGGGGCTTGATCTCACAACCATGATATCATGACCTGAGCCAAAATCATGAGTTAAGATGCTCAACCAACTGAGCCCCCAAGGCTTCCCATAGAAAGACCTATTCTTGTAAGTAAATTACAATCCAATGTCTAGATAATTTGAAGCAGTTCTCTAAGGATAGAAGGTGTTTGTCATGGGTAAGGAATATGGACATATACTAATTTGGTAGAAGGACAGTTTTAGTGTTTATCCAGGTCTTTGTATGGGACAAGTAGACTGACAGAGTGAATGGTCTGGTTACAAATGGTGCTCTGTTCATACAAGCAAGAATGCTTCCCGTCATTTCCTCACAAGTGAGGACCACATCCAGCTTCTGGATCAGGTGCCATCTGATGAAGAGCCATGCTTCCCTGCTGGCCTTAGGCAGGGTCCTAACCATCTCCCAGGCACTTCGATACCAGTAAGGGGTTGACTCAAGTGTTGGGTGTAAGTCCACCACACCCTGGTGCTATGTTCGGGCCGGATGCTCCTCACAACACTGACATTTTCAAATTTTAGGAAGAAAACACAGTGTGTATACCATAAGTTCAGTATGTAATACCTCCAGCAGAGTCCAGGATGGAACCATGCAACTAAATACACATTCTGCAGTTAAATTTATGAATATTCATTTGAAAGATCAAAGGAGACTTAGAGTAGCCTCACATTAGCTCATTAGCACTTCACTCCCTAATAAGTACATAAATTGGCTTCTATATTTATGTTTAAAGTTTATTTATTTAGAGAAAGAGAGTGTGTGAATGTGTGTGGACATGAGTAGGTGAAGGACAGAGAGAGAGAGTGAAAGGGAGAATCCCAAGCAGGCTCTGCACTGTCAGCACTGAGCCCAACATGGGGCTTGAACTCATGAACTGTGATATCATGATGTGAGCCAAAATTGTGAGTAGGACACTTAACTGACTGAGCTCCTCAGGAACTCCCAAAAATTGACTTTTAAAAATTTGGGGATTCCAGGGGTGCCTGGATGGCTTAGTTGGTTAAGTGTCCGACTTTAGTGCAGGTCATGATCTCACAGTTTGTGGATTCGAGCCACACGTCAGGCTCTGTGCTAACAGCCCAGGGCCAGGAGCCTGCTTCGGATTCTGTGTCTCCTTCTCTCTCTGTCCCTCCCCTACTTGTGCTCTCTCTCTCTCTCTCTAAAAAGAAATTAATGTAAAAAAATTTTTTAAATAAAAGTTAAAAAAATAAAAATTTGGGGATTACAGACTGCAGATAAAGGATCTAGACACACATTCTTTCATCAGTAAATTAATATTCTGGGTTTATCAGTTTCTTATAACTCTATTTAGCCTGAATACATTTCTGAGTTGGATACACTCCCTGCTCCCACCCACAGCTAAAACTGGTAAAAATGAAATCCTTTGAGGGGTGCCTGGGTGGCGTGGTTGGTTAAGCATCCTGCTCTTGATGTCAGCTCAGGTTATGAACTCACAGTTCCTGGGATCGAAACCCACATTGGACTGTGCACTGACAGCATGGAGCCTACTTGGGATTCTCCCTCTTCCTCTCTCTCTGCCCCTCTCCCAACTCATGCTTTCTAAAAACATACATACACACATACATACATACATACATACATACATACATACAGCTTTAAAAAATGAAATCACTTGTATCATCAAACACACATAAAATGCTGGACCAAGTGCAGTGTCTTCTCCAACAAGTGACTGTCCGGGGAGGAGTGGGTGAAAATGACCTGCCAGAACTTTCTCTCCAGCATACCACAGGGAAGCAGCATTCATTTGATAACAAGCCCTAGTCTAAGACTATTACCTCCTTCTGGAAAATCTCCTAGGAGACTTCAATGGTCAAATAAATATTTGCCTAAAGGAAAAGTTACTCAATTCAATAAATTTCAAAAAGATTTGAATATATGTATCAGCACTGTGTTATTTTAACCTACACAATTCTAACCCTCAAATTGTGATAAGGCACCCTAACAGATCAATCTGAATTTTTCTGAAACATGCAAATTTAAAACTGGAAGACGTTTCCTTCCTGTTAATTTGGGGAACAATTGGGAAGTCCATTTGAAGGGCTTTCTGGTTAAGAAAAAGAAGTAAAGACTAGCTCCTGCTCAGGAATACAGAGTCTGGGAAAACACCTCATTTTCATGTGTGGAGAATTGCATTTCTGCAAATGATTATAAGACTGGTAGGGAGGAGGCCCTGAAATGGGGAGCACTGATTTCTCTCCCCTTAGGCCATGGAAAGAAAATGATCCCGAAGACGGGGACACCATCAAGGTGTCATCAAGGCAATCCTTTTGGGGAAGAGAGTCAGCCACAGCACAGATGCCTGACCAAGAGACAAACAGAGCCTGAGGACTCCATCAGCAGTGATGTCCATTTAAGGTTGTTTTTTGGATTTTGTTTTGTTTTGTTTTGTTGGTTTTGGGTTTTTGAGCTCAGTCATTCCCTTTAGCTAAATCTCTGCAAAGTTTTGTTACACGTTTTAGAAGAGAGCACTGAATCTGCATGGGGAATTAATACAACCAGAATGTGCTGAGGCTGAGACAGGGCAGGTGACAGAGGCCAGGTGACTGCAAGTACAGACTGTCCTATTTATTGATGGGACCACACCACCGACAATCTGCAGGGAATTAAAAGAAGGGTGGACCCTTTAACAAAATCAATGGAGAATGACTTGGTACTTACTACAATGCAGGTGATAACACTTAAATTGAAAGAACAATGAGGATCACAGAAAAAGAGGTTTAACTTGTGCCTGGAGACACAAGACAAGGGTAGTGTGACGTCCACAGGGAGGACCGGACTAAGCGACTCCCAAGGCTGATTTTAAATCTGCCGCCCCCACCGAATGGCTCTGTAACTTGGGAGAGTCCTGAAGAACTCTAGTATATTTACCAGTTCTAATATATTTACCAGTTCTGCTCCATGGGGGCTCCTGAAAAGACTAAGATTGTTTATGTAAGGTTTTTAGAAAATACCTTGAGGGTGTTATGCTGAGCGAAATAAGTCAGGCAGAGAAAGACAAATATCATATGTGTGCACGTATAGGAGGATTAGGAGGAGCTTAACAGAGGACCAAGGGGGAGAAGAAGGGCAGAAATGGTGGGGGAAAGGGGGAGAGGCAAACCATGAGAGACTCTTGAATGCTGACAAAAACTGAGGACTGGTGGATGTGGGGGGGAGGAGGGGTGGGCATGGAGGAGGGCACATGTGGGGATGAGCACTGGGTGTTATGTGGAAACTAATTTGACAATAAACTATTTGTAAAAAAAAAAAAAAAAGAAAATACCCAATACGTTATTATTATTAGTAGTAGTATTAGTATATTAATATATCACATAATACTGATGAGTTGTTCATCTTTATTATCACTTATATACTAACGAAGGCTTATGAACAGTTTCCTTAGTGATGAGAGATTTGCAGTTGCTGTACCCTAGTGAGTTTATTATATATGAATCTGTTATAAATGATAGAATTCTCCTACAGGGGATGGAGTCAGTCTTTAAAAATAATTCTGTGTTAGGGAGCCTGGATGGCTCAGTCGGTTAAGCGTTTGACTTCGGTTCAGGTCATGATCTCACAGTTTGTGGGTTCGAGCCCCACGTCTGGCTCTGTGCTGATGGCCAGCTCAGAGCCTGGAGCCTGTTTTGGATTCTGTGTCTCCCTCTCTCTCTGACCCTCCCCTGCTCACCCTGTCTCTCTCTCTCTCTCAGAAATAAATAAAACATTAAAAATTTTTTAAAAATTCTTTGTTGTCCTCAGGAAGTCTAAGCAGAAAGAACATTTCAAAAACCCATCAGAGTACCGGAAAAGTACAAATCTGATGAAACAAGTGTTGGTGGCCATGTAACTATGTGGTGACTTTCTAACACTGGTTTGACAGTAGAATGAAGGGCAACTGTGATGGGAAGCAATCTGACAACATGTCCCAGGATTTTTACCCCGAGGTATAGGTCTTCGGGGAGCACTCATTCACGCAACATGGAGACATACATGGGAATCTTGACTGAAGCAGTTTCTAATAGGAAAAAAAAAACCAGAAACTGAAAATAACCATTGTCCATTAACGGAAGAACGAGTAAATAAATTGAGTTGTAGATAAACAAGAGTATATTCCTCAGAGGTTAAAATTTAAAAAACAAAAGCAAAAACAAAAAACAGGAAAAGCAAGTTCCATGAGGATATGTACAATAAAATGCTACTTATGAACAATTTATAAATAGTCATGGGAATAACATATTGCTTAAGGAAAAGTATAAAAACATACATTCCAGGAGGAGACTGATTGGTGAAGCCTATATGATGGTGGTAGTGGTGGGGATTCAAGTGTATCTGTAATGTTCTTTTTCTTTCTTTTTTTCTTTTTTAAGATTTTATTTTTAAGTAATCTCTATACCCAGCATGGGGCTTGGAGTCACAGCCCTCTGACCCTGAGATCAAGAGTCACATGCTCTATCTACTAAGCCAGCCAAGTGCCCATATTGTTATATTCTTTTTCTTTTTAAAGTTTATTTATTTTTAGTAGCCTCTGCACCCAATGTGGGGTTTGAACTCATGACCCTGAGATTGATAGGGAAAAATCTGTTATAAGATGGCCGGCAGGACTGATAAGGAAATACCTGTCCCTGATCAAAGATTCCCTCTTCTGGGTTCTTCTTCCCACACTGCTTGTCGCATGCATTAATGAGGAATGCAGCAGTAACAGGCTATAAATTA
The DNA here is from genome assembly GCA_017311185.1 of Proteles cristata cristata. Taxonomy (NCBI): domain Eukaryota; kingdom Metazoa; phylum Chordata; class Mammalia; order Carnivora; family Hyaenidae; genus Proteles; species Proteles cristata. The sequence continues at coordinate 48,002 of JAESUZ010000752.1, forward strand.
CTCCCTCTGCTGATGCTCAGGGCTCAGACCTCTGGAGAATGATATCGTCCGAGCCTACTGGCGTGAAGTAAACCTCCTCCCTTCCAAGATCTCCGAGTGCTGCTTGGTTCTTCTGCCAGTGATCCAGACCAGATTTCCGCAATAAGAGCAAGAGTTGCATGCTCCCTGGGGCACCTGGGTGGCTCAGTCCATTAAGCATCTGACTTCAGCTCAGGCCATGATCTCACGGTTCCTGGGTTCAAGCCCTGGGTTGGGCTCTGTGCTGAAAGCTAGCTCAAAGCCTGGAGCCTGCTTTGGATTCTGTGTCTTACTCTCTCTTTTGATCCTCCCCTGCTCACGCTGTCTCTCTCTCTCAAAAATAAATAAAACATTAAAAAAAAAAAAAAAAGAGTTGCATCCTCCTCTGACTGAGCCAGCCAGGCACCCCTGTTCTTTTCCTGTTAAAAGAAAAATGATCTGGGGACCTCAGTCAGTTAAGTGTATAACTGTTAGGAAGCCTGGGTGACTAAGTCGGTTAAGCATCCAACTTCAGTTCAGGTCATGATCTCACGGTGTGGGGGTTTGAGCCCCACGGGTGAGCTCTGTGCTGACAGCTCAGAGCCTGGAGCCTGCTTTGAATTCTGTCTCCCTCTCTTTCTCTGTCCCTCCTATACTTGAGATCTGTCTGTTTCTCTCTCTCAAAAATAAATAAACATTTTTTAAAAAGTGTACAACTCTTGATTTCAGGTCAGGTCATAATCTCATGGTTCGTGGGAAGGAGCCCAACTTTCGGCTTGCACTGACAGTGCAGAGCCTGCTTGGGATTCTCTCTCCTCCTCTCTCTGCCCCTTCTCGCTCAAAATAAATAAATAAAATTTTTAAAAATAATCTGCAGGGAAACCAGCAAAAAAAGATTATGATTTGGCAAAGCTTTGTATTGGGGGTGATATTGTTTGTGATATTATTCTCTCTAGTTTTCTGAAGTCTTGAAGAAGTTAACATTTTTAAAAAGAAATCTGGAGGGGCGCCTGGGTGGCTTAGTCGGTTAAGCGTCCGACTTTCGCTTAGGTCATGATCTCGCGGTTCGTGGGTTCGAGCCCCACGTCGGGCTCTGTGCTGACTGCCAGCTCGGAGCCTGAAGCCTGTTTCAGTCTGTGACTCCCTCTCTCTCTGACCCTCCCCTGTTCACGCTGTCTCTTTCTCTCTCTCCTAGAAATAAATAAAACATTTAAAAAAAATAAAATAAAAAGAAATCTGGAATTTTAGGTTCCTATAGGAAAACAGAGGCCACCTAATTGAAATTTATTCTCTCACTCTCTAAAACCCATGAGAATGCATACACACACACACACACACACACACACACACACACAGATAAAACCACCCATAATCAACGCCTTCAGCAAAACTAGGAGACAAAGTGTATTAAAAATCTCATGTGTGGGTGGAAATAACTATCCAAAACCAATAGAGATAGCAACTGGGTCAAAGAAAAGAGTTAGATGAGTGCTGCAGGGGAAAGAGGAGACACAGATGATTTGATTTCCAGGGGGAAAGCCAAAAAAATCAATGACAAAATTAGTATGAACAGTAAGAGAATTCAGTAGGGTAGCATGACCTAAAATAAACATTACAAAATCAGTGGCTTTCATGTATACAATCTACAACCAATTAGCAGGTGTAATGAAAAAGAAAACATCATTTTAGTAGCAACAAAATAGAAATAAAATTCTTAGAAATAAACTGAACAGGCACTTCTGAGGGGCTCAGTTGGTTAATCATCTGACTTCAGCTCAGGTCATGATCTCCCAGTTCATGGGTTCGAGCCCCATATCGGGCTCTGTGCTAACAGCTCAGAGCCTGGAGCCTGCTTTGGATTCTGTGTCTCCCTCTCTCTCTGATCCTCCCCTGCTCATGCTCTCTCTCTCTCTCTCTCAAAAATAAATGAACATTAAAAATATTTTTAAAGTAAATGACAAATAAATAAAATAATAATAAAAGAAATAACAATAATAATAATTTAGGGATGCTGGACAGCTCTGTCGGTTGAGTGTCTGACTCTTAATTTTAGCTCAGGCTATGATCCCAGGGTCGTGGAATGGAGCCCTACATAGGACTCCACACTGCACATGGAGCCTGCTTAAGAGTCTCTCTCCCTCTGCCTTTCTGCTCCTGCTCATGCACATGCACTCTCTCTCTCTTAAACAGATAATGATGTTGATGACAGAGTGTGGGAGAAGCTGAGGGTAAAATACAGGCTAGCACACCCTTCCCCACCTGGTAGAATATGTATGATATTCCTCGGACACTTCTGGCTGCCCAAGAACAAAGGAAAGGGGTTTAAGAGCTTGCCATGGTGATGTGGGAAACTAAGGCAATTGAAAAATTAAATTTCCACAGCCCATTGACAAGTCCTTGAGGTTGGCAGAGTGACCTCCCTCTAGGAGCTCAGCTACCTTGATAATGATACTTTGCTGGGGGCAAAAGAGAACCTTAGTTTAACATCATCCCAACCTCAAGGATCCTATAAATCTACTCCCTTTATCTCAAGTGCCCCAAGATATATTCTGGCAATCATACCCCAAGCTTAATGCCCCCCTCCCATATACATCTTCAGTCATGAGACTGAAGTTTTATTAAATGGTAATAAACGGGTATTTCCCTAGCAACAGCTAGCCCCTCAAGGTCCTGGAAACCTTGCTTCCAAAATTCCCTAGAGACTTACTCTAGTCCCTGACCCTCTCCCAACCTGGGAGTATATACTGAGTTAACTGGTCAAGACCCCATTGCAGCTCTTCTTGCCCGTGGTTCCTGTCCCTGTGCTTTAATAAAATCACCTTTTTGCACCACAGATGTCTTCAAGAATTTTTTCTTGGTTGTTGGCTCTGGACAACCCCACCATCACACCAAAACTTCAACAACAATAATAATATTTTTAAATGATTGGGATATTTTTATAGGACTTATTAGTCATTTTGAAGAGGATATTAAGTATCACTCTTGCTAATTATCATTGAAATTCCTCTTCCCTTAGGAGATTCAGATGGATTGGCATGGTTCAATTATCCCTTTGCACACAGAAAAATAGAGAGCACACTACAAATCCAAGCACCTGGGGTAGGATGACAACCAGATAGTCAGGAGGAAGTGGCGACAATGTGCAAGAGGTGAGAAGGGAGGAAGTCCAGAGCATGGCTTACTTTTTGCAGTCTTCTGGGACATGATGCATGAGCCTGGATTAAATGTTTAGGGGGAAAAAACCAGGCCGGTGAAAAGGAAACCGTTGGCAAATTCCTTTCAAATTCACTTACCTACCAAGCCTTCCTTCTTGATCCTAAAATCATAATGTTTCTCTACAAGAATCAGAATTGACCCGATCGCAATGTCATAGAGAGCTACACTGAAGACCAGATGAGCCATTCATATTGAGGGACCTTTTTTTTTTTTTTTAATTTTTTTTAATGTTTTATTTATTTCCAGGAGAGAGAGAGACAGTGTGAGCAGGGGAGGGTCAGAGAGAGGGAGTCACAGACTGAAATAGGCTCCAGGCTCCGAGCTGGCAGTCAGCACAGAGCCCGACGCGGGGCTCGAACCCACGAACCGCGAGATCATGACCTAAGCGAAAGTCGGACGCTCAACCGACTAAGCCACCCAGGCGCCCCGAGGGACCTTTTTTTTTTAATGCTTATTTATTTTTGAGAGAGCGTGTGTGCACCTGCAAGATCATGAGCGGGGGAGGAGCAGAGAGAGCTGTCAGTGCAAAGACCGATTTCGGGTTCCAACTCAGGAGCCATGAGATCATGACCTGAGCCCAGGGAAACTCACAACCTGTGAGATCTTGACCTGAGCCAGGGCCAGAGGCTCAGCCAACTGAGACACCCAGGTGCCCCATATTGAGTGAACTTCTGGACTTGCTTTGCAGATGTGTGACGCCACGCAGGGATGATAGATCAGGGACCTCCTGTGCAAAAATCACTTTCCTTGTGCCTTATACACCACACATTTGTCCCAAGACCTCAATGTGAATGGCATTTCTTGGAACTGGGCAGCAGGCAGCTTGATAGGGATACACGCTTACCGGCAAAAACCCATCCTTACTGCTCGGAGAAGCAGGAATAATAGCATATGCTTCACTACAACATCATCTTTGGGTCAGAAAGGCGTCATTCTGACTTCGGTTCCTCTTGCTCAGTTCTGGAAATCAGCCCCCAAACCTAGGCATCCTTTAGTAATCCTTTACTCTTATCGGATATTTGCTTAAAAATTTTTTTCAGTCGTTGGGCACCTGGGTGACTCAGTCAGTTGAGCATCCGACCTTGGCTCAGGTCATGAACTCAGGGTTCTTGGGTTCGTGCCCCTCATTGGGCTCTGTGCTGACAGCTTGGAGCCTGGATCTACTTCAGATTCTGTGTCTCCTTTGCTCTCTGTCTCTCCCCACTCATGCTCTGTCTCTCTCTCTCAAAAATAAATAAACACTAAAAAAATTCTTTTGGCAAAGAAAAAGTCTACTTTCCTTAATTTAGCCATTCCTGCCTCGTGCTTAGAAGGATGATATTTCTCCATTCACTAAAGTGTCATTTAATGAGAATAGCAAGATGGGGCTCCAGAAAATAAATTATTAATGAGAACTTTTTCTTCTAGAAGGAAATTAAATGAATAGGAAGCAGTCCTGTTATTAGATTTTAAAGGACTTTAATTTCTTAACACCAACTGGAAAGAAAATAACCAGTGTTATAATGTGTAATTTCTGATAATAATAATAAAAATTTTTATTTGCAGTCTTATTATGCAGTGAGAAGGTTACTAAGCAATTTACCAGAGTGAGGGCTGAGGATTGTAAAATCCCATTTACCATTTACGTACAAATGATACAATGTGTTGCCATGGTGAAGAACTGGTCAAAACAGGATCATGTTCTGACTCATTTGAAATTTATGGAAGCAATGATTATCTGATCTAAAGGAAGCAACTTTATTCTCATGTCCATGAACTTTCTGGAAAAAAAATACAAAGAATATCTGGAAACTAAATATTCTAACACTCTGTTCCTCAAACTTGGCTGTATGTTGCTATCATCTGGAAAGTTGTAAAATACACTGAAAGCCAAGTCCTATCCCCAGAGATTCTGATTTAATGGGTGTGAGGTGCAGGCTGGAATTGGGAGTCTTAAACTTCCCCCAGGTGATTCTAATGTATAGCCAAGTTACTTGGTGTCACATCCTTCCATCCAAAGAGTACAGGGGAAAAGAACCTTATTTATCACACATTTGTGATTCAACATTAATGAGGACTTCATGTTAGAGGTAATTATATCAACATGTCTAAAGACAAGAAATAAAAATACGGAAGTGTAATGTAAATAGAATATTTTTAAGATAATAGATAATGGGGGCGCCTGGGTGGCTTAGTCGGTTAAGCGTCCGACTTTCACTTCGGTTATGATCCCGCGGTTCGTGGGTTTGAGCCCCGCGTCGGGCTCTGTGCTGACTGCCAGCTCGGAGCCTGGAGCCTGTTTGAGTCTGTGACTCCCTCTCTCTCTGACCCTCCCCTGCTCACGCTGTCTCTCTCTCTCTCCTAGAAATAAATAAAACATTTAAAAAAATGTAAAAAAAGATAATAGATAATGGAACATTGTCTATTAACAAAATATTAATTATTTTGTATGCATTAGCATTACATTACATTTTGTATATTATATGTCTACCACTATGATACTTGCAAATATAATAGAAACACAGAAAGACATATAATCCCAGAATTTATGAAAACTGACATTCAAATAAAGTTAATCAGAACTATACCAGCATAACTGAAGGGGTGCAGGATGAGAGGCCCCAAAATATGCCACTTTGGCATAAAGATTATTTTGAATTAAAAGTAGTAAACGTCCATCAGAAGGAAGAGCTCTTCACCTCCCCCATAACTGCCTACATTTACATTGGAAAGAAGAGCCTGAAACCGGAAACCAAACATTAACAGAAACTCTTCTTGACTCAAGAAGCTCATCTGCTTAACAGAGTAACCTTGTTTTTCCAAACATCTCCTTCCACCTTCTTGCTAATGAGCTACCTCTCCTGTGTGCCTTCTGACCCCTCTCCTTAGCTCACAGAAGCTTCATGTTGCCTCATTGTCTTCAGAATTCCGTGTCTGTGTGGATTCCCCATAGGCAGCCTATTACATCTGATTTTCTCTTGTTAATCTGTTTCATGTCAATTTGATTCTAACCCCAGCTAGAAGGACCATGGAGCAGAGAAAGGGCATCCTCCTGAGACTACAGTGAAAAATAAATTCTAGAGATTGTCTGGAAACTCATGTATTTTGAAGAAACAAGTACCATCATCTGTAAAATCAGACTGTGGCCAGGCAGAGCAGGAAGGTTTTTTTCGTTTGTTTTTTTTGTTTTTGTTTTTTTTTTAAGTTTATTTATCTTTGAGAGGGGGGAAAGGCAGAGTGTGAGCAGAGGAGGGGCAGAAAGAGAGGTAGACACAGAATCCGAAGCAGGCTGCAGGGTCTGAACAGTCAGCACAGACCCTGAGGCAAGACTCCAACTTGTCAACTGTGAGATCATGACCTAAGCTGAAGTCAGATGCTTACCTGACTGAGCCAGCCAGTCGCCCTCAGCAGGAAGTCTTGAAACCAGTGGAGGCAATGGATTTGATTTCCATTTGAGCCTGAGCTATTTAGCTTCACTGCCTTTTATGGAGCCAAATAGTGATATAAATGTTAACACGTGAGCCAGAAAACACAGGGATTTGGTCATAGAGGACATCAAGGTTAAATCAATTCTCATCAGTGAGAAAACAACTCGCTGGTGTCTGATGTGAAATGTTGGGGTTCAGGAGCAAGCAGTTAAGAAAGAATTCTTGGGACATCTTCAGTGTAAAAAGGGTGGTTTTATTAAAGCACAGGGACAGAACCTGTGGGCAGAAAGAGCCACACTGGGTTTTCGAGGAATAACTGATTATATGCATCCAAGCTGGGAGGGGGTTAGGATAGTGTCATCCTCAAAGGACTTTGGATGCAAGGTTTCTAGCACTTTGAGGGGCTTGGTGTTATTAGGAAAAGGTCACTTACTACTATCTACTAAAACCTTAGGGGCACCTGGGTGGCTCAGCCGATGAGGTGTCCAACTTTGACTCAGGTCATGATCTTATGGTTTGTGATTGAGCCCAGTGACCAGCTCTGTGCTGACAGCTCAGAGCCTAGAGCCTCCTTCTGATTCTGTGTATCCCTCTCTCTCTGCCCCTCCCCCACTCATGTTTTCTCTCTCTCTCTCTCTCTCTCTCTCTCAAAAATAAAACTTAAAAATAAAAGATTTTCTAAAAACCTTACTCATGAGACCCTTCAGATAGATATCAGTGGGCTATATATGCTTGGAGGATGATTGCTAACATATCTTGGTGGACAGATAGAGATGAAGTTTTGAAAGGGATTTTTATAGGATCCTGGAGGTTGGGCTAATGTCAAGCTAAGGTTGTCTTTGCCTCTAGCAAAATATAACATTGAGGCAGTTAAGGTCTTTGAGGAATTCCACTCTGCCTGTCTCAAGGATTTGTCAATGGGCTGCAAAGGATTTTTTATTTTTTCTATACCTCTTTTGAGTTTGTTCTCCGTGTCAGTGTCGAAGTCATATATTCGTTCATAAAGCATTTCTTGAACATCCACTACTTGCAAAGCAATGCACTTCTTGAAGACAGAGGCACGTGAAGACTTTGTAATTTTACTACTTAAAAATGATTCAAGGCAAATACAGGTAAGTTATAGCGTTTGTTCCGTATGACAACTGAATGCAAACCTTCTGTCTTATTCTTATGCTTTTTACATATGTTGAAAATATTCCACTGAAGAAAGACTGAGTCGTTACGAAGCCTACGTTCAAGAAATCTACAATTGAAGCGATAAAAGAAGATAGCTACATAAGTGATGATAATATAAAGTTGAAAATAATGAGCGGCATGCAATAATAGAGGAAATCTCAGTCTTTTAAAAATTCAAAGCAGGTGTTCAGTAGACAGCTTCCTATATGGTGATTTAGGGACTCGGGTTCTGCCTTCTCATGGCCCTGCCATTTCCTGCAGCCTCTTGGCCCCTCGCTGGATCCTCAGCACCCAGCTGGCTCACAAATAAGACTGGAGGATTGCATGGCAGGTTTCTCTGAGCCAGACTCTGGACGAGCACACAGCACCATTTCTGCTCACGTTGTATGGCCTAGAACCCAGTCACATGGCCAGCTCTTAGTGAAGACTGGGAGATACAGTCGCTCTTTGTCCAGGAAGAACAGGTAAAGTGTTTGGTGAGCATCTGGGCACAAAAGCAAGAAGGTAGAAAATCCATTCCATGCAAGGACCAGAGAGGCACATAGAGCCCGGTAATATCCAGCTGGCAAATACGGGAAGGATATGCAAGCCTCCAAAACAAGGACATACTTCTGAGCTAGTTGAAAAGAGCCACCCATCCCAGCCCCTAAGTGTCCATGCTGCCATCCCGGTTGCCCAGACCTCCCTGCCCCAGCGAGCCTCCTGCAAGGCCCTGTTTCAGTGCTGTGGTCCCGTCAATTTGGGCTGGTTGGTGCCCAGACTATACTGGCCATTACACATTTCCAACATCATGTCTGAACATAAGATTATGAGAGGGACCAACGGCAGGCTTTGCAGAGATGAGTGAGAGCCAGCTCACAGGTGTCCTCAAATGCCACATCAGGGAGTTGGATTTTATTCATTAAGAGGGTGGCAAGTCACAGACATCTTTGAGTGGGGAAGGAATACGATCAGAGCCCTGTTTAGCTCTGACAGCAGCTAATTTCGAATAATATGAAGGGAGAGGGACTAGAAACAGAGATGTAATGATCTTTGTAAATGAGTGACACCGCATTATTAAAACAGCGGGGAGGCCACATCTAATTATCATTCCCATCATTAAAGTAAGGAAAATATTTCCAACAAACTAGATCATATCTAACCTTATTACTCTGTTCTGACTGTCAGTGTTTATCACTGTAACTGCTATCACTGTATCTGGGTGAGTGGCAATGCAATCAATCTGATGCATTTTTCCAAGGCTCTAATGGCGGGACTTGCAGAGCATCATGGGATCACCATCGTCTGCACGCTTCCTCAGGGATCCCTGTAAGGGGAAGGACCTCTCTGTTCTGCCTGTTATGTGATGGAAGTGTCTAGGGTCTCGCCCCGCCATATGTTCCCTGCAGACCACACCCACACATATGCACACCTGAGCAAGTGTGCACAAGTACATGTGCACACACACACACACACACACACACACAATTCAAGACCCTGACATGTAAGAGAGAATCCTATGCCCACTCTTGCACATTAACTAGAACCTACTGGCTCCAACTTTGCCAGAAAGTGGGCGTGATTTCCACTCTTCCTTCCTAGTTTTGCAAAGGACTGCCTCTGACTTTAGAATCAAAGCCAGATAATTCTTGCTGTGTATTTCTGAGGCCATGGTCTTTCCCATTTCCCCAGACCAGACCCTTCTCCCAACCAGGCTCTGGAAATGAATCATGTTCTGCATGGCCCTGCCTGGGCTCTATCTGAGAGGGCTGTCCTGTCCTGGGGGCTACATGCATCTCCCCAAGTTCCTGAAAGCATTTTATTAATGTCTCCTGCTCAAGACTGGAATAGACCCTTCACCCCCCATGTGTGTGTGATTTGTGCAACTGACAGGGGTTTGGGTTTGTTTTGTTTCCTTTTAGTCTGAAGTTTCCAGAAACTGTCTGTGGACCATGTTCTCCATATGCCTTGCTTGGTGTTCAAAACTCTGGTTGATGAGAATGATGCAAGGGCAGAACATGAACTAAAAACATAGACTACAGGCCACTAGCTGCGACTGGCTCACAGACATAATTCCTCTGGCCTCGGTTTCCTTCTCTGTCACACGGGAGAGCAGAGCTCAACCAGGGCTTCCTCAAATGCCATCCTGTGGAACTAGGTTCTGCAGGGAAATAATGGATCATGTGGGGGACAAAAGGGCATTGAGAACATGGGGATGCTTTTGTAGATGTACAGATTTAGGAGACAAGATTAACATAAGTAGACTTCCTGACTACAAGAATTCTCAGAGCCTTTAATGTGGCAAAGCTTTGTAATAAAATAAAGATACAAATGTTAACCCAAATTATTTGTCCATGAAGCCCTTTTTGTCTAAGAGTCCAGATTTTGCCTAGACTAACCTCAGATTCCCCTCCATTCTTAAGGAGCCTCCTCAGATGACATGACCTCCAGAAAAGCTAATGCCCACCCTTTTCTTCTGAATTCTTACATCATGTTAGTTCTAGCATCTATGGCACTTCCTGACATTTATCTTGAACTTGTGTATGCATCTGACTCTTCGGGTGCAGTATAATTCCTTTTGGGTGTGCACAGGTCTGGAGGTCTGTGGACCTACAGCTTTAAGCCGTGTTTCACCCCAGCAGCAGCAAAGCTCTACTCATTAATCTCAGACCCCAGCACTTGGCTCTCTGGCCCCACCTCCTCAGAGCCTGTCAGCTCTCACACCTCTCTACCCTCTCCCCTGCCACCATTGCTGTTGGGAGCCATTCTGAGCCCACTAGTCGAGAAAACTCCTGGTGAGGTTAAAGCAAGTTTGCACGGTCTCTTGCCAATCAGATGATGACCGATATCTACCCCCACTCAATTATTTCTGCTTGAGCACTGACCCCTAGGGTACCTTGTTGATCAATATCGGGAGTGACTTGTCCCCTTGTTCCGGCCCTGGTATGATGATTGCACCTTGTGAAGGAACTTATTGTGGGAACTTCTTCTTTTGATTATGGGAACAGACATCATGTCTCCAGAAGGTCCTCTTTCCCTCCATACTTTCCCTTGAGCTATGAACAGGCTAATGACCCTTACTCGTAAAAGACATGTACAATTCTGTTTCTACCGTTGCGTTAGTCTAAGATGTTCATACAGCTCAACACGTAAATCAACTAACCAAAAATGTCTCTCATGCCCTAGCTATCAAGAAATCATAAAACTAGACACAAAGGTAAATGCCCTTGAAGAGGCTATTCTATGTATTGGAAATGAGCTAAACTCTTTAAAGGTATGGTTGGCTCTCTGGTGCAATAAAGCATATAACTGGAAAATCAAGTCTCACCCGGAGACAAGAGCCTAACTTAGAGAGAAGGAACAGGTAAGAGCAGAAGATAAGTTAGTACATACACCTTTGCTAACTGATGGTGTATAGCAGCCCCTTCCCTAAGGCCTACTTTCCACAAATACCTTCCCTTACCCTGGCAGTTGTGATGAGGATGGATAAGAGTAACACTTAATCTTAGTGTTATTATAATGTGAACACCTTGTTATTTTCTTAGTTACTCAACTTCACTATAATTGGGGCTGTTCTGCAAGAAGACTTCCGTAAAACCTGTTTCTGTACATTTTCCAAAAACACCTTATCACAAAGAGCTATCCATTGTAAACATTCCATTTCCTGATGCCATGTTAACATTTGACCTATAAATAAAGACACCAAAACCGACAGGACAGAGATGCCTGCCTGGTGATCAGAAAGGATCTCGGGGCTCTCTCACTCTCTTTCGCCGACACCGTCCATCCTTCAGGGACCCCTGGACCTGTCGGAGCCAGCGCGGCCTCCGACAGTTGCCATCTCCCAATGTTCTCCCCATCCCTGAAGAGTGATTTAGTTCAATGTAATGCTCATCACGACATTCTGAGCTTAAATCCTTTCTACAGCCACCTCTTATCTATAGGATGAAAAACAGACTTGTCTTGGGAAGGAGACCTTCATTTTCTGGCTCCTACCTGCTCCTCTGGACTTATCCTGCAGAAACACTAAACTAGGTCTCACATAAGCATGCGTACACACTCCTGGTGCTCCTGCAAGGACGGACAGCCCTTTACCTGGAATGTCACCTCTCCGTGCCAACTGGATACTCAGCACATGATCTCCTCCTCATCCAAGAAGCTACCTCCATAGCTGTCTTCAGCCCAGTGCCGGTTTTTCCATAGCTCTCTACCCAAAGCTGTAGACCACATTATATTGCAATAATTTGTTTGTGTTTCTGTCTCCCCTCCCCCACCCACCCACTAGATTATGAGCTTCCTCATGATCCTGACTATGGTTGCCAAAGTGCTAGCACAGTGGCTGGTACATAAGAAGCTCTTTTTCTTTTTTTTTTTAAAGCAGGCTTCAATCCCAGTGCAGAGTCTAACATTGGGCTTGAACTCATGACCCTGAGATCAGTCCCGGGCTGAGATCAAGCTGTCAGCACAGAGGCTGCTTTGGATCCTCTGACCACCTTTCTCTCTGCCCCTTCCCTGCTCGTGCAAGTACATACACTGTCTCTCTCAAAAACAAATAAACTTAAAAAAAAATTAAAACCTAGGCTTCACTGCCAACAGGGTCAGAGTATTCTAGAAGCCTAATTTTCAGTTACTGACAGAAAGTCTGTGGATTTTGCTGTACTTACCTCTTTATCTCCTAAATTATCAATTAGTACAGGAAAAATTTCTCTCCTTTATTGTTTATAAATGTTTCCTGAAATCATAACTGTGCTAATTCTTTTTTAAACTTTATTTATTCTGAGACAGAGGGAGAGAGAGAGAAAGAGAGAGAATCCCAAGCACCCTCTGTGCTGTCAGCACAGAGCCTGACATGGAGCTCAAACTCACAAATTCAGGAACTGTGAGATCATGACCTGAACCAAAACCAAGAGTCAGACACTTAACCAACTGAGCCACCCAGATACCCTATAATTGTGTTAATTTTAAGAAAACTTATGCCTGGATTTAATAGTACTATATTAGTCAGAGTCCAGTCAGAAAACCAGAAACCACACTAGGCTTTTCACATTCAGGGGATTTAATACAGGGAATTGATTACTCAGGTATTAAAAGATTGGGGCGTTCATAACAAGAAGTAGCTACCATCTCTAGCACAAATGTGAAGAAGAATGATACCAAAACCTAGGAGCTCAGAGAATGGTTGGCTACTTTTCTTGTTGGCTTGGCTGGAGCTCAGATTTCTGAGCAGGACACTACAAGCTGCTTCAGATCTCTGAAGGGTGAATGTGACACAACAGGTTCCAGAAGTACCCAAAGAAGCTGAGGGGCTGGCTTGTGCTGCTTGATGCAAACGAGGGCTAGAAACAGGAGGGAATCCCCATCTCCCACTAGTGCTCTACTTGGTGACATGTCACCTTGCATCATGATGCCAGAATGTACCAGAGTGCAGGGCATCTAGCTTACAGGGTCTCAGCCCTAACGTCAGAGAGTCAAGCACTGCAAGATGGACTTGGGGCCAAGGGACCACAAGCGAACAGTCAGCACAAACACTTCATGCCACATGAATACTCAATGGAGTTATCATATACAGCAAGGCTCAACTCAGTGATTGATTTGAAGAGTCATCTCATTACTATTGGAAGGGAAGAATCACAATGGATCATGGCCAACACGCTTGGTAATATCTAAATGTAGGTCTCTCAGCCTTCATGTTCAATTTTAGCATTACAATTTTTTAAAACCTAAAGTGGAAGCCAATTTGGATCTAAATGTATATATGAACTCACATTTCTTATGCCCTTATTGATGACGATAATGCAAAATTATTTCAGGCTATGAAACTAAATATAGAATTTTTGCACCATTGAATATATTCAGGGGAAAAAACTGTTTATAATATCAGACATAATGCTATTTCTGAGCCAATCCTTTGTTTTATAACCGTGCAAAGCTTTCTATGGCAACCCTTTGTTTCAAAGACCACTATGATGCAGATTTCAAGCCCATAAAAACCCATAATAAATCCACATTGGTTCTTTCCAAAGAGCTCATTTCTGTGACTAAAAAAATGAAAAGCAGATGATAAATATTTGCCAGAGTTGGAAAAAGAAAAAAACCTGAGTCCTAGAGCCCCAAGCATTTGTTTTGATTCACCAAATGGTGCCTCTCAAAACCTTTCTTATTTCAGCACCTCAGTTCCACAAGGAAAAAAGTTAATTCATTCTTAAAATTTCAGATCTTATGGCTCCAGGATTCTCTTGTTTTGATGAGAAATGAGATGCCTCAGGACCCAAATCTATCCAGCTCTTCTTTGTACTTCAACAGCACAGTAACACGTTTAAATACAGTGGTTGAGAAATTTGCAGTTAGTTCCTACACACCAAGAGGTCATGGTATAAAGAAAAGTTCACACATTTTGCTCAGCAGAAAGGCCTTACATAAATCATGGCCCCTTTTTTTGGAAGCCAGTGTTAACAGTCATCCTGACCATGCATTTGAAAAGCCTCTTTGACTGCTGTTACTCAATCAGGGACAGGAGTATATAAAAGGAAGAAAACCCTAGAATAGCTAGAGAGAGCTCAAAAGGAGTGACAGCAAAATGACAACGCAAATGTATGTTGTCCTTCAAAACCATCACAGTGGGAGAGAATGTGCATATTTTGGTGACACAGCCGTGGACAAGTGTTTGGACCACCATTTTGAATCTTTTCCACCCAGTTTAAGAGAACTACAGAAAGTTAATTTAATAATTTTCTTCTCAATCCTGGGTTTTTGTTTGTTTGTTTGTTTTTTGTGACCAAAGGGCATTGGCACAGCTCAGCGTGTTACCAGATTTCGTTTCAGCGTGTTACCATTTTTAACAGCTATCTGAAAAGACAAACATTATATATCTATCGAGAGCGCTCCTACAAATGGGCTTCTTTACTAAACCAATTCCAAGATAAATGTACCAAGGTATTTTGCATCTTGGATATAATCTAAGCGTTGCCTTCCAATGTTCCTGCCCTGAAAGGAAAAGTCATTGGAATGTTCAGATTCTGGTATTTTGCTAAAAAACTAGTCACCGTGTTTTATGGACCGTGTACTTCAGCTGTGCCTTTAAGGTGGGAAAGAATTTCAACAATCTTCCCCAGAATTTGTTTTTATTACTTACAAATTCATTTGAATGAGATGTTTCTTCCAGATGAGTTCCCCAGTAATGGTATCACATCCAGTTACACTTCAGAAGATTCATAGTGAATGAAGGCTCGCAAACTTAGAAAAGTGTTTTATTATTGTTAAATGAATCCTGGAATGTAATCAAAGATCGCAGTAGAATAATTTCTCAACAAGTCAAGTGGCTGCAAGGAAACCAACAGGCCAGTAAAGGGTAAACACTTCCTAAAAGTAAATATTTGGTGGTGATGACATAGGTCCCTCTGTATTAGTCTCTTTGGCTGATCATGACAGAATACCACTGACTTTATGACTTAAATACCGGAAATTGCTTTTCTCACAGTTCTAAAGGCTGGGAAATTCCAATATGAAGATTCCAACAGGCTTCAGTTTCTGGTGAGAGCTCCCTTCCTGGTTTGCAGACCACGTCATTCTCACATGGTCTTTCCTCTAAAAGCACTGAGAGAGTGAGCCCTGGTGTCTCTTTCTCTTCCAGCAAGGGCATCAGCCCCATCAGGTTAGGGCCTCACCCTCATGACCTCATTTAACCTTTATCATCAAACTTCACAGGTCCCTTCTCCAAATACTGTCATGGTGGGGTTTCAGGCTTCAATATATGAATTGAAGGGTCTCAAACATGCAGTCCATAATCCTTCCTTTTAAAAAAAATGTATTTATTTATATTGAGAGTTAGAGGAGTGAGGGAGGAACAGAGGGAGAGGGAGACAGAGAATCCCAAGAAGCTCCAGAGCCCCTCTCAGCTCAGAGGGCTGGAACAACTCAGAGCCTGGAACCTGCTTCAGATTCTGTGTCTTCCTCTCTCTCTCTGTGTGCCTCCCTTGCTCGTGTTCTGTCTCTCTCTCGTAAATAAATAATCAAACCAACATTGAAGAAAAGAAGAAGAGGCAAAATGTCAAGTAACATCACTGCTAAAAGTGATGTCCAAGTTAGTGAACGAAGGTCATGAAACGCCCAGAGATCGGAAGACCCCCAAAATCAGACCACCAGAGACCAGAGTCAAAGCCAAGCGGCAAGGGTTGTTTATTTGCAGGTTCGAACCTGGACCTCCGCGCACTCGTTGCCGGTGACGCTAAGAGGCCCTGAACAAAGCCTTTGCAGCCTTTTTATAGACAGAAGTAAACAAGTCATGGGGAGGGACAGGAGATTTCCATGGTTACAAGTTTGCCATTGGTTAACATTAAAATGTGAACATATACCGCATCTGATTGGTTCCCGCCATCAGGTTTTTGGCGGGATCCAATTATAATATTTGGGGTACCTTTGAATTCAGCCAATCATAGAGCGAGTTTGAAGTCTTGTTTGGCGACTAACAGGTTAACATCTCTCTCTCCAGGCCCTTCCCTCAGCAAGGTAGGGAGTAGCCGCTGGCCTTTTCGGATTGGCTGCCGCCCTGAGGCTAATCCCTTGGGCAATCCGGTGGCGGGAAAGCAAGCCTTAAGCATTGTTACAGAAGCAGAAAGAGCTGGTTAGGTATTAGCTTCCCGCAGCGCAGGCATTTGCTCAGAAGCGGAAAAGCTGGTTAAGTTTTAGGTTTAGTTTATCTAGGACTGGGGCTATGTGCAGCCCGAGGTTTCTTTTAATGGAGGACTTAATTTTTGGCTCTTCAGTCAGAATCTGAGAAAGACTCAGCAGCGCACAGATGTCAAGCAGAAGAAATTCAGGAGGAACTAAGTTCAAGCTTCTCACCTCTTTGAAAACTGATAAAGAAAAAAATTCTCCCCAGGAGAAAGTAGTGATGCTGAAATATCCACTGTCGTCGACCACCACTGTGCCCTGGCAGATTTGGCAACCACCGTAGAGTCCTGGGCCTCAAATTCTCAGCTGCTGTCCCCTTGGCCACTAAACTGGGCATCCACACCCCTCACCTCAGTGAGTGACCCTCAACCTACTTCCAACTTTGTGGCGTTCTGGCGCTCCGTCTGTTGTATTCCAATACACAAGTCCATTTTGGAAGTAATTTACAAGGTTAATATTCTGAGCCGCCCAGATCCTCCAGGTGCTCCGTCAGATTAAAATGTGTGCCATTCCACCTCCCCATCAGCCAGAGAGGGGGACATTCGCCTTCCTTGCTTGCTTTCCATCCCCCCCCCCCTCTTTTTGGCTTCTCACCATCAGAACACCTTTCCTGTGGTGGTTCCGGAATCTGCCATCCTGCGACTCTTGGTGGTTGCCATGGAGGCCTCAAATTCAAATGCGGACAGTTGTTTTCCTCTGGCCCGGGTTGGTAGCCGTGGCTTGGGTGTGGGACTAGGCCTTAGCCAATTGCATGATCCGCCTGGATTTTACTCTAGAGGAGATGATGCATGGAATCAGGGGACCCCCTCAAAGAAGTCTCCCTGATGGTGGTGTCAGCTGTTGCCCGCAAATGGCACCTAGCCTCCCATAGCAGTGCTGCAGAGGGGCCCCAGCCAGCCTCTCCGTGGGGCACGCTCTGGGGCTCTGACCCCCTGTTCTCCTTTCTCTATTGCCTCATTTCTACTTTTCTCCAGCCTCCCGGCCCAATTCTGTGAGCTCTCTGATAGTGAAACGCCCAGAGATCGGAAGACCCCCAAAATCAGACCACCAGAGACCAGAGTCAAAGCCAAGCGGCAAGGGTTGTTTATTTGCAGGTTCGAACCTGGGCCTCCGCGCACTCGTTGCTGGTGATGCTAAGAGGCCCTGAACAAAGCCTTTGCAGCCTTTTTATAGACAGAAGTAAACAAGTCATGGGGAGGGACAGGAGATTTCCATGGTTACAAGTTTGCCATTGGTTAACATTAAAATGTGAACATATACCGCATCTGATTGGTTCCCACCATCAGGTTTTTGGCGGGATCCAATTATAATATTTGGGGTACCTTTGAATTCAGCCTATCATAGAGCGAGTTTGAAGTCTTGTTTGGTGACTAACAGGTTAACATCTCTCTCTCCAGGCCCTTCCCTCAGCAAGGTGGGGGGTGGCTGCTGGCCTTTTGGGAGTGGCTGCCGCCAGGAGGCTAGTCCCCTGGGCAATCCGGCGGCAGGGAAGCAAGCCTTAAGCTTTGTTACAGAAGCAGAGAGAGCTGGTTAGGTATTAGCTTCCCGCAGCGCAGGCATTTGCTCAGAAGCGGAAAAGCTGGTTAAGCTTTAGGTTTAGTTTATCTAGGCCTGGGGCTATGTGCAGCCCGAGGTTTCTCTTAATGGAGGACTTAATTTTTGGCTCTTCATTCCCCCCTTCTCTTGTGTATTTGAAGGCCCAATCATGGGTCTTCGGTCGGGTCCCAATTATTAGGGTGGCGATACTGCAACCTGAGTATTATGGGGTGTATTGTCCCCAGACATTCTTGCATGAAGGCAAGCAATCTAGTTAAATGACAAAATCTAAATCTCAGATGGACATACATTGTTAAAGATTTGACAAGAGTTCAGTATGATGCAATTGCCATAGAAATATAGTTATTTTTGTGACATATAATAACTCTATAACAAAACATTAAAACTTTAGGATTTACATATATATTTGGGCAGTTATAGCACTTACCCATGCAATATAACCTAAGGTTTACTGTTGTGTATATAGTGTTTTTCCAAGTAACCTAGCATTTTAGATAAAAGGGCCTAATTAGCCAAAAGACCCTTTTTACTGTTTAAATCCTGGGAAGTTTGTTAAAACCTTAGGAAGCTATAAAGCGTATCCTAAATAGGATTACAGATCATTACAAATCTTAAAGCTTTTTCTATTCAACCAAAGTGGCAATAATAGATCTTAAAGGCAAATGTATAACATAATATAGAAACCAACCAATTAGAAACCAACCAATTAGAAACCAACATTGGTTGGGGTAACTCTTTCAACATTGAGAAGATTTAACTATGCAATCAAAGACCTGATAAAGATGAAACCTAAAGCTTCGGGTTTTCTTGGCAGAAAAAGGAGAAAACTTTTGTTTACATTGTCTTATCAAGAGCAGATTTACAATCCAAGAAATCTTTGTCTTTTGACCGGAGAGAAAAGCAGAGTTTTAACCTTATACCAGTGTACTTTTCAAATTCCATTCATTTCAACCAGTCTATCCTGAGCACATATAAAATTTCTTTTCAAAGATTTCCTTTCACAGACCTTCTACGTCTTTCCTTTGCCTTTAAACTTTGTCCCAAAGCCATTTCTCTCTAAGCAACCAGTCTTATTTAGGACAAAATTACTTTCTTTTACCCTCAATAAAAATGTATTTCCATTTCTTATATCCCTTTTTTATGGATCTCTCAGTTTTTTATATACAGGGTTGCTTTCCATCAGTCTTAAGTACACTTAGCAGAATTTTAACTTGGGAAACCTTAGTCTCCAATTGAGGACCTAGTAACCAATTGAGAGGTGTTTACATTAGAATTTTTAAATCACTTTTTAAAAGGTCTAAATAGTCTTACTTTTTCTGCAATAGGAAGCTGAAAACTCAAACCTATGTTTAGTAACTATGTATTTTATTTTGATAGAAGTCATGCAATTCAGGCCAGACATATTTTCAAAAGGAGTTAACCCTATCTGGTGGGAGTTGCATACTCCTTGGGGTGCAAAGGGGAGGAGAGCTATCCAGTCTCCGCCAGTCTCCAAGGTCAATTTAATTAAGGTCTCTTTTAGAGTTCTATTTATTTTCTTATCTGTCCTGAACTCTGGGGTCTGTATGCACAGTGTAATTTCCAATTAATCCCCAGGGCCGTGGCTAAATTCTGGCTTACTTTGTACACAAATACAGGTCCGTTGTCTGACCCTATCATCTGAGGAAAGCCATACCTTATGAAGATGTCTTTCAGGAATTTTTTTTTTTTCCATGATCTGGGCAATCTCACGTTTGGTTGGGAGTGCTCGGCGGGCGGTGGTTCCTCAGCTCCTTGGTAGGTGTTTTTCCTTATCAAGGGCCATTACTTTACCGTGGAGATCCCGAGCTAGCCATCCGCAATGACGAGGAGCTTAACAAGCTGCTAGAGTCTAGGTCAAATCCCGCATCTGGTGTCAGCAGCGTTTCAGGCAAGCCTTCAAGTGCGTGGTGGTCGGCGATGGTTGAGTGCGCCTTGCGGAGGCCACGGGTTGGGCGGGGACGCCCCCGGAGACCTTGCCCGGGCTGGGGCTGGGCGTATGGCTCCGGGGATGTGGGAGCCACGGGGGTACAGGCGGCTGGCTTGGGGCCGGTGCCGTGGCCCTCATGCCCTGATGTCCCTACCGCGCGCTCCTCAGAATGTTGAGCCCAGTGTCCATTAGGAACTCAGTGGATCGCCCTTTTACTTTTAGGGTTACCCTGGGTTTGGGGAGGGGTGCCGAACCCCGTTGCCCCTAGTCACTGTCATTTCCCATTACTAGAATGAGAGTTTCAGATTGATTTTTGGGGCATTCTTTGGCCCAATGTTCTTTTTCTTTGCCGTAGGCGCATTGATTTTTGCTTGATTGGGGGCGCCCCTCGAGCCGCTGGGAGTTCTCCTTACCTTCTTTTCCTGGAGCCAACTGTCTGAGGCGTCTTTTCCGGTCCTCCGGTTCCGCAGTCTCCGCGAGTAGCATCTTGGCTAGACCCTGGTTTTGTCTCTTTTCAGCCCTTATCTGCTTGTCCTCTGCACTGTCCCTGCTGCTGTGTACCCTCTCTGCCACGACCACTAGACCTTGGAGGCTCTTTTTCCTAGACGTTCTAGTTTCTGAAGTTTTCTCCAAATGTTGGGAGCAGACTGACAAAAGCCATGGCCACCGCAGCTAAGTTCGCTGGGGCCTCTGGATCTATAGGAGTGCACTGGTGGAATGTCTCTATTATTCTTTTAAGGAACGCTGCGGGGCTTTCCTCTGGTCCCTGACTGACAATGTAGGCTTGCGAGCCGCAGCCTTGAGACCTGCCAACAGAGTCTGGCGGTAGACTAAGAGACTCTCCTTACCTTCAGCCAAGTTGTAGTTCCAGTCTGGCCATGCCAGGGGAAACCCAGCGTCATTTTGAGCCTGGTCAGTAGTGGGAACTCTAGTGGGCCCAGGAACCAATTTTCTGGGTTCAGACTGGATTATTTTTCATTTCTCAGTACTGAACATGCCGGGAGCCGCACTGGCCTCCCCGGACGGCAGTCGCAGCAAGGAAATGGCAGTGCTTGCATAGCTTCAGCCATGAGAAATGAAAACTGACATCTCCCTCTGCCACTACTGGCTCGTGCTGGAAATAAGCCTGCTGGTATTGACCAGGTCTCATAATATTCCATATTAGACCCATATTCTGAACACAGACTGAACATAGATACCTCATAAGGAAAAGTATATTCCTGCCTTTACAAAAGAGACTTTAGATGAAAGCTCTGTGGGCAATTGTCAAAAGGCTCTTCCTATGGGCCTTTCAGACCCAAGACTTAGACAATAAAGGGTGTTAAGAACACAAGAGTTACAATTTAGCCTGGCCCCGAGACAAAGAGCCTAAACCAAAGTTAAGATATAGATAAGGGCAGAACATAAGTTACCACATTTATCTTTGCTAATTGCTGAAGCATAGCAGCCCCTTCCTCAAGGCCCACATTCCACAAACATTTTCCCTTATACTGGCAGCTGGGATGAGGACAGACAAAAGCAACCAAAACATAACCCAGGCGCAAAGACTGACATACTTACGGCCCCCATGGTGCTTGCACATTCAGCATCAAGGAAAAGGCTCGCTCAAGCAATTTAGGAATAAGCCTAATATACATTTTACAAA
Organism: Proteles cristata cristata; assembly: GCA_017311185.1. Taxonomy (NCBI): domain Eukaryota; kingdom Metazoa; phylum Chordata; class Mammalia; order Carnivora; family Hyaenidae; genus Proteles; species Proteles cristata. Next base: position 69,597 of record JAESUZ010000752.1, read on the forward strand.
TAATTAGCCCTTGTAAAAATTCTGTCTTCTGATGTTATATTATCGTTTAACCTTAAAATAAAGACACAAAAACCAACAGGACAGAGATGACTGCCTGGTGATCAGAAAGAATCTCAGGGCTCTCTCATTCTCTTTTGCTGACACCGTCTGTCCTTCAGGGACTCCTGGACCTGTCGGAGCCGGCGCGGCCTCCGACATGAACAGAACCTGCAACAATTCACGGCGGCTTCGGGTCCCTTGGGCGGGGCCCATTTCCCCAGGGCCGCCGGGTCCGGTGGGGCAGGGGGCGCCGGTGGTTCGAGTGGCGCCTTTGTTCCTCCTGCTGGGTCCTGTGGAGGAGGTTGCCTAAGGGGGGGGAGAGTTAATTTTTCCTCCGTTCCGCCCTGTAAGAAAGGGTAGAGCGGCGCAGAGGGTTTAGTTTCCTTTTTCGGCAGCTCCAAAGCCCGGGAGGGCGGGTGCTTTTTAGTCACCGCCAGGATGTCAGGTTTCTGTGGAGGCAAGAAACTTTTAATCCAAGGGGGTGGGTTATCAACCAGATCAGCCCAAACCATGATGTCCGGTGGCCATCTCACATTGAAAGTGGGCCATTCTGTGCAGCAGTAAGTTTAAAATGGACCCTTCCTAACAATCACTGAGAGGTTATGGGCTAACATTAAGTCTAGGGGTTTGGATGAAGTCTGTCTCATAACGTCAGTCTCAGTCACAAGGTAATAAACACCAACAGAGAAAATCGACAATTCGACACAGACATACACAGTGAGAGAGACCGATAACAGAGTTCGCTGCGCACAGACACAGACACAGAGAGACCGATAACAGAGTTCGCTGCGCACAGACACAGACACACACAGATACAGAAGGCTAGCCAACAGGAACAGACACCGGCCTCGCCGGTTCGCGGTAGCGACCCGCTCCTTCCAACAGGAACAGACGCCGGCCTCGCCAAGCGACCTGCTCCTTCCAACAGGAACAGACGCCGGCCTCACCAAGCGACCTGCTCCGTCCAACAGGAACAGACGCCGGCCTCGCCAAGCGACCTGCTCCGACCAACAGGAACAGACGCCGGCCTCGCCAAGCGACCTGCTCCGTCCTTTTGGGCGCCGGAGGACGTCTCCTCGGTCCCGACTGACTGTTCTATAGCGCGTCCGCCAGAGCCAGTACAGTCCCCAATACAGATTCCGCGCGGCAGAAACCGAAACAAACAGACAAGACAGAAACTGACGCTGAGACAAACAGATAGAGCCGGCTCACTTACCGATCGGTCGTAGGAACAACCCGTTGACTTGGGGTCTGGTAGGTCTGGGGGGGATTTATCCCGGACGAGCCCCCATATGAAACGCCCAGAGATCGGAAGACCCCCAAAATCAGACCACCAGAGACCAGAGTCAAAGCCAAGCGGCAAGAGTTGTTTATTTGCAGGTTCGAACCTGGGCCTCCGCGCACTCGTTGCTGGTGATGCTAAGAGGCCCTGAACAAAGCCTTTGCAGCCTTTTTATAGACAGAAGTAAACAAGTCATGGGGAGGGACAGGAGATTTCCATGGTTACAAGTTTGCCATTGGTTAACATTAAAATGTGAACATATACCGCATCTGATTGGTTCCCACCATCAGGTTTTTGGCGGGATCCAATTATAATATTTGGGGTACCTTTGAATTCAGCCTATCATAGAGCGAGTTTGAAGTCTTGTTTGGTGACTAACAGGTTAACATCTCTCTCTCCAGGCCCTTCCCTCAGCAAGGTGGGGGGTGGCTGCTGGCCTTTTGGGAGTGGCTGCCGCCCTGAGGCTAGTCCCTTGGGCAATCCGGCGGCGGGGATGCAAGCCTTAAGCTTTGTTACAGAAGCGGAGAGAGCTGGTTAGGTATTAGCTTCCCGTAGCGCAGGCATTTGTTCAGAAGCGGAAAAGCTGGTTAAGTTTTAGGTTTAGTTTATCTAGGACTGGGGCTATGTGCAGCCCGAGATTTCTTTTAATGGAGGACTTAATTTTTGGCTCTTCAATAGCCATTTAATAAATTCCATTTCTGCTTAAACTAACCAGAGGCGGCCTCTGTTTGCAAACTAAGAAGCCAGAAGAGCTCACTAACTCAGGTTCTGGTACTCAAACTGGATAGAGAATTCTAAGCCAGAAGAATCATCAAAAATCTAATTTAGGGGCACCTGGGTGGGCTCAGTCAGTTAAGCTTCTGACTTCACTCAGATCATGATCTCGCGGTCTGTGAGTTCGAGTCCCACATCGGGCCTTGTGCTGACAGCTCAGAGCCTGGAGCCTGCTTCAGATTCTGTGTCTCCCTCTGGCTCTGCCCCTCCCCTGCTCGCTCTCTGTCTCTCTCTTTCAAAACTAAATAAACATTTTTAAAAAAAATCTTTTTTTAATCTAACCTAACAGCCATCATTGAGTAAGAAAGCTGCGCAGGAACTTGATTTGGAACCAATTAAAATATAAATACAAAATAACCCCCAAGAAATTTTTTTCTCTTGCCCCTGAGGCTTCTAAAAGGTCATGCAGACTTTCAACAGTTCTTCAGAGACAGACTTAAAATACCCTGGATCTGAATCTACTTGATTAAGAAAGGCGTACTTTTTTTTTTTTTGCTTTTGGCTTGGCTAATTCTTAAAGCCAGCTCTCTGCAGTATCTCACAAAAGCCAAGCAACTTTAAAACTATTACAGATTGCTTCTAGAGTGCAAAACTTAGCCAAGTTTTGAGAAGCAATTTATTCACAACCTGATGTGTTCCATCAAGTAGAAGCCCAGGGGCCTCTTTCCTATTGAGTGTGTCAGGAACAAATGGGCTTCGGTGCATTCCAGAAAAAAAAGACATTTTGGGAACAATTTTAGGGAACATTCAAAACTTTCTGGCCCTACAGGGCCTAATTTGCTGCTCTATCGAATTTCAATGATCCTAATTTTAGAGTCTTACAACACCTGCTGGTAAGGCCATCCAACTTTCTCTTACCAAATTGGTAAGTAGGTAAGAGATAATGTTTTACTGAGAGCTGGATAGTCAGGTGGGGGGAAGATGGATTGCTCTTTTTCTCAGAGATGAGCCCACACAAAACAGTGTGAAACGTCTACATTTTCACACAAACTAATTAAAACACTTTAGCCTTACCTCATTAGACTGATTTCATCGGAGCTAAACATGCAGAGACTCCTACAGTCAACACGATTAAAATAATACAGGCTGGAAGGCTATTGCAGATTTCCAACTTAGTAGATGGGTCTCTCTTCTTCTAGAAAAGGCGTGTATTTCCTACCTAGCTTGACCACTGATTAGATTAAGGACTTAGATCCAAAGGTAAATGTAAAACCAATTGCATTGCAGCTGGTGAGTTTATCACAGTGGGTAAACTGAGGCTGGCTACTTTGATTGGAAGCACGAATGATTAAATTGGAGTTCTGTTCCCAACTAAGAAACTAAGGTTTTTTATTTCATTTATCTTGCATAATAATAATAATTTAAATCACTAAGCTCCTCACAAGGATTTTGGGATGCCAACAGTGATGAGGGAGCGTAAGGCAAGCTGACAGGTTGCAAACACCCACCCCCACCCCCCAGGTGGGATCTGTGTGATGTTCCTCGGGCACCCCTGGCTGCCCAAGAACAAGGAAAAGGGGGAAAACAAACAGTTAACTGATAGAGATCATAGTCCTGAAGGACCTAAAAGTCTCCATCACCCTCCACAGTGAGGTGGGAAACAAAGGCGGAAGCAAATGGTGGATAGAATTAAATTTCCTTCTAACCTGCAGCCCATTGGCAAATACTTGAGGCTGAAAGAGAAAAATGTTTCTCTAGGAGCTCCCTACTATCTTAATGCTAATGCTTTGTAAGAGGGAAAATCAACCTTAGCTGGACAATAGCTAGGCCTCCAGTATCCTGGGAGTCTCCTTTAGCATATGAAAATCTCACTGGAAACTGCCCTTCGATGTTACCTCCCCCAGCCCCACAGTATATACCCAGTGTCTCCTCATGGTCCCAGGACAGTTCTTCCTGCCCTAGTCCTCTCCCCGTGCTTTAATAAAATCACCTTTTTGCACCAGAGAGGTCTTCAAGAATTCTTTCTTGGTCATTGGTTCTGGACCCCAAGAACCCCACTATCAACCCAAAACCCTCATCAAATAGCTTTTAGGGTATTTGATCTTGGTATCTAACATTTAGTATCTGATATATTAGATTTGGGCTTGATATTGTTCTCTCTCTCTCTCTCCCTCTCTCTCTCTCCCCCTTTCTCTGCCTTAAGGCTGTACTTTCTTCATCCTTTTTTTCTAATTCCTGAAATGCAATTTCTCATTCCTGCTCATTCTCAGTAATCTGAGGAAACTACAGTTGTCAGCATAGGCCCTTGATTTTGACCTTGTTCTGTCTTCTGTCTTCAGGGTAAGCATTTGTCACAGCAGGAGCACATAATGAGATTCTGGTCAGGATGGGACCATGCCTCAGAGGGAAGATCTCCTTAGTGCCTGTTAAAATGTACCCCCTTCACCCCTGCTGAACATTGGGGCACACTGGGGAGGTGGCAGCATTACTGGGAGCCCAGAGAGAGGAGAGCTTTCATGGGACATGGATGCAGGGGGCGGGGGGGGACAGGGGCAGAAACAGGGGTGTCTTGAGGAGAGAACAGAGAACCATTGAGCAAGCCCTGAGTCCAGGCCAGCACCACAAGCACAGTTGACCATCCAAGGTCAGAAAAGGTTAGGGTGGGAAGGGTCAGGAGGAGGATCTCAGCTTCAGAAGTAAAAAGCCAAAATTGGGGGAATATTAGGCATAGGACAGGTCATTGTAACATTTTTGCAAGTCAGGAGAAAAGAAGCAAAGCTAAGCCCTGGAAGACACTCTGGAAGAGACCAAGAGGAATGCTTGCCTCTATTCTTAGGTACAGTGCAAGACAGGACTCCATTCATGAGTTAGCGCAGCCCAGGTCCTTGGGGAAGACTCACCACCTCGGGCACGCAGCCCTACGGGGCTTAGTGATGGTCTGGCCTCAACAGAGTTTACCCTGGGAGGGAAAGGTGGACCTGAAACATGACAGCTTTATAGAAACTGTTGCCTTACAGCTTAGAACAGCAGGAAAAAATATATTCTCAACAAGCAAGAGCTACTGCTATAGACTGACATTCCTGACACTAGGCTTTTGGGTTTCTTTGATTTTTGTCTGTTTGCTGTCTGGAACATAACAATTCATTAGGTAGGATTATTAGTGACAAGGAGCAGACATCGACTCTGGCTGACCTAAGCAGAAAGAGTAATTTATTAAAAGGGAATTAAGTGTCTCATGGAATCACTGAAAGATCTGGAGAGTCGGTTCAGGAATCCCCAAATCCTACAGCAGGACTGGCTTTCAGCTCCCAGTTAGCAGTGGCCCCAGGCAGCAGATCCTACGGGCTGCACAGCGACCGCAGCTGCCATGGGACCTCAATCTTGCTGCCTCACCATAGTCACCACCACTCTGGGGACACAGTCATGTGCTGCAGAAAATCCTCTAAAGTCCCTGCTTCTGGGTCCCTTCAAACCTAAGGGTGGTGTGTGAGGTTGGCAAAGCCTAAGTCTAGCCTCATTGCAAGAACGGGAATTCCTTTGGCCATGATGGCAGGTAAGCTCTGATTCCCACAGAGATTCATCCAGCAGAGAACTCTTCACACAGGAGACACTGAATGAGGACTAAAGTGATGGGCAACTAAGAAGAATGATAAAAGCGATTACAGACCTCTAGCAGATCTAGAAGAGTATGCTACTGACTGAATGCTTGTGTCCCTGCTCCCAATTCATGTGTTGAAGCTGTAACCCCCCAGTGTAATAGTGTTAGGAGGCAGGGACTTTGGGAGGTGCTTTGGCATGAGGGCAGCGCCAACTTGATGGGTTTAGTAATCTTACAAGAAGAGACACAAGCGATGATCTCTCTCTCTCTCTCTTTGTCTCTGCCATGTGAAGACACAGCAAGATGACAGCGGCCTATACACTGGGAAAGGAGTTCTCACCAGACACATGGAACCTGCTGGCACCAGATCTTAGACCTCCAGCCTCTAGAACTGTGAAAATAAATACCTTGTCATGTAAGCCCCCCATTCCATAGCTTTCTGTTATAGAAGCCAGAGCAGAGGAAAACAAGTTGGAATGAGCTAGACCTCACTGAGGGGTGACAATGCTGTGCCCCTCACGTCTCACTTTGCCTCACTCCTCGGGTTTCATGGCTATCCCTCTGGCCGAACGTCTGCTGGGGCTTCTCAGTGTCTGTGTCCTCTTCTTTCTCACCTGCTAACACCCCAGTTCCTGACCTCTGACATCTGGCTGTGGCTTGCTTTCCTCGTTGCTCAGGACATTTCTCCTTCTCAGACTGGCCTCTCCTGTCATTCGACAGTCACGGCAAGTGATTTGGACATCACTTCTGAAATATAACTGTGCTCTCCTCAGTGATAAAGCATTGTGCTGTATCCTGGGGTCAGAGCTCTGCAAAGTCACATGATGATAAGGCCCTAGAGGTAATTGGATCCCCGTGGATGGGGCTGTGATATATGTAACTCATGCCAAACCTGTGTCTCTGTGGACTGTGTGAAGCTAACCGTACTGTATCATTGAAGTGATGTTTTTGCTGACTTTTAACAACAGGCTCCCCAACCAATCATCCCCCCAGAGCATATCTGAATTTTCAATAATGAAGTTATTGAATAATGAAAATATTACTTTAAAAAAACTTGTCTCTTGAATGCCCTGTACAATCATTGCCATAAATCTGACAAGGAGTTTGAGGGAAGAGAAAGTGGCTGCCTCAGCAGCTCTCCAGTAAAACTCCTTATTTGTGTATCTGTCTGTAGGCACAGCCCTAGCTGACCTGTGGCTGAATTTCTTCAACTGTGAGGTACTTTAAACCTCCTAATGGCCACTTCATACCTGTTAAAAAGAGATCACTCATGAATGTTTGAAAAGCATTTTTTTGCAAAATAAAATGCTGAGTAGTAATTTGGAAAGCGTGACACCATTCAGAAGGCAGAGAGGCAGAAGAGTAATTGCATTAGGACAAGTCCTGTTCTTTCCCTCAGAGATCAAACAAGATGGCGGCCGGAACATGCACCAGCGGTCCATTCTGAAGAGTCCCAGGTTGGAGAGGGGGGGACGGGCAGTGATAGATTCCTGGGAAGCAAAAACACAGCCTGAACCCAGCGAGGAACATACTCAGTCTCCGGTCAGAACCAGATAAAACATCTCTAGGGGAACTGCATGTAGGGGTCTTCGTCATCCACCCCGGCTGCCACAAATCTGTTCACTGTGGACTTGGACGTGGGAGTCTGTCTACCTTGAGTTAGGCTTCAGATGCTGCTGTCTCTGCTGCTGTAGGGCCGCCACCACTTCAGAGTTTCAGAAGGTGCCTGGTGTGGTTCACAGCATCCACTGTTTACATCCACTTAGCACCTCTTCTTTTCTTTAGGGAACTACCCCTTCCCTATTTCTAATGATAATCACTGTCATCAGGAGGGGGGTCTCCACAGCTGAGCCAGAACCTCTCTTCACCCAGGATGAGTCCTGAACAGGTGATGTACATATGGAAACTGAGGTTACAGGCATTTCCACTATTCATCCAACAGGAAGAGTTGAATTGTTTCTGCTGTTGAGATTCTCCAGATGTCCCCGGTGCTGTCCTTCCTGAGGATAGGGAAGTCAGTTTTGCTTAACTTAGCTGAACTATGCCAACCTAATGATTCAAGCTCCACTGATGTCATCAATCAATTGTACTGGGAGAAGAAAAACCCTTGAATTTTAAGTCCTAGAAAAGCAAACAAACATACTTTAGTTTCTGGGAAACTTGTCAGAAATCATTTTTCCTATAGGCAAGGAGATACTTTTTAAGATTTTGTCTATGTGTGCAAACTTGGTGTGGGATTGACAATCTAAGTTTATGCAGGTCCTATGGCATCAGCAGAAAGAGCCTCACAAATCTTTTCAGGGAATAGTAACATGGTTCAATCACTTGTGGAGGTGCAGATAATCATTAAACATCTTCGTTGACTTGACTAGTCAGATCTAAACAGGCTTCTGAGCCATGAAGGCCCAGGGGATCTGAAATAACTACCTTGCCAAGCATTTTCAAAAACACATCATGCTCTCTAAATTCTGTTTGGCCCAAAAGATTGGCAGAGGCCCAGTTCCCCTTCCTTTGCTCTTGGAAATCCTCCCTCCTTCCCAATGCTAGTGTTAAGCAAAATGAGAACCCAAGAAAATGTGTGCTTGTTTCCTCTAAACTTAGCCCTTCGCTGGGGCCATAGCCTCTTTCTCAGCTCTTTTATATCACAGCATGCTTCCAGCAAAGGAGACGATATGTATTATTGATTCTATAGCACACATTTATATTAGAGTTATCTATCCCAGGGTATTTACAGGCACCCTTTCAGCCATCAGCCCGCAGACAAAGGAAGCATTATGAGGGATGGTGTTGGCACAAAGGAGGTCATACTTCTTACTTAGAGCCAAAGCTGATGTCACCTGTAGAACTCTGAGAACATGACATCTAAATGAAGCCATCACATCCTTATCCCTCCTCCCAACCCCCAAAAGAGAAATAGCCAGAAGCATATTAATTTGTTGTTATTTCCAGGTTTTTCCAGACCTACTCCAATTTCTTTTTTTGTAAAAAGGCACATTTACTTTCATGGCAAGAGCTGAGAGGCTCCAATCACAGGGGAGAGGAGCAGATGTCAGCAGACTTGGGTTCCAGTCCTTCTTTCCCTCAAACCACATAGTCCTACAAGACTCATGCTTCTCAACATTCAAATACGTATCCATACATGTCAGTACCAGCCTAAAGAAGTAAGGTAACCACCAGATGATTCAAGGAGCATTTTTCATTTGAGGACAATAGGTTCTGACCACTGCAGAGGAGGAAAAATAATTTTTCCCCTACGCTTCTAGGTTCTTGGATGAGATTACCTCTTCATAAAAAGATGGATCAACAGGAGAAAAACAAATTTAATTACACATGCATATGCAGGTGCCCCACAACGATATGAGACTCAAAGAAGTGACCAGAACAGGAAGCTATATACCTTTTAGACAAAGAGATAATGAGTTTATAAAGAATTGACAAGACAAAAAGTTTGAGCTAAGGGTAGTAAAATGGTGAAGAATAAGATTTGTTTATATAGCCTTCCTTGGCCCTAAATTCCCTGTGATGACTTCCATGCTTCTGCTACAGGGGGAGTACCTTTCACAAATTTATTTCCTATTTTCAGGGTGTGTTTATCAAGCCAGCTGTTTCTCAAGTACTTTAATTTAAAATAATCAATGTACCAAAGTGGCATATTTTGACATAAGCCATTCTGAACCCTGATATCACTAATTTCAAGGTACAAGAGGTTTTTTTCCTCCATACCAAGCAATTCTCGACAACAGTGGGTGTCCTATGACTCAACTCAATTCTGACAGTATCTACCTAGAGATAGCATCAGATTCTGCATTTAAGGGTCCAAGTCTAAAAGAGTGCCCCCATTTCTGAGCCAATCACAAGTCCAGATTATTTTCTGTGCTTCTGACTGACTGGCCATAACTCAGAGACTCCCATAAACTCCATTGTGGGCTCAATTAATTTGCTGGAGCAGCTCACAAGACTCAGAGGAAAATTTGACTTATTGGTAATGATAACAAACTGGTAATATTACCCGTTTATTTAAAAGAATATAACTCAGGAACAGTCAATGGAATAGATGCATAAGGAAAGAGAAGGGGAAGGGGTACCAAGCTTCATGCCCTCTCCAAGTGTGCCACTCTCCCCAAATCTCCTTTTTTTGTTTTTGGGTTTTGTTTTGTTTTTGTTTTTGTTTTTGTTAATGAGGAAGTTCTCCAAACCATATCCTTTGTATTTTTATTGAGGCTTTATTATATAGCCATGGTTGATTAAATGATTGCCCATAGGCAATTGAACTTCATCTCCAGCCACTCCCAATCACAGTTGGTTATCTTGGCAACAAGCTTCCAGCTTCAGGTGCTTTCCAAAATTCACCTCATTAACTTAATCAAAGACGCCTTGATTGCCCTCATCACTTAGGAAATCTCAAAGGTTTTCGAAGCTCTGTGCCAGTAAAGGGGACAAAGACCACATATCTATTTCTTATTATAAATCACAACATCACAGGGACTGACTCATCAAAAGCACTTCTGAGGCAGAATTTTAAAGGCAAACATTTGACTTTGGTTCCCTGTCAATAGTTTTAAGGGCCCTGAAATTGCATTGTCCTATTGGCCTCATGGTGGGACGTGACAATAAAGTGGGTGGAGGTAAGAGCAGTGGGGATCTCCTGTGCTGTGGTTGAGAAGAGTGGGCTCCTCTTCCATCTTCACCACTGGCTCTAAGACCTTGGTCAGGTCACTTGCCTTTTTGGACTTCAGTGCTGCATATCCAAGTTGAAAAGATTGGAAATGATGAAAACTAAAATTGCTTCAACCACTAACATTCTGCCTCACCCTGTCTACACTCTAGAGGCAGCTGCCTCTCCTCCCTGTGAGGCCATGTTTGGCTGGCCTGTGAAAAATGGGAATAAAGTGAAACAAAGCAAATAAATCAGCCCTAGCAGCGCCTATAAATTGTATTTACAACAAAGAAAGGGCTATGAACGTTTTCTACATTAATGGTGCTGGAAAGTGTTAAGAGGCACTCATTGTGTACAACAGGCACTTCTATTATTGAGGATTAGGACAAATATTAACGATAATAATTCATTACCATTAGCAACGGTTGGCAAGAGCAGTTGTTGCAGGTGAGGAGTGGGTGGAACAGGAACTGTCTCTATCTCACCAAATTATCTCTAACAAATAATAATAATTTGAAAAGAGTGGTAGCTTTGATATTTTAATCCCTTTTTTAAGTTTATTTATTTTGAGAGAGAACACGTGCACGCGGGTGGGAGTGGCAAAGAGAGAGGATCCTAAGGAGACTTTGAGGTGTCAGCACAGAGTCCAATGTAGGGCTTGAACTCATGAACTGTGAAATCATGATCTGAGCCAAAATCAGGAGTCCAATGCTTAGCAAACTGAGCCACCCAGGTGCCCCAATATTTTAATCTATAATTTGAATATTTTTTTTACATTTTTAAAAAATATTTTATTTATTTCTGAGAGAGAAGAGACACACAACGTGAACAGGGGAGGGTCCGAGAGAGAGGGAGACACAGAATCTGAAGCAGGCTCCAGGCTCTGAGCTGTCAGCACAGAGCCCGATGTGGGGCTCGAACCCATGAATCATGAGATCATGACCTGAGCCGAAGTCGGACACTTAACAGACTGAGCCACCCGGGCACCCCTATAATTTGAATGTTTTTAAGATTGATTTTGCAGATTTTGATGTCCAGAACTCAAACTAGTATAGCAACATGTTAGGTGCTTAGTGTGCTGAATGGTGGCTCCCAAAAAGATATGTCTGCATTCTAATCTCCAGAGCCTGTGACTGTTACTTTATCCAGCAAAAGAGTGACTATTAGTGTATATGACAATGGATGTGATTAAATGAAGAATATTGAGACAAGCAGCTTATCCTGATTATCCAGATGGGCACTAAATGCAGTCACATGTATATTTATAAGAAAGAGGCAGGGTAGAGAGAGTTTTGAGACATGCACACTACTATGGACTGAATATTTGTATCCTCCCCAAATTCTTGTGTCGAAATGTTAAATCCTGGGGACCCTGGGTAGCTCGGTCAGTTGAGTGTCTGACTTCAACTTAGATTATGATCTTGCAGCTTGTGGGTTGGGGCCCCATGTCAATGCAGAGTCCAATTTGGATCCTCTGCCTTCCCCAACTTGCACTCTCTCTCTCTCAAAAATAAATAAAACATTAAAGAAAAAAAAAGAAATCATAACTCCCAATGTGATAATTTTAGGAGATGGGGCCACTGGGAGATGATTAAGTCATGAAGGTGGACCTCTTATGAAGGGATTGGTGTCCTTATAGAAGACTCCAGAGAACTCCCTCACCTCTCCCACCACATGAAGATTTAGCAAAACAAAGACAGCCCATGGACCAAGTAGTGAGCCCTCATTAGACACCAGATCTGCCAGTGCTTTGAGGAAGAAACAAACAAAAACCCAGTGAGATCCATCTTATGCCTGTCAGAATGGTTAGAACCAAAAAACAAAAAATAACAAGAGTTAGAAAGAATGTGGAGAAAAGGGAACTCTGAGGCACAGTTGGTGCAGCCACTGTGGAAAACAATATGGAGGTTCCTCAAAACATTAAAAATAGAATCCATACAATCCAGTAACTCCAGGACTGGGTATTTACCCCCCAAAACCCAAAAACATTAATTTAAAAAGATATATGTACCCCTATGTTCATTGCAGCTTTATTTACAATAGCCAACAATGGAAGCAACCCAAGTGCCCATTGATAGAAGAATGGGTAAAGAAGATGTGATTTACATAGACACAATAGAATATTACCCAGCCACAAGTTGAACGAGATCTTGCCATTTGCAACAACATGGATGAACCTAGAGGATATGATGCTAAGTGAAATTAGACAGAGAAAGACAAATACTTATTTCACTTATATGTAGAATCTAAAAAAAAAAACCAAACAACAACAACAACCACCACACACACACACACACACAAACAAAAAAACAAATGAACACACAGCAGAAACAGATCTATAAATACAGAGAACAAACTGGTAGTTGCCAAAGTGGGAAGGAATGGACAAAATGGGTGAAGAGGAGTGGAAGGTACAGGCTTCCAGTTACAGAATGAATAAGTTACTGGGATGAAAGCTACAGCAGAGAGAATATGGTCATTAGTACTGTAATTATGTTGTGTGGTGACAGACGACAGCTACATTTGTAGCAAGTGTAGCATAAGATCTAGAGTTGTTGAATCACTTTGTTGCACACTTGCAACTAATGTAACATTGTGTGCCAACTCTACTTCATTAAAATTAATAAAATCTGAAAATTTCGAGAAACTGAAGAAGTCACATAACTTTCTACACATACTTAAGAGTCTGAAACACGAGCTCTGTTTCAAATGCCATCTGATTAGTGTCCCCTAACGCAGCCTCTCATTCTAAAAAAACTTGAGATACTAGGAAAAAATTGCCCAAATCTAATGCTAACAGATAATCCATTGCCAGGATCTGGGATTTCTTTTAACAGATGTTTGAAGTATGCAGAATTTCAAAGTCAAGTGCTTGACTCTATTAGTAAGTCTGGGAAAATGAGACAGGCCCAAAAAGTTTAAAATTTCAAATGAAATATAGAAAAAGGCAGAAGAAACTTATATGAAATGAATATAATGTAATTTTTTCCATCCACACTAGCAATGTGCTATTTACAAGAGACATAATACATAATGGCATGTAATAGTTGGAAGAAAACAGACCAAGAGCACACAGATGCACACATGCACACACCACACACACACATAAACTAGGCAAATCTAGCCAAAAGAAAAGAGACGTTGCTCCTACAATTAGAAATAAGATAGACTTTGCTGGGGCAAAAAAATATATTAGTAAAGTTAATTATTACTCAACAATAAAGAAGAACAATTTACCGTGAAGATTTAACAATTTTAAACATATATGTACTGGGAGGCAAACCATAAGAGACTCTTTTCTTTTGAAAGAAGGAAAGCACAAAAGTGGGGGAGAGAGGTGGAGAGAGAGAGAGAGAGAGAGAGAGAATCCCAAGCAGGATCCATGCTCAGCTCATGGGGCTCCATCCCACAATCATGACCTGAGCCAAAATCAAGCGTCAGATGCTGAACCAACTGAGCCACTCAGGGTCCCCCATAAGAGACTTTCAATAGAGGGGTGCCTGGATGGTTCAGTCAGTTGAGCATCCGACTTCAGCTCAGGTCATGGACTCACGGTTCGTGGGCTCGAGCCGCCATCGGGCTCTGTGCTGACAGACAGCTCATAGCCTGGAGCCTGTTTCCAGTTCTGTGTCTCCCTCTCTCTCTCTGACCCTCCCCTGTTCATGCTGTCTCTCTCTCTCTCAGAAATAAATAAAACATTAAAAAAATAAATTAAAAAAAGAGACTTTTAGTAGAGAACAGAATTGATGGAGAGAGGTGGGTGGGGGATAGGCTAGATGAATGATGTGTATGAGGAGGGCACTTGTGATGAGCACTGGGTGTTATGTGTAAGTGATGAGTCACTGATTTCTACTTCTGAAACCAATATTACACTGTATCGAGATAACTAACTAGAATTTAAATAAAAATTAGAAAAATATGTGGACTTCAGTATATTTGCTCCAAATATAGGAAATAAAACTTTTCAGAATTATAAAACAAATAATAATAAGTGCAGTGCTGTGGTAAGACGTTTCATACAAGTCTCTCAGTAATTGCCATATCAGGCAGACAAATGATTACTAAACATGGAGGTTGAACAACAGCGTGGACATGTTTTCTCAGTTGTACGAATGAATTCCTGCGACTAACACCTGGAGATTTTTAGAACCTTTCTAAAGATCTGTACAATGTTTACCAATCTGATGATACCCAATGCCAATATTCTATCAGTGACATTCTCTGATCACAATACCATGAAGAAGAAGAAATAGATAAAAGATGACCCTGAAATGCTTATACTTAGAAATCAAAAAACTCTTTTCTAAATAATTCATGGGTAATTGCAAAAATAATAATGAAAATTAGAAAATAACAGTTCATGGGGCACCTGGGTGGCTCAGTCAGTTGAGCATCTGACTGGCTCAGGTCATGATCTCACGTTTCATGAGTTTGAGCCCCACATTGGCTTCTGTGCTGGCAGCTCAGAGACTGAAGCGTGCTTTGGATTCTGTGTCTCCATTGTTCTCTGCCCCTCCCCTGCTTTTTCTCTCTCAAATAAATAAACATTAAAAAAGAGAAAATAACAATACATATAAAACTTGTGGGATGAATCTTGCAAAGTATCAGAGGCAAATATACACACTTACACATTTTAGAAAGAAAAAACATTGAAATATTGAGCGAGGCATCCAATTTTGAAAAGGGTATCAGTGTAGATCCTAAGGAAATTGAAAGAAAAATAATAATAACAATAAGGCAAAAAATAATTAAAGAGGCAACAAAAAATATATAAGAAACGTTGGGTCTTTGGAAAGCTAAGTTGAAAGAAATTATAAAACTGACTTAGAAATAGTGGAGAGGGTAAAATAAACAATCAGAAATGAAAAGGTGGAACTATAGATAGAGATTTTTTAAAAAATTTGTTTAATGTTTTATTTATTTCTGAGAGAGAAGAGAGAGAGAGAGCGAGCATGAGCGGGGAAGAGTCAGAGAGAGAGGGAGATACAGAATGAAGCAAGCCTGACCTGGGGCTTGAACCCACGAACCATGAGATCATGACCTGAGCTGAAGTAGGACACTTAACCAACTGAGCCACTCAGGCGCTCCAGAATAGAGACTTTTCTAAAACATAAAACAATAAGGGGTTCCTGGGTGGCTCAGTCGGTTAAGTTTCCAACTCTTGATTTCAGCTCTGGTCATGATCTCACTGTAGGATCCAGTACCATAGTGGATCTCATTGTTATGAGATCCAGCCCCACGTCAGGCTCTGTGCTGAGCATGGAGTTCGCTTTGGATGATTCTCTCTCTCCCTCTCTCTCTGCCCCTCCCCTGCTTACAGTCTCTTGGCTTCTCTCTCAAAATAAACATTAAAATAATAATAATAATAAAATATAAAACAATAATATGAAATTTTTATTCCAGAAAAATCTTTTCTTGCACTGAGCTCATGCATAAATATGAGAAAGGATTTCTTAGGTGTTTATTTACTTTTTGAAGGGGGCAGGGGCAGAGAGAGAAGGAGACAGAGTATCTAAAGCAGGGCTTGAACTCATGAACCATGAAATCATGAGCTGGGCTGAAGTTGTCCATTTAACTGACTGAGCCACCCAGGCACCCTGTGAAAGGATTTTATAATCATGATACCAGAAACAAACTCAATGAAAGAGATTAATCAAATTGAAACATATAAAACTAAAACGTACCCTGTAAGTGAAAATAGTAATCCAAAAATATTTTAAATGTTTAGGAAATTAGAAAATGTTTCAACAAATATGACAGACAAAGGTTAATATATTAAATGTTCAAAGAATTCTTGCTAATAGGTAAAATAGATCAACATCCCAGTGGAAAATAGAAAAGATATTTGAATATATAATTCACAAGAATAGAAACCAAATGGCCATTGGATTTTTTTTTAATCCCTCTTTGGCTCACTGGTAAACAAAAAATCCCAAACATAACAACAACAACAAAAAGACTGAGAAACATTTCGCTCCTAACACAAACTGACATAATAAAAGACATGTCTAAGCATTGGTGTAAAGGTGCACTCTCATCTGGTGCTGGAAGGAGAATTAAGTTAGTATCAAAGTAAGGAATCTGTTATATTTCCAGATAGCACTACAAAAAGATATAGGAAGCACTTAAAATATGTACATTCATCAGAATCAGCAATTCTAGTTCCATAATTTACTCTATGAGAAAAGTCATCGGTTTACATAAAGCCTTCTTTGTAGGGATAGTCACACATATAATAGAGAAAGTTTGGTAACAAACTAAATATGCAACAGTGTGAAAAACAAAACTTTGCAACCATTAAAAATGGTGCTATAATGTTGATGGGGTTCTTGAGGAAATGGCTAAGAAAGAATTCTTGAGACCATCTTTGGTACAAAAGGGTGATTTTATTAAAGTATAAATTTTATTTATTAATGACAGGACCCATGGGCAGAAAGAGATGGCCTGGGATTATGAGAAGTGACTGATTCTATATATACTTTTAAGTTAATGGGGGTTAGAGATAATGTAAGTCTCTAAGCAAGGCTTTCAGGACCTTGAGAGGCTCGCTACTGTTAAGCTAAGGTTACTTTTAGTCTTTAATAAAACAAAAACATGAGTTTCTTGAAAAAGGTCATGCTCTGTATGTTTCATATATCTATCAGTGGGCTGCAGGCTGAAAAGACATTTAATTTAAGCTACATTTCTCTTGCCTTTGTTTCCCACATCAATGTCACAAAGATGTAAACAAACAGACCAGCAGAAGAGAAAAATAGTGTCCAGGAATAGACTCATACATACACAGCCTTCTGATTTACAGCAAAGACATCAGTGAAATTTAGTGGGAGAAAGGACGAACCTTTCAGTGTAGTGGCATTGGAGCAACTGAATATTTGTTTGGAAAAATGAACTTTGATCTTTAGCTTATACTGTAAATAAAAATTAAGTTTGTGGTAGATCATAGACCTAAATGTAAAAGATAAAACTATCAAGCTTCTAAAAAAAGTTTTTTTTAATGTTTCTTTATCTTTGAGAGAGAGAACAAGAATGAGCAGGCAAGGGGCAGAAAGAGATGGAGAGAGAGGACCTGAAGCAGACTCTGGGCTGGCAGCACAAAGCCCAATGCGGGACTCAAACTCACTAATTGCGAGATCATGATGTGAGCCAAAGTCAGACGCCCAACGAACTAAGTCACCCAGGCTCCCCAAAACTATCAATCTTCTAGAAGAAAACATAGACAAATGGCTTCATGACCTTGTCATAGGCAAAATTTTCTTAAGCAGAAAACTGAAAGCTTTAACCACAAAAAAACCGAATTGATACGTCCGACTTTATTAAAGTTAAAAACTTGTGCTCATCAGAACGTATCACTTCACAAAAATGGCACTTCACAAAAGAGGATGCCCACACAGCTGGTAAACTACAGAAGATACTGGACATCATTACTCATCAGGGATGTACACATTAAAACCACAGTGATTGTAGCAAATACCTACCAAAATGACTACAATTAAAAAGACCAAAATGCCAAATGTTAGCAAGGATGTGGAAGAACGGGAGCTTTCATAAATTCCTGGAGGACTATCAATTGCTTTGACCTGTTTGGAAAAATGATTTGGCTACTAAAGTTAAACATACACCTACGCTTTGACCTGTTTCTAGTTTCCCAAGAGAAATAAAAGCATATGTCCTCAAAAGGACTTATATAAGTATGTTCACGGCCATTTTATTCATAGGAGCTACACAGTGGAAATAACCCAAATGTTTGTCAACAAAAGAATGAATAAACAAATTATGGTGTATTTATATAGTAGAATACTATACAGCAGCGGTGAAAAGGAACAAGCCATTAGTATATGCAACAAGATGAATGAATCTTTAATAAAATTATGTTGAATGAAAAAAGGTGGATTCCGAAGGGTACTTTTTAAAAATTGTATTCCATTTATGCAAAGTTCAAAAACAGGCAAAAATAATCTATTTGTGTGTGTATGTGATAAAGCTCAGAATAGAGGTACCCAGGGATGCCTGGGTGGTACAGTCAGTTATGCGTCTGACTTTGAGCTCATGATCTTGCAGTTCATGGGTCCGAGGCCGACATAGGGCTTAGTGCTGACAGCTCAGAGCTTGGAGCCTGCTTCAGATTCTGTGCCTCTCTCTCTATCTCTCTCTGTCTCTCACTTGCACACACCCTCTCTCTCTCTCAAAAATAAAATAAACATAAAAAGAAAAGAATAGAGATACCTATGGGTACCTTGAATGAGAAGGAGTCCAGGGAAGCCTGTGAGTTGATGGAATGCTCTATATACTGACTGGGTGGGGCTGATAGACAACACGTAAGTAACCCTTTATTGAGATGAACATTTAAAATACACACAACTTTTTGTATGAAAATTGTACCTTAGAATCTAAGAGATGCTATAAAAGAATATTTAACAGTACAGAGAAATGTTAACATTGTATTAAATAAAAACGAGGGATGCATGAATGGCTCAGTCGGTTGAGTGTCCGACTTGGGCTCAGGTCACTGTCTCACGGTTTATGGGTTTGAGCTCCACATCGGGCTCTGTGCTGAGAGCTCAGGCTGCTTTGGATTCTGCATCTCCCTATCCCTCTGCCCCTCCCCGCTCACATTGTGTCTCTCTCTGTCTCTCAAAAATAAACATTAAAAAATGTTTTAATAAAGAATAAAAATAAATACATAAAAACAAGGTTCATTAATTTTTCTGTTCAACAAATATTTTTTGGGCATCTACCAAATGCCAGACATTGTCCTAGGACACAGAGAATGATAGCGAATAAAATAGAAAATGTGTTCGGATCCAAGCAGTGTACATTCTAGTGTCGAGTTTATTAAACTATAAGTACGTGTCTGATTTCACTCATATGTGGAATCTAAAAAAAAAAAAAAAACTCATTGATTGATATAAAGGCTGAGATAGATGATTGCCAGAGGTGGGGAGGAGATAGGGATAGGTATTGGGTGAAATGGGTGAAGGTGTCAAGAGGTACAAACTTTCAGTCCAAGATCAATAAATCTTGGGAATGCAAGGTACAGCATGGTGGTTATACTTAATAATGCTGTGTTGATATTTGCCAGATGTGAAGAGAGTAGATCTTAAAAGTTCTTGAGGGGGAGGGGCAAGATGGCGGAGAAGTAAGGAGCTCCGTACTTGCACTGGCGCCCATACCTCACACGGAAAAGATCTGAAGCCATCGGAAACCTTACAAAACCTGAGAGATTGGGAGAAAAAGGACGCAGAATCCACTGAGAAAGCCTTCTAATGTGAGTGCAAACCGGGGAAGATAAAATCGGGCCGGGATCAGAGACTCCAGGGTGGGAGGCGATCCCCCTCTACCCTCTACGGGGAGTGAGAAGGGAAAAAAAAAGAGAATCTGAAACAGAAAACCTCCGGTTGGGGGGAAAAACCTCCGCTCGGGGCATAGAAACACTCTGCGCACCAAATACCTGGACGCCAGGTCCCCTCGCGCCAACTGGTCCTGGAGGGGCTGAGCGCACAGACTGCTCCTTTGTGCTGGCTCCTGGCGGCTGCACTTCTAGGGTAGCGGCGCGCCTGCCGCCATTGTCGTCCTGCGGGCTCGGGCCCCTGGAGGAGCCGCGCACAGACACTGGGCGTCTGCGCCCCTGGCTGCCTGGAGCTCTAGAGGGAAGGCAAAGAGCTAAAAACTGGGAAATTTGCCTGTGAGTTCGTGTTTCGGGTGACGAGCCATAGAGGGACCTGGTTTTCCTCACTCCAGCGGGCTCAGGCTACGCGGACCCGGCAGGCAAGCCCCCGCGCATGCGCACCAGAGCCGACCCAGAGAAGGAAGCAGCGATCCTGACTCCGCCCCCAGAGCTCAGCAGGAGGCCTGGAATTGCCCGAGGGGGTTGTCTGGGAAGCTGTGTCTAAGGCAACTTCAGCGGGGCGCGCGGACTGGGATTTGGAGACTGGGACTGGCCTGGGTTGAAGAGTGCAACCAACTTCGGCTGCGCCCCGGTACGGGGAGTTTACACGCCCAAAACAGCGAGGTGCAGCGCTTGGTTCAAGAAGGGACTGGAGCCCACGAACCGCGAGATCATGACCCAAGCGAAAGTCAGACGCTCAACCGACTAAGCCACCCAGGCGCCCCAACTCTGTGCTGACTGCCAGCTCAGAGCCTGGAACCTGTTTCAGTCTATGACTCCCTCTCTCTCTGACCTTTCCCTGCTCACGTGGTCTCTCTCTCTCTCCTAGAAATAAATAAAAAAAAAAAAAGGGACTAGAGCACCATCACTCTCCTCCCCACAACTGCTAATGCAGAGCTCCCGCCTGAGGCATTGGATCACACCACACCGATCCCTGCTTGAGAGCTGCCCTCCTCCCCCCCCTTTTTTTTCTCTTTTCTTTCTTTTTTCCCCAGAACACTGACCGGATTAACTCCAGTCAGCAGCTTGCCTAAACAATTACAACTAGTCCATTCTGTAAATGTAAATTCTACACCTACCGACATTTTCATCTTTCTCTCAGGAGTAATTAGACTGTATAGTTTCTCTGGATAACACCAGCGTCCTTCTCTCACCGATCCAACCATATTCTACCCTTTAGCTCTTTGAAAAAAGCTTCTTATCCCTTCTGCCTGTTCACTCTATTTCCAATTTTGCCTCATCCCTGCCCTGTTTTCTCTCTCTTTCTCTATGCTCATCAACCAGCACTGCATACACACAGCTATTTAACTGAAGCTGGGAAATCTGGTTATGTGCTTTAAACCATTCTTTGTCCATTGGTTTTCTTCTTTTTTCCTTTTCTTTTCTCCTTTTTGACCCTTTCATGTATTTTATACTCTCTATTATTTGCCCTCCCTCCTCTGTCTCTTCTCTTAACTTTTTCATTTTTCCTCTGGGTTTGCATGTTAGTTGAATTACTCTGTACATTTGTGTGCCCCTGCTTCCTGTGTGTTTGTCTGTCTGTTTTCTTTTCCAGGGCTACCTCAAGAAACAAGCCAGAGTACACAAGGTGGAGAGTCCCAAAAATAACCAAGGTCCCAACAAGAGAGACCAAGAGATACCATTCAGAAAACTCTCTGAAAGGATAGGCCCTGGACAGTCAAAGTGTCTTCTTGGATACAGCAGCGCTCATAGGTGCAGAGCGCATAACAGGTCTTTAAAAGTAACAAGAGCCAGAAAGGTAATTAAAATGATGAAACGAAAAAGCTCTCCTCCAAAGAAACTCCAAGAAGAAATGACAGCTAATGAACTGCTCAACACAGATATAAGCAGCATAACTGAACAAGATTTTAGAATAATAATGGTAAAATTAATAGCTGGGCTTGAAAAAAGCATAGGGAACATCAAAGAAACTATGGCTACAGATAGAATGGAAAATAAAAATCGGCATGAACAATTAAAAAATGCAATAAATGAGATACATAATAAATTAGAGGCCTCCAACGCATGGATTGAAGAGACAGGAGAATAAGTGATTTAGAAGACACCATGATAGAAAAACAAGAAGCTGACAAAAAAAGAGACAAACTGATCCAGGACCAGGAAAGAAGAGTTCGAGAGCTCAGCGATACGGTGAAACGCAACAATATCCGTATCATAGGAATCCCAGAAGGCGAAAGAGAGGGAAAGGTGCTGAAGGAGTCCTGGAACAAATTATAGCAGAGAACTTCCCCGACCTGGGGAAGGAAGTAAATGTTGAAATACAAGAGGCTCAGAGGACTCCCCTCAGACGTAACTAGAATCGATCTTCAGCACGGCATATCATAGTGAAACTGGCAAAATATAAAGACAAGGAGAGAATTTTGAAAGCAGCTAAGGAGAAAAGGGCCCTAACATACAAAGGGAAACCTATCAGAGTGGTGACAGACCTATCTACTAAAACTTGGCAGGCCAGAAAGGAATGGCAGGAGATCTTCAATGTGATGAACAGTAAAAATATGCAGCCAAGAATCCTCTATCCAGCAAGCCTGTCATTCAAAATAGAAGTAGAGGGCGCCTGGGTGGCTTAGTCAGTTAAGCGTCTGACTTTCGCTTAGGTCATGATCTCACGGTTCGTGGGTTTCGAGCCCCGCGTTGGGCTCTGTGCTGACTGCCAGCTCAGAGCCTGGAGCCTGTTTCAGTCTGTGACTCCCTCTCTCTCTGACCCTTCCCTGCTTACGCTGTCTCTCTCTCTCTCTCTCCTAGAAATAAATAAAACATAAAAAAAAATAGAAGGAGAGATAAAAACCTTTCCAAGTAAACAGAAATTAAAAGAATTTGTCACCACTAAGCCAGCCCTACAAGAAATCCTGAGGGGGATGCTCTGAAGGAAAGGTTGCAAGGAACAAAGATACCAGAGACACCACCACAAACACAAACCCTACAAAAATACAAAGACTCTAAACCCACATATTTCAATAATAACACTGAATGTAAAGGGGCTGAATGCTCCAATAAAAAGACATAGGGTAGCAGAATGGATAAAAAAACAAAATCCATCTATATGCTGTCTACAAGAAACTCATTTTAGACTGGAAGATACCTTCAGATTAAAAGTAAGGGGATAGAGAAATATATATTATGCTACAGGAAATCAAAGAAAGCCGGAGTAGCTATACTTATATCAGACAAACTGGACTTTAAATTAAAGACAATAAGAAGAGATGAAGAAGGGCACTACATAATAATTACAGGGTCCATCCATCATTCATCAAGAAGAACTAACTATCATAAATGTCTACGCACCGAATATGGGAGCACCTAAATATCTAAAACTATTAATCACAAACAGAAACAACTTATAGATAAGAATGTGCTAATAGCAAGGGACTTTAATACTCCACTTACAGCAATGGATAGGTCAACCAGACAGAAAATCACTAAAGAAATAATGGGCTTGAAACACACACTGGACCAGATGGACCTGATGGATATATTTAGAACTTTACATCCTGAGGCCAGGGAATTTACTTTCTTCTCAAGTGCGCACGGCACATTCTCCAAGATAGATCACATACTGGGACATAAAGCAGCCCTCAATAAATATAAAAGAATAGAGATCATACCATGCACACTGTCAGATCACAATGCTTTGAAACTTGAAATAAATTACAGGAAGAAGTCTGGAAAACCTCCAAAAACATGGAGGTTAAAAAACACCCTACTAAAGAATGAGTGGGCCAATCAGGCAATTAGAGGTGAAACTAAAAAATATATGGAAACAAATGAAAATGAAAACACAACAATCCAAAATCTATGGGATGCGGCAAAGGCAGTCCTAAGAGGAAAGTACATTGCTCTCCAGGCCCATTTCAAGAGATTAGAAAAAGCGCAAGTCCAAAATCTAACAGCTCACCTAAAGGAACTAGAGGCAGAGCAACAAGAACACCCTGAACCCTGTAGAAGAAGAGAAATAGTAAAAATTAGAGCAGAAATAAACAACATACAGACCAAAGAAACAATTGAACAGATCCATTAAACCAAGAGTTGGTTTTTTGAAAAAATAAACAAGATTGATAACTTCTATCCAGACTTATCAAAAAGAAAAGAGAGAGCACCCAAATAGACAAAATTATGAATGAAAATGGACTTATTACAACCAACCCCTGAGAAATACAAGCGATTGTCAGGGAATACTATGAAATACTATGAAAAATTATATGCCAACAAATTGGACAACTTAGAAGAAATGGATAAATTCCTAAACACACACTCACTACCATAATTCACACGAATCCAGCAGCACATAAAAAGAATCATCCACCAAGATCAAGTGGGATTCATTCCTGGGTTACAGGGCTGGTTCAACATTCACAAATCAATCAATGTGATACATCACATCAATAAAAGAAAAGATAAAAACCATATGATCCTGTCAATAGATGCAGAAAAAGCATTTGACAAAATACAGCATCCCTTCTTAATAAAGACTCTAGAGAAAGTTGGGATAGAAGGAACCTACTTAAACATCATAAAAACCATCTATGACAAGCCTTCAGCTAACATCATCCTCAACGGGGAAAAACTGAGAGCTTTCCCCCTGAGATCAGGAACACGACAGGGATGTCCACTCTCACCACTGTTGTTTAACATAGTGCTAGAAGTCCTATGGCATCAGCCATCAGACAACAAAAGGAAATCAAAGGCATCCGAATTGGCAAAGAAGAAGTCAAACTTTCTCTCTTCGCAGATGACATGATACTCTACATCGAAAACCCGACAGACTCCACCAGAAGCCTACTATAACTGATCCAAGAATTCAGCCAAGTTGAGGGTAGAAAATCAACGTACAGAAATCGGTTGCATTTTTATACACCAACAATGAAGCAACAGAAAGAGAAATCAAGAAACTGATCCCATTCACAATGGCACAAAAAACCATAAAATACCTCAGAATAAACCTAACCAAGGATACAAGAGATCTGTATGATGAAAACTATAGAAAACTTATGAAGGAAATTGAAGAAGACACAAAGAAATGGTAAAACATTCCATGTTCATGGATAGGAAGAATAAATATAGTTAAGATGTCATTACTACCCAAAACAATCTAGACATTCAATGCAATCCTAATCAAAATTGCACCAGCATACTTCTCAAAACTAGAACAAACTATCCTAAAATTTGTATGGAACCACAAAAGACCCCGAATAGCCAAAGTAATTGGCTTTCTGAAGCCAATTGTCAGCCAATAACACTGAAAAGTAAAACCAAAATGAGAGGTATCACCATCCTAGACTTTAACCTTTACTACAAAGCTGTCATTATCAAGACAGTATGGTATTGGCACAAAAACAGACACATAGACCAATAGAACAGAATTGAGAACTCAGAAGTAGACCCAAAAGTATACAGCCAACTAATCTTTGACAAAGCAGGAAAGAATATCCAGTGGAAAAAAGACAGCCTTTTTTAACAGATGGTTTTGGGAGAACTGGACAGCAATATGCAGAAGAATGAAACTAGATCATTTTCTCACACCATGCACAAAACTAAACTCAATGGATAAAGGACCTGAACGTGAGACAGGAAACTATCAACACCCTAGAGGAGAAAGCAGGAAACAACCTCTTTGACCTCCACCGCAGCAACTTCTTACTTGACACATCCCCAAAAGCAAGGGAATCAAGAGCAAAAATAAACGATTGGTACCTCATCAAGATCAAAAGCTTCTGCACAGCCAAGGAAACAACTCACAAAACTAATAGGCAACCGACGGAATGGGAAAAGATAGTTGCAAATGACATATCAGATAAAGGGTTAATATCCAGAATCTATAAGGAACCCACCAAACTCCACACTCGAAAAACAAACAACCCAGTGAAGAAATGGGCAGAAGATATGAACAGACACTTCTCCAAAGAGGACATCCAAATGGCCAACAGACACATGAAATGATGCTCAGCATCCCTCCTCATCAGGGAAATACAAATCAAAACCACCCTGAGATACCACCTCATGCCAGTCAGAGTGGCTAAAATGAGCAAATCAGAGAACTCTAGATGTTGGCGAGGATGTGGAGAAACGGGCACCCTCCTCCACTGTTGGTGGGAATGTAAACTGGTACAGTCCCTCTGGAAAACAGTGTGGAGGTTCCTCAGGAAACTAACAATAGAACTCCCTTAGGAAAGAGCAATAGCACTGCTAGGAATTTACCCAAGGGATACAGAAATACTGATGCATCGGAGCACATGTACCCCAATGTTCATAGCAGCACTCTCCACAATAGCTAAAACATGGAAAGAGCCTAAGTGTCCATCCACGGACGAATGGATCAAGAAGATGTGGTGTATCTATACCATGGAATACTACATGGCAATGAGAAACAATGAAATCTGGCCATGTGTAGCAACATGGATGGACCTTGAGGGTGTTATGCTGAGCGAAATAAGTCAGGCAGAGAAGGACAAATATCATATGTGTGCACGTATAGCAGGATTAGGAGGAACTTAACTGAGGACCATGGGGGAGAAGAAGGGGGGAAATGGTGGGGGAAAGGGAGAGAGGCAAACCATGAGAGACTCTTGAATGCTAAGAAACAAACTGAGGACTGACGGATGTGGGGGGGGAGGGGGGAGGGGGGCATGGAGGAGGGCACTTGTGGGGATGAGCACTGGGTATTATATGGAAACCAATTTGACAATAAACTATTTGTAAAAAAAAAAAGTTCTCATCACACATACATACACACAAATTGTAACTATGTGTGGCGATGAATATTAACTAGACTTCTTTGTGGTGACTGTTTTGGGAGGTATATCATATCATTATGTTGTATACTTCAAACTAATACAATGCTGTTATATGCCCACTATATCTCAATAAGAATGTCCACGTTTGCATAACACATTACTGTAAATTAAAATTTATTTAAACCAGAAAAAAAAGATCATTGGTACTGAGTGTCAGAGAAGTTACTTGATTGCTAAAGAAAATTTCAGTCTTGCACACACTTCATTAAAGAGTTTTTGAATGAGTGAGTGAAGGCATGATTGTCACTGTATACAATCTCTTTTCCTGCAGATAATAAAGATAAGTCTGGGGTGGGGGGGGGCTCCTGAGGGGCTCAGTTGCTTAAGTGTCTGGGTCTTGATCTTGGTTCAGGTCATGATGTCATGGTTCATGAGTTCAAGCCCAGTGTCAGGCTCTGAGTTGATGGTGCAGAGCCTGCTTGGCATTCTATCTCACCTTCTCTCCGCCTCTCACCTGCTTGTGCTCTCTTTCTCTCTCAAGATAAATAAACTTTAAAAAGGAGGAAAGGAAGAAAGAAAGAAAGAAAGAAGGAAAGAAAGAAAGAAAGAAAGAAAGAAAGAAAGAAAGAAAGAAAGAAAGAAAGAAAGAAAGAAAGGGGAAGGAAGGAAGGAAGGAAGGAAGGAAGGAGAAAGAAAGGAGGAAGAGAAAGAAAGAGAAAGAAAAGTCTGGGAGCTCCTGGGTGTCTCAGTTGGTTAAGAGTAGGACTTCTGCTCTGGTCATGATCTCACAATTTGTGTTTGAGTCCTACATCAGGCTCCCTGCTGTCAGTGCCAAGCCCACTTTGGATTCTCTGTCTCCCTCCTCTACTCCTCCTCCTGCTGTCTCATGCACGTACATATTCTCTCTCAAAAATAAATAAACATTAAAAAAATAATAAATAAATGTGCCTGTTTTCTGCCAAAACCCAAAAGTTATACAAAATATTGGCAAGAAATATTAAACATTTGGGTGAGTTATAGTAATTATTCAAGTATCTAGAATGCTCCTTATATATCTATTCAGATTTATTTAATAAATGAGTAAGTCCACAGCAAAAAAAATAAAACAGAACAATGAATATGTAGATACAGTATTTTATTAAAGTGTGTGTGTGTCTGTGTGTGTGTGTACATTCATGTCCATACATGTTCAAAATTAACATAGAAAAAAAAGGCTGGAAAATTTTAAGAGCAGTATCTGTTTGGGGGATTATAAGCAAGTTGTATTATCTTTTGTGTGCTTTTCTAATTTTCTATAATGAGCACATATTCCTTTTATGATAAGGAAAAACTGTTAATAACAAAACACCTAATACAGACATATTGACTCGAGCTGTTTCTCAGCAGAGGGACAATCACGGTTCCCTCCTGAGAATGTGGAGCTTATCCGTTTGGACGGCTGGGTAACACCTGGCACAGTTGCATACAACCTGAATGAAGCTCTTTAAGGCAATCCATGTCGAAGTTCTATTAAGAGAGGAAGAAGAGTCATCCAGAAAAAACTTTTTAATTGGCATCGTGAAATTGTCTCTGCAGGGATTATTTGCTAAGCCAGGATTTTTCACTGGACATGAGGTCAAAGTCATTAAATCAGAGCCAGGAAACTATATAAATTACAGTGGAATGTTTGTCCAGCCTGCTAAGTTGTATCTGCCTCTGTCATTAACTTGCAGAATTTCCTTAGGTAAGTTCTCACAACCTGGTCCCTCCTCTATTAAGTGGGAAAAATCATTTCTAGATTAGGGCTCTGCTGCATGTTTCCACTTGGCTGTCACTGTCTTCCTGTTTCAAAATATCCATAGTGGAGCATGAGCTCAGACCTCCAAATAACTATAGTTTATTTCATGTGTAAACCCCTTTACAAATCACATCATAGACAAGTCATTGTGCAAAAAGTCATTTTGTGAAAACATGCTGGCAATGGGAGTTAGATTCTTTAGAAATCCACCATCTGTGATTAATCTGTGATTAATCTGATCATTTGATCCAGAACGATTAAGTAAGAAGTTAACCCTGGAGGTAAGGTCTTGCTGATAAAAATCATTATTTTTCTATGTCCCAATGTATGGAGGCATCCAGGTACATAAATCTGATTCAAATTGTAAATCCTTTCTTTCAGAGAAAGTCATATGTTCTATAAAATTATTCCAGATAACCCTTGCATTAATTAGAACACACACACACACACACACACACACACACACACACAGCTAATGTGATGGTGAATTTTATGTATCAACTTGAATGGGTCACGGAAGGCCCAGATAGCTGGTCACACATTATTCTGGATGTGTCTATGATGTTTCTGAATGAGATTAACCTTGGAATCAGTAGACTGAATGGAGTAGATTGCCTTTCCTCATGTGGGTGGTCCTCATCCAATCAGTTGAAGGCCTGACTAGAACAAAAGGTCTGAAAAATAGAGAATTCCTACCTGACCATCTTTGAGCTAAGATGTCAGTTTTTGTTTCATGCCTCCAGACTCAAACTGAAACACTGGCTTGTTCTGGTCACAAGCCCGCCAGCTTTTGAACTGGAAATACCATCAGTGGTCTCCATTTCTAGGCCTTTGGACTTTAGATTGGAGCTATACCTTTAGCCCTTTTGTATCTCCAGCACACCAGACCCAGATCTTGGGACTTTTCAAACCCCATAGTCATGTGATCTGATTCTATGTAATAGAGAGTAATGATGTTGACCGTCTTCTGCATGCTTACTGGCTCTTCGGGTACACCATTTTGTGAAATGATGCCTTTTGATGAGTAGAAGTTTTTAACTTTAGTAAAGTCCAATTTACTAATCCTTTTTCTTTGTGGTTAAAGCTTTTAGTGTCCTGCTTAAAGAAAGTTTTGTCTACCACAGCCCACCACAAGATCATTTATTACATATATATTTAATATCAATAACCATTGATATTATATATTGAATTTATATCAGAAAATTTCAAATCAGTGTGATGACTTAATTTCAAATCAGTGTGATGACTTAGGTACTAGATCTGCCAAATAAAGGAGGTGTAATTTATTCACTTGACATGTTTTAATCCTGTAACTGCTAAAACGATTGCAAATTAGCTACAGGAATGTACTAAAAACTTCGCAGAATTTGTCTAATTATTGGACCTATTCTAGATGGGTTTTCTCAAAGAAATCAATCATATAAATAAGATTTCTGTGAATGTCTTTGACATGATTATCTTTATTAACATTCTTTGCTGGTTCCTCCTCATCTCCCTGAATTCTACACGTAGAGTATCCCATGCTCTGTCCTTAGACCAACTGTTTTTTCTCTTCATATTCATTTCCTGGATGATCACATCCAACTTCATAGCTTTAATTACCGCATTTTACTATCCAGAATGTATTTCACAAGCCCAGACATTCCCTTGGACTTTAATGACTTATCCACTCCCACTTATAAGTCTCATGAACATCTCAGAATTATAATGTCAACATTGAGCTTCTGGTATTTGCACACTGGCTCTCCCTCTTCTCAGTCACTGACACTTCCAGTTGCCCCTATTTCCCTGATATCCTATCTATAAATAAATGCCATTAATTTCACCTATAAAATCTATTCAGAAGCTTACTACATCTGCTGCTGTGACCCTAGTCCAAGCTACCATAATCTCTTGCTTAAACTAGTACCATAGCCTCCTACCTGGTCTGCTTATTTTTTCCCTCTTAACACCATTCAGACCACTGTCAAGAAAATAATCAGGAATATATGGTCTAAATGTAAGTCAGATTCTGTTATTCCTCTGCTCAGGACTTCTACTGCATTTAATTCACATTCAGGGAAAGGATAACATTCTTTCCAGTACTTTCAAATCTGTACTGGTCTGTGGTTGTTGAGGAGCAGAAGTCAAGATGGAATTAAAAGTGCAAGGGTAACCCTAGGTGACATCAGCAAGATGAGAAATGAGGAAACTCCAGGCCATTATCCTCTCATGGAAACATTAAATAAACAACTAGAAAGTGAATAAAATAGCTTGATCAGAATAACAGAAATCAGTCAAAAATTTTTAGCAACTAAGCACATGCCAAATCCAGGAAAAGCCATAGTCCAAATGGTAGGAATGTTCAGGATGTATGTACCCACCTCTTCCCTGATATAGTGCAGTTTGTGGGAGGCAGTGGCCTAGTCCCCAGCCCCTGTGCATGAAACAAATTTACAACTTTGTCACCTGTGCATGGGCTCTCTGTAGGATTAGTCTCAGTATTGTCTAACTCAGAGTTCAAACAGCAAAAAGTGGCTTGGATCTCAGGCTCGAATAGGCTGCAAGAAAAATCAGGCATCGTTCATGAAAATTACAAGACTGCAGCAGACAGACCTACAGAGAACCCAGACCAAAGATCACTGCTTGAGGAATACAATAGAAGAAGTAAGACCCCAGGAGAAGCAGGGGGAAAGCCCTTAGGGAAGTTAAGATGTGTATACACTAGATGTGTATACAGAAGAATGGACGTGGGGGCAGGGAGGGGGATCACCAGCCAAAGGAAGACGCATGGACAGAAAAGTTTTGACAACCATAAACCTTCACAATAAACTGATGAGTGAAAGTCCTCCCCCAATAGTCAGTCCACAAACACTGGGAGAGTTAACTGTTTCTTCAAAAGTCCGGTTTTCAACCAATAATCACAAAGCATATACAGAAACAAGAAAATAGTACCCATTCAAAAGAACAAAATAAATCTCCAGAAACTGTCCCTGAAGAAACAGGTATCAGGCTGACTTAACAAAGACTTCAAAAAACTATCTTAAATATGCTCAAAGAGCTTAAGAAAAACACAAACAAAAACTATGAGAAATCAGGAAAACAAAATATGAATGAAAAAAAGAACCAAATAGAAATTCTGGAGCTGAGAAATAAAATAGCTGAATTGAAAAATTCACTAGAGGGGTTTAACAACAGATTCAAAGAGGCAGAAGAAAGGAATGGATGAATTTGAGTGTAGGTCATTTGAAATTATTGAGTCTGAGGAACAAAAAGATAAAATGAAAAGTGAAAATAGTCCAAGGGCTTAACATCACCAAATGAGATATATTCCCGGAATGCAAGGATGGTTCAACATATGAAAATTAACATCACACACCACGTCAGTAGAATGAATGGGAAAATCTCATGATTATCTCAAATGATACCAAAAATTTAACATATTTTCATAATAAAAACACTTTAACAAACTAGAAATGAAAAGTTACTATCTCAACATAACAAAGGTCATATATGGAAAAATACATAGAAATCAGATGCTATGGTGAAAGACTGAAAATTTTTCCCTAAATCATGAACAAGACAAGGATGCCACTCTTGCCATTTTTGTTCAACATATTTAAAAATGGGCAAAAGACTTAAATAAGCATTTCTACAACAAGGAGGTACAGATTGCCAAAAAGCACCAAATGAGATTCTCAAGGTCTCTAGAAATCAAAATGAGAATGATATTAATTGCAACCGTTAAAAGGACTATTCTCAAAACATAAAACAGAGGACACTTAGCTGGCTGAATTGGTAGAATGTGTGACTCTTGACCTCAGGGTCATGAGTTTGAGCCCCACATTCGGTGTGGAGAATGCTTAAAAATAAGTTCTTTAAAAAATAAATAATTAAAACAACAAATAAACCAATAAACAAAATAAGTAAATAATTAAAATTATTATATTATAATAAAAATATAATATATTATATTATAATATAAAATAAATAAGTAAAACAACAAATAAAACAACAAACAAAAATAACAGGTGTTGGTGAAGATGTAGAGAAATTAGAACCCTTATGCATTGCTGGTGGTGTGAAGCCTCTGAAAAACAGCATGACTTTTCCTCAAAATATAAAATAGATTTACCTTGTGATCCAGCCATTCTTCTTCTGGGTATATTTTCAAAAGAACTGAAAGCAGGAATTTGCACAGAGATTCACTCATACACCTTGTACACCTATATTCACAGCAACAGTTTTCACAATAGCCAAAAAAAAGGAAGCAACCCAAGTATGGATAAACAAATGTGGCATATCCATAAAATGGAATATTATTCAGCCTTTAAAAAAAAGAATGGAATTATGAGACAGGCTATCACATGGATTAACCTTGAAGACATTATGTTAAGTGAAATAAGCCAGTCACAAAAGAATAAATACTTTATAATTCCACTTATGTGAGATACCTCCACTTCCTGTGGAGGCAAGAAGTAAAATGGTGATTGTCAGTGGCTAGGGGTGGGAATGAGGGAAGAATAGGCCAGTATTGTTTCATGTGTATGAAATTTCATTTTGGGAAGATGAAAAAAAGTTCTCATGATGGACAGCAGTGACAACTACACAACTATCGGAATATACTTAATGCCACTGAACTGTACAATTAAAACTGGCTAAAACGGTAAATTTTGTGATTTGTATCCTTTTTCACAATAAAACATTGTCTGAGAAAGACAAAGTGCAAAGATTTTCCTAGAAGGGAGAATGAGGGGAAACTGGGAGAAATTGAGATCATTATTGGACCACGAAGCAAGTCTGACTCTTGGGAAAGGAGATAGGAAAGTGGAAGCATCCTAGACCTCCATTCAATCTAAGAACTGTTGGGCAAGTCCATCGGTCAAGGTTACCCTTTAGAAGAGTCCCCGATTTCTCCCAGAAACGAGCCTGCTTTAGTGTGGAAGAAAGCAGCTCTAGAAAGCGTTCGTGGGTTTCAGAAGTTGGCAGCCGGGGCCCTTCATCAATTACACTCTTTGTCATTGGAGGTCAGTAAGACATGTTCTTATCAATACCCCAAGGCCTTACATGATGTGCCCGCACCATTGCCTTTTGCCCCCCTGTTGATCCCTTACATCATATGTCCAGCCACATTGGCCCTGACAGTCCTTGAGCAAGCACTAAGCATATTTCCACTGTGCAGCCTTTGCCAAGCATAAATGCTCTTCCAGATATCCACATGCTCTGTTCCTTCGCTCCCTTCAGATCTTTACTCAAATACCACTTTTCAAATGAAGCCCACTCTGGTCACCCTATCTAAAATTTTAGCATGCCTCCACTAACCCTCATGCACAGATCCATACTTTCTATCTCTCTTCTCCACTTTTTTTTTCTTTGCAACTTGTCACTGTAATACACACTATAGTTATTGATCTTGTTTATTGCCTAGCTCCCTTACTATAATGTAAATTTTATTTTAGCAGGAGCACTGATTTGCTTGGTTATTGTTGTTTATTCAGCAAATAGAATAATGCATAGAATATATTAAGTATTCAATAAATATTTATTGAATGAAACATGGAACACATAGAAGAAAAAAGTTTAAAAAATATCAATCCATTTACTGGTAATGTGCAAATGAGTCATTACAAGAAATCCAGAAGGACATCTTCTTGGCAACATTTAATTCACAGTCCAAATTTCCATGTGTACTTGGAAGGAAGAAACTTCATAAAAAATCTACAATCCAAATATTTCTCAAGTTTAGAATGATTTTCAAGAGAAAAAACAAGAAAGTTTTCAAACACAAAATCTATAAGACAAAAGGGTCATCATCAAAGAACATAATAATAACCAGCACTGTAACTCCTTTTGGTCAAGAATGGGACAATTTATGCCCCAAAACTTTAGTGAAAACAATTGATTTAAACACATTGAAGTTTTTAAAACATCCACAGTTCTTAACGATAAAAAGAAAAACTCAAACACGGGTAACATCAGAAACAAAAACAAAAATCTGCCCCTTGAGACACAAGTGGAAAAACCAGGGCACCGACTTTATTCTGGAGACTGGCAATTAAAATAGGATTTGTCACTTATTCTAATTTCAGGGTAACCAAATTGCTTTAGTTGATAAGGAAATGTTCTTTTTTTTCAAAAAATATTCAGCTAATGAGTGAAAAAACATAATAACTTATACAAACCACCATTTTTATTTTTTATTTTTTTTCAGAGAGAGAGGGAGACAGAATCCAAACCAGGCACCAGGCTTTGAGCTGTCAGCACAGAGCCCCATGCATGGCTCAAACTCATGAACCTCGAGATCATGACGCAAACCAAAGTCAGATGCTTAACTGACTGAGCCACCCAGGTGCCCCTACAAAACATCATTTTGGAAGCTGTAGTGAAATATTTAATTCAATCAAATATCATCTGTGAGTGAAACAGAAAAGAAATTGATGGGAAACTTAACATAGCCTGCATCCTGCTATTGTCCATTAAAATAAGTAGTCAGTCTAGACCAGAACAGACATTTTTGTGCTTCCTGCTATAATGCAATGCTAGGTGTAATGCAAAACACCTAGCATGAAGTATTCTGGCCCAGAAAGCAGAACATGAATCTAATCAATGTCTGGAGCTAACTTCCATTTACTGGAGGCATGAGAAATAGAGAAATAGGAGCAAGTGAAATGACACCACCAGGAAAACCACACAAATCCAGAAAATGAGACATTCTACAAGACAACCAGTCCAGCTTCTGAAATAAGTAAATAGGATGCAAAAACATGATGGGAGATTGTTCTGGATTTCTTAACTTATCATGCTAGACAACAAAATATAATGTGTAGATTTCTTATTGGATCCTGATTCAGATGAACCAAATACATAAATATTTTTTGAGACAAATGAAGAAATCTGATTATTGTCTGGTTATCAGAAAGCACCAACGAATTATTATTATTATTATTTTATTGATTTATTTATTTTTCTGGATATGAATAATGTCATTCGAATTCCTCCATGCCCCACCTGGGACGTCCCACCTTTTGCTGTGGCCTAAAAACTCTTCAGAGGCATAAACTAGTCAATTTCAGTGTTCATCTTATTTTCCATCTCTCAGGGGTAAGAATGTATCCATATTTTTAGACCCATATTGAAATATGGAGGAAAGAGTGACATATTTAATTATATTTAAATGACTTCAAGAAAAGAAGAAATTAATCCAATGGGGGAAAATTATAATAATTGCTGAATATACATAATGAATGTACATTTATGGTTTATTATTCTCTCCATTTTGTATATATTTGGAAAATTTAATAAAACATTTTTAAAAAGGAATTATCATCCTTATTTCCCACTATGAGAATTTACAGTAAGTCACAATTAAATCAGCCATTTAACTGACTTATGCTATAATGAGATCCCAAAATATTTATTCATTTAATGTGAGGGAGAATATCCCATGAAACTATTTAACCTTAAATCAAATATTTGAAAGGTCTGGAAGGTCCATTAATTCAATGTATGTTTGTTGAACCCTTATTGGGAATCAACCATAGGTCTACATGCTAGGAATATGATGATGGATGAGATTAAGTCTCTTTCCTCCTGGATCTATATACTAGTAAGAGATAGACAGACAAATAAATGATAATAGTAATCATGAAGTAATAAATACCAGGGGCACCTGGGTGGCTCAGTCAGTTGAGTGTCTGACTTCAGCTCAGGCCATGATCTCGTGTGGTTCATGAGTTCGAGCCCTGCGTTGGGCTCTGTGCTGACAGCTTGGAGTCTGGAATCTGCTTTGGATTGTGTCTCCCTCTCTCTCTCTGCCCTTCCCCGCTTGTGCTCTGTCTCTCTCCCTCTCTCTCTCTCTCTCAAAAATAAATAGACCTTCAAAACAATTTTAAAAAACCAACCCAAAGTAATAAGTACCATGAAGATGATGAATCCAGGAAAGAGGATAAAGGGACAAGATCACAGGAGTGGAGGATTTCTAGAGTAAGGTAGACAAGAAAGGAATTTCTAAAAAGATGATACTTGACCTTAAATCTAAATATAAAGATGTGGGCAGTGAAGCAGGGTAGGAAGAAGAAAGAACAAGTATAAAAGCCCTGAACTGTAAAAGAGCTAGATGTGTATGAAGGACAATGTAACTACAGAGAAGAGGAAGAGGTGGGGAGAGGGCTTGGAGAACATCTGGGGTCAAGTAGGGAACAAAACATGTGCAGCCTTTTGAGCCATGATAAGAAATTTAGACTTTATTCTACATATAATGACAAATCATTGAAGAATCTGAAGCAGCAAAAGGACTTGATTAGATTTAATGTTTTTAAAATATGTACCTTGATAGATTTAGAATTTATGCATCTGAATTCATAACAAGATTGGTCTAAAAGTTTCCTTTCTCTTTTTGCCCTTGAATGGTTTTGGTGTCAAAGTTATATTAGCATAATAAAATGAAGTAGAGATCATTCCTTCATTTTTTATCCTCTGGAACATTTTGTACAAGGCTAGAATTATCTTCTCCCTGAATAATTTATAAACATTGCCTGTAAAGCGATCTGGTCCTGATGTTACTTTATGCACAGATTTGTATTTTAACTTATTTAGTAGCTTTGTTTCTTCACATTTCCAGTTGCTATGTTGAATTTGATAAATTATATTTTTCTGAGAACATACACCGTTTTTTCAGAGTTTTAAAATATATTTACATAGCCTTATATTTCTGAATAAAATGGAGTGAAAGATCAGACTTACCTCCTAACTGAAACAACTGTTAATTGTTGGAAAAATATACAAAGTCTTGAACACAGTGGGCAACAGGCAACACAGAATAGTACCCCTGAGAGATGGAAAATACGATGAATGCTGTAACTGACTAGTTTATGCCCCTGAAGAGTTTCCAGGCCACAGCACAGGGTGGGAGGTCCCAGGTGGGGCATGGAGGATTCCCAGAGGTTGGAAGATAGAGCTGAGCTCACAGTGGCTCAAGTTCACAGGCAGAGCACCAGAGATGATGGAGTAGTCCCAGAGGACCCGTAGGCAGCGTGAAAACCAGTATAAATATGTGAGACAACTCCCCAGGCTGAGGAAAGAACGGCCTGAGATGATTAAAGTGAACCATCCTCAAGGGGTTCAGAAGAGTGCATAGGACTAAACAGCCAGTCAGGAACACTTCGTAATTCATGGGGCTCTCATAGTGGACAATAACTAGCTCCAGATTCAACCCTGCTCTGGTCCTACCTAATAAGCAAGAACCAAAAGGATCAGGCTATGTCCATGGAACATACATAACTGTACAACAGAATAAAACTCACACATGTTTATGGAAATTCAAATACAGTAACCCCTTGGCTTGGGAGCCTAATTCGTTCTGGAAACATGCTTGTAATCCAAAGCAAATCTGTATATCAAAGCAAATTTCCCCATAAGAAATAATAGAAACTCAGATGATTCATTCCACAACCCAAAAATATTCAATATTTTTATTCAATATTCAACACAAAAATGATTACAATATCATATAAAATAGTTAAAAATACAAACTATAAAGGAAAATAAACAAGTTAATTTGCACTTACCTTTGAAAAACTTCATGGCTGGTGTGAGGGAGACGAGAGAGGAGGGTTAGAGTGTGGGATGACTTTCACTGTCACTAATGGCATCACTGCTGTCTATTGGCTCCATGGAATCTTTTTCTTTTCATGCAACTTTAACAAGGAACCTATCTGATGACCTAGAATGAAGCAAAGAATTCCCAAGCTTACTCTTGTGTGGAAAAGAAAAGTACTGTTCATAGATGCTTTGAAGTGACAAAAAATACACTAGTGCCATTTGGGAGCACCTTCCAATGTTCTGCCAAACACCATGGACTGAGACCAAGCATCAGAGTATGGGAACCATAACCCACAATCCTGCAGCGAAAGAGAGAAAGAAGAACCATTGGCTCAGTTGTTATCATGTGACATTCATCATCACATACTACTCGTATTGCAAGACATCATTCATTTATCAAATTAAAATTTATTAGAAATGTTTGCTCACCTTGTGGAACACTTGCAGAACAAGTTATTCACCATCCAAGGTTTTACTATACATCCAAGCATAAGATAAGCTAAAATTCACAATGTTTGGTATCCAATCAAAATTTACTAAGTAAGCAAAGAAACAGGAAAATATGACCCATAGTGAGTCAACTAAAGTCAACACAGAATTTATAGAGAAGTTAGAATTAGCAGACAAGGGCATGAGAACAGTTATAATTGTATTCTGTATGTTCAGAAAGTTAGAGAAGAGAGTGAACATATTAAGTAGAGATGTAGAAGATAAAAAATGATGTAAATCTATGAAGGGACGCCTGGGTGGCTCAGTCAGTTAAGCATCTGATTTCAGCTCAGGTCATGGCCTTACAGTCTGTGGGTTCGAACCCAGCTTTGGGCTTGTGCTGACGGCTCAGAGCTTGGAGCCTGCTTCAGATTCTGTATCTCCGTCTCTCTCTGCCTCTCCCCTGCTCACACTCTGTCTCTCTGTCTCTGTCTCTTAAAAATAAACATTAAAAAAAAACTAGTATTTGTCAAAGATAAGTAAAAGTGAAAAATTCCAACCCGGTGATTCTCATTTGGAGGTAAGTTTGCCCACAAGAGGATATTTGGTAATGTCTACAGATAGCACAACTCAATATATTGCTGGTATCTAGGAGGTTAAGGCCAGGAGTGTTGCTAATCATCCTACAAGAAAAGCCCCCATACCAAAATTATCCAGTTCAAAATGTCAATAATGCTGAGTTTGAGGCTGAGTAGAGAGAGAAGACCTAAATGATCAACATCAGATATGAAAGAGATGACATCATTATAGATTTTATGTATACTAAAAGTCCAATAAGCCAATGTGAAGGATAACTGTATGCAGATAAGTTTGAAAATTAGCCAAAGTTGATCAATGAACTGAAAAACATAAATTACCAAAGTTCATTCAAGAAGAAATAGATTACTGTATAGCTATTGGAGAAAATGAACTTGTACATTAAAAAACATACCCACAAAAAAACTGCAAGACCAGAAGGCTTTATTGATAAATTCTACCAAAGATTTAAAGAATAAATATTAATTCTACAAAAATATTTCTCAAAAATTGAAGCAGAGCAATTACTTCCCAGTTCATGCTATGAGACCAGCACTAACCAAAACCAATGACATTATTAGAACAAATAAACAAAAAAACTTATAGACAAATCTCTCTCATGAACAAAAATGCAAACATTCCTAATAAAACTTTAACAAATCAAATTGAACAGCCTTATAGAAGTAAACTATATCACAACCAGGTGGGATTTATTCCAGGAATGCAAACTTGGTTTCACATTTATAAAATTAATCAGTGACAAAATCAGTCAATGTAATTCACCATATTATCAAACTGAAAAAGAAAACTGGATTCTTTTCTTTTTTTTTTTTAATATTTTTTTATTTATTTCTAGAGAGAGAGAGAGAGCGTGAGCAGGGAGGGTCAGAGAGAGGGAGTCACAGACTGAAACAGGCTCCAGGCTCTGAGCTGGCTGTCAGCACAGAGCCCGACGCGGGGCTCGAACCCATGAACCGCGAGATCACGGCCTAAGCGAAAGTCGGATGCCTAACCAACTAAGCCACCTAGGCGCCCCAACTGGATTATTTTCTTAATAGAAGCAGAAAAATGCCCACCAAAATGCATTTATTTCTTATTTAGAACCCTCACCACATTAAGACTAGAAGGAAACTTCTTCAATTGGTCCTTGATGAAAGACATCCAGGAAAACTTCCAGCTAACATATGCTTAATGATAAAAGAGTAGATCCTTTCCTGGTAAGATGAGGAATAAAGCTAGGATGTCCACTATTCAACATCTATTCAGGCTGAGTGAGGAATCTTGGTTTCTACCATCTGGTAGTAACAAGTTGAAATTTCCCTTCTTTCCTAGCCAGACAGGTACCAGAAGAGGCCAACTAGAACAAAAGGTTTAAATAAGATCCAGAGGCTCATAACATAATACCTAAAATATCCTTGTTTTAACTGAAAAATCGCTTGTAGGATCAGAAAGATCTCAAAATAAATGAAAACAAACAAACAATCAACAGATGCCAATACTGAGATGGCAAAAGTTATAGAATTGTCCAGTGATGATTTTAAAGTACAGATAATAACATAACTTAAATGAGCAATTATGAACAGACTCAACACAACTGGGAAAAGCATGGAAAGTCATGGCAAAGAAATAAATAATCAAATGGAAATTTTATAACAACCCAAATAAAGAACTCACTGAATGGATTCAGGGGAATGGAGGAGACAGAGGAAATAGTGAACTAGAGCTTAGAAAAATAGAAATTAACCATTTTAAAACAACAAAGATAAACAGAATGGAAAAGAACAGAGCCTAAGAGACCTGCAGGAATAGAACAAAAATCTAATATTTAGGAAGTGCTTGGGTGGCTTAGTCAGTTAAGCATATGACTCTTGATTTCACCTCAGGTCACAATCTCATGGTTGGTGGGTTTGAGCCTCACATTGGTTCTGTGCTGACAACATGGAGCTTGCTTGGGAATTCTTTCTTTCTCCCTCTCTCTCTAAATATAAATCAATAAACTTAAAAAAAACAATTAGCCAGTTATTTTATTGTCAAATGAGTTTATCGAGAATAGCTGAGAAACTGCAATTTGAGAGAATCAAACTAGGGGGAAAACATAGAGGAGTCTGAAGAGACAAAAGGCAAGTCAACTTTTATGAGGCTGTAGGAGGAAATTGAGGAGGATTGTTCTGAACAAAGTTCATTGAAAATAACATGAGTTTGAGGTCCTGGTGATTTCTCATTGGCTTCAAGTGGTGGTTAGTGGGTTGTTGCTGGGGCAGGGAGGGGTCTCCCTTCTTCCTGCTGGCTTTTAGGCTGCACCAAATGTGTATGTGTGAGAACTGCCCCTTCATGGTTTCCTAACTTCATGACAAATGGGGTTTCCTTTACTTTCTTTCACATTTCTCCCTTTTGATCAAAATCTGTTCTTGAATGTTTCACTGATCAAGAATCAGTTTCCACATTTAGTGATTTTTGTCCAGGAAGGACATTTCCTTCTTGTCATGACCCATGTTGGAGAGAAAGTGCACAAAATGAAAATGTTGAGGCTACATTTGAGCAACAGGGAAGGGTAGGAAGGAGAATTCTCAGGCACCTTGTCCCTAAGGTCTGTATCTTTGCCAGGAGGTAACCATTGGAGATCATCTCAAAGCACTGGGTTGCCTTTCTGCTTTGTTGATAGTGTCCTTGGATGCACAAAATTTTTATTTTTGATAAAGTCCAATTTATCTATTTTTTATGCTATCACTTGTGGTTTCAGAGTCATATCTAAGAAACCACTGCCTAACAAAAAGTCACGAATACTTACTCCCATGCTTTCTCTTCAGAGTTTTATATTTTAGCTTTCACATTTGGGTTTATGATTCATTTTGAATTAATTTTGTATATGGTATAAGTTAGAGGTCTCACTTCATTCTTTTTCATGTTGGCTACCTGGTTGTCCCATTTGCTGTAAAGACTCTTCTTTCCCCCATTGCAGTTTCTTGACACTTGTTGAAAATCAATTGACCATAAATAGTAGGATGTATTTCTGGATTCTCGATTCTGTTCCATTAGAATGCTTAGGTCATGATTATACTGTCTTATTTACTGTAGCTTTGTAACAAGTTTTCAAGTCAGGAAACATGAGTCTTCCAACTTTTTAAATCTTTTCCAAGATTGTTTTGACTATACTGGATCTGTTGCATTTCTATATGAATTTTAGGATTAGTTTTTAATTTCTGTAGAAATGGCAATTGGCATTTGAATAGCGATTAGATTGAATCTGTAGATCCATTTGAGTGGTATTGCCATCTTAACAATTTTAAATCTTCTGATTCATGAACATTGAATGCCTTACCATTTATTTAGGTCTTTAGTACCTTTAACAATGGCTTTTAGTTTTTAGTAAAAGCCTAGTACTTCTTTACTAAATTTATTCCTTTTTTTTTTTTTAATGTTTTGTTTATTTCTAGGAGAGAGAGAGAGCGTGAGCAGGGGAGGGTCAGAGAGAGGGGAGTCACAGACTGAAACAGGCTCCAGGCTCTGAGCTGGCAGTCAGCACAGAGCCCGACGCGGGGCTCGAACCCACGAACCGAGAGATCATGACCTAAGCGAAAGTCGGACGCTTAACCGACTAAGCCACCCAGGCGCCCCTACTAAATTTATTCCTAAATATTTTATTATTTTGATGTTATTTATAAATAGAATTGTTTTCTTATTTTTATTTTTGGATTGTTCATTGTTAGTATGTAGAAATACAATTGGTTTTTGTATATTGATCTTGTGTCCTAAAACCCTGTTGAACTCATTTATTGCTTCTAATAGATTTTTGTGGATTCTTTAAGAGTTTCCATGTAACAACCTGAAAATAGAGATCATTGTACTTCTTCCTTTCTAATTAAGATGGCTTTTATAAGGAAAAAAAAAACCCTCATAGAAAAAGATCACACTTGTGGTTACCAGAGGCAGAGGGTGAGGAGAGAAGGAAATAGAAGTTGGTCAAAGTGATAAGATAAATAAATACTAGAGGTATAATGTACAACATGATGACTACAGCTAACACTGCTGTGTGATACATAGAAAAGTTGTTAAGAGAGTAAATTCTAAGAGTTCTCATTATGAGGAGTTTTTTTTCTTTTTTAAAATTGTATCTATATAAGAAGATAGATTTTAGATGAACTTACTGTAGTAATCATTTCACAATATCTGTAAATCAGATTACTATACTGTATGCCCTAAACTAATATGATGATGTATATCAATTACTTTTCAACAAAAATGGGTTGGAGGTGGGAATATGTCTTTTATTTCTTTTTCCTCTTTAATTATCCTGGCTAGAACCTTCATTACAATGTTGAAAAACAATAGTGAGAGTGGACATTCTCATCAAGTCCCTGATCATAGGGAGAAATCAGTCAGTTTTTCAGCATTATGATGTTAGCTGTGGTCTGTTCATAGAAGGCTTTCATCGAGTTGAGGATTTACTCTTATATTCCTAGTTCATTGATTGTTTACATCATAAAGGATGTTGGATATTGTCTAAGACTTTATCTGCATCTATTGAGACTACCGTGCCATCTATTTTGTGTTATATGCTGTCAATTTGAGTTATTATACAAATTCATTTTCATATGTTGAATCAACCTGGCAGTCCTGAGATAGATCCTATTTGATCATGATGTATAATCATTTTTTAAAATATTTTTATTTATTTCCAGGAGAGAGAGAGACAGCGTGAGCAGGGGAGGGTCAGAGAGAGAGAGGGAGTCACAGACTGAAACAGGCTCCAGGCTCTGAGTTGGCAGTCAGCACAGAGCCCGACGCGGGGCTCGAACCCACAAACCGCGAGATCATGACCTAAGCGAAAGTCGGACGCTGGATAATCATTTTTATATTGATGGATTCAGTTTGCTAGTATTTTGTTGAGGACTTTTGCATCTATATTCATAAAAGATGTTAGTATGGAGTTTTCTTTTCTTATGATGCCTTTTGGTATCAGGTAATACTGACATCACAGAATGAGTTGAGAAGTGTTACCTCTCTATCTTGGGGGCAAATTTTGTAAAGTGTAAGTGTTGGTTATTTTTCATATATCTGGTAGATTTCACTGGTGAAATCATCTCGACCTGGCTTTTACTAATTCAATTGCTTGATTTGTTGGAGTTCTATTCAGATTTTGTATATTCTTTTTGGTCAGTTTTAGTAGTTTGTATCTTTCTAGGAGTTTCCCTTTCATTTCGATGATCTAATTCATTGTCATACTTTTGTTCTTGGAATTTCTTTATATTCCTTTTTATTCCGATAAACTCAATAGTAACGACCCTTCTTTTATTTCTGAAATTAGTATTTGACTCTTTTATCTTTTTTCTGGCTCAGTATAGCTAAAAGAACTTTCTTGTTCTTTTATTTTTTCTTGTTGTTGTTCTTTTTTGTTAGAGAAAGAGACAGCACAAGCGCAGGAGTAGGGCAGAGAGAGGGAGAAAGAGAATCCTTAAGCAAGTTCCCCGCAGAGCCT
Source organism: Proteles cristata cristata (assembly GCA_017311185.1). NCBI lineage: Eukaryota > Metazoa > Chordata > Mammalia > Carnivora > Hyaenidae > Proteles > Proteles cristata. The sequence goes on from JAESUZ010000752.1 coordinate 113,858, forward strand.
GGAGCCCATCACGACCTTGGGATCGTGACCTGAGCCAAAATCAAGTCAGTCACTCAATGGACTGGGCCACTCAGATGCCCCTGTTGTTGTTCTTTTAAAAAGCAAAAACAGGCACACCTGGGTGGCTCAGTCGGTTAAGCGTCTGACTCTAGATTTTGGCTCAGGTCATTATCTCACAGTTTAACTAACAGTTGTTAGTTTAAGCCCCATATTGGTCTCTGTGTTGACGGTGTGGAGCCTGCTTGGGATTCTCTCTCTCTCTACCCCTCCCCCACTTGTATTGTCTCTCTAAATAAATAAATAAATAAATAAATAAATATTATAAATATTTTTAAAGACAGGAAAAACAGCTTTTATTTCATTGACTTTCTTCATTGTCCTATTTTCTCTCTCTTTTTTTAGTAGGCTCCACACTCAACGTGGAGCTTGAACTCATGATGCTGAGATCTTAAGTCACATGCTCTACTCACTAAGACATCCAGGCACCTCTAGCTTTCTATTCTCTATTTCATTTTTTTCTACTCTTTTATTATGTCTTTCCATATGCCTACTGTGAATTTAGTTTGCTCTTATTTTCAGGTTCCTTAAAATTGAACATTAGCTTATTGATTTAAGATCTTGTAAAAAAGTTTTATTGTGATAAAAACGCATAACATTAAACTTATGATCTTAACCATTTTTAAGCCTACAGTTCAGTAATGTCATGTATATTTACACATTGTGCAACAGATCTCTAGAACTTTTACATCTTGCAACTCTGAAGCTCCATACCCACTAAACACTAATAACTCTTCACTTTTCCCCAGGTCTTGTTAATCACCCTTATCCTTTCTGTTTCTGTAATTTTTTAACTATTTTAGATACTTCGGGTGAGTGAAAGCATACAGTATTTGTCATTTTGCAACACTCTTATTTCACTTAGCCTAATCTCTTTGAGGTTCATCCATGCTGTAGCATGTGACAGGATTTCCATCTTTTTAAAAACTGCCTAGTATTACATTGTGTGTACCACGTTTTCTTTGTCCATTCTTTTGTTGATGGACATTTTGGTTGCTTCTACTTATTGACTATTGTGAATAATGTTGGAGTGAACATAAGTGTACAAATACCTTGGTGAAAGCCTGCTCTAGATTCTTTTGAATATATGCTCAAATGTTGGACTGCTGGATCTTACGGTAATTCTATTTTTAATTTCCTGAGGAATTTCTGTACTGTTTTCCAGGTGGGCACATCACCTTATACTCCTATCAACAGTGCACAAGTGTTCTAATTTCTTCATATCTTTACCAACATTTTTTGTTTTACACTTTTATAACAGTGGACATTCTGATGGGTATGAGGTAGTATCTCAATGTCGTTTTGATTTGTATTTTTCTAGTAATTAATGACATTGAGCATCTTTTCATGTGATTATTGACCATTCATATGTCTTCTTTGGAAAAATGTCTATTCAAGTCCTTTGTCCATTTTTAAAATCTGGCTATTTGTTTTTGTTGTTGTGTTCTAATTGTAGAGTTCCTTCCATATTTTGGGTATTATTCCCTTATCGGATACACATAATTGACAATATTTTCTCCTCTGCTTTATATTCTATTCTCAGTGAACATACTTAGCCCACAGAATATGATCTTGAAATATCATTTTCCATTACAAGAAGTCAAAGCTTCTTGAAGAAACTTTTTTTTAAATGTTTTATTTATTTCTAGGAGAGAGAGAGAGAAAGAGAGAGAGAGAGAGACAGCATGAACAGGGGAGGGTCAGAGAGAGAGGGAGTCACAGACTGAAACAGGCTCCAGGCTCTGAGCTGGCAGTCAGCACAGAGTCCGACATGGGGCTCGAACCCACGAACCATGAGATCATGACCTAAGCGAAAGTCGGACGCTCAACCGACTAAGCCACCCAGGCGCCCCTTGAAGAAACTTTTAATTCCAGGACTTGGACAAGAAATAAACAAAACAAGTGTAGTGCATCTTCTCATAGCAAGTAGGCTATCAAAGAGTACTGGAGTACTATCACAAAGACAGAGGGGCATCTGGGTGGCTCAGTCAGTTAAGCGTCTGACTTCAGCTCAGGTCATGATCTCATGGTTGGTGGGTTTGTGTCCTGCGTTGGGCTCTGTGCTGATGGCTCAGAACCTGGAGCCTGCTTGGGATTCTGTGTCTCCCTTTCTCTCTGCTCCTCCTCTGCTCATGCTCTGTCTCTCTCTGTCTCTCAAAAATAAACAAAATAAATGTTAAAAGGAAAAAAAGACACAAGAGAAACTTGCGAAAGCTTCCACGAGCCAAAGGTGGACATGGTGAACATCAGTAAGGTAAAAGAGTAAAATATTTTAAATGGTCCACAAATAAGAAAATTTATCTCTCTGAAAAAAATTCACTAACTAAATAAAGACAGTGAAAACCATATTTTATATTCTTAAATATGTCAGCATGGTTTCTGGGATTCCAAAGTAATTACTGTCACCCTAAGAAAGTGCAAGTTAAATATAGGAGTTTGTAATAATGCTTTAAGAATTTGGCTACCTCTGAAGGATGATAGGGAATTAACTCATTATTTTTAAACTGTTTTTTATTTTAAAGGGAAAAAATCCAGTATTTCTCCTGACTTTCCTATAGAAGCTGTATTGGATATGCTGAGTACATCTACATAAGTATTTTAAGAAGTCACCTTTGTATTGCCTATACATTGACATTTGGAGCTATGGGTTTGATCATATTTGAAATGATCAGGTTTGAAATTTTGGGCTATTATTACCTGATAATGGGAAACACTATCAGGACAAAGATCCAGTATCAACAAATACCATGCACAAATAAAATATGATGATACAGGGGGAACTTCAAATTAATAGAGGCTTAAATAATATTTTTTAAAGATATTATTTTTAGGGGTACCTGGGTAGCTGTTGGTTAAGCATCCAACTTGGGCTCAGGTCATGATCTCATGGTACATGGGTTCGAGCCCCGCATCAGGCTCTGTGCTGACAGCTCAGAGCCTGGAGTCTGCTTCAAATTCTGTGTCTCTCTCTCTCTCTGCACCTCTCCAGTTCACACTGTCTCTCTCTCTCTCTCTGTCGAAAATCAATAAACATTTTTAAAAGTGATATTATTTTTGGGGCGCCTGGGTGGCTTAGTCGGTTAAGCGTCCGACTTTCGCTTGGGTCATGATCTCACAGTTCGTGGGTTCGAGCCCCATGTCGGACTCTGTGCTGACTGCCAGCTCAGAGCCTGGAGCCTATTTCAGAGTCTGTGTCTCCCTCTCTCTCTGACCCTCCCCTGCTCATGCTGTCTCTCTCTCTCTCTCTCTCTCCTAGAAATAAATAAAAATATTAAAAAATTATATAAAATAAATAAATAAATAAATAAATAAATAAATAAATAAATAAATAAAAGTGATATTATTTTTAAGTAATCTCTACACCCCAGTGGGGCTTGAACTTACAACTGTAAGATCAAGAGTTGCATGCTCTGCTGACTGAGCCAGCTAGGCACCCCTTAAATAACATAGTTTTGAAAACAACAGACAGAACCAAATTTTTTTGTTTAATGATACACAATGGAGTAGGAAAACTACAGAGCAAAGAAATGATTTTTATATTATCTGGATAAGCATCTGTCTTCCTTCTAGAGGGACAGGGCATGTGGTAGTGAACTGGGTGGCTGGTCAACATTTGCCCTTGACCTGTGTGGTAATTACAAGTTTTGCCTTATAATTATTTTTTTACATTATACATATATTTTATGCAGTGTATGTATCCGTGCTACAATTTAAAATAAAAACTAGGGGCATCTGGGTGGCTCAGTCGGTTAAACATCCAACTCTTGATAGCTGCTCAAGTCATGATCTCACTGTTGTGAGTGCAGAGCCTGCTTGGGATTCTCTCTCTCTCCCTCTCTCTCTGCCCCTTCCCTACTCACATGCATGCTCTCTCTCTCTCTCTCTCCCTCAAAACAAATAAATAATAAAATAATTTAAATTAAATTTAATTAAAAAAATAAATCAGGATAGTGATTAATTCAGAAAGCATGGGCTTAACGAGGTCACAAAGATCCTGAGAACACGGTGGCATTCTCTTTTTGGATCCAAGCGGTACTTACATAGGTGTAAAAATATGCCAAAATAAACATCCACGATTTGCTCATTCTTCTGCATATATGTTTTACTTCACTAATAAAAGTTATTTTAAAAAATAAAAGGAAAAGAGCACAAGAGTCTTCCTTAGCCACTACTTAATTTACCCTTCATTTTTTATTTTAGGAAATGTTGCCTTTCAGTCCCATCTGTGTCATGGGAGAAATACATAATTTCATACTCAATTTAGAAGACATCCAGATGCTGTTCCATTATTTAGTTGGCGCTGTGTGGAAGTGTTGCTTAAAGAGAGACTTTTCAGTGCCAGAAATTTCTTCGCAATATATCATGTTAAACACCAATGATTTGTGTTTTAAATTTTGCCTAGTGCTTTTTGTAGTATTGGAATTCTCATTGTAAACCATGAGAGCTATCTGCAGGGAATCTAGGCCTTTCCTGTTTCCCATTTCCTTCATTTGGGGAGATAACATCACAGTATATAGAGAGAGGACCCAGTTATTTCCAAATCCATAGATTCATCGGGGCTGGGAAATGTCAAATCGGCACCTGAATAAATAAAACACGAGCCCATTAGTGCAAGCTTATGTGACCTGTCAGCATCATTAGGCTTCGCTGAGTACAGGAAGCCAGCTGGTAGAAGGCCTTTAATAATGATGGCATCTCTCGAGAGAGCCTAACAAATCCAGGCTTTGCTTTTTGAATAAGCATTCTGATGTTTACTTTCCAGGCAAGGGTCTCACTTCGTTTTCGGGTTGCTGTAATTCAAACCCTGCTTTCGTAGGAGTCTTCCCGCCCTGCTGTGAATGGATGCACCCAACTAGATTCCACAGTCTTTTAGGAACTTACTAACACACACAGTGCCCAGAAGTCAGACTCTTCACCAGGCCTTACATCGCTGACTTCGGTATTCTAAAGGCAATCTCTGCAAGGACTCTTTTTTTGAGACAGTAAACTCGTTAGCTTTACAACCTTACATAGTGAATATTAATGTTTAAGGGCGCAAAGTTTAGTAGCATGGACCTGGACCCAGACTGTCCGGATTCAAACTCTTTACCCCTTAACTAGTTGCATAACCTTGGGCAAAGTTACGAAAAATTTCAGGCCCTCAGTTTACTCATCTATAAATGAGGGTCATGATCACTATCACATAGGGTTCAGGTGAGAATCAGATAGCATGAATATATATATAGCTCCCAGAACAATGCACATAATAAGCACTCCAAGTGTTCGGAATATTACTGTGTGAGCTTGCACAAGTAACTTAACCTCTCTGTGTTTCCTTATCTATAAAATGGAATTAATGACAATAGTACTTACTTTATAGGGTTGTAATAGGTATTCAATTAGTTAATTCATATACAGTATGTAGTATGTAGTAAATTGCCTACAACATAGTAAGCACTCCATGAACGTTAGCTTTATTATGCCATCTGTTTGCTTTTTTTACCTATAGAAATGCAAATAGGAGGCTGGGCTGAATATAATTTATAAACAGGGCACCTGGGTGGCTCAGTCGCTAATTAAGCATCTGACTTAGGCTCAGGTCATGATCTCAGGTTTGTGGATTTGAGTTCCACATCGGGTAAACTCATGCCCCATTTCCGTGAGCTTGAGCCCTGCTTCTCTCTCTCTCTCTCACTTTTTCTCCCTCTCTCTATCTCTCCCTCTCACAAGATTCTCTCTCTCTCTCTTTCTGTCCTGACTCACTTGTCCCCTCTCTCTCTCTCTCTGCCCTCACTCACTGTGCCCTCTCTCTCTCAAAAAAATATATATTTATGCAACATGTTTATCAATATTCAGGAAAAAATTATTGGTTCTTTAATATAACTATCTAATACAATCCATGCTTTAAATTACAAAGGAAATCTATTTCTATAATAATACATTTGTAAAATAACAGAAAAAGAAAATTTCCATAATCTCACTATGCAATTATATGTATTTTACATACTTTATGGTTTTCTTTTTTCTTTCCACTCTATTCTCCACCCTATAGTATGAGTTGGATAAAAGAAAATCATAATTTTAACACTTGGCCCTTGAATTTCTTTTAAAGAACTGTCTTTCTTTAGCAAAATCCCTTAATAATATCATTAGGGTGGAAATGAGACTGTCAGAGCATTCGAATAGTCAAGGACACCAAAAGAAAGCTAAGGTGCTCAACAATAAGGCTGAATAGTAAATCTGAAGTACAGAGCAGGCAAAGTAAAGAGGAAAGCAGAAGGAAGACTGAGGAACATAATGAAAGGGATGAGGCTCTTTAAAGAATAAGAAGGTGTGATTATTATAATTGTCATCATTTATGACATAAACACCATCTATCTTCCCAAACTGAGTAGTTTATTATGACCAACAGAAGCTTTCTGTAACTATGCATGTGTGTGTGTGTGTGTGTGTGTGTGTGTGTGTGTGTGATGGAAACTGAGTTCCATGACTGGACTGGTGTGTTGTGGAAAGGAGACATCATGCCTCAGTGTGGCCGAGACAGGCTAATTGCTCACAAGTTTCCTTCATTTACATCTTTAGTAATAGAACTCCTAAGTTTCAGGTGACGACAGAGCTACTTAGCTTAGGTCTACATTTCCTGTTCTCTTAGAGCCAATTGTGTCCACATGGAAAGTTCTAGCCAATGAGATGAGAGAGGAATGGCAGGTGCTACTTCCTAGCCAGAGGAGTGAGCCTCCAACACACCGTGGGAAAGACTGTGTATCAATGCAAGGCCTTGATCCAGATGGAATGGCTTAATTAGACTTTAGTCTGTTTCCCTTGAGGAGGGGCCCAGAATGTCCTGTAGCAGCAATAAGCAGGCCATCCATGTGACACAGACTTTAAGGGTCTGTGCCAGACTGTCTAGGTATCTACTTCATTATAAAACTAGGGGATGGAGAGAGAGTTCTTCCCAAACAGGAGAATCAAAGTCGACACTAAAAGTCACTCTACTGCTGAGGCCGGGAGCCATCACAGCTGGCCCTGTAAGAATTAATCAGTGCTACGGAGCATTGTTGGCTGGGGTTCACAATTCGTTTCTTTTCCAAATAAGGATTTTATTGCAGTTGTCCTTGACCTAGTCTACCACTTCAATGTGCATCTTTAGGAGGGTATAAAAGCATGTGTTCTTTGTGTTATAAGTGTTGGGAAAGGCCGCCTCATGCATGTAGTCTTTCTAACCCCATCTGTTTCATAGGAATTGGCGTCGCACCTGGAACACCAAGAGATAATGAGCCCACATGGTCTGTGCAGGCTTATCACCCTGTGCGAGAAAATCTTTTCTTGTTCCGGATTCAATAAGTACTCTTTCTTCTCTATGCTTAAAGCGTGTGTGTCAAATGGCTCCTGGCCAACCCCATTGTTATATCTGACCTTCATGAGAAAGGAACAGAGTTCGCTCAGCTGCAGCACAAGAGGGGTGAGGATAGGCCAACTGCTCTGTGTCACTGCCAGCAAATAGCCACTGGCATTGTATTGAACCTAATCTTGCTCTGTCCCCCTTCTATGTAATTAAAGCCTTGTTTTATTTAGTGCTGTCTCCCTTGGCCACTTTGATACCAAGATGCAATAGACGGAACCGGTTGGACCTTCTATTCCCAGTGGTCGGCAAGGTGATGATCTTTGCAATCTTCTGTGTAGTTGGAGTCCTTCCCTGGGATCGGTCACTGGTACATGGGACTCTGCTCCACAGCAGGTCTTCAAAGCATAAGAAGCCATATCCGGACTTGAAGGAGGAGAATGCATAGCAGCTTGAGATCCTAGCCATTAACCTGAGTGAGCCTTTTGACGTGTCTCATCTGAAAAGGTGTGAGTCTATATGCCGCATTGAACAACCGGAGTGCATTGATGCTTAGCTGAAAGCTAGATCTCCCTGCCTTCCTTTCACCAAGAAATTGCAGGGGATCTGAGCAGGATTGATCCGTGCCATGTCCATACTATTTTCCCAAAACAGTTGGGCATGCGCTGCCATGGCTTGTTTGCCTCCTTTCCAGGAATGCTTGGCCGATGATGAAAACTGAAAGCACTGGCCCGACCTCAGCCTTATATCTCTAGACAAGAGATATAACTCTCTGTGCTTTTCTAACTCTCTGTGGTGAAGGACAATCTCTTATAGCCTGATTCTTTTGAAAAATTGTATCAAATGAAATCTCTAGAAAATATGAAATGAAAAACAAAGACAGGCCCCCAATATTTTATTATTATTCTATCTAATAAAAGTATCTTTCAAAAAGTATAATAGTAACAGATGACACAAAAATTATAAAAACTTGGCACATTAGCGTTAACAAAAGATATGTAAGACTTCTTCATTGAAAAAAAGTAGAATATTTCTCTGCGATATTTAAGAAGACCTAAGCAGAGGGGCGCCTGAGTGACTCAGTCGGTTAAGCCTCCAACTTCAGCTCAGGTTGTGATCTCTCAGTTTGTGAGTTCGAGTCCTGCATCGGGCTCTGTGCTGACAACTCAGAGCCTGGGGCCTGCTTCAGATTTGGTGTCTTTCCCTCACTCTGCCCCGCTCCTGTTAGTGTTCTGTCTGTCTGTCTCTCTCTCAAAAATAAATAAATATTAAAAAATATTTTCAAAAAGAAGACCTAAATGGAGCAATATGGTATGTGCATGGGTAGGAAAAGTCAGTATTGTTAATCCTCTTCAGATTGATTTATAGAGTCAGTGCAATCCTCATTTCTCTCTCTGCAGGAAATTTGACTTGGAATTGACAAGTTAATCATAAAATTTGTAATGAAAATTCCTACAGACCTAGAAGAGCAAAAGTTGTTTTTAAAAAGAAGAAAGTTGGTATAAAACTATCTGATTTCATGACTTACTATACAGTTATAACAATTCAGACAAAAAAATAAAGTTTTGGTAAAAGAAGAGATGTAAAGATGACTGAAACAGTAAAATAACTCCAGGAATAGACCCACTTATATTTAGTAAATTCATTTTCTGCAAACATGCCAAAGGAATTCAGTGGGCAAAGAGAAGTCTTTTCTATACATCTAGAACTACTGGATCCCTTGTTTTTAAAAAACTGAACATTAACCCTTCCTTCACACAATTATAAAAATTAGAAGTGTATCATAAACTTAAATAAAAAACCAAAAATTACAAAGCTTATAGAAGACAACAGAGGTGAAAAAGCTTTGGACATAAAAGCATAGATGGTAAGAAATGAAATAAAAATGTTTTTCTTCACAACAGATATCCTTAAGACAATAGAAAAATAAACTGCAGCATGGGAAAATATTTACAATACATACATGACAAAAAAACCTTGTATCAGAATATATTAAGAACACTTAGAAGTGCACACTTCCAGTTATAAAATAAATAAATCACAGGGATGAAAAGTACAGCGGAGGGAATAGTCAAGAATATTGTGATAATTTTGTATGGTGGTAGAGGTGAGCATTGCATAATGTACGGAATTGTTGAATCACTGTTGGACGCCCAAAACGATTACTAATATAACATTCAATGTCAACACAGTAAAAAAAAGAACTCTTACAACTCAATAATCAAAAGATAAATAACTCCATTTTTCAAAAAAAAAGGGTTTGAATAGGTAACAAATGCCTGTAAAATGCATGAAAATATGCTCAACCTAATTAGTCATCAGAGAAATGCAAAATAAAACCACAGTGAAATACATCTATATACTCATTAGAATGGTTAAAAATTAAAAGATTAACAATCCCAGGGTGCCTGGCTGGTTCAGTCATTGAGGCATGTGACTCTTGATCTTGAGGTTATGAGTTCCAGCCCCATGTTGGGTGTAGAGATGATTTATGAAAATAAATATTTTTTTAACAATTAACAATACCAAGTGTTGGCAATGATGCAGAACCACTAGAACTCTAGCACACTGTTGGTGAGAGTGTAAAATGGCACACCAACTTTAATAAATACACACCTACCATATAACGTAGCTGCAGGAGTGTGAAGGTAGCTACGGACAATACTTAAACTGTATTTACAAAAACAGCCAGTAAACTGGAGGTCTAGAACATCTTTTTGTGCCAGAGAGAAAGGAAGTGCCCAAAAAATAAAGAAAACTATCTCATTGACCCAATCTGGGACAATCTGAGCATAAAATAATGATTAAGTTACAGGTTAACGCATTGAGTAGAATAGGAATCATGAGTCAGACATGCATACACAATAAAGGAGAAAACTTTCATTTGCAATAGAAAGCCAACTAACAAATGCAGAAGAAATAATGGAATTAGGAAATCAACATTTAGTAGCCACAATAGTAGTAACTGGAAAACGCAAAGAATCACTAATGAACGCTAGAACAAGTGGGGTAAATTTTGATGAAGAACAGGAAATTGACACAAAATACTAAGTACAAAATATTCATTAACTTTACAATAGAGAAACATGGTAGACACAATTTTTAACCTAGTGATCAATGTTAAAAGCGTGTGTCTCCTAATATACTGCACTAAGAAAACAAGAGAGTCACTTCTGTGATAGTCTTGAAGATATTATATAACCTGAATGTAATTTTGAGGGAATATCAGACAAACCAAAACCAAGGTACATTCTACAAAGTAAGTTGCCCGCACTTTTCAAAATTGTCAAGGTCAGAAAATCCAAATGAAGGCTGAGAAATGGTCCCAGACTGAAAGAAACTAAATAAAACAACCAAATGCAACATGTGATCTTGGATCAAATTCTAAACCCGTATGGGACATTTTTGGGACAGTCCATGAAATGTGAATGGGATCTGGGGGTTAGAAGCTAGTATTGTCTCAATGTTAATTTCCTGACTTAATGGCAGCTCTGTGGTTATGCAAGAGGCTGTCCTTGCTTTTAGGAAACGTTAGCAGATAACGGCTTCCTACCTGTAATTTGTTCTCTAATGACTCAGAAAAACAGATCATTAAAGTATTGTTTTAGTTATTATAGCTGAGTAATTATCCCAAAACGTAGTGGCATAGAACAATCAGTTATTATGCTCATGGATTCTGTGGGTCAGGAATTCAGACAGCACACAGCATAGGAAGCTTGTCTCTGCCCCCTGATGTCTGTGACCTCAGCTGGAAGATTGTAAGGCTGGGGGCTAAATCATCCCTCCCTTGTCTGGCAGTTGACATTGGCTGTCAGCCAAGCTGATGCTGATGCTGTTGACTGGAAAATCTATATGTGGCCTACCCATATGTCCTGGGCTTTCTCACAAAATGGCAGTTGGCTCCTAGAGTATCTCAAGAGAGATAGGCAGGCTGAAGGTGTATCCTTTTTATGACCTAATCTGAGAAGTCACATAACCTCACTTATGCTGTACTCCATTCATTGTTTACAGTAGTCACACATCCACAGAGGTCAAGAACAGAGAACACAGAGTGCACTTATTGTTGAGGAGTGGTGGAGTTCTAGAAGAGCATGTGGAACGCTGACATACTGCTCTAGCTATTTCAGAAAGTATTATCTGGCGTGTCTGCACGTTGAGAAAGAGAGAGAGTGATAAGGCGAATGTGATGGAATGGTAACCATGGGGAGATCTGGGTAAGAGAAAACAGGAGTGCCTTGTATTAGTCTTATGCCTTTTGTGGAGTTACTATTGTTTTAAAGCCAGAAAATAAATAATAAACACATACTCCATTAAGCTAATAATGTTCAACTGTGAATTTAAAACTGCCTTGGTTAAGAAACAAAAGAATTGTTAATACCTCTTAAAATAATCAATAAAATACTTATTAATAATTACTAGTTACTGAAATTTCAAAAATGTTTTAAATCTTACTGCCCATGACCTTCACCACACACCATGCATTCTCAACCTCCATAATGAAGTATACTCTGTTCAGGAGGACCATTATGCACTTGAAGGTCACAGCAATGTCAAATCCCTATGAAAATTTCTAAATGCTCACACTCAGTCTCAGGACCTCCCTCTTCATGACCACAAACACACAGTGTGTGGACCACATCTTGAGGAGCAGCACTCTAAGCTGTATTTTGGGTGTTTTATTGAAGGGGCTCAACACGTATCTCAAAATTACCATTTTTTGAACACTTTACATATCTTCATCCAATTTGAAATGTCATTTTATCCTAAACCAAGTTATCATATAATTGGCCCTTCTCTACGTCCTGTATTTTATTCCATTGGCGTTCACTGGTCTTCACATTCTTTTGATTACTATAAGGGTAAAAAGATGCTTTACCCAGTACTCTTCATTACAGAACATTTGGAAAGCTCTCCCATCATTGTCTCAGAATTTTTAAAATATCATTTCAGGGGCATCTGGGTGGCTCAGTCAGTTGAGCGTCTGACTCAGTTTCAGCTCAGGTCATGATCTCACACTTCTCAAGCCCTGCGTTGGGCTCCACACTGATGATACAGGACCTGCTTGGAATTCTCTCTCCCTCTCGCTCTGCCCATCCCTTGCTCATGCTTGCTCTCTCTTTCTTTCTCTCTCAAAATAAATAAATAAACTTAAAATAAAATTTCAAATAACTAAAATACCATTTCAAGTGAGAAAAGAATCACACTTATATATTTATTGGAATGTATCAAATAATTAATTGATTTAGAGAAAAGTATCATTAAATGGTCCCTTCCAGGAACAGAATATGTCTTTTTATTTATATGTCTTTGTATATTTCCTTCAGAAAATTTCATAATTCTAATAGGGCTCTATTCATTTCTTTTAATTTTTTTTCTTTTAATTTTTTTTCAATTTATTTATTTATTTTGAGAGAGAGAGAATCCCAAGCAGACTCTGCAGTGTTAGCACAGAGCCAATGCCCGACTCAAACTCACAAAGCAGAAGATTATGACCTGAGTTAAAATCAAGAGTCAGATGCTTAACAACTGAGCCAGCCAGATGCCCCAATAGGGCTATTCATTTCTTATTAGATTTGTATTATTCCTGGATATTCAAGAAGGTGCTAACAGATGTTGGCAGCATGAATGAACATGTCTTCAAGGTCTTGCTCAAGAGGCACCTGGGTGGCTCAGTTGGTTAAGCATCTGACTTCTGCTCAGGTCATGATCACACATTTCATGAGTTCAAGCCCCGCGTCAGTTTCTCTGCTGTCAGCACAAAGCCTACTATGAATCCTCTGTCTCCTCTCTCTGTCCTTCCCCTGTTCATGTTCTCTCTCCCTCAAAAATAAATAAACATTTTAAAAAAAAGTTGTATTTGAGCTTGAATTGCTGAATTGTGACAGTGGTAGACTTCAGCCTCTTGGATGCAGGGTCCCCAGCATAAATGGGGCATGTTAGAGTTCAAAAGTCCATCAGGATGTACTCATCTTAGGGAAGTCAGAGAGGTGTGTAAAGTTTGGGTCTGTGATGATATATCAGTCATCAGAGGGAAAGATCACATTAAATTGTCTAAAATCTAAAGAAAGAGAATGTAGTGAGTAAAAATGGATAAATAAATAAGTGAGAAATAAATAAAAACTCTGTTTATATACTAGACCCCTGGGAAAAGCTGATTCTAAAGTTAATATACATAAATAAGAAGGCAAGAGCCAGAACATCTTTGGAAAAACAAAACAAAAAAGCAGGGAGTATAGAATTAGCCTACTAAATATTAAGACATGTTATTAAAACACAACAATTAAAATAGTTCAGTATTGGGACATGAATAAACAGGTAAATAGAACAGAATAAAAAGTGCAGACATTAACCAAAATATAGGTGGAAATTTAGTATGTGATGAATGTAAATCTCATATCAATAATTATTTGGAATGATTTGGAAAGAGAAAAGTTTTATACAAAGCTCATACTATACACCGGGTTAAATTTCAAAGAGATCAAATATTTACATGGAAGATAATGAAAATATAAAACCACTAAAAGAAAACATGGGTAAAAAAAATTAAATAAATAAATAAATAAATAAATAAATAACCATGGGTGAATCCCTTTAAAATTTTAGAGCAGGGAAGATTTTTTCCTAAGAAACCTCAAAATTCAGAAATCATAGAAGAAACAATTGGTAAATTGGCTATATAAAAAAAATTTAAACCCCCTCAGTTGCAAATGAAAATCAAAGTAAAAAAGGAAAATGGAATTTGGGAGCAAAATTTTAAATTTTAATTTAATGTAAATAATGTATATAATGTACATTATACATTTAAAAATTATACATTTTGTATGCATAATGTACATTATAATGTAAATTATAACATTTCCCTAATGTATAAAAAGCATGTAGAAACCAATAAGAAAAGACTACTAGCACAATATAAAAATTAATGTAATTACTTTGTAGAAATACAAACGGCCCTTAATGCATAAAAATAAGTTTAACCTCACTTAAATAAGGGGGCTAGGAACTTAAGCAACACTAAAGGGGCGCCTGGGCGGCTCAGTCGGTTAAGCATCTGACTTCGGCTCAGGTCATGGTCTCACGATTCGTGGGTTCAGGCTCCGTGTCGGACTCTGTGCTGACAGCCAGCTCAGAGCCTGGAGTCTGCTTCAGATTCTGTGTCTCCCTATCTCTCTGACCCTCCCTTGTTCATGCTCTCTTTCTCTCAGAAATAAACATTTAAAAAATGTATTAAAAAATAAAATAAAATAAACAACACTGAATACCATTTTCAATCTATGACCTTGACAAAAATCCGTGTTTGACAGCACGTTCTTTTGGCAAATATTTAGGGAAATCAGTATTCTCACAAACTGCCAGTAGAAATGCAAACAGGTTCAGCAATCATGAATATCACAATCATAAAATGTATCCAACTTTTGCCCTTGCATTTCCATGCCTGGAAATTTTCTCTATAACTATACTCTTTGCTCCATAATTCTTCTCTTATGAAATGACATATGTACAAGATTATTCATTGCAAGACTGTCACAGTAAAAAATGAAAATAACTCAAGTATCCATCAGTAGAGCAAGGTAAATATATTATGGTAATCCATAATGGAATATTATGTGGCATTTTTCACAATAGGAAAGTTTTTTTGTACTGCTTCGGAAAATCTCTGCTATATTAAGTGAAACAAAGCAGAGGGCATGTACTAGTTCACTAGGTCAACCCTATCAAAGTACCACAAACTAGGTGGCTTAAAACAACAGAAATGTATTGTCTTGTAGTTCTGAAGGCTGAGAGTCCAAAGTCAAGTTGTTGCCAGGGCCACAGTCTCCTAAGGTCTCTGAAGAAGGTCCTTTCTGGCCTCTTTCTAGCTTCTATTCTCTGCCGGCAATGCTTGGCCTTCCTTGGCTTGCAGGTGGATCACCTCAGCCCCCGCCCCCCCCACCTCAGTCATCACACAGCATTCTCCTTGTATGTCTGTGTCCAAATTTCCCTTTTCATATAAGGACACCAATCATATTGGATTAGGATTTACCCTAATAATCTCATTTTTAACTTGATTACATCTACAAATACCCTACTTCCAAATAAGGCCATATTCACAGGCACTGGAGTTCAGGATTTCAACATATATTTTGGGCAGGGATACAATTCAATCTATAATTATCCAGAATGATACATAGTATGCTGCCTTTTGTGTAAGAAAAGGAGCACCTGGGTGGCTCAGTCGGTTAAGAGATTGGAGTTCTAGCCCTGTATCATGTTCTGCCAGTGCAGAGCCTGCTTGGGAGTCTCAGTCTCTGCCCCTCTCCCATGTGGGGGTCTGTGTGGCTCAGTTGGTTGAGTGTCCAACTTCTGCTCAGCTCATGATCTTGTGTTTGTGGGTTCAGAGCCTGGAGCCTGCTTCAGATTCTGTGTCTCTCTCTGCCTCTTCCCTGCTCATGCTTGGTCTCTCACTGTCTCTCAAAAAATAAAATAAAATGTTTAAAAAAATTTTTTTTAATTTCCAAAAATAGGGTCACCTGAGTAGCTCAGTCGGTTGAGTGCCAGACTCTTGATTTTGGCTCAGGTCATGATCCCAGGGTCATGGGATCAAGCCCCACATCTTCCTGAACATGGAGCTGAGCATGGAGCCTGCTTGGGATTCTCCCCCTCTCTCTTTTCTCTCCATCGGCCATTCCCTGCTTGTGCATGCTAATGTGCTCTCTCTCTCTTTCAAAAAAAAAAAACAACAACAACTTAAAAAAATAAATAAAAATAAGGGTGCCTGGATGGCTCAGTCGGTAAAGTGCCAGACTTTGGCTCAGGTCATGATTTCACAGTTCATGAGTTTTAACCCTGTGTCAGGCTTTGTGTTAACAGCTCAGAACCTGGAGCCTGCTTCCAATTCTGTGTCTTCCCTCTCTCACTGTCCCTCCCTGCCTTGTGTTCTCTCTCTCTCTCTCATTCTCTGTCTCAAAATAAATAAATAAACATTTAATAAATAAAGAAAGAAAAATAAATAAAACAATTTTTAAAAACTTCAAGAAATAATTTGAAAGGATTTTCAAGGAGACAAAGGGCCTATGACAGGGAAATAGTGTTTATTACTACTGTTTATATGATCCTTGGAGTTCGGTCCTACCACTTACGGGCTGTGTCACCTTGGGCAAGTTGCTTAACCTCTCTATGTGTCAGTTTCATCACCTACAAAACAAAGATTCCTTCCAATTTCCATTTTTGGACTCTTCCTATAGGTGGGTACACTTGCCCACATCACGTCAGGTTTGGCCATGCCAGGTGTCCAATAGAATGAGAGAGGAAGTGATGGGCAATGTGTCTGAGCAGAGGTTTTCAGAACTGTTACATGGCTCAGCAATCTTTTTTCCCCTCTTCAATGAGACCAAAATAGGGGCTGCTCCTTGACCCTGACACCAAAGTGAGGAAAAACTGCCCAGCTTTTTTTTTTTTTTAATGTTGGCTTTAAGCAACAGAAAATAGGAATGAGAAATGAATTTTTGTTGTTGAAAGCACTGAAATTTGGGTTTGCTTGTTATCACAGCCCTACCTAGCCAACACTGATTGAGAAATAGCATTTTGTCCCTTCTAGGGTTGTTGTGAGATTTAACTGACTTAATTTGTCAGAGCATTTATAAGAGCATCTGACACATAGTTATCACTAGTTAATGCTAGTTATGATTAACATCATCATCAGCCCGTGTGGTGACGAATGAATGAATAGAAAAAGATGAGTAAATCATGATAAAATGCAGTTTTGCATTTTCTGTATGTATTCTTTACCTACACTATCTTATCTATAATTTTACATCGACTGTGTGAGATTGGTGTTATGAGTTCTGTTTCTTATGTTTTTTAAAAAATGTTTATTCATTTTGAGAAAGAGAGAAAAAGCATGAGTGGGGGAGGGGCAGAGAGAGAGGGAGAACGAGAATCCCAAGCAGGCTCCACGCTGTCAGTGCAAAGCCCAATGTGGGGCTTCATCCCACTAATTGTGAGGTCATCACCTGAGTTGAAATCAACAGTTGAATGCTTAACCAACTGAGCCACCCAGGCGCCCCATGAGCTCAGTTTTACAATGAAAAACCTGGTAATTTGAGAAGTTAAATGCAAGGCTACACAGAATAACAAGTAACAGAGCTGGTATTCAAACTAGTTATAGTTGGGGGTGCCTGGATGGCTTAGTCGGTTAAGCGTCTGACTTTCGCTTAGGTCATGATCTCACTGTTCGTTGGTTCGAGCCCCGCGTCGGGCTCTGTGCTGACTGCCAGCTCAGAGCCTGGAGCCTGTTTCAGTCGGTGACTCCCTCTCTCTCTGACCCTCCCCTGTTCACGCTGTCTCTCTCTCTCTCCTAGAAATAAATAAAACATAAAAAAAAAATTAAAAAAAAAACAAAAAAAACCAAACTAGTTATAGTTGTCTCTTTCCACATTACTGCATAGCTCCCCTCTGACCTGGGACAAATTTGAGGAACTCAAAAAGTTTTCAACTCGGTGCTACCCTCAAAATGACAGTCACCCTGATCCAGCAAGCCCAAGTGACCCCCATGAAGCAGGAATGGTACTCTCCCCTCCAATCACTACATGAGATTGCTTTGTTCTGTCTCCTTCCTTTTCAGCTCATTCACTCCCACCTCATCCCTCCTTACCATCTCAGCACGTCCAGAGCTGAATTTTCATAAATTGAATTGGTAGAAAATGGAACAAGTGGGATAAAAGCAGAGCCCATGGGGGCGCCTGGGTGGCTTAGTCGGTTAGCGTCCGACTTTCTCTTAGGTCATGATCTCGTGGTTCGTGGGTTCGAGCCCCATGTCGGGCTCTGTGCTGACTGCCAGCTCAGAGCCTGGAGCCTGTTTCAGTCTGTGACTCCCTCTCTCTCTGACCCTCCCCTGCTCATGCTGTCTCTCTCTCTCTCTCTCCTAGAAATAAATAAAACATTAAAAAAAAATTAAAAAAAAAAAAAAAAGCAGAGCCCATGGCTATGGCCGCCCTGCTCCCCCAACCTCTGCCGTCGATTCCAACCAAGCTGATCTCAACAGCAGTGCCCCCAGCTCCTGCCTCTTCTCTCCTCTAGTCTCCACAGACTGGCTCTTTCAGGAGCCTCTGCCCTCGAGGAAATGGGAACCGTGACAACATACCACATCATGCAAGCACCATTCCCTTCTCTCAGCGCAAATCCTCACAGTCTTTTCTCCACTCACTGGTCAGAGTGACCATTCCAGAGTGATATCAAATCGTATTGCTTCCAGACTTCGAAGTTCCAGTGGCTCCTGTGACACATGGAATAAATCCAATGTGCTTATCATGTCATATGTAAACTGGCCACTGGATGTCCTCCCTCAACCTGATTTTCCCCTCACTGTCCCTTTTGTTCTCAACATGTTAGACACACCATTCCCTTCTCTGTGCATGAACAAAAAGGATCACATGAACAAGTGGTAACCGGGGAGAATAGGGTGCTTAGGAGACAGAAGAGAAATACTTAAAATCTAGTTAGGATCCTGATGGAAACCCAAAAAGCTATTGTATCCATAAAACAAGAACAGGTCTCTGTGAAACAAAAATAGAGAGGGCACACAAGAAAAGAACAAGAAAGATTTCTCACAAATTAAGAATAAATATCAAAATAAAACATTTAAGGGGCACCTGGGTGGCTTAGTCGGTTAAGCCTCCGACTTTCGCTTGGGTCATGATCTCACGGTTTCTGAGTTCGAACCCCACGTCGGGCTCTGTGCTGGCTGCCAGATCAGAGCCTGGAGCCTGTTTCAGTCTGTGACTCCCTCTCTATCTGACCCTCCCCTGCTCACGCTGTCTCTCTCTCTCTCTCCTAAAATAAATAAAATATTAAAAAAACTTTTAATAGAGAAGTTAAATGATAAAATACAGATAAAATCCAAATTAGAGTCCTAAGAGCTAATATTAGAAAAATCTTGATAGCAATTAGAGCAAAAGTACCTAAAGGATATGAGACATCTAAGATGAATGCAGATATCCCAGCTCCCATATGGAGGAAATAATTATAGAAATAATAGAAGAAAAATGCCCTGAGCTGGGGAAAACTGAAGAGATGTGGGTCTTCCAGTTTAAAAGGAGCACGAAAAATTAAGCAAGATGAATGAGGGGAAAAGATCTAAACCTAGACACATTCCAGTAAAATTACAGCACTTCAAAAAAGAGAAAGAGAATTCCCAAAATTTCCCAAAAAGGAAAAAAAAAGCTCTAATGAAGAAATAGCAACCTATTTAATCAGCAACAGTGAACACTACAAGAAAGTGAAATGTTAACTTCAAGATTTTGATAGTTTGGCACTGAGGATTCTACACCTGGCCAAAATCTCAACTGAATATAAGAAATGATTACCAGCACTTCCAAACAAGCAAGAACCCAGAAAGCTAAACTTCACTGCACCATCTCTGGAAAAAAAAATTACTTGAGAAGTTATCTTAGCAAAATCAAAAAGATTTCCAAGCAAGGACATATATATAACCTAAAAAACAGTATAATGCAGGGGCACCAGAGTGGTTCAGTTGATTAAGCATCCAAATTTGGCTCAGGTCATGATCTCGTAGTTCATAAGTTCAAGCCCTACATAAAGCTATCTGCTGTCAGCACAGAGCCTGCTTCAGATTCTCTGTCTCCTGCTCTCTCTGCCCCTCCCCCACTTGTGCTCTCAAAAATAAAATACATCTTAAAAAATTTTTTTTTATTTCTCAAAAATAAAATATATCTTAAAATTTTTTTTAAGTATTTAAAAAATAGTATAATGCTTTCAAGAGTGCAAAAAAGAGATTCTTGGGTTGACTGTAGGCAGCTTGCCTTGAAAACAGTAGCTCAGGGGCACCTGGGTGTCTTAGTCGGTTAAGCGTCCAACTTTCGCTTAGGTCATGATCTCGCGGTTCATGGGTTCGAGCCCCACGTCAGGCTCTGTGCTGACTGCCAGCTCAGAGCCTGGAGCCTGTTTCAGTCTGTGACTCCCTCTCTCTCTGCCCCTCCCTGCTCATGCTATCTCTGTCTCTCTCTCTCTCTCCTAGAAATAAATAAAACATTAAAAAATTAAAAAAAAAAAAGAAAACAGTAGCTCAAATGTAATCAGGAAGTCAGAAGTCTCTTAAAAAAAAAAACACCATGTTGTTCATTCAATATATATATTGAATATGCAACTAAGATTTCACTCTTCTGTGAACAAGACAGTAATAAAAACAATATAGCTGCAAATAAAACAAAAGCTGTCAAAGAAAAGTCACAAGTCTATATGAGATGAATTAAAATGTGACCCATTTTTGAGTAGTTGCTGGGGGAAAATTCCATTGACCTTGATGCTTGGAATTTTTTTCTCCAAGAGATACAGATTCAAGGATGTAGGATTGCATTTCCTTTTTTATAGGTCTGATCACCCTATTTCTTTCTTTAGTGATTATACCTTCAGAATCATTATATTGGTATCACTAAGTTTAATTTTTTTTATGTTTATTTATTTTTCAGACAGAGAGAGAGCGCAAGAGCAGGGGAGGGGCAGAAGGAGAGGGAGACACAGAATCTGAAACAGACTCCAGGCTCTGAGCTATCAGCACAGAGCCTAATGCAGGGCTCGAATCCATGAACTGCGAGATCATGACCTGGGCTGAAGTCTGACACTTAACCGACTGAGCCACCCAAGTGCCCTAAATCACGGTGTTTATTTTGAAAATTAACCTACAGACATATAGACAAAGAACATAAAAGACTTTATTATAATTAGAGAAAAATAACCCTTGACAATAAAAAACTAATGATATCACTTAAGCCAAGCATAAAGGAGTAGGAGGAAACATGGGGGAAAAAATGTAAATAATAGCAACTTCTACATCTTAATTATGGGCAACCAGTAAACAATGTCAAAAGTTAGTTAACATATAATTACCTAAATTAGAGAAGTAAGGGAATGTTGAGGGGTAAGAGAGGGGAGGTGAGTGTTTTAAATTCAGGGAGTCGACAGATATTTTAAAGTTCACAAATGAAGAAAGAGAAATATATAAGCATGCTATTTAGAGTTTGGCAGTAAATGAGCAGAAGATTTAATAACAGAAAAAGTTAAAAATTAATTGGGGGCTGTGATTTTACTTTTTATTTTATGCCCGCAATACTACTAATTATTTTTTTTACTCTACATGGTAGACAGAGCAATGATACACAAAGATGTTTATTCCTTTCTTTTTTAAGGATATTTATTTATTTTGAGAGAGAGAGAGTGGAAGTGAGGAAGGGGCAGAGAGAGGGAGAGACAGAATCCTAAGCATGGATTTCCTCTACCTTTCTTCTACCAACATGCTTAATTCTGTTTGTTTCTATTTTTTTTTTTTATTTTTAAAGCATTTTTTAAATGTTTGTTTTTTTATTATTTATTTTCAGAGAGAAAATGAGAGGCAGAGAGAGAAAGGGAGCAAGAGAATCCCAAGGAGGCTCTGTGCTGTTTGCGCAGAGCCGGATGTGGGGCCACATCTAACAAATCATTAGATCATGACCTGATCTGAGATCAAGAGTTGGAAGTTTAATGAACTGAGCCACTCAGGTGCCCCAAGATGTCTATTTCTTAATCCTTGGAAACTGTGACTGTTACCTTACATGGCAAAAGAGATTTTGCCAATGTGATTAAGGTACAGATCTTGAGGTGGGAAAATCATCCTTGATAATCTGAATGAGCTCAATATAATCATATGGGTCCTTATAGGAAGGAGGCAGAGGGCAGGAGTTAGAGATAAGATGTGACAGCGGCAGCAAAGATTGTGTTCTTTCAAGCCGCTAAGTTTGTGGTCATTTGTTACAGCAGCAACAAGAAACTAATATACTCTGAATGTATTATTTACACTACTTTTTTTTTTTTAATCAAACGAGGAACACCTGAGTAGCTCAGTCAGTTGAATGTCTGACGTGTGGTCTCAGGTCAGAGCATGATCTCATGATTTGTGAGATGGAGCCCCACATCAGGATCTGCTCGGACAGCACAGAGCCTGCTTGGGATTCTCTCTCTCCCTTTCTCTGCCTCTCATTTTCTCTCTTTCAAAATAAATAATAAAAAAAAACATTTAAAAAATGCCTTCAAATTTTTTGAAGAGATAGAAACAAGCAGACATAAGCCTGTTGGTGAAGGAAAGTGGGAAATGGAATGAAATCCCGCCGTCTTTCCGTGGCGGAGGCAGGGAAGACCATGTTTTTATTTTGTATATATTAGTGTTAAAAATTTCAAGAAGATCCTTTGTCATGGAAACCCAAATGCTGGATTATCAGGCATGGTTCTGTTTTGAAAGTCTGCAGACCTGGGTAGAGCAAGAGTAGACCAAGGTCCCACTGCCCAGGGACCAAGCTAATGCCTGTATATATGGACATCTCTGAGGATTCTACGCCCTATGAGGGGGTGATGGCTTCACTCATGGCCATTTATTTAGAAATCAATGTGGCCGTCGGTCCAAAGGATTGGTAAGAGATCTCAGGACAGCGCCTAGGAGAAATGGGCATAACCGTGTTTCAGCCAGGCAAGTAGGAGACCTCCTTTCTCTTAACCCATGTCCTCTCTACTATTCCTCTGGGTGACTTCTTTCCCCAATGCCAGAGCTTGTCACTCGAGAAGTACTCAGCAGAATGACTTCTAAGCACATCACTAGTATGTATCGACATAGCGATTTGAAAAGTACTCTTGGTCTTACTGGTGATCATATAAAAAGGCACTCTTCACCCCTGCCCCCCTATCACCCTTTTAATCACAACTGTGTGCAGGATTTAAAACCACCAGAGTTATCCTTGGTAGTCAGTTCAGGAAATCTTGTTGGTGTAACTCAAGTGAAATATGATCTTTCTCCCACTGAAAAAGAGGAAAAAAGAGTGGTGACAAGGCAGGTAACAAGCCCCATTGGGAGCATGGAAGTGTAGTTGGGGGGAGGTGGGAGACTAAAAGATTGTATTACAGCTCCTTTTAAAAATTTCTTTATCACAACACTCAACACCACTTGAAAGGAACTGCATTTGTCCAAAGCCCTCAAGTGTTGATGTTTTTCCTGCACCTGCCAAGTCACTCCTGAAACTGACATTCTGTTTTCCAACCAATGGAATCATTCTATTAAAAATTAGATGGGGTGCCTGAGTGGCTCAGTCGGTTATGCGTCCAGACTTTGGCTCAGGTCATGATCTCACAGTTGGTGGATTTGAGTCCCGTGACAGCCTCTGTGCTGACAGTTTGGAGCCTGGAGCTTGGTTTGGATTCTGTGTCTCCCTCCCTCTCTGCCCCTCCCCTGCTCACACTCTGTCTCTCTCTCTCTCTCATTCTCAAAAAATAAATATTAAAAAAAATTTTTTTAAATAAAAAAATAAAAATTAGAATGGCAGTTGTTGAGTGGCTGAATTTGGCTCAGGTCATAATCTCACCTTTCAGGGGTTCGAGACCTGCGTCAGGCTCTGTGCTGAGCCTGGAGCCCGCTTCAGATTCTGTGTCTTCCTCTCTCTCTGCCCTTCCCCCGCTCACACTCTGTCTCTCTCTCAAAAATAAAATAAAAACATTTTTTAATAAAACAAAAATTAGAATGAGTTAAGAAAAAATTGGAATGAGTAGCTTTTGCACTGCATTATTTCATGGAAGGAAAAAAAAACCCCACTCACTTGGTGAATAAGTACCAGGACCAAGACAATGTTTAATCAAAGCATAGGGAAAATAAAGGACTTCATCTAAGGACAAGAATGTCTTCTTTAAGGGACTATTATTGTAGGGTTGATCCCGCGTATAAATAGAAGGATGAAGGGACATTGAGCCATCAGCATAAATCCATCACTGAGAGCATTCCCCCTGTGAAGAAATGGCCTCCAGGTAAAGCCCAGTGATTGGCCAGGGATGGTAGGTGGTAAGTGGCCAAGCCAGGAATCGAATGCAGATTTCCTGACTCCAAGCCCAGTGCTGCCTCACTGTCGGACAGACTTTGTGCTGCCAGATGTTTGTAAGTGGAGATCACTTCTGCTCACATTTTCTCAGCCAAAGCAAGCCGCATATCAATGAGGGTCGTGAATAAACGGCAACAATAACAGAAGCTACGCCAGTGCCCGCTGTCCCTCTGGCCCAGCGGTGGTAGCAGCTGTTGATAATCTCTAAATTAGCTCACTGTCCTCTGCGTGGCTCTCCCACCCTCTGGGTCACCGACCCCCCGGCACCGGCACCTCTCTGTTTAAATATTTAAGTAGTTTCTGCCTCCTAGTTAGGCCGACCGTGTCTGCTACATCAACACGCAAGCTCTTTTTCTGTTTCCGGACGTGCTGGGCACAGATGATAATATATGGTGTGAGTTTTGTTAAAGTAGCATATCTAAAAGTACCATGTGAGTAGTAATCATGACTGTGGTCGAACTTCTATCATTTGGGGTTTGGTTCTGTTCTGAGTGATGGAAAATCCAAAGCAACAGTGGCAGGAACAAGAAAGATCTTTCTCTTGCACATAAACCACTCCTAGAAATAAGTGACCGAGGGCCTGATTTGATAACTCTGTCTTTATCAGGCACCCAGGGTGGTCACTTGGCGTCTGCTTCACGCTCCACAGTGGACTGCAGCAAGAACAAAATGTTCTAGAACTCAGTATTTCAGATGGCAGCCTCCTGCCACCTCCGCTTTCCAGTTATTTTGAAAGGGGCTAATTGCCTGTATTAACGATTTGTTTTGGCTTTAAAAATGGGTAAACAGGGGCGCCTGGGTGGCTTAGTCGGTTAAGCGTCCGACTTTCACTTGGGTCATGATCTCACGATTCGTGGGTTCGAGCCCCGCGTCGGGCTCTGTGCTGCCAGCTCAGAGCCTGGAGCCTATCTCAGAGTCTGTGTCTCCCTCTCTCTCTGACCCTCCCCTGCTCACGCTGTCTCTCTCTCTCTCTCCTAAAAATAAATAAAACATTTAAAAAATAAATAAATAAAATTAAAAAAAATAAAAATGGGTAAACAGACATAATTTCTTTTATTTACTTTTTTACATCTTTTTAAATTTATTTTTGAAAGAGAGAGTGCACACGTGAGCAGGGGAGGGACAGAGACAAAGAGAGGGACAAAGGATCTAAATCAGGCTCCCGGCTGATGACAGCAAGCCCAATGTGAGGCTTGAACTCACAAACTGCAAGATTGTAATCTGAGCCAAAGTCGGACGCTCAGCTGACTGAGCCACCCTGGCACTCACAGACACAATTTCAATTGGCCCAAACTCTGTACCTAACCACAGCCAGCTACAGAAGAGACCAAGAAATACTAAGCTTTATTCTAGGCAACTCTGTGTCTGGCTACAGAACGAGAGTTCTGTTATTAAAGAAGGAGTAGAGGGAATGGACATCCAGGAAGAAACAGCAATTTCTGGCACTCCCCACAAACATTTGCATTAGCTGATAAATCTTGAGTAACTATTTCTGTATTCAAAGCAGCTATAAGCCCCAGGGAAGACAGCCATTTTTCTATTCGGATTTGAGAGGACAGAACTTGCTTCTCAGAACGCTGAAGGAGATGTGATCAACAAACCGTGCTGTCCTCTGAATTATAAAAAGAAATAAAGCAGCTAAATGACAAGTTGAAACAGAAGTTTGCTACAAATTCTATTATACTGATATTCACTAAAACTAATGCAGTCAATGTTTATATAACGCTTTTTTTTTTAGAATTTACAATTACTCTCATTAAATCCTCACCAAAAATTTGGAGTTTGTATTATCACCCTCATTTGATAAATAGAAGGCTGCAATTTAAAGAATTTAAATGATTCTCCCTAGTTTAAAACAATGGACAAATATTAGTATCCTGAGAGTTCAGAATCTATGCTATTTCTTCCAGCATGCAAGAATTTGTGGAGTTTGACAAAGCCCACGTGTCTCCGTGTTAGCCACAGATGGTGATCACTCCCCTAAAATCTCTGGGTGACACTGGAGACTGAGCTACGTGGCCTGGTTGAGTCATTGAAAAAAAAATTCTAGCCCTTTGTTGCAAATTTGTCTTTCTGTAAACCGAAGGGGTCATGACAGAAGCTACACTGTTTTCTAAGTGAAATGTACAGGCAGTGATCCTTGGCAGCCAAAAATTTGTCCACAGCCTCTGCTTCCTGAGACTCTTAACCTGCTGCTGACCATCTTTATGCCTCTGTTGTTATACGTACTCCCTAGACCTTCAGGTGGGGGTAGTTTTGGTTTTTTAAAAATAAGAAGCACCACGCCCATGTTCATTGCAGCATTCACAACAGCCAAGAGGTGTAACTGATGGATGAATGAATAAAGGAAATTTGGTATATACATACAATAGCATATTACACAGCCTTAAAGAAAAAAAAATTCTGTCACATGCTATGACATGGATGAACCTTGAGGACGTTATGCTAAATGAAATAAGCCAGTCACAAAAAGACAAATACTGTGTGATTCAACTCACATGAAGTATCTAAAGCAATCAAAATCATAGAAACAAAAAATAGAAAGACATGACCAAGGGATAGAGAGGGGAGGGAGGAGGGATTAGTTTTCATGGGTGTAGGGTTCTAGTTTTGCAAGATGAGAAAGTTCCAGAGATATGTTGCACGGCAATGTAAATATACTTCACATGACTAAGCAGTATACTTAAAAATGATTAAGATGAGAAATTAGTGTTAGGGTTTTTTTTAACCACAATTTTTTTCATGTGTTTTTAACACTTATTTTTGAGAGACAGAGACAGAGCATGAGCAGGGGAAGGGAAGAGGAAGATGTAGAATCCGAAGCAGCCTCCAGGCTCTGAGCTGTTTGTTAGCACAGAGCCTCAAGTGGGGCTCAAACTCACAAACCGTGAGACCCTGACCTGAGCTAAAGTTGGATGCTCAACCAACTGAGCCACCCAAGCGCCCCTTTATAACCACAATTTTTAAAAAGAGAAAAAATTTACAAGTAATACACACACTTGTAAGATGTAGGTTTCTCCAGGCAAGAGGTAGGATGCTGACCCGGGAATCATTGCACAGTTCGGAGATGCCAGTCAAGGCTGTACCTAGGTAACTAAGCCATAGCATTTGAGTGCACCATGCTTAAGCAGATTGGAAGTCAGCCACTTAGGTTTTCAAGTCTTTATGGCTGGATTGCATTAACTGCTGCCAATGCAACTCTGCAGAAAACACAAGGAAAGAGGTGTGTTAACGCAAAATTTTTAGTACAGATCCCAGTATACAACTACCACAGTGCTTTTCATGCCAAAAGTACTAGATAAATATTTACACAGTTGAATTGATTGGACTCTAATGGTATCTGGTGTCAACTCTTGATTTCAAAGATGTTCTCCTACAAACCAACACGCAGTCATGGAGTTCGCATTCGTGGGCTTCCAACTGATCTTGACTCCACAGTACCCCATCTGTTTGTGTGGCTTATGGGTGCTGCTGCGACTGGATCTCTGACTTCTGCTTTTCCCTGGAACTGGTTCCTGGGTACACTTTCCTGATTTTGTTCTTTCCTTCAGATTAGATTTGCTGCCTTGCCCATGTCTCTCTCTCTCTACTTTTCCCCTCTGCCCTACCGAGCTGCATCTATTCTATACTTTTCCACTCATTCCCTCTCCTCTCTGTTTTATGTTTTCAAAGCTTGGGCACAAAATACCACTACATTTAACACAAACCCTGGGATTCTTTAGAACACAGTGCTAAGAGTTTTTAGCATCTGCCTACAACAAACAACCAATGATGGTTTGATAACAAGCCTTCTATACAAAAAGCCATTCTTGTCCCCCCAGTAGAAATACAATGGCTGCAGAATCCTTCGTCTCAGAGCGGGGCGGGGTGACTTTCAGGGAAAATCTGACCTACCTTCCTATTTCTAAAATGTGGCGATCTGAAAATATCCAAATCAAGGTATTACTGTCAGGCATGTGAATTAGTACAAAGGCACAAAAAGGCCTGAAACCTGATATGCATTTTTTATTAAAATAGAAAAGATTGGGGTGCCTGGGTGGCTCAGTTGGTTGGGTGACTGACTCTTGATTCTGGCTAAGATCATAATCTCACAATAGTGAGACCAAGCCCCATGTCGGGCTCTGCGTTGGCCGTGGAGCCTGCTTAAGATCCTCTCTCTCTCTCTCTCTCTCTCTCTCTCTCTTTCTCTCAAAAATAAAAATAATAAAAATGAAAATACTTTATGAGCAAAATAGGAAAGGCCATGCAAACCCTCTGCAGACCCTCCTCTTTGCCCTAATAATGTTTATAATAATGTTTTATTATGTTTTATAATAAATATATTATTTATTGTAATAGCATATTCATTCATGTACATGAGTTCCTCTGAAGATGACAAACTGAGACTGAAGTGATGGAAACATATTCTGTAAGTTCCTCCACAAGGGAGATCTCAAGACACAGCATCATAGCATCCAAAGGCAGAATAGCGACCTTGAGGTTGATTTCTGACCAGATAGCCCAAGTTCTACCCTTGGCTCTGCCACTTGCCAACTATATGACCTTGGGTAAGCTCTTTAGTGGCTCTCAGGCTCTATTCTGTTCATCTATATCATGAGGATAAAAATACCACTTGTATGTCGTGACAAGTAAATAAGAAGATCAATATGAAGGTCTTAGCACAGCACTTCTTAACACAGAGAAAGGTTTAGGTAAGTGGAAATAATGACAGCAATATAGAACACCTGTTCCCGCCATTAGAGGGCAGGTTTTCAAAGAATTCTGAAAATTCAGAACGAATCAACTATCGCACAGCTGCAATTTCTACTTACAACAATAGGTGGCAATAGTACCATATCTATGTAGCACGGTGCTGATTTGTTTTTTTTTGTTTTTGTTTTTTGTTTTTTGTTTTTTTTAATAGCATTCCCTTTCAGCTTTCTTCCCCAGGAACAGCAGCATTTTCCCCTTGATCTTTTAAAAAATGTTTATTTATTTTTTGACAGAGGGAGAGAGAGCAAGCGGGTGTGGGGGGGTGGTAGAGGGGGCAGGGGGCAGCGGACGGGGCAGAGAGAAAGAGAGGGAGAAAGACATCCCAAGCGGGCTCCACACTGTCCACGCAGATCCCGATGCAGAGCTTGAACTCACAAACTATGAGACCATGAGCTGAGTTGAAACCAAGAGTCAGACGCTCAACTGACTGAGCAAACCAGGCACCCTTTCCCTTGATCTTTTAATTTCTGTTATCCCTTTCTAGTTTCTTAGGCTGTTTTCAGAAGCATAACAGTAAATTACACTGAAAGCTTGGACTGCAAGTAACTTGGTCTACAAGTGTTATGCAAGACAAGCAAGCATTTCTGATAAATTTTAACGAGTGAAGTTTTGCAATACGAGTAGTACCTGACGCCGAATGTCACATGATCGCAACTGAGCCAATGTTCTTAAAATTTGCTTTGACATACAAGTGCTTTGGATTATAGCTGTTTCTGGAACAAATTCTGCTCACACACCCAGGTGTTATTCTATTTCAATTTCTATTTTATTTTATTATTTATTTTGTATTTCTATTTTAAAATACAGACACAAATTGCCATGGGCTGATTTCCTGAAATTTTAAAATTTATTTTTGAAGTTTTGCCCTCTTTCTAATTCATTCTCTAAACTTGACTGTCTTGTTCTGCTGTGGGCATTGAAAGAAGAATATTTTACATCTGTGGACATCTTTAACTCCAAGAGAGTTTCAAGCCTCATTTTCTAGGATATCGTAGGATGTATTTATCAGAAGGAATGTTTGAAGAAAAGACTTTGAGCACGGCAAGAAGAAAACTACCAGTGGTTCTGAAATCATTCCTCAATTGCCTGATGGTTAATTCAGCAGTGATTATATTTTCCAGTTTGATTTGTGTTGTTCTCACAAACACCTTTGTAAATTTTATTTCCTATGCTATGGCCATTGGAACGAAGGGCAAGTGATTCTCTAGCCCCACTGAGAAGGCTCAGGGCTCTCTTGCATCACAAGGGTTAGAGACTTCTAAGAGTTAAAACTCAGTCCCTAAGGGTGAGAGGCTCAGTCGCCAACTTTAGGCAAACATGGGCTCGGTGCAAAATGGAATTGTGCAACCACACCCCAAAGTCTTGTTTGCAACTAGAGTTCTGTGGTCTAAGCGCAAAGAGTGGTTTGTGAGATCAACAATAGGGGCAGGGTTGGAAGCTCACACCGGCCTGGGACGTGAACTTGGAGAGCCCTACTAACGCTTCTTAGGGAAGCAGCGCAGGACCCTTGCTTTGACATATAAGTGACATACAAGTCATTCGGAATGGCATCCTAGAGCCCACTGAAAGACCCATGCTACTCAAGAGAGCACTCTACTAACAAAATAATAGCAATCGGGCTGACCTGTTGAAGCTTTCCTGTGGCAAGTGAAATCATTTTGAAACTAAATTCTTTCCTGTGTATAGAGATGGGTAAGTTTTGGGGGAGGAAAATGAACTTTGCAGAAACTGAAACATCAGGCGTTACTCATGGTACTAAATTTGGTGAAAGAGACCCAGTGGGTATCTTTGGCCTGTGAAATCCCCTTACGTATATATCAAAACAAGAGAAAGGTAAATAAATGATATGATAAAATTCTGATTTATTTGAAAATACTCATTGTTGATTCTGGTAGCCAGTTATATAATCAGCAAACACTAACAATTTAGTCTCCAAATCATGTCTCCTATTTTCTTGTGTTGGATAAAGCAATCCTGAACTCTGTTCTAACCGGGCTGTTACAGGACTTGGCTTCTTATTTCTGGTGAGCGGGAATACCGGACAATTAGCACTAAAGTGGGATACTGTCTGCTTGTTTCCAAGATACACTCTGCATCAAGTTGAGGATGTATGTCTTCTTCTTAGTTTACTAAGAGTTTGGATCAAGAATGAATGTTAATTTTAATCAAATGCCTTTTGCGTATCTATCCAAATGATCATTTGGTTTTTCTCTGAGACTTTTTTTTTTTTTTTTTTTAGTATATCTAGAAAAGAGTGACAAACAGTGCATGCGCAACAAGGGGAGACATGAGCGGGGATCAGAGGATCCCAAGAAGGCTCCTTGGATGTGGGACTGGAGCTCACAAACCGTGAGATCATGACCTGAGCCGATGTCAGCCACTTAACCAACTGAGCCATGAGGCTCCCCATGAGGCCTTTTGATAAGATGAATTCTACTGTTAATTTCCTATTATCTAACTACTCATGTATTTTGAGAATAAAATGAAAGTCATTTTGTATTGTTCTTTTTACAGAATGCTTGGTGAAATGCACTAATATTTCATTTTGGATCTCTATTTCTAGCTATATTTGTATTATATTTGCACGAATGTCGATTTGTATTTTTTTCTCTCACATTTTAACAGGTTTCTCAGCCAGGGTTATGTTGTTTCAGTAAGATACGTGAGGAAGTATTCCATCTTTTCCTATGGAATAGTTTATATTACATTCTCAGCTGATCTCCTCTGGGAATACACAAAAGTATTTGCCTTTATATCTAAGACTGCCATGTTTTTTAGAAGTACTATTCTGACCACATTTTCTGTCTTCTATGCTGTTTGGACACCTAAGTTGTCTATTTCTTGGCTCAGTTTTGGTCATTTACATTTTCCTAGTGAATTCTGTCTTTCATTGTGATTTTTACATTTTATTAAGTGAGAATTATATCGCATCATCTCATGTGAATCGGTTTCTGTAACTCTGTGGTACAATGGATTTTTGTATTCCTTGTGCATATTTCTACTTTTCCTTTTTTCTTCACTACAGGTGTATTCATTTTACTGATATGCTTCTATTTAAAACGGCTTACAGCTTATTGAGTAAAATACATGGCCTTTGGAATTTTCCTGTTGTTCACATTCTCCATGAACAGTAGTTTCCTGTCTTCAAATAACATCCTACTCTGAAGAATTCTAACATGTGTACCCAGGCAATGAATTACAACAACAGTTTTACAAATAGGAAGGCTGAAGTCAAGAGAGGCCTTTTTGGCAAGTCACAGGAGAAATCAAAACACAACTCCCAGGGCCGGCGCTTTCCTTGCACTTGAAGTATGGGCCAAGCCCAGATAACAAGGACTGATAATAGCAGTCAGATCATTTCTAAATGGAGTTTGGCTTCACAAAGAGAACAAGTGAGTTTCCTTCTCCTCCAAAATGACTTTTTGGGTAAGTGGTATGAGTCGTTCTGAGAAACAAACCCTGAGGTATAATTTTCTGGGAGGGAAGGGCTCGTTTAAATAAGAACATTATGCCACAGTAACATGACTAAGGAACTATGTGAGTAAAAAACCCCAGGCACTGTCCTTCTGAGCCAGACGATTGTTGCAAAGTGTAGAGATACTTCCTTATCTTGAATGAAGTTAGCTCAGGAATATTACTCAAGTGCCAGACAAAATTATCTAGGGACTAGGGTCGAAGCCAAATCCTGAGATTGAAGACAACGTTAAGACATTGTCTACCTTTTAACACTGAAGGTGTGCTATGCTATCATTCAGGGGCTTTGCAATCACGTATTTGCTCAAGTCAAAGAATCGCTTTCAAATATTCCAATTTAAAATCTTTCTATCCAATAAACCACCCCTAAAACTTTGAGTCACTTTTATTGTGGCAGTAACAATTCTGTGCTAAATTGTAGGTTCTCCGAAGAGAATAAAAGGACTGACATTGGAACACATGAATTCTGAGTCCAAGGACAGTTAAAGACAACAAATAGCTGTCTCAATTTTAATGAGCCAATGAACATGAAAGCATTTCAGAATGTTACTTATCTATATACCCGAAGGATAGGAGAAGAGGATATTGAAGAGATATCTACACTCCCATGTTCAATGCAGTGCTATTCACAATAGTCAAGACATGGAAACAACCTGCCTGTCAATGAATAAATGTAAAAAGAAAATGTGGTGTCTTTATGTACAGTGGAATATTATTCAGCCATGAAAATAGAAGGAAATTCTGCCATTTGCAACAGCATGAGGGCATTCACTTAGCATTATGCTAAGTGAAATGAATCAGAGAAAGACAAATACTATATAATCTCACTTATATGCGGAATTTTTAAAAAGTCAAACTTACAGAAATAGAGAGTCGACTGGTGGTCACTAGGGTCTAGGGGGAGGGGAAAATGAGATGTTGGTCAAAGAGTGCAAACTTCCAGTTATATGGTGGATAAGTTCTAGGTATCTGTAAGCCCATCATGGTTATAGTTAACGATGCTGTATCACGTTCTTGAAAGTTCATAAATCTTTCTTTTTAATTTTTATTTTTGAGAGAGAGAGAGGCAGAGTGGGAGTGGGAGAGGGACAGAGAGAGAGGGAGACACAGAATCCGAAGCAGGTTCCAGGCTCTGAGCTGTCAGCACAGAGTCCCACGAGCCAAAGTTGGTCGCTTAACCAACTGAGCCACCCAGGGGCCCCAAAAGTCTGTAAATCTTAAACGTTTTTACCACACACACGAAAATCATAATCATGTGAAATGACGGAGATGGACCTTATTGTGATCATTATCTTTCAATATGTAAGTTATCAAACCATCACATTGCACTCCTTAAATGTAGGCAATTTTACATGTTGCTGTATTTCAGCACAACTAAAATAATTCCCGTCCGTCACTGGTTCTACAGTTTCAACACCTTTATTACCCTGCCAAGTCCCCCTTCAAGTATTTTGGGAAAATTCCGGAGTGTGTATCTCAGAATTCACGCCAATCTGTCCCTAGTCCTTTCTCTTCAGGTCTGATCTTTGCCAGCTGGTGTCATCGGTATCTACCTGGGCATGCAAACTTTTTTCCCGGAAGTTGTTATATTGCCTTTCAGCACCACGCTCAGAATTCCCATTGTCGTTTCCACTAGGATATCCGTGAGAATGCCTTCCTCCACTCTTTTTGCCTCATTTTTACTGAGATATAATTAACATGAAACATTGTGTGAGTTTAAGGCGTACAACATGTTGATTTGATATA
This sequence comes from Proteles cristata cristata, assembly GCA_017311185.1. Classification (NCBI taxonomy): domain Eukaryota; kingdom Metazoa; phylum Chordata; class Mammalia; order Carnivora; family Hyaenidae; genus Proteles; species Proteles cristata. Next base: position 148,094 of record JAESUZ010000752.1, read on the forward strand.
CTTATATACTACAAAATAATCACCCCTACAGCGATAGCTACCACTTTGATCACATCACATAATTACCATATACTTTCCTATATAGTTCAGGTGAGAACATTTAAGATCCACTCCTTTAGCAACTTTCATGTGTATAGTACAGTATTGTTAGCTATAATCACCATACTGTATATTAGATCCTCAGAACTTATTCATGCTATAACTGGAAGTTTGCATGCTTTGACCAACTTCTCCTTACTTCCCATACCCCACCCCAGGCCCTGGCAACCACCATTATACTCTCTATGAGTTTGGGTTTTTGAAGATTCCACATATAACTGAGATCATATAGTATTGATCTTTCTCATCTGACTTATTTCACTTAGTATAATGCCCTCAAGGTCCACCGATGCTATGGCAAATGTCTAGCTTTCTCACGGCTGAATAATATTCTCTTGTATGTACATCCCACATCTTCTTTATCCATTCATCTGTGAATGGACACTTAGTTGTTTCCATATTTTGGCTGTTGTAAACAATGCTGCCATAAATATGCCTCCCCCTGGACCTTTACAAGTCTACTTGTTTGGGGGCACCTGGGTGGCTCAGTGAGTTAAGGGTACGACTTTGGCTCAGGTCGTGATCTTACAGTTCATGAATTCAAGCCCCATGTCAGGCTCTGACAGCTTGAAGCCTGGAGCCTGCTTCAGATTCTGTGTCTCCCTCTCTGTCTGCCCCTCCTCTGCTTGTGCATGCACGTGGACTCTCTCTCTCTCAAAAATAAATAAATGAACATAAAAAACAGAAGTCTACTTGTTCACTGGGTGTCAAAATAGTCGCTTAACTGCCACTGTGTTACAGAGGTTGAGTTATGTTTTTTATTTATAGTTTCTATCATTCAGAATAGGGTTCAGAGGGGCTAGGCTAGAAGACAGTTCCCTCAAACAGATGATACTCACTGTTTTCAAAAGTGCCCCATCCTCTAATATCTAAGGGAACCTTTACTATTTGGAGTCCCTCTCTTTCAACTTCTTTGAGTTTCACCCAAACTCTTAAGCAGCAAACTTGTGATGGGAAAGCCCTACGCCGATGTCCCCCTTGTTACTTTGACGCTTGTCTGGAGGCTCCCTCCCCCAGCCTTTGCACTCACTTCAAAAAGTGACAATCATGGTGTAAAGCAGGGTTTGCAGGCCAAATCCGACACATGACCTGTTTTGTACAGGTTTCAAGTTAAGAATGTTTTCTAGAGGCGCCTGGAATGGCTCAGTTGGTTAAGCGTTCGACTTGGGCTTCAGACATGATCTCACAGTCTATGAGCTCAAGCCCCGTGTTGGGCTCTGGGCTGACAGCTCAGAGCCTGGAACCTGCTTTAGATTCTGCATCTCCCTCTCCCACTGTCACTCTGTCTCTTCCTCTCTCAAAAATAGATACATGTTAAAAAAAAAAGAGAATGTTTTCTACATTTTTAGGGGCACCTGGCTAGCTTAGTCAGTAGAACATGAAACTCTTGATCTCTAGTTTGTAAGTTCGAGGCCCGCGTTGGGTGTGGAGATTGTTTAAAAATAAAATCTTAGCGGTGCTTGGGTGGCTCAGTTGGTTAAGTGGACTTCAGCTCAGGTCATGATCTCACAGTGTGTGGTTTCGAGCCCTGGGTCGGGCTCTGTGCTGACAGCTAGCTCAGAGTCTGGAGCCTGCTTTGGATTCTGTGTCTCCCTCTCTCTCTGCCCCTCCCCCACTCATGCTCTGTCTCTCAAAAATAAAAATTATAAAATTTTTTAAAATAAAATCTTAAAAAATGTCTTCTACAGTTTTAAATGATTGAAAAACATTTTTAAAGTTTAATAAAAGAATATTTTATGACATATGAAAATTATATGAAATTCAAATTTCATGTCTGCAAATAAAGTTTTATTGGAATACAGCCACACTCATTTGTTTGCATATTGTCTATTGCTATTTTCCTGCTACAATTACAGACTTGAGTGGTTGCAACAGAGACCACATGGCCTATAAAATCCAATACATATTAGCAACAGTTTACTAACTCCTGGTTTAGAGCATGGACCCTGGAGCTAATCTGCTCAGGGATTGAATTTAGTTCTGCCACTCACTAAAAATGTGGGCAATATCTTAACATGTTCTGGGCCACACTTTCCACATTTGTAAGGGGGAGGGAGGAGTGACAATAATAGTTCTATTTACCTCATTAGGTTGTGTGAGGATTAAACAAGCTGATTTAGATTAGTGCCAGGCACAGGCCATGAATATTAATTCTTATTGTTACCCTAAACCTAGTGACCATGGAGAATCTGTCTGGTATTAAACAAAAATTCTGGATCAAATGTTTGTTCCCTAACTGACCATGAAGTAATAGGAAGAAAAATCTGCTGACAATGACAGTCATCTAAACAGTATAGTCACAGTGTCACAGTTACCAAGGGGCTGCAGAATGTCCCAAACAAAGGTCAAATGTAGGCATTTAACTTCCTGCTTTTTGACATTGTCCAGCAATCCCAACAACCAAGTGTAGTTTTCTTTTGAAGAAGGTTGAATAAAAATTTCCATTTTTAATGTTCCTTTAAAGTCATTTTCCATCCAAAATATAATTTTATATAGTTACAATTATATTACGGCATACACAGTTTAATTATTGTAACTTAAGCTTACATTATAACTCTTCCACATTGCTTTTTAGCTTTTATCACCTTTTGCTTTAAAGCATTTAATGAAGATAAAGTTTTAACACACATAGGAACTTTTCAAGATATGTATATAAATATAGTTTTGAAAATTCAAGTGTTTTTATTGCTCCTCACGCTGAATATTGATCCAATTTTCATCAAGCTAATAATGACTTCAAATTGCTTGTGTCATCAACTTCTTCCAAAGGTGAACTTGAAGCGCATTTAGATATTTGCAACAAAGAGCATTCCAGAAACAAAACTAAAAAGCTTTTTGCTGTGTTTGCGAAGAGGGCGAAAGCGCTTACCAAGCATCAATCTCAGGATGATGAGGATGAGGGTACGGCTAGCATTAGGGAGCTGACTGTGATCTCCACTCATCAGAGAAAGTGGATCTACCACACACCATGGCAGAGCCAGGAACAGACCCAAAGATGTTCACCAGATAAATCATTTGGGGGGCCAGAGAGTAGATAGTAATGTGAGTTTTTAGGGCCTATGAAAAAAAATGCTTCTAGGGCTGTAGGGATCCATCCTCCTTTGTACAGTTTAGGTCAAGGGTCCAAATGACAATGCATCACCCTGCACCTGACTTACCTGGAACCACCTTGTCCTAAAGCTAAAGCATTTGCTCTTAGAAGACTTCAAAGTGGTGATTAGAGCCAATTACATTTTTCCACCTTTTTTTTTTTGTTATTCTAGCAATTACACTCACTCATACATAGGCTCATCCAGAAAAAAAAAGGAGAGAGAAAGAAATAGAGAGAGACATGTTCTTTAACAGAGTCCATAGCTTTTTTCAGAAAAGCAATCAAGTCAGCCAGATTTGGTGAAATAAACCTTGTAATCAATGGAGGAAGTGAGCCCTTGCCAATTGTCTTCACATCCATCTACTCTCTTAGGCATTGTAAGGAATAGTCACAATCTTCATATCAAAATAGCCTCCCAGTTCAAATTCACTTCTCCTCATTTTTTTCTCCAAGGGACCTTCAAGAAGAGTATGCTAGTGCTGTGAGTGCATAAACGTGTTTATATTTGTGTGGGTTTTGCAGTCTGGAGTATCAAAGCTTGTGGGATATGCCTAATGTTTCTTCTGAAAAGATATCAGAGGGAAAAGAAAATGATATTTCTGGGAATCATGCTCTTATTCCACCTACCCATCTAGTTGACTCTCTAATTTTAAGCCTAATTTTAATAAAAGACATTGAATAGTTCTGCTTCTATGATTTCAATGGACTTTCAAATTGGGATTTAACCGTTGGATGTAACAAAGTGGGTAGACCTCAGTCTTCAGAGGAAAAAGAATAAATGTGCTGAAGGTTGTAATTAAAATTTTCCGTTTGCCTCCAGCCCTCTTAACGCAATTATTGTCAAACTTGAAATACCCAGTGCCCAAATTCAAACCTCAAGTTTTGCAAAAAGCTTTCACTGTAAGTGGAGGGGGAGGGAGGGGATGCGGTGGCAGCTGAAAACATTCCAGAAAAGGCAGCCGAAATCATTTTGGTAGAAATCCGGTTCCACTGGATGCATACTGAACACTCTGATGTGTATTAAATTCAAAGAGAACATTTGGTCACACAATTTCCTTGAACAGAGACAACTGAAATAAATTCGTGAAGTCCCCATTCTAGAATGCAAATGCTTCAGCTCCTAGGAGTCCACGTGGAGGAATCCCTGAGGAAGGGATGACAAATTAAGTCCTAAAGAAATAACAAAGGAAAACTTCAATACGGAGCAACTTGGATATATTCACCAGTTGCTCAAGCCCCCAACCTGAGAGTCATTCTTGAGCTGTTTCGTTTATCACACCCAAGGACAAGATCCAAGTTCTTGGGGGCCTGAAGCATATACAGTGGGGCTCTTAAGGAAAAAGACAAAACATAACACCAAAGTATTTTTGTCTTTGTAGACTTTCCAAATACAAGCTAATGAAAGGACCCAGAAGCCTCACAGTGAATTCCCTGCCATGCACACTACACTACCATAACGGTACTGGTTCTGACTTCAGTATATGTTAAGGATCCAATTTCTTTTCCATTTTGTGCTTGAACTACTAAAATATTCCTATGCCTTCCTTGGGCCTCTGTTCATCCCATAGGCAAGCAAATGAGATCGTTTTGGAGGGTGGGCTCAAAACCCTCCAACCTTCTCTTCTATTGTTCTATGTAAGCCCTTATGCTTTTCAGGGTCCTGCTCTATCTGGCCACCCTGTGCCTCTTGGACCAAGTTTCCTTCCACACTTGCCTACTTACTCCTTTCTTACAAAGCAGGATTCCTTGCTCTTTTGGGAGCCCACTAAACTTGCCTCTAGGCCTTTGTTGTTACCCTGGAATCCTTTCCTCTGGTCTGTTCTTCAATGTCACCTTTGCAGGCTACTCAGTATAAAACAGCAGCACCCCTCTCCCAACCTCTTAGCCTCCTAGCTTCGGATTTTTCTCTACAAACTTAGTCTCATTTGGCATACATTTGTTTGCCTCTCCTCTGTCTTCCAGACTGTAGGCTCTGTGAAGGTAGGGATTTTCCTTTATTCACTGCTGGGCCCCAGGACTCCTAACAGGCCCTTAATAAACATTTGGAGAAAGAAGAAGAAATTATCTAACCTGGGAAATTGTTAATCATGATGTCATTGGCAGAGAAAGAAAAATTATTTTCAAGGATATGGTAGAGTGCCTTCTGGTTGTTAAGCCTAAAGCGACAGAGATTTAAATTATCATTACACTTTGTGAATAAATACCTATCTGTTGGTGGAGAAGAGAGTAAGCCCTAGGAATTAGCCACCTAGAACAGGACCTTTTTCTTTTTTTTTTTTTTTAAATTTCGGATCTGGTTTTGCAAAAGCTACTGAAGTTAAAATGCACTAATTGTTCAGTCAAGTTTTACTTTATTTTACCAAGTTAAGCAGTAACTTAATTAGCACGAAGTTAAAAGTAACTTTCTTTCCTGTTCCCAAAAGGCAAGAAAAAAAATTCACAGACTGCAAAGACAAAACAGTTTCTTTCTTTCGGTATTTTCTCAGACCCGGAACACAAATCGGCTGGACATTTACTCTGGGATTTTACTTCTCCCGTAAAGCAGCCAAGCGCCCCGCCCTCCAGGTGCCTCGGATCCCATCCTCATTCCCGAGTCTCTCTAGAAGGAAGTGAGTTCCAGAAGGGAGGTTTCGGAGGGCTCCCGGTGTGGCCATCCCTGCGTTGGGCCGTTGGTCAAATCTATACGGCGATGAAGGACAAGCGTGTCCCGGGTGTGCCCTGTCCCCCTCTCCGCATGGATGCTCTTCGGCCTGCTGGTGTCTTGGGAAAGGGAGGGCCTTGGGGCGATCCTTTCCCTTGAGCACAAGAGTCTGAGTCTCTTCAGCTGGGGAGGGGTCCCGGTGTTTGGAAGGTACCGGGTTTCCAAGTTAAGGCTGTAAAGACTTTCCCCACCGAAGCTCCCCTAGGAAGCTGACCCGTTCGAGGAGCCCGGCTCCCTCGCCTCCGGTCTCCACTTACCCGGAGACAAATATACCTGCTTTGAAAGCTGTAAACGGTGGCCCCGGGGGATCGCGTCTGCCCTGGAGCCCGGCTTCCTGCCCCCTCGCCCTGTCGGTGTCAGTTAAAGCTCCAGGGGGTGAATGCAGTAGTCAACTGCTCATTCATTCAACAAATATTTATTGAGCGCCCGCCGAGTGCCAGGCACCGGGGGTGCCCGGGGCCCAGCAAGCCGCTGGCGGATGCATGCTGGCTGCCCCCGGGCGCGGCGCGCTCAGCCGGGGCGACCCCGCGCTCCGCGCCCGCCCGCCGCCCGCCTGGGTGGGCCCCGCGCCTCCGCCCCTCCCGACGCCCCCCGGGACCCAGCCTCCCGGGTTTAATCCGGGTGAGGAAGGCGGGGAAAAGAGCCAAACTCCGAGAGGAAAAAAAAAAAAAAACCAGAACAAGCCGAGCCCAGTCGCCCCGGGCAGCCGCTCCCGGGAAGTGCGCGAGGCGGAGCCGGGAAGAGCGCGGAGCCCCGGGGCGGGCGGGAGAGGCCGGGCGCCCGCGGGTCGGGGCGCGGGCGGCCCCGGGCGGGCGGAGGGCGCGGCCGGCGGGGGCCGGGGCGGCGCCGGGAGGGGCGCGCACGGCGGCGCGGCCGCCCGGCCCAGCAGGTGACCGCCGGCCGGGGCCGAGCCGGAGCGAGTGCCGTGCGGGGCGGCGCGGCGGGCGGACGGCTCGCGGGCCCGGCCAAGTTTGCCGGAACATGGCGGAGGAGTCCGGGACGCGCGGGAGCGCGGCGCGGCGGCGGCCCGGGCCCCGGGAGCTGTAGCCGCCGCCGCCGCCGCCGCCGCGGGGCGGGTCGCCGCCATGGCCCGCTGGATCCCGACCAAGAGGCAGAAGTACGGGGTCGGTGAGTGCTCGCCCCACCCCGGCTGCCGCGGAGTGCGCGGGAGCGGCCCTGCCTCGCGCAGAGTGGGGCGGCGGACGCCGGGCCGGTGGTACGCGCGCTGCTGTCGCGGGCGCGGTCGGGGCTCCGCTCCCGCGGCGGCCGTTCCGCGTTGGGGACGTCGCTCCGGATTTGGGAAATCGGAGTGCGCTCGGGCTGCGGGGCTGGAAATCCGGCTCCCGAATCCAGAGCGCCAGCGCCTGGCACAGTGGAGACCTCAGAAAGAAAAAAAAAAGAAAGAAAGAAAAAGTCAAACAAACAAAAAGAGAGCGTTCGCCTACTGTTGGTTTGGGGCACCGGGCTGAGCGCTCGCCTTTTCCCTCCCCATCCTTGCGGTTTCATTGAATAGTTTCTAAACTTGCCGCGGTCGGCGGAGCCGCGGTGCCGCTCGCGGACCCAGGGCTTTCTGCCTTCTCCCTCCCTGGGTTCTCCCTGATGCCCCCGAGTGAGGAGTCGGGGTTGGAAAGCCGCGTGTCCCCCGTCCCTCCTAGGGACTGGGGCTCTCGTAACAGCTGGAAACTGAATGGGCAACCGAAGTGATGGGGTGGGGGTGAGGGGAGAGAGGAGGTGTGTGACCAGGGGACGGGGTGCCGCCCCCGGGGGCTGATCGTGCAGACGCGCGTCCTCAGCGGAGCGTGCGCGCAGCGGGTGGGAGACTGCCTTCCGCGCCTCGGGTGTCATCGTGGGAGAAGATCAGGGTATTTTAGTGAGAAAACTTCGGCAGGTCCTGGCTCGCCACTTGGCAATCCTAACAGCGGTGGGGTTGCTGTGGCGTCGTTTGGACCCGAAACACTGGCTGTGCCTGGTTTTGACCCGGCTGAAAAACCGTGTGGTCCTTGCAGCGTTTATCCGGGAGTGAGGTTGCTGAGGTCTCGTGGAAAGACTGCCCTTCGCGGGGCGATTCCCCAGAATACACACAGTGGTGCGTGTTGAGGATTTTCTCACTTCCTCTCAAGTTCATTCATTTGTCCTATTTGTACTTTAATCTTATAATTGAGCCCCGTCCCTGCCCCCACTTTTTCCTCACCACGCCGGTTGGTCGGGAGCGGTCCCTGAACCTAGTCTCTGCTTCCGTGCTATTCTGTGCTTTCCGACAGTGAAGTCCTTTTCAGAGACCTCTAGCAGCCTCTAGGTGCTTTGCAACACTAACCACGAGGCAGTTACAAAAACAACAGACCGTCTCGCATTTACTATATAGTGTTCTTAGTTGTGACTCTTTGTGTGTGTATGTACCTGTATATATAGTAATATATGCTGTGTGTGTTTATCTGTAATTGCCTCTATTACAAAACAACTTTTTCCCCCCTCTTAAATTTTATTTAGAATCATTGTACTCTTTCTTTGGCTAAGGCTCAGAAATGAGTGGGTGTTTCTTCTGCATGACACTGCCTGGTCCTAATTTGGTCCTGAGGCTTCAGACAAGTGCCAGTTAGTAAGTAGCCAGTAGTTAAATGGGAGTGAAATGATCGAAATAGATGGAATCAAGGTCTTTATGTTTGAGTGTTACAGAATACTACTAAATTAAAGCATATTTAGCAATGCCTGATTAATTCCTGCCTACAAAGTTATCGCTTCTAATTTTGTTTAACAGGATCCCAACTATCATGACTTTCATGTAATGAATGCAAGCACACCCCCTAAATGGTTTTTTGGTTTTTTAAAGTTTATTCACTTTGAGAGAAACAGTGCAAGTGGGGGAGGGGCAGGGAGAGAGGGAGACAGAGAATCTCAAGCAGTCACCTCACCCACAATGGGGCGTCCCGGGGCTCGAACCAACGAAATCTCAAAAGGTCCTGACCTTAGCTGAAACCAAGAGCCAGATATGTGAACGACTGAGCCACCTGAGCACCCCCCAGATGTTTTAATTGACATAGTCATAGCGAATATGACATGTTTTCTTTCTATGTTTTTTCCTGCCCTGCCTGGGATCTGGCTACCCAGTTATTTATCATCAGTCAAGAAGAGTATTTGAATTGCATTTCCAGAGCAAAAGTCGTAGCAAAATTACCCCAGGATATAATTTGGCACACTTATTTTACCAGACATAATAGATTCTGATTAATCTTGCCTTGACAAAAGGACCCACTGTTAGGACAGATTAGATGAGAAGATAAATCACCATTGTTTATTCCTAAAACTCTGCTGTTGTTCATAACACCTCCCTCCCTGCTTGGAAGTTTTCCTTGGCCTACAGGGTAAAGTCTAAATTGAGCCCAGCTTTCAAGGTTATGATAATCTGGTTCAACCTGACTCCACCAACCTTATCTCTCATGGCTTCTTTCATCAACTCACCACTGCAGACACTGCCCTTCTTTCCTCTTGTGCAATATGCCTGGGAGTCTCTCCTTTGGGACTTTGCTCCCTTCTACCCTCTGCCATGCAGAGGGCCCTCCCACTTCTGCACCATCCCTAGTCCAGCTTTTCCTCAGGGCTCACATCCATTGTCACTGCCTCCTCCAAGTTTGGTATCCTCCAGACCTTCCCAAACCTTCAGGCCTCTCCTTAGAGTCATTCCTTTGAGCCATACTTTGTTAAGCATCCTCTTATCCTTGGGTTCAATGAATCGGGAAGGTTCTGGTTTTGTGTCCCGGTAGCAATACCAGGTATAGAGCATGTGTTCATAACTGCTTGTCCTTGGTGTTAAGGTGATGGTGTGAAGCCCTGACCTAATTTCTATGATGATGTAGTGTAGTGTCTCAACCCCCTTTCCCCCGCCAGTCCACCACGATATGACTTATTTTGTTCAGTTAAATGTGTGAAGTGACAGCCTTCTGTCTGTCTTTATCTTTGCAAGTAAAAAAAAAAAAAAAATGCTGTTGCATGAATAAGGAAGCATAGAGTAAGCAGACTCATTTAAATATAATTGGGAAAATTGGCTTCTTGGACTTTTCTGGGGATAGTTATCACTTATAAGTGTCTGCTGGTCAGATTGCGTTTCTGGGTGAAGGAAACAATATGATAGTCATTTTGAAGTGTTTTAATGACTCATAGCTCCTCTGTGTGAGGGTAGCGCTTTGCTCTCAATTTGAATTTTGCCCAGTGAAGTTAGCAGCCTCCACTCTTATATTATCTTGGTGCCACTGTTGACGGCTCCTGACATAGCCTAGATTTTTCTATGGGGACTGAAATGCAATCTGTCTGGGCTTTCTTAGTTCTTAAACACAGCTCTGTTGGCTCAGTCTCTAGCATTAGGAGGGCCTAAATGACCCATGTGTGTTATCTGCGTCATCAAGTGAGAGCACTAGTAGACTTCTTTAAAGTTCCAGTCCGTTAGTATCCCAGTGCAAAGTGCTCTGTGCCAAGTGCTTAAAGACAGGTGCTCTTCCCTTAGCCACAGAAAATTCTCTTTTCTTCCTTCCTTTTCTTTCTTGCTATCTTTTTCTTTATTTTTTTTTCTTTCTGTTTTGAATGTTTTTCTGTTTGAGGATATGTGGGTATAAACACTTTTATTTAGATTTAGTTTTTTTCCCCCTAAAGTGTATTTACTTGTTTTGAGATAGAGTCTATGTGAGCAGGGTGGAGGGTGGGAGGCAGAGAGAAAGGTAGAGAGAGAGAATCCCAAGCAGGCCACTCACTGACATAGGGCTCAAACTCAGGAACCGTGAGATCATGACCTGAGCCAAAATCAGAGTCAGATGCTTAACAGAATGAGCCACCCAGGGTGCCCACTTTTATTTAGATTTAAAGCAAATGTTAGTGATATATATCCAGGTTCACTTTTCTGATTATGGAAAGATTTGTGTGTAAATCTATTCCAAACAAACTTATTTATATCAATAACAGTACCAGATTATGTTGATGGTGGCTTTATTTTTTTTGCAAACTAACTCATTATTGTTTGTTTATTTGTGATCTGTATCGTTATAATGTGATAAAAGGTACTGTGGGAGATTCTTTGCTTTCACCATTAGCTCTTCATCTGTTTGGTTCTGCTAGGCCGCATTAATCTAAAAGCATTTAGCTTTGTTGAGTAGACTCTCAAATGCTGGTGTAACATTGAAAACAGATTCTTGTAGCCCTTTGTTAATGCATTCAGGTGTGCTGCAGGTTCCCAGCCTATTCTTGAGGGGAGAGTCTCAGATAAATACTAGGCCAGTTTCCTTTTAAAGAGAGGAACTTGGTGTCTAAAGAGGTAAAGTGAATTTCTTAACACCAGGCAACCTTTCGATTGCATAAACTCCTTTGGCCATCTGGTTAAGCTGGCAGATTGCTCTCTTAGAATAAAGTCAAATACAAAGGATCGAAAATGAAACTCCATTGTATCAAAATACAGCTGTCGAGATATTTTTCAGAATTTGTGATGTTGTAATATATGGGTTATTAAAGCACTAGATAACAAACTCTAGTAGCAGTTCTAATAACTACAGGACTTTTGAATTAGCGATAAGCATGTATGATCTTTCAGGATACCTGCAGTAAACCAGGATAGGATCTGAAAATACCTATGATTCCAATTGGTACAAGTAGGGGTTGATTGCCTACAGTCCTCATTAAAGTAAATGCTGAGTGTCAGAAAATAGAGCTGTATCTTTTCCCCCTTTCAAGTCTGTGGATTTCTGAATTAGAACACAGACTAAGAATCCTTGGCGGAAGATCACACAGCTAATTGGTTATGGAACCAAAATAAGCAACAACAGTAACACTTGTTGGTCATCTGACTAAAGGAGGCATGATGCTGCTAGATGTACAGTTGAAGAAGTCTTTGCCCTAATGTGTTGGTGTTCTAACATTGAGGCTAAGAATATAGGGAATAGAGAATTCATATTTATGATGAATTTACTTTGTGACTGTTCTAAACCCTTTAATTCAGAAGGTTCCAGGTACACACGGGGACAGGAGGGCAGGGTCTTGGAGACATTATCGGTGGGTCCATGAGATTAGAACTTTTTTGACAGTATTGGACTGTTTCACCATACCCTCTCATGAGTATACGATACAGTGTCCCAGAGGCTACATGAAGTGTGATATTGCAGTAGATTGAAAGCTGAAGTCAGTGAGCTGCCTTTCGTGAAGGCAGACAATAAAGAGGTTTATTTACAAAGATGCAAAGCTTTGCCACGCCTAAGTGTTTTTGTTTGGAAAACTGTTTTTATTTGGAGAAATATGTATTCATAAGAAAATAGGTATTTTTGCTAACATGTACCGGGTTTACTATGATTATTTTAAATTAGCAAAATTTAAAATTTTGCTTTCTAATAGAGTAAATAGTGATAGATGTAGCCCACATAAACAGAAGCTCTTTGGGGTTCTCAGTAACTTTTAAGAGTAAAAAGGCCTTCCAAGACCAAAAAGTCTCAGCTCTGCTTCCTTACCTATTATTTCACTAAATCGAGATAATGCTTTGATTCTCATGTATTATCCCCTTTTCTGATAAGAAAACTGAGGTTGATAAAGGATGACTTTTTCATCTAGGGCCGTATAATCCATTCCATATGTTTCCCCAGACTCTAGTTGTTCATTGTTACCTTGATCACTGCACCTCTAGGCCCCCTTGTGAGGCAGCTTCATGTCTGATACCATCCATACCCATTTGCCTCCTCTGTTTTCCACTTCATCTTTTCTGTATATTGCTGCCTTTTTTTTTTTTTGCATTTTTACTTAAAACAATTATTGGAAAAGAAAATCCTACATTCCTACCATTCAAGAAGAACAGCAGCCCATGCTGTAGAAAAAAGCAACTGCAAAAATAAAGTCAACAGAAATAAAACAGTGTATTTATTAGGAGTCTGGCAAGATACTGTTACCTGTCAAGGAGGGAGGAGGCCCATGCCCGACTGAAACTTTCTCTCAGAAGTCATGTAGATTCTTATTATTTCTGGTAGTTGATGTTTTTATAAAGTGGCCAGGAACACTGACTCAGTGAATATTGAACCATTGTTCCTAGGGGAAACTCAAGATCAGGTTTTGTGAGCCTCTGGTCACATTTTCATCAGCTGGTCAGTACATAACCTTATTTTATGTCTGTTTCTGTTTAAGATTTAACGATCTTATGGGAATGCAACTGGTGCAGCCACTCTGGAAAACAATATTGAGGTTCCTCAAAAAATTAAAAATAGAACTACCGTATGATCCAGCAATTGCACTATTAGGTATTTATCCAAGGGATACAGGTGTGCTGTTTCAAAGGGGCACATGCATGCACCCCAATGTTTATAGCAGCGCTGTCCACAGTAGCTGAAGTATGGAAAGAGCCCAAGTGTCCATCCACAGATGAACGGATAAAGAAGATGTGGTATATGTATATTTATATACAATGGAGTATTACGCGACAGTTAAAAGGAATGGAATCTTGCCATTTGCAACTATGTGTATGGAACTAGAGGATATTATGCTAAGTGAAATTAGTCAGAGAAAGACAAATATATGACTTCACTTGTATGAGGACTTTAAAATACAAAACAGATGGACATAAGAGAAGGGAAGCAAAAGTAATATAAAAACAGGGAGAGGGACAAAACATAAGAGAATCTTAAATATGGAGAACAAACTGAGGGTTGCTTAAGGGCTTGTGAGTGGGGGGATGGGCTAAGTGGGTGAGGGGCATTAAGGAGACCACTTGTTGGGATGAATCACTGGGCTCTATTTCTGAAATCATTATTGTACTAACTAGGATGTAAATGAAAAAAATTTTCATTAAGTTTTTTTAATTAAAAATTTTTTTAAGTTTTAAAAAAGATTTAAAGACCTTATTTAATATACATCGTTGATCACTAAGGTTGAACTCATGGCCAACAGCACTATCTGAAGCCTCAGTGAAGCTTATCTAACCATGTATTTTCTCCATTAGACAAATCGCAATCTTATTGCACTTAGGAACACGACACAGCACTTCAGCGCTATGCATGGGGTCCATTTTAAATAGTGAAAGCATTAACAAAAAGCACAAAATGAGAAGAAAAAAGCATGGCACTAAATTTAAAACTGCAAAAAGGACACTTGTTTACCCTATGAGGACTGAAACAAAAAGACCTCTGGTCACCTCGTGGGACCTCAGGTGGGAACTTGCACGTGACCATTTGCCCCTCTGCACACGTCTGAGAGTGACCGTGCATGCGCCACAAGTATTCATTTGGTGCTACAAATACATTTTAGTAAAAGGGAGGACGTACAAATCCAGAATTTGCAAATAATAAGCATCAACTGTAGTTAGTTAGATAAAAAAAAGAATTAAGAATGGAATCACTGTTCAAATCATCCCTCCCTAGATCCTTCTGAGGACCCCAGCTTAAGGCACTACTTACTGTCTTGCCCACCCTTTGCCTGCCCGCACCTCTCAATGTCGATTGACACTTCTCTCTACTCTCTTCATATGATCTAATTGTCCTATTTATTTATTTGTATTTTTAAAATGTTTTACTTATTTTGAGAGAGAGAGCATACACGCAGGCAGAAGAGGGGCAGAGAGAGAGACAGAGATGGAATCCCAGGAACCATGAGATCATGACCTGAGCCGGAACCCAGACAGACACTCTTCTCACTTAGCCACCCAGGCGCCCCTGTCCTATTTATTTATTTGTGTTTACTGCCTGTCTCTTGTCCTAGAATGTAAAGTTATGAGGACAGGAATTTTGTCTTTTTCATCAGTGAACTCCAGGCCTGGGAGAAGCACCCAGCACATGGCCAGCACTCCATAAATAAATGATGAAGTGATATATGAATGCTGAACCCTTTGTCTACCTAAATGTGTCTTGTCTGCCATAAGAAGGAGTTTTCTCCAGGCCATGGAATATACTGCCATATGCATCCTTCCGATGAGATGTCATCAAAAATGGTGGGAAAAGGAACATTTAAATAATAGATAAAATAGATTTAATAAGTTGCTTAAGCAGAGGGGGTGTGTGATCATTGTGGTGTGGGAGAGGAATTGAAATCTTAAATGATGCCTTTTTGGATAGCAAGGGAAAATGGGAATAGTTCTCCCCCCACACCACCCCCCACATTTCCTCTCCTGCCCCTCCTCTATTTCCTCCACCTCTTTCTCCTCCTTTTCCTCCTCCTTTTCCTCTGCCTCCATTTTTGGAGGCTTCCAGGAGGAAGGTGCATTGTAGGATTGGCTGAATGGAAAGAAAAAGCTTGACCACTGTGGTAAATAGGGTTTAGGAGGTTCTGAGTCATTGGATTAGCGCTTTCATGAGCACGTGTCAAGAGAGAAAACAAGATGAAATCTAGTGAAAGAAGCAAAGCTTTTGTTTTTTATTTTATTTTTTTTATTTTTTGACTTTTTTTCATCTAATAGTTTAATTTTTTTTTAAATTGTTTATTGTCAAGTTGGTTTCCATGTAACACCCAGTGCTCATCTCCACAAGTGCCCTCCTCCATGCCCATTCCCCCCATCTGCCCTCAGTTTGTTCTCAGCATTCAAGAGTCTCTCATGGTTTGCCTCCCTCCCTCTCTCCCACTTTTTTTCCCCCTTCGTCTCCCCATGGTCCTCCGTTAAGTTCCTCCTAATCCTCCTATACGTGCAAACATATGGTATCTGTGGAAAGAAACAAGGCTTTTAAACACATTTGTTCCTTCCTATTACAAAGAAGAGTTGAGGTCCATTACAATAAGCACAGTATATACTGTACACAAGGTAATAACAGGAAAAGATAAGGAATCACAAGTAATATCGAGACGAAAAAGTAATTTAGAGTACTGGCTTTGCAGCAAAGGGGGCAGATTTAGTTGTACAGATTTACAGATGGCTTTTTGTGGTGGTTGTGCCTTTCAACTTAAATTAATTTGTGGGTTCTCCTCATCTAAAAATTGCGACAGTTCTCATTGTAATGCAGTTTTCCATGAAGGGAAAATTTTCCAGCTTCTCGTTTGTTCCCAGCAATATTCAGTTTAACAACACTTACCACTCTGCACATAGGAAATATTTTAGTACTGTCAAAAGAATAAAAAAAAGGAACACAGATCAATTCTATTCCTACTTATTTAAATTGAAAGTTATAATAGAATTGTAACAGAATTTGACCTGTATCTGTGGCCCAGGAACTTGACCAAGGTGACATAGTTTGTTCTTCACTAAATGTTTGCAAGGAGGGAAAAGTAGTTTTCTCCCTCGTCAAATAGGTAAAACCACTCATGAAATGTCTACTGTCTGTGGGTGTTAAAGGTGGGACAAATCCTTTGGGAGCCCTTTGACATTGGTTTATAAGTAGCTTCCAGCATTCTCCAGGAATAATGGGCTTTTCTTTTTAAGTTTAAGAAAGTGCTTTTGAGATCAAGCTGAGAAATGATTTTGATGTAGAGATTTGGGGGAGCAAGGGAAAGCAGAGGAGGGCTGTGTTAATTTTATTTTTCACATGAGATGGCCAGGCCATGTCCTCCGGGAGCCTGGGCTGGCAGTCGGCACTCCGCTGGTTGTCTGAATTGCTGGCAACCAGCTCCCAAGCAAGAGACAAGAGTGGTCTTTGTCCTTCACAGAGCTCTGTGCCCTCGCAAAGCTGCTATTGTTCCAGTGGCTTAAGATTCATGGATCCACCTTTCCAGATTGTGCCATTTTCTCCTGCCTTCCCACACCCCATTAAACTCTGGGACCGTCCGGGTCACATGCCAAAGTTGGACCCCCTAGATGCCCTCCCAAAGCATGGAGGCAACTAGTCTCTTATCTTTGACAATAACTTGAGGAAAAGGAATTGTAGCGAGAGACATTTCCTCTTGAAAATAGCTCTTTGCTGACTCAGCCAAGGTGAGGTGCATCCCATCCACTGGGTTTTACATGTGTACCTGGGGCAAGATATGCCGTACTTTCATGAGCCTGAAACAATACGGTTCTCGCTCCTCTGACTTTCCTGCTTGAGACTGGTTATAAGTCACCACATGGTTATAGAAATCCAACAGCTTTGCCCTTTTGTATGTAGAATTATGAGCTATTAAGGGCTAGATTCTGTCTGTATCACCTCTTGGCTAACACCCTCATTTCATTGGAAAAATATGCCCTGGAGGTAGAAAGTGATTAACTGGAATCACACCGCTCCTAGCAAACGTGGGTTTCAGACTGCTGACTTCAGGCTGCTTCCTTTCTCTTTATAACTGGAGTGCACATGTCTTTCTATGTCTTATATGTCTACTTAGGGGTCTGACAAGTCACTGTATCCTGCACAATCCTAAAGGGAAAATGCCTGTCTTTTTTTCTAGGTGGAGGTTTTGGTGTAATAAGATCTACCTATTAGATCATCTTCTCCCTCTTTTTATTGAGATAGAATTGGCACATAACATGATGGTAACTTCATGGGTACAACGTCAAGTGTATATATGATGAAAGGATCACCACAGTGAGTCTAGTTAACATCCGTCACCACATATCGTTAGAAATTTTTCCTCGTGATGAGGGCTTTTAAGATGTACTCTCAACTTCCAAATATACGATACAGTATTATTTTTTAATTTTTGTATTATTTTAAAAGATATTTATTTTGAGAGAGAGAGAGAGAGAACATGAGCTGGGGACGGGCAGAGAGAAAGAGGGGGAGAGAGAATCCCAAGGAGGCTCCATGCTCTCAGTGCAGAGCTTGATGTGGGACTGGAGCTCACGAACCGTGAGATCATGACCTGAGCCAAAATCAAGAGTTGGATACTTAACCTACTGAGCTATCCAGGTGCCCACACAATAGAGTATTATTAGCTGTAGTCATTATGCTGTACATTATATCCCCGAGTCTTACTTATTTTAGAATTGTAAGTTTGTGCTTTTCAGTCATCACCCATCCCCCACCTCTGGTAGCCACCAGTTTGTTCTGTGTATGTATGAGTTCCTTTTGTTTTGTTTTCGTTTAGATTCCACATCTATGTGAGATCATATGGTATTTCTCTTTCTCTGTCAGATGTATTTCACTTAGCATAATGCCCTCAAAGTCCATCTGTGTTTGCTGCAAATGGCAGAATTTCCTCCTTCTCCTCCTTTTTTTTTTTATAGCTGAATAATATTCCTGTGTGTGTATCACATTTTCTTTATCCATTCACCTATCAGTGGACCCTTAGGTTGTTTCCAAATCTTGGCTATTGTAAATAATGATGTATTAAACATGGAGGTGCAGATTATCTTTTCAGGTTTGTGTTCCTTGGAGTAAATAACCAGAAGTGGGATTGCTGGATTGTATGGTGGTCCTGTTTTTAATTTTTGAGGAACCTCCATTCTATTTTTCATGCTGGCTTACATTCCCACCAGCAGTGCACAAGACTTTTCTCCACATCCTCACCGACAATTTACCTCTTGTCTTTTTGATGATAACATCCTAAAAGATGTGAGGTGATATCTCATTGTGGTTTTGACTTGCATTTCCCTGATGATGAGTGATGTTGAGCATCTTTTCCTGTGTCTCTTGGGCATCTGTGTATCTTTGGAAAAAATTCAGATCTTCCTTTGATTTTTAAGTTTTCTTTCTTGCTTTTGCTACTGAGTTTATGAGTTCTTTATATATTTGATAACATCATCTCAGATATGTGATTTACAAATATTTTCTCCCATTTGGTAGGTTGCCTTTTCCTTTTGTTGATGGTTTTCTTTGCTGCTCACCTTCCCCCCTTTTTAAAAAAAATTTTTTTTTAATGCTTTTATTTATTTCTAGGAGAGAGAGAGAGACAGAGTGAGCAGGGGAGGGTCAGAGAGAGAGGGAGTCACAGACTCTGAAACAGGCTCCAGGCTCTGAGCTGGCAGCCAGCACAGAGCCCGACGCGGGGCTCGAACCCACGAACCGCGAGATCATGACCTAAGCGAAAGTCGACGCTCAACCGACTAAGCCACCCAGGCGCCCCTCACCTTCCCCTTTTTAAAAGTTCTGGGAAGGAAGTGTGTTCTGGAGGTTTGAGCCTGCAAAGTAGAAGTCATGCTGTGGGTCCATTGGTGGTCATGTTTTAGGCCTGCAGTGGGCCCAGTGGTCTTTGGTCCTTAGCACCATGGTCCTGACATAATGTCAGTTGCAAAATTAACAGGTTGTGTTCCATTCTCACAGCATTGCAAGCAAGTTTCAGAATGAATGCTACTGTGCTTTCCCAAGAGTTGATGGGTGAAGGAAAAGTCATGTGTTGATCATAAAGGATTATATTATTGACCTGGAAGAGAGAGAATATTGGTATTCTTTAGACCTGTATTTTGAGCAAAATAATGATGCCGTACTCAAAAGACTTAGGAGAAATTCGAGTAAGGTTCCTTGCTATCCTGGTGGATTCAAGTCCTCTTAGCACCGTTCTGATGGGAAAGGACAGCTTGATACTAGGTGTCATCTCAGGCAGAGAGCTACTGTTGACTTCCTGTTGGAGCAAACTCCTTCTGGAACAGGGATGGGGTCTGTCTACCTGGTGTCTGGGGATCTCCAGCCAGGCTTGAGCTTCTGAACAGGAGGAAATAAAAAGAGAAGGCCTATCCCTCACATCATGATTTGGCTTAGTTATTCCATCTCCCGGGATCCTGAGGCACAGTTTCTGTGAATTTACATGACTGTTTATATTTTCTCAGTCAATGGATACTAGAAGCACAGTTACTCACTTACTGTCTTTAAAAAAGGGATCCTAAAATAAATAAATAAATAAATAAATAAATAAATAAATAAATAAATAAATAAACAAACATTAAAAAAAGAAAAAAAGAAAAAAATCAAGAAGATGTGGTTTATCTATACCATGGAATACTAGATGGCAATGAGAAACAATGAAATCTGGCCATGTGTAGCAACATGGATGGACCTTGAGGGTGTTATGCTGAGCGAAATAAGTCAGGCAGAGAAGGACAAATATCATATGTGTGCACGTATAGGAGGATTAGGAGGAACTTGACGGAGGAACAAGGGGGAGAAGAAGGGCGGAAATGGTGGGGGAAAGGGAGAGAGGCAAACCATGAGAGACTCTTGAATGCTGACAAAAACTGAGGACTGATGGATGTGGGGGGGAGGGGGGGATGGGCATGGAGGAGGACACTTGTGGGGATGAGCACTGAGTGTTATGTGGAAACTAATTTGACAATAAACTATTTGTAAAAATAAATAAATAAATAAACATCTAAAAAAAAGAAAGAAAAAAAGAAAAAAGGGATCCTAAAGCTCAAAAAATGTTGGTAACTTTGGTATAATTGAAATTCTAATGTGTAGCATGTCTTATAATAATAGTATAACGATACTACTGTGTGTGTAGTATTGTTGTGGTTTCAAAAATCTAATTAAAATTGGTATAACCTCTATCAAACATATTGATTAAAATAGGGGCCCCTGGGTGACTCAGTCAGTTGAGCATCTGACTTTGGCTCAGGTCACGATCTCTAGGTCCATGAGTTCAAGCCCCGTGTTGGGCTCTGTGCTGATGGCTCAGAGCCTGGAGCCTGCTTCAGATTCTGTATCTCCCGCTCTCTGCTCCTTCCCCACTCACCCTCTGTTTCTTTCTCAAATAACAAATATATTGATTAAAATAAAAATGCATGTACCCGTTGAGTTATAACTCCACTTATATGAGTTTGTCCTACCGATATACTGACACAGGATGTGGGGCGTGCTACATGGATAAGATTATTCATTAGGGCATTATTCACAACAATAAGGTGAAATCAAGTGTGACTCAGTTGGGGATGGGTTTAGTAATTTATAACACATGCATACAGTGGAATATTATACCACTAATAAGAATCAGGCTCAGTGGCAAAGATGATACTAGTACTTGGTGATTAAGGACAATCTCTTTAAGCTGGGTCAGTTGGCTATCTCTACTGAAAAAAAATTCACTGGCCCCTATTTTATGCCAAAAAAAAAAAAGATTACTGGCCCCCTCCTTCATGCCATATAAAAATGACTCCATATGTCTGAAGGGTAAAGGCTTTCAGAAGGAAGCATAAGAGAACATCTTTACCTTGGAGCAGGCAGAGTCTCAAGGGGACAGAAAACACACTAACTTAAAAAAAAATTATACCAGGTCTCTTAAAATTAAGAAAACTTCTGTTCATAGAAAGATAGCCTTAAGAGATTAAAAAGACACTGCACAGAGTGGAGGAAGACATTCCCAGTACACAGCTCTGACCAATAGATCATGTTGCAAACGTGTTAAGTACTAGAAATCAATAAAAGGAAAGAATAACCCAGTGGGAAAATGGGCACAAGATATGAATAGATGCTTCATAAAACACGACATCCAAAAGTCTAATAAACGTTTGGAAGGGGGTCTGATTTCCATTTGTCATCAATGGAGATGTAAGCACAAGGCCAGACTACTGCAGCCCCACCCAAAGAGCAAAAGAGAACCAGAACAAACCATGGAGTCATTCCAGCCCTTGGTGACAGAATGGATGGGGCAGAAGGACCTCCATGTGCCAGTGTACGTCTGAACAGCCATTTTGGAAAATAGTTCAGTAGTTCCTGTACAGTTAGGTGTCGACCTCCTCTGTGCGGTTTCACTGTTAGGGGAACGAGAAGTTTCTTGAAAAAGACGTGTGTAGAATGCACGTAGCACACTAAAGTAGCTCCAAATTGGAAAACACGTGCATGCCCATCAGCAGTTGAGCGTATGTATAAATTGTGGTGTCTCCACCCAATGAAATACTAAAGGGGCAAGTGAGAATTGAGAACGAACGATTTACATGCACTCACAAAACTATGGTTAAACCTCACAAAAGGCTGTGTGAAAGAAGGCAAACACAAAGAAGTACATATATTGTGTTATTGAATTTCTATAAATACCACTTCAGGCAAAATGAATTGGTTTTTAGAAGTCAGGGTGGTGGTTCCTCTCAGTGTCACAGGTGACAGGTGTGGAAGGGGGGATGAGCAGGGCATGCAGGTTTTTGATAATGTTTGTTCTGTTTCTTGATCTTGATGTTGGTGAGGTAGGTGACTCAGCTGATGAAAATTTAGTCAACACACATGTATAGCATGTGCATTTCCTGTATATGAACTGAAATAAAAATTTTAGGAAGAAAAAGAGATTGATATGGTCTGTTTCCAAGGTACAGTTGAGTAAAAGGGCATGATGCAAAAAGGATATATAGTATTAATTTCAGTAAACAAATATTTATGCAGTTCCCACTACGTGTCAGGCACTGTTCAAGGCACCGAATGCAATAGACAAAGAAGCGTGTGTGTCCTTGCAAATGCTAGACCATTTCTGAAACTGAATGTAGGAAATTGCCCATCGGTTGTTCCTTGGAAGGAGATAGTGGACTGGGTGTCAGAAGTAGTGAGCTTTTATTAAATACTTTTGCACCTTATAAAGGTTGTGCAGTGTGGAATGATTAGTAGTTTGAATTAATATGTAAAGTGGACTTAATGATCCTATGGTTGTTAAGGTAATTTGTGACCTAAAGGCAGCAGCTGTTGTCACCTCTGTTTTAGAGGTCTAGCAAATGAAGCAGACTATTTTGGTGGTTTGCCCACAGGATGTCTGGGCTGGTTTTGGCAATTAGGTCTTGGACTCTGGCTCTGAAACTATGCTGACTCTTGCATATTCTAGGAAAAATCTAACTTTATATGTTACTATATTCTTTTTTTAGAACATTTTTAAATGCTTATTTATTTTTGAGAGGGGGGAGGACAGAGGATCTGAAGCAAGCTCGGCACTGACAACAGAGCCCTGTCTGGGGCTTGAACCCATGAACCATGATGCCGTGACCTGAGCTGAGGTCAGACACTTAACCAAGTGAGCCACCGAGGTGCCCCTATGTTACTATATTCCTGATGACCACCTGTAATTTTGTATACTTTGCTTCCTACCATTCAGTGAATTACTTATGACACACTCCATCTCATGTTTACAGTCAAAAACCATTCCCAAGATTGTGCTTCTGTTTAGGGCAAACTGGAATTTTCGTGTTTACACTATTCTCATCTCTTTTTTAAGAAAAATTTTTTTAATGTTTTATTTATTTCTGAGAGAGAGATAGTGTGAGCAGGGTAGGGTTAGAGAGGGGGAGACATAGAATCTGAAGCAGGCTCCAGGCTCTGAGCTAGCTGCCAGCACAGAGCCCAACGTGGGGCTTGAACTCACGAACTGTGAGATCATGGCCTGAGCCGAAGTTGGACGCTTAACTGACTGAGCCACCCAGACGCCCCATAGTCTCATCTCTTTATAATCCTAAAATTAAAAACTTGTAGAATCACATCTCATTAATTTCAATATGTTGATTGTTCTAAGGATCTAAATAACTGTTTTATGGTGGTAAACCATTAGTCTCCAGCTTTGAGTCTGTCCAAAAACAGTAAAGTGTGATGTCATCATCCTTTTGATAAGGCAATCAACAGTCCCATAGCGTACACAAAACTTGGTCTTGCGTTACATAAAATAAAATATTCACTAACAAAACAGAACACTTATATATAATTATTTCTGTAGTTTAACAACTTCACTAATATGGTATGCCTTTTACAAAAGTAAATCATGTTCTGGGGTACCTGGGTGGCTCAGTTGGTTAAGCGTCTGACTCTTGATTTCTCAGTTCATGATCTCACGATTTGAGAGATTGAGCCCCTTGTCAGGTTCTGAACTTCATGGAGCATGCTTGGGATTCTCTCTCTCTCTCTCTCTCTCTCTCTCTCTGTCTCTCAAAATAAATAAACAAATAAAATAAATCATGTTCTGAGTGAAGAAGATAGAGGTGCATACGTTGATTTGCTCAGTGACACACAGTAAGCTATGGTTACTACTTTTAATCCTGCAGACTGTAGTTAGTGCCCTGTGGCCAAGCCATACTTAAAGTCAGAACAGAGGGTTACTGGAGGGGTTGTGGGAGGGGGCATGGGCTAAATGGGTAAGGAGCATTAAGGAATCTACTCCTGATATCATTGTTGCACTGTATGCTAACTAACTTGGATGTAAATTAAAACAATAAATTAAATAAGAAATTTGGGGGAAAAATCAGAATTGTCAGGGTAGACGCAAGAACCATTTGTTGCGGAGTGAAGTTTTGGAGAGTGGCTCTTGTGGCTTGGAATTTTGAAGTTCAGTTCTACTAACTTACAACGCTTTGCCTTTATGAAGTCATACAAGGCTGTAAGCCAAGTGAGAAGGTAGGAATATGCTTAGCACACTTCCTGGTACTATAGGCAGTATGCAGTCAATACCTGAAATTTTGCGAGGTGGTAGTAGCAGGGCAGGGTTTATTGTTTGCAGAGCAGGGTCGATTATTAAGTAGTTGATGTTGGTTAGCTCTGAAGCCATCCTCCAAGGTCTAGACTAGTCTCCAGTATATTTCCAGTGTCAAAGCTCTTCTGGCTGGAAATGGCCCGCTCCTGCAAAAATTGTCATGGAAAATAATTTGAATTCCCAGGGCTGTCTGGGAGATGGGGACTTCTGTTCTCTGTTCCTGTGCTCTTGGGGTAGCATTGACTCACTGGCTGAGATCCGTCTGGGATTTTAAGAGATGTAAATAATAAATTTACGTATAAGTGACTAACATGGACGTTTTGAGTCAGGCTGACTGGGATTTGAATCCCTACCCTCAATGACTAACTTACTGCTCAGAGGATGTACATGTTCTCAGAGTACCTACTGTATAACTGTGGTTTATGGGTTGGTTGTGAACATTATATAAGATAAGGAATGCATAGAAAATACATAGAGTAGGCAGGGTTTCAGAAGGGCCACTCTCCTTCCCTTTGGCTTGATAGAGTGCCACAGCGTGCGTAGACATTGGTGACCGGTAGCCCTTGGCCACCCATTTCAGGTCCTATCACACAGACCATCATTGACTCTGAAAACAGGATTCCATTGCAGACCTAATCCTGAAGGATTGCCCTGTGGGCCTGTAAGCCTTTCTTGAAGAAGATCTGACCTACTCCAGTCAAGTTGTTGACTGCACATAGAATACTGCGGAGCATTTCAGAAGAGCTAGCGCCAAGCTCACCTTTGGCAACGTGCGGCTCCGGCTTTTTCTCAAATGGCTTGATAGCTTCAGGGAGGTCTTTTTGTAAGTGCACAGATTCAGAAATGGTTTGACTCTGTAGAAGAATTCTTTTCATGTTTGAGCTCTGATCCAAGCCAGCAGCTTTGGAAATTCTGAATCTGTCTCTTGTATATTTTTTTTCCTGTATTAGATATGAGCCTGCCTGCTTAGTTCAGATTTGACAGCAGAACTTATTTCAGAAACAAACCATAATCCCATCAACTTGGCTTTGGTGGCATTTTGATTCCGATTTAATGTAGTGACGTTAGGGCAGATTTTGGACTGGGCAAACAGCCCCTTGTTTGTTACCCAAAGGACTCCCACTTTTAAGGACCTGATCTGTGGGTGTCAGGGTAGACAAGTGGACGTGTGGAGTTTTGTTCTAATTCATTTTGTTTTTTCCCTTCTTTACTTTTTGGTTTGATTCCTTTTTAGATCCTGGGGGGTAAATTCCTTGTAGAAGAGGCTGTAGCTAATGGTTATAAAACCTTAGGGAAAGTACAGCCCTTCTGTGGTCCTATCTTCCTAAAACTGCCCCTATCAAGAAATGACAGATGAAGGAAATATAAGTGATATCTACAATGAAACATGTGTTCCCTGTAATATGTCTTTATCTTCTTGCATTTATCAGTAGCCTTGGGTGACAGGGTTTTATACTTTAGGAAGATTAGAGGCTTGTTTCCTTACTGAAATAGTCGCTCTACCATGTTCTTTTGTCTGCCTTACTGCTAAGGTTTTGTTTTGTTTTTTAACTAGTTTTTAACACCATGTGTTTGGATTAAGCTTCAGGAATTATCTGTTTCATAAAGGTCACTTGTTATATTCTGGGGGCATTTAGGCTTTGGAGGGGTGATGGGTAGAATGAACCCACAGAGAAGTATTGAAGCCAGGATTAGGAAGCCAGGTTTGTATTTCAGTCTGTTACAGACACAATCAAGTGGCTTGACTCTCTTTCCCTTACCTTTCCATCTGTGAAATAGAGATAATATTTTCTACTGTCTTCCAGATTCTCAGAGTGTGAAGCATTTTCAGTATTTGAAAATTTCAGCAAATTAATTGAGCAGTACCGGTAATGCCACATACATTGACCAAGAATTTCAAGATCTAAGTTTGATCTGCCTTTGTACTTTCTGCCTGAAACCTTCCTCTAGAAGTATCATCTAGGAAAAGCTTTGGGGCAGAGAAGCCCATTTCTTCTGGACTCTTTTCTTCACATGCCAACTGTAATTCTTTTAACTACTTGGTGGCTTTTATATACTCTTCAGGCTGGTTAAGTGATTCATAACACGAAGAACTAATTTTCTCTTGACAGTGAACTTGTGATCTTGTTCATCTGCTTCCTAGTTCTGAGGTTTTCCCCTAACACTCCGAGTCATCTTTCTCAGCGTCTTAAAGAGAGACCGGTTTTAAATAAGGAGTTGATTGAGTTTAATAGGTGGTTTGAAGTATGACTTTGCCGTCGCAGAAGGTCAGAGTTTAAACTCTGTGTTATATCCTTGACCTTTCCCTTCCTTTACAGGTGGTTGGATCTATTGAAAGTGATTCACACATACACAGACCAGATATATGGCTTTAGATGCCTTCTAAGCATGAATCCTGTTCAGTTGTCAGGGCTCATTTCTGTTGAGGCACTCATGGGTTAGCAGGTCTGAAACGGTAGTTGCCTGAAGGCAAAGGAGAGACGTGTTGGCCAACTTGTAGAAGTAATTGTTTTGTATTCATTCACCATGTACTCCCAGATACCTAACTAGAGGGCCATATGTTCAGCACCTGGAAGAATCCAGAGGAGAAATGGACACAGATCTTTTTCATGGGAAGTTCATAATGAATTAAAGGACCCTAAGTTATAGAGCCTGAAATAACTAAAGTGGAAGGCTAAACATGAAAAAGGGGCACTGAGATGTCCACTTGGGGTCCCAGGAGTTTAGAGAAGGAGTGGTTATTTTAACTGAGGGGATCTTCCAGGAAGACGTTGACCTTTATGGAGATGGGCATTGAGGTTTGGGAAGGCGGGGGATTTGGCTCAGCAAAAGCCCTGGCTGTCAGGCAGGTACTTGTGACAAATGAGGAATGAGGAAGCCAGTCCATTCCGGCTGCAGCAAGAACTGGAGGAAGAGAAGAGGGAAATGACATGGATTATCAAATGTCACATTGTCGGGGAGTTCTGTTTACTTTGATTTTTCTTTTTCCTCTTTAACCATTAATGCTACAGCGGTGTGCTGGCAAACTAGCGCATCAGGGGGAAAAAAAGCCCTAATTTGTAGAATTTGCCAATGTCTGTGGTATAAATACTCCCACTGTGGTCAATTTCAGACTACCAGTGGATTAACAAGTAGCTCACAAAAATTCCTGGAAATTTAGCAGTTGGCTCTCACATGCTAGTAGAACCCGGCTACCACATACTATTGAACAGCCCGATTGGGTGCCTATATAACATATAGTCCCTGGACCTGTCCCTGACCATAGCTACTGCCGAAGACTTCGCGAAGGCCCAGGTAACCAGCCACATTTTACATCGCATCTGACTCCCTCAGCCATTGCTGATGGGTATATGGGTGGGCACACCACCCCAGGCAGGCTACTCCATAGTCTGGACAATGACATGGCTTGGCACAAAGATACATGGAGTCAGTCAGATTCCCTGTCTTGGGAGTTTGATTGAAGGAATTCCAAGATATATTTTGCCACAGAGGCAAAAGCTGAAAGGATGCCGTCTGAGAGAGTTGAGTCCTTGGCAAACTGGAGTCACGTGGCAACCAAGGTTATGCGTGAAAAAAGCATATGGAGGATGGACCGTGAGGGCATACTGCTAAGTGAAGTAAATCAGACTGAGGAAGGCAAACACCGTATGATTTCACGCATGTGAAATCTAACAGAAACAAATGAATAAACCCACTGCAGAATCAGACCCATGAATACAGGGAACACACTGGTAGTTGCAGAGGGGAGGGGGGTAGAGGGGGATGGGAAACATGGGTGGGAGGGGGTCAGAGTTACAGGCTTGTAGTTATGGAATGAATAAGTCACGGGGAATAAAAGGCACAGCATAGGGGATGTAGTCAGTGATATAAAAGCAATGTAAGGGGACAGATGGTAGCTACACTTGCCGTGAGCACAGCGTGATGTATAAATTTGTCCAGTCACTATGTTGTACACCTGCAATTAATGTTAACGTTGTATGTCAGCTAGACTTAAAAGAAAAACTGAAAAAGGAAAACCATATGGAAACCGTGGAGGCCAACTGATAGGGAGAAGGGAGCAGCTGTGGAGAGAAACCCCATGGCCTCTGGGGGTGGGGTGTGCATCTAGGCCCTGGAGCTCTACTCCTCAGTGGCTTTCAGATTCCAGATCCACAACATCCCTTTTCCTGAGGTAACTTGAGTGGGTCTCTGCTCCTTACAGTATGATGTCCTGACTGAGTTTCTTCAGCCCCTCAGAGTACCTTGCAGAGAGCTTTCTGGAAAATGCAGAAACACAGAGTAGAGGACCGACCATGTGGTTCTGATGGAGGTTCCAGTATGCCCCTCCTTTATTCCTTGGCACACCTCCCGATGGCTTGTGAATATTATGTTTTCCATTCCAGCGGGGTTGGTTGGAACCCACCACGAAGAAAGGATAGCTGGTAGAACATGTGGTGCGGGTGATATTTTGTTGGCACTTACCATTGTAGGAAATCATGAGAAAACTGGGGCCATGAGCCATAGGGGAAAAAAGAAGTCCTTTATTTGCTGAGGGCATCTGGTGAGTGAGGGTATGTGAAGATGTCCTGTATTGCGTGGCTCTGAAATGCCGTTTGAAAGAGGCTTAGGGCACATTCGAGCCTTTCCCCCCTCTGATGTTCTCTCTACACGCAAATTTGTGAATAATGACATTGTTAGGGACAGGGAAGGCATGCTGTGCTATTTGTGCCCAAGGCTTGGTCAGACACACAAGGAAGTAGCCACTCGGGCGTCCAGGGTGGCCATCTGGCCTTGTCGTGAGGGAAGGATCCTTTCTTTCTAAGGAACATGGGGAGAAGGACTAAAGAGACTGCTTGGGGATCAACAAATGTGTGCTTCGCTTCCAGCCGCATCGCTCACCGGCTGCTTGGCTGTTCCTAAGCTGCATCTTTGGGTGCCTCGGTTTCCTCATCCGTCATAAAGCGTTTTGCCGAGAGAATTTTCATTCTTTTGTTTGTGAAATAAAACTCCTTTGCGACCCTAACGAGAGCTGTGGATTCTTTCCACAGAAAACTGTGCCTGTGCACGCAGACAGAATTTCACGTACAGTTTTTAGGAAGGTTATAAATCTTCAGGGACTCGTGGGCCCCAGATTAAGGAGAACCCCTGCACTGGATGGAGTCTGAGCCTTTCTCTGTCTGTAAAATTCCATTTTTCTAAGACCTGGGATCCTGGAAGGAACTTAGAAAGTCAGCGAGGCCCTTCTTTGTGTCACAGTGAGAAGCAAGACTCCTCTGAAACACTTCAGACAGAAGGTTTAAACAGCAGGGAAGGCTGTTTAAGAATCCATAACCTCTTGGAGTGTGCATTTTAAGTGGGAAGAAACAGTGAATTTGAAGGATTTATCATCTAATGGCAGTTATATTTTATCACGAGTGATGGGGTGGGTTCTGTTGTTGAGTTAGAGCCGTCAGAGATCACTTCTCCGAAGAGTGACATCCGGGGAGAGGTCTGAATAAAAGAAAGAATGAGGCAGGCATATCTAGGGTAGGAATGTTCTAGGCAGAGGGCTTGGCACAGTTGAGCAGCAGTAGGGAGGGCCCGTGTGCTTGGAGCTGAGCAAGGGGAGGGGGCGGGGAGGGAATGGTGAGAGGCAGTTTCGGTGGGGGTAGTTCTGTGTCCACTTGAAGAATGATTGTATGTATCTGGGATGACATCTTAGAATAATGGTTATTCATGAAACCATGCATTCACTTGATTAGTTTTGTTCATTACACACAACATGCAAAGCAGTGAGCTGGTTGAAGAAGACAGTGTTCCTCAAACCTGGAAGGTGTCCACAGCATCTAGGCAGCTTTCTGAAGCTGAAGGTTCCAGAGCTCCAACCCACACCCAGCATCTCCAGGCTGTGAGGCCCAGGCCTCTGCTGTGTTTTGTTTGGAAAACTGCCCCGGGTGGCCCTGATACACAGGTGCTGGTCCTGGCTTGGTAGAACCTCTGGAATAAGGTAGCCCCATCCTCAGGGAGCTTGTGCTGGAGCAGAGGGGACGGACGATGCTTGAATTATTGCATGTGCCCGAGAGACTGCCGCGTGTCTCCTAAGAGAGGCACAAAATGTGCTAACTAGGGTCTCAGAAGAGGAAGTGGATACTTTCCAGCAGACAGAGGTCATGGAGGCTGGACGAACAGCTAAGTCAAGTTTCCTCACCTGTGTGATGGGGATGGAATCAAAACCTACTCCAGAGCATTGTAAAGACAAGTGAAGAAGTGCCTGCGAGCTTTCCGGACAGGACCTGGCACGTAGTAAATGCTCAGTAAATGTGACTCATCACTGAAGTGGAGTCTTAAAGAATAATGGTTAGCGCCTTCTGCAGGTTATTTATCATCGCAGAAAAAGTGCCTTGCAAAGCTTCCACATAAAGAACCATTTAAACAGACATTGCCAGCTCTTATGAAAAATTAAAAAAAAAATCCAGCCATCAGCTTGATGAATTGTCATGGTTAATAAGGGGATCAAGGTTTTCCGAATCCAAATCCATCTGTATAACCTTGTACAGGAAACATTTTGTTCCTGACTTTGATTGGTACCTAATCCGATTCTTTGAAACCTCCATTGTATGGACATACTGCCTCATGTATCGGACCAACTTTGCCAGACCAGCTGTGGTCCAAGCCTTGTGCTCAGCACAGTGGGCTAGAATGCCGTGTCTAAGCCTGGAAGAGCTTGGATTGTGGGAGGGGAAGGAAGAGGTACACATAAAAGTCAAAATAAGTTGAGTCTTCATTACGTAGGCACCACCTCACAAGGGAACTAAACATACATCTGCTTATAACATCTGGATCCCATTTCACTTGGAAAGTCTGTTTTAAAAGGAAATATCCAGATGTGTCATGTGACCGTGACCGATTCATTCAAAGTAGTTAGAGAGTGTTTGAATCATTTTGCTTGTGTTGGTGCTTGTAAGTGATAGGGTTGAACCCCCTTTTGTGCTGAACTGTGGGACGACCTTGGAAAAGAAAGGCTCTCCATGGCTGG
Organism: Proteles cristata cristata; assembly: GCA_017311185.1. NCBI lineage: Eukaryota > Metazoa > Chordata > Mammalia > Carnivora > Hyaenidae > Proteles > Proteles cristata. The sequence continues at coordinate 179,186 of JAESUZ010000752.1, forward strand.
TGTGATTTCCATCGATAATCCAGCTGGGGCTGATGGCATCCTATACCTCTTCAGGCATTGCATGTAACAGCTCAGAAACAGATTAAGGCATTGGGTCTTGGCTCCGTGTAATGGACCCCTGGATCTCGACTGCCAAAACTCAATAAGGATTAATCTGCTTTTTAGAGAATATTCCCTTGTGGTGCAGAGGCCAATTTCTCAATTCCAAGAAAAAGGCACGGTGAATTCTTAGCATGAGTCTTTGTAGCTTGCCCATAGTGGCTGTGGGTGGCCGAGTTTGTTTGCAAAGGCCCCCTGCCTCTGTTCTTGGTGGAGTGGCGGGCTGTGTGGGTTGGAATGAGAGATGGAAAGTTGAACCCCCAGGCTCGGTGGGAGTCTAATCAAGAGAGAAGTTTCCTGTGGATCGGGCCCAGACCCAAGAGGTGGAGGAGGCCTCTCTGTTTCCGGCCTCCAATGAAATGGCACTCTGGGAAGGCCGGGTGTGTTACAGCACCTTCCCTGGGGATGACTCCCCTGTTCAAAGAGCTCTGCTCGCCTAGATGCCGTTGTCTGTTTCACACAGAAGCCGGGAGCCGCCTGAAAAGCGCATGACTGTCACGAAACAAAGCCGCTAATCTCTAGTTTTCTCCCCCTTTCGGGCTGGGAACACGTTTGTGGCTGTCTCTCTGCACGGTGCATGTGGTGAGCCTCTTTGCTGAAGGCTTTCAAGACCTGGGGCCCTGGAGACCTGGGAGGCAGAGCTCTTTTTACTCTAATTTGGGTTTTTTTTTCTCTCCTGCTACATGGGGGCTTAGTGAGAACCGGCTGCTAAGTAGCCTTCCGGGAGGAGTAAACTTTCTTTGTGAACACCTCCCCGTGCCCCAAGGAGAAGGAACAGCACAGATGAAATACACACCCAGCGTTGCATGCACTCTGATCCTGACATCATACACACGTTTATGCTCGAAAGCCACGGCAGTGAAGCTGGGAAGGGTCCCGCCTCTCACCGTGGCCGTGGTGAAAGGGGCCCCTGCAGGACGGTCAGAGAGCAGGGCGGCCCAATGCTTTGACGGCAAACCTGCCAGTAGGTTTCGTTTGCTCCCCCACCTGCCCCTCTGTTTTTAGAGAACTAATTCTCCCCTTCCCGCACTTGTTCCTCTTTTGATTTTAACTTTGGCTACTCTGCTCACGTTCCCAGTGGGTCTGGTGCACAGCGGGGTGTAGCAGGATAGGCCAGCGTATCTGGCCTGTGAGTGGGAAGTGGTTTAGGGTTAAGAAATATGGGGGGTGTGAGTGGGGCAGGCCGTTCCTGAGCACCTCTGATAAAGGAGAAGTGGCATTTTCATACCTGAACGTAGGTTCCGTCTGATCCACTAGTTCTTGATTTCAGTGTCCTGTTTGTCTCTTCAGTCCCAGTGTGTATGACAGTCACTGTTGATCGCTCTTGCTGTAGGGGTGCTAAGGAAAGCCCTCTCTGCAGTCTGTCAACCCCCTGCCCCACTGACTCACCTGTTCTGTTGATCTCAGGGCTACATGGCTGAGGAGGCTCGCTGCGGCCTTACAGCCTGCCTTAAATGCCAGTCCCTCGGCTCCTCTTTTCTTGTGTGGAAATAGGTTACATCAGTTCAGTGCACCCTGGTCAGTGGCTGTCCTTCCACATGCTGAGCTCTGTGAGGGGAACAGAGACAAATAGGACATTGCATTGTGACACATGAGAGAGGCCTCATCTGCCACAGGCCAGCTGGCTGAGGTAATGACACAGCACCGAGGACCAGAATGGGAAACCCTGACTCAGTGGTCCTACCTACCCCACTTTCTTTTTATGCCCCCCACTGGCCACCTCCAATTTTGTTCTCACCAACAAGTTGGTGACTACAGTGAAAGTGAGCCTGTAATTCAGGCTGGACATACTTCTGCCCGGCATCCCCAGATGCCTCTCTTATAGACACTGGCATGGTCTGTGAGTAGGGGTATGGGAAAATGTGCGGGTCGTTCAGCCAGGGGCATCCTGGGCTGTTTCTGGAGGGAGCCGTTCTATCCACCACTGGGATATGGTTCCTCAGACCAGGGAATGCCCTAACAATGGCTCAGCTGGCTCTTTGTGTCTGTTTGAAAAGCATGGGGGAGTTGGGTGACCAGTTTGATTTCAGCTTGAAAACACGGATAAGCTAGAGTGACGTGACAGTCAGCTCATTCTGTGGGAATGGAGCACCTTTGAACAAAACGAAGTCAGAGTGGCTGAGGAAGGGGTGGGTGTGGGGAGGTTTTTTTGGTGTGTGTCTTGAACCCCTAGATACTGAAGAGAGAGAGATACAGAACTTTTGGGGTACAGGAATTGCTTCTTCCCCTGCCTCTGTACCCCTGCACTCAGCCCGTTATCAGGTGCAGAGTCAGGGCTGCATGAGACTTATATGATGTGTTATGGCCCCAATTCATTTTGAGGGTGGGACAGCATCTGCCCAGAAGGGCAGAGATGGGGGAGGAGGGAATGATTCTCCCCAGGCAGGACAGGGGAGTAATTTGCAGTCTACTCAATGGCTTGGGCTTTATGTTATTTCTGTTATTTCTGTTCAATGGAACACACCCCTTTTTTTTTAACCTTAAAAAAACTATTAAAACAGTGTTTTATTATTGAGGAATTTACCAGTAGAAAACAGTCATTATTAACTTTGATATCGTTCCCCCAACTTGGAGAGAGTACATTTACATAATTTCTATATTAATTAGAAATAACAAATCTCGGGGCGCCTGGGTGGCATAGTCGGTTAAGCGTCCGACTTTCGCTTAGGTCATGATCTCGCAGTTCATGTGTTCGAGCCCCGCATCGGGCTCTGTGCTGACTGCCAGCTCAGAGCCTGGAGCCTGCTTCAGATTCTGTGTCTCCCTCTCTCTCTGACCCTCCCCTGCTAGCGCTGTCTCTCTCTCTCCTAGAAATAAATAAAAACAGTAAAAAAAAAAAAAAGAAATAACAATTCTCAGTTTTTTCTTAATCTTTTGAAACCCCGGAAACGCTGTACCACACACACACACAGATTTCATGTAATAACTGGGAGTGGATTTAACACTATTTTGTGTTTAAATGAGTTATTATATTGATGATCTCTGGACACCTAACTAATGCCTTCTTAAAAAGTAGCAATTGAAATTAGCTGTTTGCAGGGCACCTGGATGGCTCAGTCCGTTGAGGGTCCAACTGTTGAGTTCGGCTCACGTTATGATCCCACTGGGGTTGTGGGATTGAGCCCTACATCGGGCTCCATGCTGAACGTGGAGCCTGCTAAGATTCTCTCTCCCCCTGTCCCCACTCCTCCCTCTACCTCTTAAAAAAAAAAAAAGAAATTAGCTCTTTGAGTCACTGTCACTTTCAGAACTTCCTGTGGGACTAGTCCTGATCATTGGGATCAGCTTGTTTGACGGTTTTGGGTTCTTCTTTCTATGCCAGCTGATATCAGCATTGAATCTGCCGGATGTCAGACATGTCCTTCTAGTACCTTTATGTTCAGTTACCCAGAACACAGAAATCAAGCTGGAGCTCTTGGGTAGGACACGTTGGTGGAGGCCAATGGCTCGAGGTTGGCTGTGAGGGAATGTTATTGCCCAGGCCAGCACTTGCAAGAAAAGAGCTATGTGTATGATTTCAGAGAGCCATATAATTCTAGATGGTCCATTATGTGGCATTAATTTACCATTGAATCATATATTTAGAAAACTGTTCTTTTAGAAAAAACTTTTTTATAGTTTATTTATTTTTGAGACAGAGAGAGACAGAGCATCAGCAGGGGAGGGGCAGAGAGAGAGGGAGACACAGAATCTGAAACAGGCTCCAGGCTCTGAGCTGTCAGCACAGAGCCCAACATAGGGCTCGAAACCACAGACCGAGAGATAATGACCTGAACCGAAGTCGGATGCTTAACTGACTGAGCCACCCAGGTACCCCCAAAACTGTTCTTTTTAAAAGCTCTTTCAGTATCTTTGGTTTCACCAAATAAGACATTTTGGTGTAGTGTTTTAGGAATACCTCTTAAACATTGCAATTTCAATCTTGTAGGCCATTGAAGCTACTAAGACTATACTTTTTTTAATACAAACTTTTATTTATTTGTTTGTTTTAATTCCTGTACAGTTAACATAGAGTGTTATATTAGTTTCAGGCATACAATGCAATGATTCAACAATTCCATCCATATATATATATGTATATCTCACATCTTCTTTATTCATTCATCTATCAGTGGGCATTTGGGTTGCTTCCATAATTTGATTGTTGTAAATAATGCTACTATAAACATGGGGTGCATGTATACCTTTGAATTAGCGTGTTTGTATTTTTTGTGTAAATACCCAGTAGTGCGATTACTGGATTGTAGGGTTGTTCTATTTTTAACTTAAAAAAATTTTTTTAATGTTTTTTGTTTATTTCTGAGAGAGAGTCAGCATGAGCAGGAGAGGATCAGAGACAGAGGGAGATACAGAATCTGAAACCGGCTCCAGGCTCTGAGCTGTCAGCACAGAGCCCGACATGAGGCTCGAACCCACGAACCGTGAGATCATGACCTAAGCCCAAGTCGGATGCTTAACCGACTGAGCCACCCAGGCGCCCCTGTTTTTAACTTTTTGAGGAACTTCCATACTGTTTTCCACAGTGTTTGTACCGGTTTGCATTCCCACCGGTGGTGCAAGAGGGCTCCTTTTTCATACATCCTTGCCAACACTTGTTGGTTTTTGTGTTGTTGATTTTAGCCATTCTGACAGGGGCAAGATAATATCTCATTGTGGTCTTGATTTGTATTTCCCTGATAGTGAATGATGTTGAACATCTTTTCATGTATCTGTTGGCCATCTGGATATCTTGTTAGGAGAAATGTCTGTTCATGTCTTCTGCCCATTTTTTTAATTGGATTATTTGTTTGTTGAGTGTTGAGTTGTGTAAGTTCTTCATATATTTTGGATACTGACCCTTCATTAGATATGTCACTTGAGAATATCTTCTCCCATTCAGTAGGTTGTCTTTTAGTTTTATTGTTTCCTCTGCGGTGGAGAAGCTTCTTATCTTGATGTAATCCCAATAGTTTACGTTTGCTTTTATTTCCCTTGGCTCAGGAGACATATCTAGAAAAATGTTGCTACAGTGGATTTCAAAGAAATTACTGCCTGTGCTGTCTTCTAGGATTCTTATGGTTTCAGGTCTTATATTTAGGTCTTAAATCCATTTCAAACTTATTTTTGTGTATGGCGTAAGAAAGTGGTCTAATTTCATTCTTTTGCATGTTACTGTCTGGTTTTCGCAACATCATTTTTTTCCCCCATTGCATATTCTTTCCCACTTTGTAGAATATTAGGTGACCATATAATTGTGGATTTATTTCTGGATTTTCTATCCTGTTCCATTGATCTGTGTATCTGTTTTTATGCCAGTACCATACTGCTTTGAAAACTGCAGCTTTGGAAAGTAACTTGAAGTCAGGAATTGGGATACCTCCAGGTTCACCCCTGACCCCCCAAGATTGCTTTGGTTATGTGGGGTCTTTTGTGGTTCCATATACATTTTAGGATAGTTTGTTCTAGTTTTGTATTTTGATAGGGATTGCATTAATTGTGTAGATTGTTTGGGTAGTAGTGAGATTTTAACAATATTTGTTCTTCCAATTCACGAGCATGGAGTGTCTTTCCATTTCTTTGTGTCTTAAGACCGTGCATCTGATACTTGCACTACTTCTCTTTCTGACAGATTGTTTTCTTTCTTGTTCTTTTCTTCTGCTCTCTCTTACTTTTGTCTCTTTTCTGTATAACACTCTTCATGTTGGAGAATCTCCCCCAAATGTTTGCTGATCTTGACTGTGTTCATATATACAAATGAGAAACTCTGAACTGGCTCTTCTTTTCCTTTTTTTATTTTGAAGACCTTCAGAGGCCTTTATCTGTAGAGTTTTCTCTGGACAGAGCAGTTCAGATTCTCCCAGAAAAGATGTTACTCTTGGACATCAGTGGGAGAAGAGGGCTGAGGTCCTCAGCACAACTTCATATGTAACCCTCCTTGTCCTGTTTCACTCCAGCCCTCTCCCTTGCCTGGTGTCCCTGAGTTTGGAACATCTGTCACTAAGTTTTTATAGAGGATAAACTTCCTGTCACCTGTGGGGTGGAGAAGGGATTGCTCTCTGGAAGGGTATGGGGGTGGGTTGTCATTCATTTAGCCAGCCTCTCAAATTTCCCTATCTTGACAGCCTGCTTCTCTAGTCTCAATAATCTGGGCCAATCTACCTATATTGCTTTTTCAGTATAGGTCCTTTTGCAAAATCTCCACTCGTTACATATTTAGTTGGTTGGCTATTTTTCCAAGTGTAACTTAATTTTATGTTTACATTCTCTTGTCTACTTCTCTGTATTTCCAGAAGACTATTTCTTTTTATATTTTTATTATTTAAAACTTTTTTTAATGTTTATTATTGAGACAGAGAGAAACAGAGCATGAGTGGGGGATAAACAGAGAGAGAGGGAGGCACAGAAACTGAAGCAGGCTCTAGGCTCTGAACTGGCAGCACAGAGCCTGGCGCGGGGCTCCAACCCAAGAATCATGAGATCACGACCTGAGCCGAAGTTGGATGCTTGACCAACTGAGCCACCCAGGCTCCCCTCCAGAAGACTATTTCTATTAAGTGAAATTACTGCATCAATTACTGCATCAAAGAGTAAGAATATATCAAGTAAGGAAAGCTTTTCAAAAGCTTTAGCTGGATTTGGCCAAATCTTAAATCCCAGCCCCACCACTAATTGCCATCGTCATCACCACCACCACCACCACCACCACCGTCATCATCATATCTCGAGATGAACAGTTTCAGGGACCATTCTAGGCATTTTGCATTCTCATCTCATTTAATCCTTACAGCAGTCCTATGCAAAATCATGGTTGTTGGCCAATTTGGCAGAGGAAAAAATGGAGGCTTGGGGAAGTTTAATGACTAGTAGGTGGACGAGTTGGGATTCATATCCAGACCCACTTGGCTACATAGTTAAGTGGATCCTATCAGCCTATCTCTCCCCGCCTCCCACCCAGGGCTACCCTGTGCTCTTATTTACCTAAGCTCATCTCCGAGGCATTTAGGGGTGAAGAAGTACCCTCATTCCTTCAAGTTAGCAAGGAATGTTGGCTTTTCTCAGGGGTCTTTGCTGTCTAGAGGGACACTCTTTCTCCAAGGGAACAATAATAAGTTGGCCTTGCTTCCCTCATGCTCCTCCCATCTGCATTGCAGTGTAGGAAGATTCTAAGGCCCTGGCATGGGGACAGTGGCTTGGTTTCTAGGGTGGATGTAGGTTTTTCTATCTTATTAATAATCCTGATATTATTTCAAAGAGGATCTGAGAGGCAGACCATACCCCTGAAGACCTCTGCCTTATCACTTATGAATAGTTCCCAAACCTCATCTCTAAAATTAATGGAAATATAATTCAATTGGTCATATCAAGTTTACTTCTGGATGGGTGGATATGATAACTCTTTGGAGACCTGTGGCCTGACTCTCCCCCTGACTCAGACAGTCTTTTATTTTCTCAAATATGGCTAAAAGAATGATATGCCCTGCGTCTGGCTGGTTTCACAAAAGTTCTATGAGAATAAGTAAGAAGATCTCTGTAAATTCATTCTTTTTCCCCCACTCTAATCAGATTGGATGGAGACCAGGAATCGTAATTATTGCCACATTACCACGGCGAGGTAGGAAATCATTAGAATTCATTCCTTTCTATCTAATCTCTTTTTGTTCCACCTGTTCCTACCTTTCAGCAGAGGCTCCTGGTGAAACCCAGGATGCCCTCGCTTATTTTTAGCAAATGCATAGCCCAGTCGGCTAAAGAAGAACTTTTATAAAGGCCGTGGGCCACCAGTATTTCCTTTACTATAAGCAGACTTCCCAGCTGCAGGAAGGATGGAGTGTTTGAGGAAGTTTGCCAAAAAGCGTCTTCTACCCTGAGTTCCACTGACAAATGCTTTCCTTGGTTTCCTCACACCCCATTTAGAGGATTGCTCACACAGACTCCCGCTCTGGTCAACTGAGTAGCCAATTCTTTGCGAGAACTCCGGAGTTTACCCATTGGTCAAGATTTGGAAGATGCATGTGGGGTCTCAGTACTCTAAATGGGGTGGGTACACGTGCTGAAATATTTTATGATCAAAAAAAAGTGAATAAGTGAAGCACTTATAATGAAGCATAAAAAATGAAATAAGAATTAGTGGTAAGAATGGACTGCTATTGTTGAGAGCAGTAATGTCAGGGTGCCTGAGTGACTCAGTTGGGTGTTTGACTCTCGATTTCGGTTCACATCATGATTTCACAGTTTGTGGGAGCCCCACGTTGGGCTCTTCAATGACAGTGTGGAGCCTACTTGGGATTTTCTCTTTTCCTCTCTCTGCCCTTCCTCCGTGCTTGCTCTCTCTCAAAATAAATAAATAAACTTAAAGAGAGAGAGAGAGAAGTAATGTCTTTGTCTGCTTGGGCTTTTATAACAAAACACCATAGACTGGGTGGATTAAACAATAGCCATTTGTTTCTCACAGTTCTGGACGTTGGAAAGCCTGAGATCAGGGTACCCTTGGTTGGGTTCTGGGGAGGACCCTCTTCCTGACTTGCGGACAGCCTCCTTCTTCCTGTCTTCTTACGGGGCTGAGAGAGAGCCAGAGCCCTGGGGCCCCATCCTCACGACTTCACCTGATTACTGCCCTGGGCTCCACCTCCAAACGCCATCTCATTGAATAATTAGGGCTTCAGTATATGAATTTTGGGAGGAATACCAGTATTCCTTCCATCACAAGTGACTTTTTTTTTTTTAACAAATCTTGTACATGCACATTTGCATATTAAGTTGGATTTCGGTCCTTTTCAGTCGATGATGATTTAGGTTTCTCAAAATCTTTGAACACAATTAAGTTTTTGTTAGAGAGACCTTCTGCCTCATGGGTGAAGTGTGGACATTCATAGCCTGTTATAGCTGAGACTCCACGTAAGAGAAAGTTTCCCTGCTAATACTATCTGAGAATTATTACCCCACCCTTGCTTACCCACCTTTGCTTTTATGGTCCTTATCACCTTCTGACTTTTTTCGTTTGTTTCCTGCTGTGTCTCTAGCAACTAGAACAAGACCAAGTTGTCAACCTTTGTTGAATGAATGAATGAAGCATTTTTATCTAGAGCATTTTGTACACTTCCTACATTTATATAATCTTGAGTTATTTTTTTAATAATACTTACATATTAACATGTACCTTTTTGACCAACTATTGTTGGTACTTTTTGTATCCACAAGAGAAAACACACAAGTATGTCAATCTGAATCATTTCCTTGCAGTTGGAAAGGGTAGGAATGAACTGAGAATAAATCCATCTTCAACTAGGAGGAGGAAACTAATTTAAAAGAGTTAGGTTGAGGGAAGATGGGCAAGAACTTGCAGGGGTTGGCAGGAGGCCCCTCTTGGCAAGAGGACACAGATTCATCTTCTCCTATAATTCATTAGAAATAAAAATAATCTGAAAGGCGTCTATGTGCCAAATCATATGGAGATGAATAAAGAAAAAGTTACTGGTCTCATTGCCTCCACCCCCACACTGGGCCACCCTGACACCCTTCTCAGATGACTGATGTTAAAAAGGTAGTTCTCTGGGGTGCCTTGGTGGCTCAGTCGATTGAGCATCTGACTTTGGCTCAAGTCATGATTTCATGGTCTGTGAGTTGGAGCCCCACATAGGGCTCCAGGCTAACAGTGTGGAGCCTGCTTTGGATCCTCTGTCTCCCTCTCTCTCTGCCCCTTCCCTGTGTGTGCATGTTCATGCTATCTCTCTCCCTCTCTCTCTCTCTCTCTCTCTCTCTCTCAAAAATAAATAAAAAACATTAAAGAAAAAGGTAGTTCTCCAACTTAACAGTGAAGAAAACCCCAAGTATTCCAATTTAAAAATAGACAAAGGATTTGAATAGTCATTTATCCAAAGAAGATGTACAAATGGCCAACAAGCCCATGAAAAGATGTTGAACATCCCTAATCATAAGGGAAATGCAAGTCAAAACCACAGTGACATATCACATCACACTAAGATAGCTACTATATATATATAAAAAAAAAAACAAAATAGCAAGATTGGCAGGGATATGGAAAAATTGGAACCTTGTATGCTGTTGTGAGAACATAAAATGGTACAGCCACTATGAAAAAGTATGGTGGTTCCTCAAAACTCCATTACCATATGATCCAGCAATTCCACTTCTGGGTACGTATCCAAGTAATTAAAAGCAGGGTCTCTAAGGAGGTATTTGTACACTTGTGTTCTTAGCAGCATTGTTCATAGTGGCCAAGAGGTAAAAGGAACCCAGGTGTTCATGCATAGATGAATGGATACACAAAATTGTGGTATATACAGTCAATGGATGTCATTCAGCCTTAAAAACGAGTGAAATTCTGGCACATAGTACAGTGTGGAGAAACCTAAGAACATTATGCTCAAGGAAGTAAGCCAGTCACAAAAGGACAAATGCTGTGTTATTCCCTTTGTATGAGGCACCTAGAGTAGTCCGATTCATAGAAACAGAAAGTACAACGGTGGTTACAGGGGCTAGCAGGTTAAGGGGAACCAGGACGTTATCATTTAATGAGCACAAAGTTTCAGTTTTGCAAGGTGAAAACATTCTGGAGATTTGTTGCATAGCAGTATGAATATACTTAACACTACTGAACTGTACACTTACATTAAAATGGCCAACTTAATGTTCTGTGTCTTTTACCATAGATAAACCTTTTTTGAGAAGTAAAATAAAAAAAAAAAAAGGCATCTGTATCATTAACACCTGTCCCAGTGCTCCTACAAGCCAAATGCGGGTATTGGCTACTTTTTGCTTCCTGTTTGCTTTAAAAATAAAAGAAAAAATAGTAGCGGGTGATCATATTACATACATTACTCAGCAACTTGCTTTCTTCTTTCTTCCTTTTTAATCCATTGAACAGCGTATTAAGGACAAGTGTCCAGGTCAGTGAATATAGGTATGATTCATGTATCTTTCAAAGATGACTGATTATTCATAGGGTTTGTGTATGATGATTGATTTAATGTTTCCTTTTTCTGAACCTTCTGGTTATTTTCCAGTTTGGTTACCACCACAGAGTGATAAACACCTCTGTTTGTATGTCCTTGGATGCTGATGCGCTTATTTCTGCTGATTTCCAAAAATAATTGCTAAGTCAAAACTATAGTCAGATTATTTTCCGAAAGAAAAAATATATATAGTAGTTTATGTTCATATCCCTGGTACTTTATGAGCTGTCAATTTACTGACCCCACCCCTTCCACCCTGTTCCGTCCCCCGCTGCTCCCATATACTGGGATCTGCTGTGGATGATGGTTTCCTGTTATTTTTCTAACTTTGTAGATGTGAAGTTGAGAATCTTTTATTTTTTTTAAAGGACTTATTTTTTTTTTAATGTTTACTTATTTTTTTAGAGAGAGAGAGACAGTGCATAAGCAGGGTTGAGGCAGAAAGAAGGAGGAAGAATCTGAAACAGGCTGTTGTCAGCACAGAGCCCAACGCGGGCCTCGAACCCGCAAACTGTGGGATCATGACCTGAGCTGAAGTCAGATGCTTAACTGACTGAGCCACCCAGACACCCCTAGTATCTTTTAAAAGTATGCTAGTTCTTTATATCTATTCGTATATGGGATAAGATAGCCTAATTTTGTTTCCTTTCAGATAAATACCCAGCACTGTTGATTAAATCATTTTTCCACACTAAATTAAGATGGTGTTATATGTATTTGCATATTTTACTAGACTATGTGATGCCATTGATTTATTTTTCTATTTTTGTATCCATGCTAAACTGTTTTGAGTATTTAGAAAGTTTTAATGTGTTGAAAGGAAAATCTCTTAAATTTAATCAGTTGTCAGCTATTTTTTCATCCTTATGAACTTTTAAACCAATTTGTTTTTAAAAGGCTGGCTGTGATATTGATCATCTTTATGTTTATTACATATAATCTGGTTTATGTGTATGTATTTGTATACCTCCAATTGTTTTTTATGATTAAGGAAACGGCGCCTGGGTGGCTCAGTTGGTTGAGCCTCTGACTTTGGCCCAGGTCATGATCTCATGGTTCATGAGTTTGAGCCCTGCATCGGGCTCTGTGCTGACAACTCAGAGCCTGGAGCCTGCTTCAGATTCTGTCTCTCTCTCTCTCTCTCTCTCTCTCTCTCTCTCTCTCTCTCTCTGTCCCTCCCCACTCAGGCTCTGTCTCTCTCTCTCTCTCTCTCTCGAAAACAAATAAACATTAAAAACAAAATAAAAAGGAAACTATACATGCTCGGCATTTTCAGCCAAACCAGAAAGTGCCAGATAATGCCTTCTCTTATCTCTTGAACATATTAACAATTTACTGTGTAGACTTGCAAACATTTTTCTGTGCTTCTGAAATACACATTTAATTATTTAACAAAAGTTAGATATTATATGTATGCAGATATTTAATATACCTTTTTAAGGAAAAATTATGGACATTTTATCAAGAACTCCAGTGCAGTACCCATGCATACATACACTTCATTTTTCATATAGATTTTACAGTACGGATGTACTGTAATTAACATAAACAGGTTTTCTAGTAAATATGTTGATTGATTCAGGGCACCTGGCTGGCTCAGTTTGGTAGAGCACGTGACTCTTGATCTCAGGGTTGTAAGTTCACACCCCATGTTGGATGTAAAGATACTTAAAGATAAAATCTTAAAAAAAAAAAAAAAAAAAGGAGTGATATATTGATTATTTCTTGCCGCTTCACTTTTATGAATGCATTAATTTTCCAGGATGGTCGCAGCAAAGTACAAAAGACTGGTTGGCTTAAACAACAGAAATTTATTGTCTCACAGTTCTGGAGCCTGGCAGTTTGAGATCAAGGTGTGGGCAGGTTTGGTTCCTTCGGAGGATGATGCGGGAAGGCTGTGTTCCAGGCTTTGGCTTGTAGATGGCTGTCTTCTCCCTGTGTCTTTACGTCATCTCCCCTCCACATGCATGTCCGTGTCTGTATTCTCCCTACTTATAGGGATACTAGTCATCACGGGTTAGGGCACACTCTGAGGACCTCTTTTTAACTTAATCACTTCTGTAAAGGCCTTGTCTCCAAATATAGTCAAATCCTGAGGTTCTGGGAGTTAGGATTTAAACATGTAAATTTGGGCTAGGGTGCCTGGGTGGCTCAGTCAGGTAACCATCCGACTTCAACTCAGGTCATAATCTCACGGTTCTCGAGTTCAAGCTCTGCGTCGGGCTCTGTGCTCACAGCTCAGAGCCTGGAGCCTGCTTTGGATTCTGTGTCTTCCTCTCTCTCTGCCCCTGCCCCGCTCACACCCTGTCAGTCTCTCTCTCTCTCAAAAAAAATTAAACAGACATTTTAAAAAACTTAAGTATATGAATTTAGGGACAGGACACAGTTCAGCCATCAACAATGATTAATACCATAGTGATTATTTCTGTACATGTATCTTTGTGCATTGAGATAAATACATCATAGAATAAATTCCTCTAAGTGGGTTTGATATCTCAGAATTTATGTATGTTTCCAAAGTTCATGCATAAAAAGAGTTGTGAATTTTTTTCCTCTCTGTGTAAGATAGGTAATATTTCTCCGTTAAAGGTTATGTAGAACTGACCAGTGAAGTCATGTGTGTTTTGAGATTTGTTTGGGGAAAAGTATTAACAATTGAATTTCGTTAATGGTGCTACTCAGATTTTCTAACTTTTCTCGTGTCAATTTTGTTAAGTTGTATTTTTCAAAAGAATTTCTGCATTTCATCTAAATTTTTTAATTTGTTGACACTAGTTTTTAATATTAATAACTTTTGGTTTTGTCCTTTTCATTAAATGTGTGTTTTCTGTTTTATTTAATTTCTGTTTTTCTATTATTCATCCTTCCTTCTACTTTCTTTGGTTTTATTTTGCCTTTTTTTTTTTAACAAGTTTTGTGATGTGGATGATTTGATCATTGTTTTTTTACTTTTAGTTTTTCTTTAATTTTTTTTTAACATTTATTCATTTTTTTGAGAGACAGAGAGATAGTGAGCAGGGAAGGTGCAGAGAGAGAAGGAGGCAGAATCCAAAGCAGGCTCCAGGCTCCGAGCTGTTGGCACAGAGCCTGACGCAGAGCTCAAACTCACAAACTGCAAGATCATAATCTGAGCCGAAGTTGACCGCTTAGCCGACTGAGCCACCCAGGCGCCCCTAGTTTTTCCTGTCTAAAACCAGGTGCTGCTTAGGATTTGAAGCAACATGGAACTGTTACCCACTGTTGGATTGAGTGTGTCCCCTGATACAACCACTCTTGAAAATTGTTCGGTGATATTTACTAAGATAGAATATACATTTATCATGCGATTCGGCAGTTTGATTTCTGTGTAAATATCCTATGGGACTGAGTGCATGTGCATACTGAAACATGTGTGTCAGGAAATGTTTCTTTTACAGAATCATATGGCCCACGAGTTCAAAATTGGAAATAACCCAGGAGTAGCAGCATTGATAAATAATTTGTAGATTCATATAATGGAATACTGTATAGCACTGAATGTGAGCAAACTGCTTGGTAAAGCTGACAACATGAATGAATGGCGTATATACATTGTATGACTCAGGTGTATGTACTCTTTAACCACAGATGGGGAACCTAAAGGTATCAGGAGAGTTATGTTAGAGGAGGAAATTGGGAAGGGTCATGAAGGAGCTTCTGGGGTACTCCTAACGTTCTATTTCTTCATCTGGGTGATGGTTATGTACATATATTCATTTTTTAAATCATTAGTCAAACTGTATGCCTGTGATTATGTGTCTATTTTACTTCAATAAAAAGGTCTTTTAAAATGTAACGTGTAGGGTGCCTGGGTGGCTCAGTCAGTTAAGTGTCTTACTTTGGCTCAGGTCATTATTTCGTGGTTCAGGAGTTTGAGACCTGCATCAGGCTGTGTGCTGACAGCATGGAGCCTGGAGTCGGCTTCAGATTCTGTGTCTCCCTCTCTTTCTCTGCTCCTCTTCTGCTCATGGTCTGCTTCTCTCTCTGAAGAATAAACATTTTAAAAACTTAGTATTTCTAAAGGGCCTAAAAAAATGTTTCATTGTTATTCTTACAGTGTTTAAGAGTACCTGGCTCCCATACTCTTCCAACCTTGAGAATTGCCATATTTTAAAATATCTCCTAATCTGATAGGAAGAAACAATTGATTGCTACTTTTTCCATGTTATTATTTTTAATGGACATATTAAGCACTAATTGGACACTTATATTTCTTTTGTAATTGGTGTGTATTCATTGCCCTTTTTTCTCTTGAGTTCAAACCTTCATTTTTCATCATGATTGGTACATTTTATGGCATACATTTTTCTGTCTTTGTCATATATGTGGTAAATTGGTAAAAAACCTATTAAAGAGCATTTTTAGGTTTACAGCAAAATTAAAAGGAAGGTACAAAGATTTCCCACATACCCCTGCCTGCACACATGTGTATGTATACTCCCCTCTTATCAGGGATGTAACAAATAACAGGATATTTGTTACAATTGATGAACCTACATTGACACATCGTAATTGCCCTAAGTCCATAGTTTACTATAGGACTCATTCTTGGTGTTGTATATTCTGTGGTTTGGACAAATGTATAAAGATGTGTATCTGTCATCATAGTATCGTACAAAATAATTTCATTTTTAAAATCTCCAAAAATAAATCATCTAAAAATACTCTGTGCTCCACCTGTTTATCTCTTCACAACTCCTACCACTCCCTAACTCCTGGCAACCGCTGTTCTTTTTACTGTCCTCATAGTTTTGCCTTTTCCAGAATGTCGTAAGAGTTGGAATCATACAGTATGTAGCTTTTTCAGATTGTCTTCTTTCACTTAGTAATATGCACTTGAGGTCCTTCTATGGCTTTCCATGGCTTGATAACTCCTTTCTGTTTAGCATTGAATAATACTCTATTGTCTGAATGTTCCAGTTTATTCATCCATTCACCTACTGAAGGACATCTTGATAGCTTCCAAGTTTGGGCAATTATGGATAGTTTCTATAAACATTCTTGTACATATTTTTGTATGGATATAAATTTTTGTTTCATTTGAGTAAATACCAAGGAGTGCAATTGCTAGATCATATGATAAGAATATTTTCAACTTAAAACAAACTGCCAGACTCCCTTCCAAGCTGGCTATACCATTTTACATTCCCATCAGCAATGAGAGAAAGTTTCTGTTGTTCCACACACTCATCAACATTTGGTGTTGTCAGTGTTGGATTCTGGTTATTCTATTAGGTCTGTAGTGGTATCTCATTGTCAATTTAGTTTACAGTTCCCCAGTGACATGTGATGTTGGATATCTTTTCATAGGCTAATTTGTCAACTATATATGTGTATCTTTTTCTGGTGAGGTTTTTGTAAAAATCTTTGACCCCTTTTTTAATTGAGTTGTTTGTTTTTCTTATTGTTGAGTTTTAAGTTCATTGTATATTTTAGATAATAGTCATTTATCAAATATGTCTTTTGCCAATAATTTCTCCTAGTGTGTGCCTTATCTTCTCATTCTCTTGGGAGTGTCTTTTGTAGAGCAGAAGTTTTAATTTTAATGAAGTCCAGGTTTTCAGTTATTTCTTTCACAAATCTTTTAGTGTTGTATATAAAAAGTTAAAACCAAACCCATGGCCACCTAGATTTCCTCCTATGTTATCCTTTAGGTGTTCTGTAGTTTTGCATTTTATACATAGGTCTAAAATGCTTTTTGAATTAATTCTGTGAAAAATATGAGTTCTTCGTCTAAATTTATTTAATTTGTTTTGCATGTGTTTATTCAATTGTTCCAGCATCATTTGTGAAAAGACTGCTTTCTCCATGTGTTGCTTTTGTACCTTTGTCAGAGATAAAGGTATGTTTTGACAAAGATATATTTGTGTATGTCTGTCTGTGGGCCTTATTCTCTTCTGTCCATCTATTTCTTTATTATTTTGCTAATACCACATTGTCTTGATTACTGTAGTTTTATGGTAAGTCTTGAAGATGGATACTATTAGTCTTCCAATTTTTTTCTTTTCCTTCAACATTGTGTTGGCTATTCTGAGTCTTTTGCTTCTCCATATGATCTCTAGAATCAAATTGTCAGTATATACAAAGTAACTTGCTGGGATTTTGATTGGGATTGTTTTGACTGTAGATGAATCAGGTTGAACTGACAACTTGATAATATTGAGTCTTTCTATCCATGTACATGGACTATCTCTCCATTTATTTAGTTCTCTTATTTAATTTGTCAGAGCTTTATGGTTTTCTTCATGTAAGTCTTGTACATAATTTGTTAGACTTATTTCTAATATTTCACTTTGGGGAGATGCTAATGTATATGTCATTGTTTTAAATTTCAAATTCCATATGTTGGTTGCAGGTATATAGGAAAGTGATTGAATTTTGTATATTAATCTTGTATCCTACAACCTTGCTCTAATTGCTTCCTTTTTAAAAAAGATTCTTTGATATTTTCTGTGTAGATGAACACATCTGCAAATATCATCTGTAAACAAAGGTAGTTTTATTTCTTTCTTCCCAATATATACCATTTATGTTCTTTTCTTATCTTGCCTTATTATCTAGGAATTCCCAAATGATGTTGGAAAGGCATGATGAGAGGGGACATCCTTGACTTATTCTTGATCTTAATGCAGAAGCTTCTAGTTTCCTATTATTAAGTATCATGCTAATTTAGGTTATTTGTAGATATTTCTTATCAAGTTGAAGAAATTCTGCTATATTCCTAAATTACTGAAAGTTTTTGTCATGAATGCTAAGTTGGTTCTGGTACCACTTCCAATGTGAGCGTGTGTGTGTGTGTGTGTGTGTGTGTGTGTGTGTGTGTGTTATGAGGGGGGATTCCTCTCACACCCCAATAAGCAATGCTTTGGATATCAGTTGGGTGTCCTACCATTCAACTCCGTTCTGACACTGCATGACTGGAGATAGTATCAAATTCTGTAGGTTAAGGGGTCAGTCCTATAAGACTTCCCCCTAAACCTTCAGACACCAGATTCACGCTCAAGTTGTTACCTGTATTTCTGGTGGTCCTGCTAAAAATCAGAGATTCTAATGATCCGTTCCAATTCCAAATGCCGATTGCAAGTCCATGTTGTTACCTGTCCATCTGACTGACTGGCTATAAATCAGAGGTTCCCACCACCTCGTCTTCGGGTTTAATTCGCTAGAGTGGCTCACAGAACTCAGGGAAGCATTTTACTTATTATATTACCAATTTATTATAAAAGGATATAACTCAGGAATAGCCAGATGGAAGAGATGCATAAAGCAAGGTCTGTGGGAAGGGTGTGTTCATGTGTTTACCAACCTGGAAGCTCTCCAAACTCTGTACTGGGGGATCTTATGAAGGATTCATCTAGTAGCCCTGATCTATCATTAACTCCATTTTGATCTCTTCTCCCTTCTCAAGAGAATGGAAGGTGGGACTGAAAATTCCAAGCTTCTAATCATGACTTGGTCTTTCCAGTGACCAGCCTCATCCAGGAGCCGACCCTGAGTTACCTCATTAGAACAAAAGGTACTTCTATCACCCAGGAAATTACAAGGGTTTCAGGAGCACTGTGTCAGAAATCAGGATCAAAGACCAGGAATAGAACAAAAGATGCTCCTAATACTCTTCTCACCTAGGAGATTCCTAAGTTTTAGGAGCTCTGTGTCACAAACAGGATGAAGACTAAATACATATTTCTTACTATAAATCACAGCATCACCAATGGCTATTGAATTTTATCAAATGCTTTTTCTGCACTATTGATATGATCATACCAGCGTGTTGTAATGTTTACCACTTATGATTCATTTTCCATGTCATTTTATGGCCTTTTGATCCATAGGAGTTTAAATTTTTTTCTGACCAGATCTGGAGTCTTTTTTGCTATTTGACCTGTCAGCTAAGAAAAGCTTTCCTTTTTCCAGAGTTTTATATATTGCTCTATATTTTTCTTTTAGTACTTTTGTGATTTTTATTTCATTAAATCCATCTCAAATTTCTTTTCATATATGGTGTGAGGGCACCTCAAAGTCATTTTTTCTCTACCCAGTAAGACAATTATTTTGGCAACATCTATTAAAGCATTTCTACTCTATCTTCATTTGGCAATTTTATAATTTACCACTTTTATAATTTACAATTTGCCACTGGATTTTTAAAGTTTTGTTCCACTGATTTATTCTAAATAATCACCTTGGTTTCATTATTGTAACTTTTTAAAAAAATGTGTTGGGGACAAGTCTCCTTTTGTTAATTCTTCATTTTCAAAATACTTTTAGTTTTTTCCAAACATTTAGTCTTCCAGATGAACTTCATTATGATTTATGTATCAAACTCTCTAAGACTCCATTGGGGTCTTAATTGGAATTTAACTTAGTTTACCTTTTATTTATTTTTTATTTTATTTTTTTTTAATGTTTTTATTTATTTCTAGGAGAGAGACAGCGTGAGTAGGGGAGGGTCAGAGAGGGAGTCACAGACTCTGAAACAGGCTCCAGGCTCTGAGCTGGCAGTCAGCACAGAGCCTGATGCGGGGCTCGAACCTACGAACCGTGAGATCATGACCTAAGCGAAAGTCGGATGCTTAACCAACTAAGCCACCCAGGCGCCCCAGTTTACCTTTTATTTAGAGCATTGAGATCTTTCCTGAGAACTAATATTATATCTTAGAAGAACTTGATATGTTTCTATTTCTTGGTCTTCTTTGTATACTTGAATCTTGAGCAAAAAGTTGTTTGACCCAAGAATTCTTTTTTTATGTTTTTTTAAAAAAATTTAATTGTTGAGAAGGAGAAACAGGGAAGTGAGCAGGGAAGGAGCAGAGAGAGAAGGAGACACAGAAACTGCCTGAGCCACCCATGCATCCCTATAACCAGCAGAAACTTACTGCTCAAGTTCCGGAGGCTGGAAGTCTGGTATTAGAGTGCCAGCATGTCCAATATGGGCCCTCTTGCTGCTCACAGACTGCTTGTTGTGGCCTCATATCCAGGAACTGGCTAGGGAGCTCTGCAGAATCTCATATACAAGATACTAACTCTCTTCATGGGGCCTTCACCCTTGTGACCTAGTCACGTCCAACCGCTCTGCCTGCCAGTACCATCACCTTTGGGGTTAGGATCTCAACATGAATTTGGAGGTGGGGATGGTGGCGGCACAGATACAAGTATTCAAACAATAGTAGAGATTTACTCTAGGCAACCTAAAGATTAATCTGAATAGTGTAAAAATGAGCAAGTAACACTGTGAAAGGGTTAGTAGTAAATCAGAAATCAATTACACATATGCCTACTTACAACTAATTGGTTTAAAATATAGGTACAAAATAGCATGGAAGAGTAATTTTTGTAAAAGCAGGTAAATAATAAGAAAACAATCAATTAACTATAATATTACTCAATGAAGCTGCCAGATTCTGAGAAGAAAAACTAGGAGGTGGTATGAGGAGGTATCTGAGGATCTAAAAGTGTTTTTTCTTACACCAGTTGATTAATGTCTAATTGAAGATACTTATAATTAAGAAAAGTTCCAGATGTTTTTGTTTTGTTTTTGTTTTCTAAGTGGCAGGGCAGTCATGAGTATAATAAACTTTTTTGTGTGTTTTCTTGTTAAATTTTTTAAAAAGCAAGATATAATTTGCTTACAGTAAAAATCGTCTTTTGTAGCACAGAGATCTGTGAATTTGGACAAGATCATTCATTTGTGCCACTACCACCACAATAAAAATGTGGAATTCTTTCATCACCCACCAGTATTCTTTTTGTGCCTCTTTCTGGTCAGCTCCCTTCCATCCCTTTAGCCACTCCCGACCTGTCCTATTCCTCTGTAGTTTTGTCTTTTCCAGAATGCTGTGTAAATGGAATCGGACAGTGTGTATGTCTCCTGTTGAGCCTGGCTACTTTGGCTTAATATAATGCACCTGGAACTCATTCATATTGTGTCAGTGGTTATTCCCTTCTTTGCAGAGTAGAATTCCAGTGTGTGGATGTACCACACCTTGTTTACTCACTCCCTTACTAAAGGACATTTGGGTTGTTTCCAATTTTTGACAACTACAAATAAACCTCTCCCTACAGATAATTACCTTATATTACCAGAAAGGGAAAAGGAAACCAGAATCCACAGAGCAAGAGATGAAAAAAACAAAACAAAAACAAGAACATACAGAAAATAGAAAGCATAGAGGATGACAAAAATGGGATTCAAATGTCTGTAACAAAAATAATATTATTAAACTTTCCAGGGGCACCTGGCTGGCTCAGTTGGTTAAGCGTTCGACTGTGGCTCAGGTCATGATCTCCTGACTCATGGTTTTGAGTCCCGCATTGGGCTTTGTGCTAAAAGTTCAGAGCCCGAAACAAATTCTGTGTCTCCCCCTCTCTCTCTGCCCTTCCCCTGCTCACACACACACTCTCTCTCAAAAATAAATAAACATTTAAAGAAATTTAAACTTTCCTTTAAGTAACTGAGAATTGAGAGGGGAAACATGGCTCTAAACTTAGGCAACCGACTTTAGTCTTTCTGAAATTTCTTGAAAGGTCCAACGAAACATCAAGATAGAGAAACACTGGAATCAGCCCTAATTGTGAAGGGAGCTATGCCATCCATATCCCTATACTTGGCACATTTTCATGTATCACGTATTCACACAAACCTCACTCCACACTTCTATCCCCAGCCCATCCCTCTGCCCCAGAGGAACTTTTTAACAATATCACAGCATAGTGCGGGTAAGGAGCAAAAACAAAGACCAGTCTACAGTGGTGTCCAGACAGGGCTTGACTAACGGGCATTATTAGGAACACTCTTAGTTCTCTTTTGAGGAGATTCACTGAGGGGAAGGAGAGGTTGTAATTTAGGTAAGTAGAGGCAGATCTACACAGGGCCTCTTTTGTCACTGTTGAGCAGTCCTTTTCAAGAAGGCAGGTGTCAAGAAGCCCATGGACACCTGGGACCATGACTGATATTAGCCTCCTCTTTGCATGGAGCCGCAGGAGGCAACTGGGCAGGTCAAGGCACACAGCAGATTGGGTTGATTAAATTCTAAACAAGTGAAATAGGCAGAGCACTATCCCTCAAGTGGTAAAACCATCAGAGGCTGGGATGATGCCAGTTTGCTTGTAGTCGAGCTGGGCTTTTGTTAAGTTTACTTACTGGCTAGGATTTAACCAAATGGAGGATAGTGGAGAGGGCTGTTCAAGCAAAGGGGTTAGCAAAGAAGTTTCAGGAAGGAATGAGCTTTGAAAATTCTTGAATCACACACGT
This sequence comes from Proteles cristata cristata, assembly GCA_017311185.1. NCBI lineage: Eukaryota > Metazoa > Chordata > Mammalia > Carnivora > Hyaenidae > Proteles > Proteles cristata. Next base: position 201,506 of record JAESUZ010000752.1, read on the forward strand.
CAGTAGAAAATAGAGAACTATCGAAGATTTTTGTGCACATGGTCAGAAAAGTGGTAGAGCGGCATGACGCAGAATGGCCTTCAAATGCCAGAAATTGCTCGTTCTTCCCATGGTATGTGTTGTAAGAATACTACTTAATCTCCACAACAGCCCTGTGATGTAGTAATTATTTGTCCCATTTTATACATGAGGAGAGACTGGGAGCAGGGCGATCAGTAGAGATCCAAGACTCGTAACCTGAGTTCTAGATGAGGAGCAGAGACGACACAGCAGGAGCGGAAGTGGGTAGAACAGCACGTCTATCCAGTGGTCAAGCCTCCATGACTCAGTGAAGACCCCAGTCATCTAATGGAAATAGACCAGTTTTCGTTTTTTATCCTTACGTATACTTCACTCTGATATCATAAACAGTTTCCTCAGAGGCAGGGTGATCGTGTGGGGACGTGAGTGGCGAGAGAAGTGTGCATGATTATGTCATATATGCAGCTCATAAAATGCGTTGCCTTTTGGTGGTACATGATTCTGTCTTCTCTTTGGGGTTCCCAGCACCAGAGCAGAAGTTGGAACGGAAACACTTCACAATGGAGCAAATGCAATTACTGTAGATCACTGCTTCCTGACTAATTCAATATATTGAAATAAACTACAACATGCTAATGTGGAAGACCAGGAAATATATTTTCTCACTCGCTTTATAGTGATTTCTATTTTTAAATGCCAAAAAGCAAAAAAGCCAAGATTTCTGGTTGCAAAATGTCATTTTGCTCTTAACATTTAGATTGTGTCATAAGTTAGGTGGTTATGTATTATGAACAATGTTTTTTTTTTTTTAACGAACATTCAGGCCTAAAATATTTTAATGTTTTGGGGATAATTTGAGAAGCATGTTGAGTCAGCAAAACTTACCTAAATTCTGCTTTTGATGATGATAATGATGATTTTTTTAAAAAATTTTTTTCATGTTTTTATTTATTTCTAGGAGAGAGAGAGACAGCGTGAGCAGGGGAGGGTCAGAGGGAGAGGGAATCACAGACTCTGAAACAGGCTCCAGGCTCCAAGCTGGCAGTCAGCACAGAGCCCGACGCAGGGCTCGAACCCACGAACCGCGAGATCATGACCTAAGTGAAAGTCGGACGCCTAACCAACTAAGCCACCCAGGCGCCCCAATGATGATTTTTTTTTAAAGTAGGCCTTATGCCCAGCGTGGAGCCCTACACAGGACTTGAACTCATGACCATGAGATTGAGAGTCAGATGTTTAACTGTCTGAGCCACCCAGGCACCCCTACTTTTGAGTATTTTCAAATCTATGTGAAAAGAAAGTAGAATTCAGGTGAATTTTTATTTTATTTTTTAATGTTTATTTTTGAGAGTGATAGACAGAGTGCGAGTGGGAGAGGGGCAAAGAGAGAGGGAGACAAAGAATCTGAAACAGGCTCCAGGCTCTGAGCTGTCAGCACAGAGCCTGACACAGGGCTAAAACTCACAAACTGTAAGATCATGATGTGAGTCAATGTCAGACACTTAACCAACTGAGCCACCCAGGGTGAAATTTTAAAGATGTAAAATGATTATAGTGAAATATAATCCAAAATTTACATTTTTCTTTTCTAAAATTAAGTCAGAGAAATAATATGTTTACCTTTCTTCAGATTACAGGAAGAAATAAGATAGAATTTTCCATATCTTTGCATTGAGGGGACTCCAACTAATTGTATCTTGAAAAGAAAATTTCATTTGGTCACTTTGTGTGTGTGTGTGTGTGTGTGTGTGAATGGAAAAGGTAAATAAATTAGAAAGATCCTCATCTTTATGGACCTCATGCTTGCTTATTTGTTTATTTTTTATTTTTTATTTTTAAATATTTTTTTATTTATTTCTAGGAGAGAGAGAGACAGCATGAGCAGGGGAGGGTCAGAGAGAGAGGGAACCACAGACTGAACAGGCTCCAGGCTCTGAGCTGGCAGTCAGCACAGAGCCCGACGCGGGGCTCGAACCCACGAACCGCGAGATTATGACCTAAGCGAAAGTCGGACGCTTAACCGACTAAGCCACCCAGGCGCCCCTGCTTATTTGTTTATATTATAAAGACCATTTATGTAGCACTTGAAAAAAATTATTTCCATTTACACATAGCAGACTTCCTCTAACAAGCTGTATGATCTTAAGCAAGCCACTTCATTCCGTTCCTTTGTTTTCTTATAAGTGAAAAGAACAGTTGGATCTAGAATTTACATTAAAGTCTTCTGGTTTTAATGGTTTCTAAAAATGTCTTTTTAAAAAAAATTTGTTTTTGTGTGTGAGAGAGAGAGACAGAGAGAGAGAGAGAGAGACAGCACCAGCAGGGGAGGGGCAGAGAGAGGGAGACACAGAATCCAAAGCAGGCTCTAGGCTCTGAGCTGTTGGTACAGAGCCCCATGCGGGGCTCGAACTCATAAACTGTGATACCTAAGCCAAAGTTGGATGCCTAACCAACGGAGCCACCCTGGTCCCCTGGTTTCTAAAACTGTCATAAAGAAAGGATTTGTGGGACCCTGTGGCCCTCCTTAATGCTGTTTTGTGGTACCAAAAGGCATCTGTGTTGACCATGTTTGAAAATGAAGAGCTAGATTTGAATCTCAGCTCCACCACTTACTAACTTAGCGGCAATAAAGCTAGTTAACATTTGTCCAGGGTTTACTACATACCAGGTACAGATCTAAGTGCTTTATGATCCCTTACTTCTCAAAAGAATCATATAAATAAAATGCTGTAATTGTCCCCATTTACAGGTATAGAAATGTTGGCCTCCGGAGGTTACATTACCTCCAAGAATCAATGAACACAGAACTAGGGTTTGGACATAGCTAGTCTCAGTCCAAAGCTGGTATGATTAACAATAATATATACTGCAGATCTCTTAATCTCACAGAGATTACTTTTCTTTATCTGCAAAGTGAGGTGTATATTAATTCTTCTGTGCTGCTTTGTATGAGGGTCTCATGTAGTAATTGAACTGGCAACCTAAGTGCTACCTGGAAACATGTTTAAATGCAAATTCTCGGGGTACTTGGGTGGCCCCGTCAGTTAAGCATCCAACTTCGGCTCAGGTCACAATCTCACAGTTTGTGGGTTTGAGCCCCGTGTTGGGCTCTGTGCTGACAGCCAGCTCACAGCCTGGAGCCTCTTTCAGATTTTGTATCTCCCTCTCTCTCTGGCCCTCCCCTACTCATGCTCGCTCTCTCTCTCTCTCGCTCTCTGTCTCTCTCAGAAATAAATAAAACACTAAAAAAAAATAAATTAAAAAAATGCAAATTCTCAAGCCTCTTCCTAACCTGCCGAATCGGAAACTAGATGTGGGGCCCAGCAATAAAAGAGGTGTTTATTTTGACATTATAAATACTCCCCCCCATGTGTACGTACATGTAGATCTCTCTAACTGGTTTTCATTGTTTGAATTAAATACGTAAAAGAATATTTGCAACACTTGAGAAGCATATAAACAGTAATAAACCATCCTGTATCACAATCCAATGAATTGCAAAAAGATTCTCTGGGTATTAGCCACATATCTGTGCTTCCCTCAAATAGTCTAACACTCCAGCCCTATCTTGGATATAGAAATATTCTGAAATTTATGTGTTTTATTTCCAGGTTTTCCCCCTATGGTTATACCGTCTATACATGCATCTTTAAAAAACTGAATTCATTTAAAAAATAATAAAAAAAAAAAAAAAAAAGGGGCGCCTGGGTGGCTTAGTCGGTTAAGCGTCCGACTTCCGACTTTCGCTTGGGTCATGATCTTGCAGTTCGTGGGTTCGAGCCCCGCGTCGCGCTCTGTGCTGACTGCCAGCTCGGAGCCTGGAGCCTGTTTCAGTCTGTGACTCCCTCTCTCTAACCCTCCCCTGCTCATGCTGTCTCTCTCTCTCCTAGAAATAAATAAAAACATTAAAAAATAATAATAAAAAAAAAAATAAAAAATAAAAAACTGAATTCATTTAGCCTTGCAAGATTTTGAATTTTCTCTAACAGCATCATCTTGTGTATACTTCTCCAATGATGTTTTTTTATTTGCTCAACATTTTGTTAGTGGTATGTGTGCAGATTTGCACGCATTCGTTTTTCCTCCTTATTCTGTGTTCTAATATATCATAATTTATGTCTCCATTTTCCTTTCAATGGACATTGGGTTGATTCCGGGTTTTGCTGCTACCGTGAACATTCTTGTACCTGTTTCTCAGTACTCTTGTGCAGGAGTTTCTCTGGGGCCCTGGTTTTCAAACTGTTTCATTGGGAATCTGCAGGAAGAGTTGCACTTTATTACATCATAACCCAACTTTAGTTGCTCATCATAGTATAGAAGAATACAGTAAATTTTTTTATATTGACAAAAATTGAGTTGTTAGTTCTGGTAACTTTTATAATGTCTTAAGATTTTTTTCTTTTTTTTTTTTTAATATTTTTATTTATTTCTAGGAGAGAGAGAGAGAGACAGCGCGAGCAGGGGAGGGTCAGAGAAAGAGGGAGTCACAGACTGAAACAGAATCCAGGCTCCGAGCTGGCAATCAGCACAGAGCCTGGGGCTCGAACCCACAAACCGCGAGATCATGACCTGAGCGAAAGTCGGACGCCCAACCGACTAAGCCACCCAGGCGCCCCGATTTTTCTTAATAAACCCAGCTTTATGTCATCCTTTCCAGTTAGTAAGCTTTTTATTTCTTTTTCTTGTCTTATTACACTAGCTAGAACCACCATTGAAATGTGGAATAGAAGTGATGAGAGCAAACATCCTTGCCTTTTTATTTCCATCTTAATGTGGTAGATCACATTGCCAATGGAATATTCCGGGAGCTGTATGTTATTTAGTTTCAAATACACTGGGATTTTTTAAATGTCTGTTAATAATCTTTAGCTTAATTCCACTGTAGTTAAAGAATACACTTTGTATGATTTGAATCCTTTTGTTAACAGGAACATATTCCATTGCCTGATCTATGCCATGTCTAGGTCTTTTTCTACTGACTCATGTATCTCTTGACTTTTCATCTTTCCTGGGATGCCCGGTTATCTTGAGCTGGTATTGGACATGGTAAATTTTATCATGTGGGGAGTTTGAGCCTTGTTCTAGGGTGCAGTTATGAGGAAACTTTTATTCTTTCCATATTTGCATTTGATCTTAGTTAGGCAAGGCTGGTACAGCCTTTACCTTAGGGCCAGTTTGGTTGCACTGTCAATACTCTACTCTTCTGGTAATCACAGTAGTGGCCACATATCACAGGGTTCTCCACACCCGTTGTGCAAAACGTGAACTGTTTCTAGCCCTGCGTGGGGAATGGGAGTTGCTCTTTCTGTTCTTTTCTTTTTCTTGGCCTCAGGTATTTTCTTCACCTGCATGAGTTGACCAGTCATTGGCTTGTAGACTCGAGGGAAGCTCCCCTCTGATTCTGTGTCCTGCATATCTTAGCTGCCTTGACCCTGAATTCTCAACTCTGTCTCCTCATCTTAGGGTGACTGTCAGGTTGTTTGTGTTTCTTCTCCCTGTTTGTTTGCCTGGAGACTCTTCAAGCAGTAACCAGAGACAGCTGTAGGCTTCCCTCATCTGTTTCTCTTCTGTTGGGCATCCCTCTGCATTGCATGCTGTTCGGTGCCTGAAAACCATTAGACCTATTTTGCCAATTTCTTAGATTTTTAAGATGAGATAGTTCACTTGATCCCTAATGTGTTCTCTGGCCCACTATGGCCACAAGTGGAAGTGAAATTCATCTATCTGTATGTATGTATGTATTTACATATATATATTTATTTATTATTTATACGTATATACATATATTATTTTTAGAAAGAAAAATATTCCAAATTCATACTGATATTTCTTTTATTTTTGTTAATTTTTTTCAAGAGAACAAGCAGGGGAGGGGCAGAGAGAGAGAGAATCTCAAGGAGACTGTGCTGTTAGCACAGATGATCTGAGCTGCAATCAAGAATCAGACACTTAACCAACTGAGTCACCCAGGTGCCTCCCCTACTGATATTTCTAATTAAAATAGCAGATTTATTTATCCTTTTTTGATTTGTATTTGTCTTTTATGCTAAAATATCTTGGTTCCATAAACATTACTAAAAATTACTCATTTTTATGTTTCTTTTCATTTCTTTTTTTTTTTTTTTAATGTTTATTTTTGAGAGAAAGAGAGAGACAGAGAGGACAGAGTTCAAGCAGGGGAGGGGCAAAGAGAGAGGGAGACACAGAATCCGAAGCAGGCTTCAGGCTCTGAGCTGTCAGCACAGAGCCCAGCGCGGGGCTTGAACCCATGGACTGTGAGACCATGACCTGAGCCAAAGTTGGACACTTAACAGACTGAGCCACCCAGATATCCTATGTATCTTTTCATTTCTTACAATAACCCTTCCTAGGGAAACTCTGTTACTAGCTTCCTGTGGGAAAGTGCCTTTGCTGTCCTTAGGGACACCTGCACTTTCATTGTCCAGCAGCCTTCACCTTGGAAAGCCTATCAGGGCTAGTTTGTTCTGTTTCTCTACAGGCCTTCCTGATTCCCAGTTTTCATTGAGTGACTTCCACTGGCTTATTGGTGAGGGTGATAGCGTCCATCTTTGAGGATGTGGTTGCTGTCGTGCCCAAAGTGGGAAGCTCAGGACAGGGCAAGAAAGGGGGAGGGGGAAAAGGGAAGGTGACTGCCATTTTTCTCATCATCCACCAGGTGTTAGTCCCAGTCCTGGGGATTCTGCTTACATTCTCCTCCTTGGGCTTCACAAAACCTTATGAAGAACATACTGTTGCCTCCACTTTTTCGCTGGGGAAGCTATGGGGAAAAGGCTCAGCATGTTTGTAGAGCATAGGTGCCCGCGCCGGCCCCCCCCATAATTTTGAATTGTCTTGTTTCGGCTTTTCTCCTTTAAACATTCCATGTCAACTTAATTTCATATTCGTTTAAATGAGATGGCATATAGTAACCACTTGGTAACAGTGAGCCAATCAGTAAACTGTAGTTGACTTTAGATGTGTGAAATCTCTCTCCAGTAAAGTGTATTTGTCAACTCCATCTACAAATAGATACAATCCTTAAAACAGAGATTTCTAAAGAATTACCAATGAATTGGTCAGTAAGTCCTCTATTCTCCTCAGTAGTCTAGAGAATGAATTAAGAAGCCTGTAAGAACCTGCTTCTGTGGGATACAATTAGTGAGAAGTATAAGCTGCTGTTGTCATTCAGTGGCACCTGGCGTGGAGAGTTGTGAGTAGAGAGGGGCCATGGAATGATCCAGGTAAAACTACAGACTTTTTACTTGGGGTCAGACCTGCTGTTGAATCTGATCCTCTGATCCTTACAGTTAACTGAATTTAAAGAGCAAAAGAAAAAAGTCCACTTGGCCTTTTGGGACATCACTGCATTAAATCCAGGGCGAAGATCAGAGGTGAGATGTGCCTTTTTAGTCTGTAGTTCTAATGGCTGAAAGTAGGTAGGTCAAGATCATAATTATGAAAAAGATGACATTTGGTCATCTTTTCCATTTTCTGAATAGTAACTCAGATTGGGACCTTGTTCTGTGTTAGCTGGATCTTTCTTTTGTACTTTCTACCAAACAACTAACAGAAAATGTCATGTTTTGTTATTCTTCAGGGGGCTGGAATTTGACGATTCATGAAAGAACCTAATTCATTAGAAAGATTAAACACTAGTAACACATAGACTTTTCATTGTCAAAGCCCATCCTCATTTTGGGGCCTGTTGGTGTATTTCGTTGTTTTCTTATTGCGTAATCTTAAGACCCTCAAGTTTCTTTTCTCCTCCCTCCTACAAGCCTGGTTTGCAACGAAAGGCCAAATCAGAGATGTGGTAAAATGCAAACTGTTTTACATCTGTAGGCACACTGTCTTGTCTACTTGGCTCAGCAAAATCACACTTTCATGATCTAAACAGTAAGCTGCTTAGGGAAAAATTCCAGCAATTCTGCTTTCCCAACCTTGCACATAGCAGCCAGCAAGGCAATTTATATTCAGCAACTCCCTGTTCTTGTTTAATTTCCTCAGACAAAACAAGAGATTGGGGTGGGCCCGCAAGTTCCAAACAGCACAATTTGTTTCTCCTGGTTCTTATCAGCACTTCATGAATCAGTATTTTGGAGCCACAGGGAGCCCTTAGAGTCATCTGATCTGATGCCTAGTTTACAGACAGGGAACTGAGGCTCCGACTGAGTAACTCATTCAAGGTCACGCCTGTGTAAGCGGCATAGTTGAGTCTTCAATTGTGTTTTGTTTAACCCTCAGAGTTTCCTTTATTCCCCCTTTATCTGTCTTTCTCCATAAGAATTACTCACATTCCGGGGGGAGAAAGCACAATCTGCTAAGTGTTAGCTGTAAGCCTGTTCTTAAAAACAGCACCAGACTAGCAGACAACGTGATTACCAGTCATTGGTTCACATAATAAAGCTTGTTTCTGGAAGTTGGAGTCCCATTTTGTGAGAGAAATCTAAGGCAGACATTGTATTGAGAATCTGTCAGACCCTGCTCTTCGTTTCCAGGCTATTCCAGGGTATTCTGCACCGCTCTAGAGCAGCCTTGTCAAATGGGATGAAGGCATCATCACAGGCCTGTGTCAGTTAACAGCTTTTGCTGCTTGTTAACTTGGGGCAAGGTGTTTACCCCTTCCGAATGTTTCCTCATTGAGTCATGTGGTACATGGCATGTGCTTCTTGTAGTTACTGTATTGCGTATGGAAGTGAAACCATAACATACAATAGAAATGAGGTATAATAAATAAGGAGTGGGAGAGGGAAGGCATGGTTCAAAAGTGCATTGTTGGAATGAATACAGGACAGCTCTGAGTGGTCGGGAAGCTTGTTGACACTTCTACCCAAAGATGCGAAACAGATGAATGTCCTCTAACTGGAGACTTTATTCCAGTGAAAGGCATTTTTTGAAGGGATGCGCTTCCCATGGGAATCTCTTTGCAAGCTAGGATTGGAAAGGCAGATCCTCTCTTGTGTAATAAGCAGAAAGCGGCAAGAGAGGCTATCCCTCTCTTGAATGGTGAGGAACCACAGCTGTTGGTTCTCAGGAAAACAGAAGCATCTTCAAGTTTGGGGAAGAAGCGGTGAGTAACTGAATCGATTGGTAGATTCTACAAAAGTCTCCGTTGTGCCTTGAGCACCTTCTCTGGGTCTAATCCAGGGTCTCAAAACGTGATAGACATAAGAATAAGATGCAATCAGGTCCTCGTTTGTGAGGAGTTTGCTTTCTGATTGGCAGCGGATGATAACCAGAGTTATCTGTGATTAATAACCCACATTGCACTGGAAGGAAAGGATGTCAGGTGTCAGAGGAAGGAGATTCGTACAGGCTACTTGGGAGTTTGTAATTGTTGAATGGTGTTGTGGATGGAAGCTGCCAATTGTTATGTGTCAAAAGATGAGCTGTTGTCCCGAGCAGGGACAAACCATCGGTTTTGTGTGTGTGTGTGTGTGTGTGTGTGTTTATAACAGTCCTCGGTAGTTGTTTGTGTTAGGTGCTGCCTTTGCGAGTTTCTGCCTACCTTCCTGATAACTAAGAACGAGGAAGAGATGGAGCTTGGTCATTACACAACACATTGTGACACGACACCCTCATTACTTCCTGTTTCCATCTGAGAGTGAGGCCGCTGGAAGGAACTGGTCCCCAGTGAGTGGGGACTAGGGGGAGTCAGTGCTATGAGATCTACATTTTCTATAGTAAGCTGGAAATCTACGTAGTGGGCAAAACGCCCCTGGCTCTCATATGAAAGAGGCGAGCTTCAGTGAGCCTAGGGGGTCCATCGGGAACTCACTGCTAAGTCTAAATCCTGTGGAGTTTCTCCTAACCCACTTCCATAGCCACGCCTTGTTCGGAATCCATAGTCTAGTCCCAAAGCTCAATAGTAAATTAATGTCGCCATAACTTATCCAGGCTTCTGTGCCAAGACTACAGAAGAACACTCTTTGGTGGGGGGGGTCCCTTCAAATAGAGCAAAGATGTGAAAAAGATGCGGCGGGAAATGTGGATTCCACCACCGATGCTTGTGATATAGGGATGTGATGCAGCCTGTGGGCCAGCTGCAGACACAGGATGCAGTGCAGGTTCAAGAAAGCAGTGAGGACCCACAGTTGGCAATGACCCTTGTGGGATCTGGCAGGTGGGTTAGTGACCATCCTCAAGTACTCATTAGAGTTGCAGGGATGGGGCACATCTTGGTTCTTTGAATCATCAGGTAAATGGCAAGAACAGAATCTCTAAGGTGGTTCTTTTTTCCTGGAACCATGCAGATCACTTACCAAGAGAGCGAGGGCAAGAAACAAACCTACAGAACAAAAGCAGCTTTATTGAACTCTGATTTATATACTGTAAAATCCATCCCTTTCAAGTTTGATGGCTTTTAGTAAATGTACAGAGCTGTGTACCTATCACTGCAGTCCAGTGTGGGATGCTTCCCCCTCCCTGGAAAGCTCCCTGGGTGCCTGTTGTACTCAGTCGCTACTCTCTCACCTCCCCTGTCCAGGCAACAAATGATTACTGATTGCTAGATAATCTCTAGTAGATTTGCCTATTCTGCACATTGCAAATAAATGAAAGCCTAAAATATGAGGGGTTTTTTTTGCATAGGACTTTCATATACCATGTTTAAAATGTTTTTAAGTGTATTTCTTTTTGAGAGCGAGTGAGCATGTGCACACAAGTCAGGGAGGGTTAGAGAGAAGGAGAGACAGAATTCCAAGTGGGTTCTGCCCCATCAGCACAGAGCCTGATATGGGGCTCGAACTCATGAACCTCGAGATCATGACCTGAGCCGAGATTAAGAGTCAGACAGATGCTTAACTAGCTGTGCCACCCAGGCACCCCTAGCATAGTGTTGTTGGTTGTGTTTTTTTTTTTTTTTTTTTTTGTTTTAATGTTTGGGGAGAGAGAGACAGAGCGCGAGTGGCAGAGGAGCAGAGAGAGAGGGAGACACAGAATCCGAAGCAGGCACCTGGCTCTGAGCTGTCAGCACAGACTCTGATGCTGGGCTCAAACTCATGAACTGTGAGATCATGACCTGAGCTGAAGCTGGCCACTTAACCGACTGAGCCACGCAGGTGGTCCCTCCCTTAGCATACATTTTTTGAAGTTCACCTATACTGTAGACCATGTTCTTAATTCATCTCTTTGTGTAGATATAGCCTATTTTATGTATCTATTTGTTCATCAATGGATGAATTGTTTCCACTTTTGGGCTATTGTAAATAATGCTGCTGTATTGGTTTCCTGTGACCGGGTGGGACACATTACCACAAACTCAGTGGCTTAAAACAACAGAAATGTATGCGTCCACAGTTCTGAAGACCGGAAGTGTTAAGATGAAGGAGTTGCCAGCCAGTCCTCCTTCTAGAGGCTCTCTGGGAGGTTCCGTTCCTTGCTGCCTCCTCTGGTGGTTGTGTCAGTCCCTGACTGGAGGTCACAGTGCTTCAGTTTTTGCCACCACCTTCACATTCCCTTCTCTAAACTCCCTCTGGCCCTCTCTTATCAGGACACATGTGATTGCCTGTAGGCCCACCCTGATGATCCAGAAAACACTCTTCTTCTCAGGATCCTTAACTTCCCTAAATGTTTTTTTTTTAATTTTTTTTTTTAATGTTTTATTTATTTCTAGGAGAGAGAGACAGCGTGTGCAGGGGAGGGTCAGAGAGAGAGGGAGTCACAGACTGAAACAGGCTCCAGGCTCCGAGCTGGCGGTCAGCACAGAGCCCGACGCGGGGCTCGAACCCACGAACCGCGAGATCATGACCTAAGCGAAAGTCAGACACTTGACCGACTGAGCCACCCAGGTGCCCCCAGGTAGCGTTCATGGTTCCCAGAAATCTGATGTGGCTCTCTTTTGGGAATCTGTTTTCCTGCCTCCCACAGCAGTTGGGAATAGTCACGAAAAGTTGCCATGTAGATGTGTTTTCATTTCTCTTCACAGTTCGCAGGGAATGTATTTGCTGGGCCAAGTTGGAAATTTATGTTTAGCTTCTTAAGAAACCGTCGAGCTGTTTTCCAAAGAGGTTGTGTCATCTCCCATTCCTGTCCACCATGTATGAGAGTTCCAGTTTCTCCACATTCTTGCTGGTTGTCTGCCTTTTTAAAACTGTAGCCAGGCGCCTGGGTAGCTCCGTCAGTTAAGGGCCGTACTCTTGATGTCCGCTCAACTCATGGCCTCACAGTTTGTGAGTTTGAGCCCTGCGTCAGACTCTGTGCTGATAGCTCGGAGCCTGCTAGGAATTCTGTGTCTCCCCCTCTCCGCCCCTGCCCCACTTTCTCTCTGTCTCTCTCAAGATAAATAAATAAACTTTAGAAAAAAATATACAACTGTAGCCATTTTCGTGGGCGTGAAGTGGTATCTTCGTTGTGGTTAACTTGCATTTCCCTGATGACTAATGATGAGGAGCAACTTTTCATGTGTTTCTTAGCCAGCATATATGATTCTTGGTAAAATGTCTTTTTTTGAGCCCTTACCTGTCTGAGAATTGAGTTGTCATCTTTTCAAATTGTAAGACATAGCCCGTTTTTCCATAATCTGGTCCAGTCACTGCCTGTCCTGAGGATGTGGTGATTGAGGTCACCTTGAGGAGGAGCTGCTGGGCCATCCCGTTTCCCAGGACCCCCGGGACTGGGAAAAGGTGGCCCTCTCTACACTGCACTTTGTGTCAGTCTGCTCCTACATGGTAGGTGGCACTCACAGTGGCCCTTTGACTCCCAATTACTATGTCAGGGAAGCCAGGAATGGCTCCCTCTTTGGCTTAGAGATCATGAGCCCAGTGGTGGTGTAGGCTGGCTCTTGTCTGAGGAACAAGGGGACCGACCTACAGACCCCCACATTGTATTCTCATTGTAGCCTGGTTGTTTTCTTTCATACCTCTTCCCACAATTTAAATTAAATAGTTGCTTCTCTAATACTATGCATTTAATGTCTTTTTTCCTCTACTGGACTATTAAAAATTCCTGGGGCAGGGATCCCGTCTGTGTGTTTTGTCACTGTCCCCGGTCGCCACCACAATATATAGTAAACAGCCTACCAATTTTTTTTGGAAGAATGACTGTAAATGACCAGTGACGGGGGTTTAAGAGGATGTCCTCTGCTTTCCAGTGGGCGATTCACACAAAATCATTAAATAGAAAGTAATTCATTAACCATGGGATGTGCTGTCGAGTGGCTTGTATTTTCACTGCTACTGATGCCATTTCCTCCATGTATTTCTCTTTTCCAGCAATCTACAACTACAATGCCTCTCAAGATGTGGAGCTCTCCTTGGAGATTGGAGACACGGTCCACATCCTGGAGATGTACGAGGGTAAGTCTGGATGGCCGCCTGTCAGACAGGGGAGGGGGAAACCGGTGGAAGTTACTTATTAATAAGGCGCTTAGAGCAAACATCTACAGGCTTCACTTCCTGAAGTGGTGCTAGTGAAAAACCCAGGAAGTACTTCACTCGTACAGCTTCGTGCTGCAGGTGATTTCAAAACAGCTAGCCGAATACGTGCGTGCAACCAAGCTCAGGCGGCAGAACGTCAAACCATGTGAATGGTTGAACCCCAAGCCGTGGATGCAGAAGGGTCTGACCCAGTGCTGGCCCGGGACGAGCCACAAGGGACACTGGATTGGCTGCTGCGCAAAGGAATCCCTGCTGATTACGTGGCTCTTTCCACCCAGCACTAAATGCTGCCAGACTGGGGGAGCAGCAAGGGAGAGACCTATTGGTGCTTGCTGAGATTCATTCCCAGAATTAGGTCAGGGCTCTAGCAGGTCCGGAAAGCCCACTTGTCTATTTCCTGCGGCAAGGTCAGCCTGGGGAGGTGGTTCAGTCTGCCTGTGAGTGGGCTGTAGGGAAGTACTCAGCCCCCCTGTGTGAAAGGCACAGGTCGTGCCTGTTCCCACCGCATCCCTCCCCAGGTGTTTAGTTCCATTTCAAGCTCTCCAATCCTAGCAGGCCCCCTCCACGCATCCATATTTCTAATTCAAATCCCCAGGGCACCATGAATAGGTATCCAGGCCACTGAAGTCGAAGATCAAAGCCAAGATATTCCCTCTGGAGAGTGAGGTAGGAATGACCTCTGGAGAGAGAAGTCAAGGAAGACTCTTCTCATGGGGTGAAGGTTTTTAGAATCAGGATCTCTAGATTTCCAGGATCTGCACTCACCTTCATCCATGTCAATGCTTGTAATGGTGGAATAGCAAAAGTGGTCACTAGAAATCTAATATGCTTTCCTAGAATGGGGAAGAAAAGCTGGGAAGCTAGGGGAAAAGGAAGCAAGGTTTGGCCACAGAAGAGCTAAGTCATTCGGCCTGATTGCATAGAAGACTCTATCATTCCTGCTGCCTCCCTTTTTTTGCTAGGCAGGGGGCCAGGGTTTGCTTCTCCGTCCCACGCAAGTCAGAGCACAACCATGCAGCTCCCAGGGGCAGGGGAAAAAGGGAGAGGGTTGTGCAGACTGTCCCCACTCTACCCTCTCTTTGCTTTTTTCATCCTCGCCATCTCAGGTCCAACCCAGCATCAGTTCCATGTTGTCCCTAAGTCACACAAGGGCCAATCTACTTACTGTCTGATCTCAGGACTCCTTTGCTTATTGAAACTATAGTCCCTTCAGACCTTACTAGGTCATACCTGTTTGTCAGGGCCAGATCTATCTGTTGTGGCTAGTGTCAATGGCACACGTTTTTGCATTGTACAGGCAAAAGGCATGTGACCGGTTTTGGTAACTCTTCCATATAGGCTTGAAAAAAATGTGCATTAGGACCATGGGGGTGAGAGTTCTGTAGATGACAATGAGATTCTGATTTCTTTATCGCTTTTTTTTTCAAATGTGTTTTTCTGCATTTTCCATCACTGAGAGAACCGTGTTAAGTCTTCCACCGTGCTTGCAGTTTATGTTGATGATGATTTACAGTGATGTCAGTTTTTTGCTTTATGTTTTTTCAGACCTCTTTTAGGTACATACAATTTTAGAGTTAGATTAAACAATTTGCACTTCTTAATTTTTTAGAGAGAGAGAGCAAGCAGAGGAGAGGGGCAGAGAGCTGCAATGGGGGTGGGGAAAGAGAGAGAGAGAGAGAGAGAGAGAGAGAGAGAGAGAGAGAGAGAGAGAGAGAGAGAATCTTAAACAGGCTCTACCCTCAGCATGGAGCCAGATGTAGAACTCAATTCCATAAACCCTTGGGAATGACCTCAGCTGAAATCAAGAGTTGGGCGCTCAACTGATGGTGCCACCCAGGTACCTCTAAACAATTTGAACTTTTAATTCCTGTTTATTAAATCTTTTTACCATTAGTTTTGCCTGTAATAATGCTTTTTCCCTTAGTCTAGCTTTTCTGAAATTACAGCCAACTCATTGGCAGTCTAGAACTCCAGTTTTTGTTCTCCTGGACCTATCAGGCCATCAGAAATGCTACTCAGCCATTCAGGAAGCTTTTCTCAATTTGACAGATGCCCCAAGAAGAGAGTAGCCTCAAATACTGGCTTCATCTCTCTAAGTTTTGGTCTCTTTCAGATCTGGACCTGGTAATTCCCACTTTACCATGGTAGAGTTGCAGTATGTATGCATGTGTGGGTATGCATGTGACGGGTTGTGAAGCTTCTCCAAGTGTCCTGTGGCGTGTAGGAGGGAAGAGTGGAGAGTTGATTGGAAATAAAGTAGATGATGTTTCTTATATACATTCTCAATATTCTTTTTTCATCTTTATGTAACCCTAACATATTTTTTGAAACCACTCATTGAAGCACTTTGTCCTCATAGGATTCATATAATGGTCCTTTTAAATTTGTGTGTTATCTTCACTGTACTGAATAGTTTCCCAGTTGAACATTGAACATTCCCCAAGGTAGCACTCCTGTGGAGTAAGCTAAGGTGGTCACTGAGCTTGGTTGGATATAAATGTAATCCAGACACACAAGCACATCCATTTCAAGTACCTCCTGGAGCTTGAGCCCAAAAGCTGCAGTGGTTCTAGTGTTTTACCCACACAGCAGGATGTTTGCTGGCACTGGCCCAGCTGATAGGCGACAGTCACACAAATCCCTGTCACTTCATTGATGCTGCATCTGGGAAAAGACTGTCCCAGTGCTCTTGTCCTGACAGCAGGAAGCTGGTGTTCTTGTTAATTGTGACCATAAAATATTTGGTGTGCCACAGGACTCTTTCATGTCAAAAAAGGATATCTGTGCCCCATACCTGACATGTGTCAAGGTATGAATGGGCAAACGTAAAACATGAGCTTACGGAGTTCCTTTACCACCATCAAGAGGCCTGTCAGGTTGATGGAGATTTTTATATTGGATTATGTTTTTATATAGTGCTCATGTTATGGGATTAATTTTTTTAAGAGGGCCCGCCTTGCCAGGTGCAGTACTTAGTGATATCTCCTAAGTACTTAGAGTTCTTGGCTGCGTTCTCAAATTCCTTTATTATTTCAGGCAGTTCAGGACTAAGTGAGTGCAGGAGTACTTTGCAAACATTAAACAGGGTGGAAATGCTGAGTAATAACTTAAGTTCTCTTCCTCCTCCCCCATATCCTCTTTCTTTAAAAAAAAAAATAAATAAACAAAATGGAAACACCCAGAGTACTGCCAGCTGGAATTTAAGGCTAATGCTGACACTTTTTCATGGCTTTAGGGGTTTTGTGTCTTCCAGCTTCCTGCCCGATTTGGCTCCTGTGGCTCCCCCCACCCCGGCCCCACTCTGCCCCACCCTGCCTTTGAGATATTCTCACACCAGACCTGTGTGTGCTTTTTCCGATAGGGACATGAGTCTACCTTTCTGGAGCTCAAATATGGAAAATTCTTTTCTGCCTACAACCCCTCACAGAAAACCACTCACGACTCTTCCTTTTGCTACTTCCTGGCCTGCAGTTGAGTGAATAATTATGAAAGTGGTAGCTTCTCGACGGCAAAGCCGGCTTGTCTTTTGTCTGTAGGGCCGGCAGCTTGCACAGCACCTGGCACATAGTAGGTGTTCTGCAGAAGTCCATTAAAGGAATGGAGATAAAGTACGAGACCAAAGCAAGCTGGTTGGAGCCAGGCAAGTTAGTGTGGAGAGTCAGAGAGGGTGGCTGTCACCTCCACGAAACCCCAGGTATCCTAGGCAGCGCTGTTGTTCTTCTTTTATGAAGGACATACAGGAGGCTCCCGCATTTCCTCCATCCGCAGCAGACTGCAGAAGGATTTGGTTATTGCAGGAGTTTTTTTGTTTCTGTTTTTAATAACCACTTTGTTGAGATCTATTTCAAATACCATACAATTTACCCATTTAAAGGATACAATTCCATGGTTATTTGCAAAGTACGCCATTCACAGAGTTGGGAATTGTCATCGCCATCTACTTGCAGAACATTTTCATTAACCCAGAAACAAACCCTGTAACCATTTGATGGCCATTATCCCCCAGCTCCAAGCAACCACTGACCTAATGTCTTTCTCTATAAATTTGCCTTGTATAGACATTTCATGTAAAATGGAATCATATAACATGTGACTCATCATTGTTGTAGCATGTATCAGTACTTCTTATCTTTAAAAAATTTTTTAATGTTGATTTACTTTTGAGAGAGAGTGAATAACTATGAGTGCGGGAGGAGCGTGGGGGGGGGGGGGGACACAGAATCGGAAGGAGGCTACAGGCTCCTAGCTGTCAGCCAGCGCAGAGCCCAATGTGGAGCTTGAGCTCATGAACCATGAGATCATGACCTGAGCCAAAGTCGCACACTTAATCAATTGAGCCACCCAGGTGCCCCTGTACTTTCTATCTTTTTATGGCTGAATAATACTCATTGTATACATACATCACATTTTATTTATTCATTCATCAGTTAATGGACATTTGGGTAGTTTACACTTTTAACCTATTATGAGTAATGCTGCTATAAACATTTATGTATAGGTTTCTCTGTAGATGTATGTTTTCAGTTTTCTTGGGTATGTTCCTAAGAGTGGAATTGCTGGGTCATATAATTACTTTTCCTTTTGAGGAAATGCCAGTCAGATTACTTGAGATTTGCCTCCCAAACAGGAGATTACAGAGCCCAAATGAGTGAGCTGCTATCACTTATCCCTCGTTTCTTTCTGTCACCTTGCTCCTGAACTTCATTTGCTACTAGAACTGGACGCAGGGAAGTAGAATCAGCCGAGAAGCTGTATACCGCCCGTGTTGTCACGGCTCCCGAGAATTATGTTCCTTCAGAGACTTTTTCAAGGAACAAGATTCCTCAAGGACCGAGGCAAGTGTCCTCACCTTCCTTCGTCTTTGCACCAGCCTGGCCTGTGGTCATTGCCATATCTTCTCTTTAACCCGGCAAGGGATTTGGTAGCGCAATAGCTGTTCTGCATCTTGAGCGTTCTTTCCCTCCCAGATCACGGACATGGCTGAAAAATCACGGCTCCCTGGAGATTCCAGTTGCAGTCATTCATTCATTCAAAAATACTTGCAGAGCAAGTGTGATGTTCTTATTATTATGTGCCGGGTACATTTGTTGAACCCAAGAGCTGCTCTAGGCGCTGAGGTCACCTGAGTGACAAAATAGCAAGGCTCCTGCTCTCACAGGGTTTTCATTCGAGGGATAGACAAAAACAGAACAGAGTAAGTAAACAAAACAATTCAGATACTTCAAGGTGCTGTGAGAGGAAAAGGATGATATTAGCGGGACCAGGAGTCGACGTGGGTGATGGTGAGGGAGGGGAGAAAGCCGAAAGGACTGCTTTAGCTCACATGATTTTGCCCCTGTCTAGGTTGACTGTCCTGGGCAGGACACTTCAACTCTTTTAGTGTCCTGGTCCTTGCACCTAAAATCAGGGCACTTCTTGAATTGGAAGTGATTAAAGTGCTTTGAAAAATAAGATTACAGCAGTCCTGTTACCATTAAGCTCTCCTCTCCTGTGATTCCACCAGTGCCTACTGGTTTCCTGCCTTTGATTCATGTGCATTGGTTGACTCATTTTCAGCTCCATAAACCAGTCACGGGCTCAGGAGAGAGGGTGGCTGGTGTTAACAGCGATTTCTGAGGGTAAGCATAACACAGTGAGATAATGTCTCAAAGGCGTTCCAAGCTCTACAGAAGCAAGTACAGCATAAAGCTTTGTACAGTTTTAGTGTAATATGTAGGAGCCCAAAGCATAGCACAGATGATTGCATTGGAACCAGAGGAAACAGGCAATCTTGAAAAGCTGAAATAAAAAGAAGCATTTGTGTATATATGAGGTCCCAATATACCCATGTTATTTCTTCTGTATAGAATGAAACCAGTTTTAAAATGCACCTTAATCAAGAAATCCATTCCCTCGTAATAGAAGGAATTAATATGGATTATGACTTCAGCATTATGTATCTTGAATCTTAATCTTTATAAAGCAGGCTTTTTTTTTTTTTTTTTTAAAGCTTATGTATTTATTTTGGAAGAGAGAGAGAGAATCCTAAGCAGGCTTCATTGCCGAGTGCAAAGGCTGACATGGGCTTGATCTTACAATTGTGAGCCAAAATTGTGAGCCAAACCTGAGCCAAAATCAAGAGTCCAATGCTTCACCAACTGAGCCACCCAGGTGCCCCTAAAGTAGGCTTTTTTGTCAGTAAATATAGCGGTCAGCATCATGGCAGATAGGTAGTTACGTGGCACGTGGCACTGAATTTTGGCTCTGGAGCTGACAAAACTCTCTAACGGGAGCATGAAAAAGAACTTGTTTCAAGCAGAGGCTTAATAAGCATCTTTCTGAGATGTGCTACTTGGGCCTGAATTGGAGCATCTGATACTTTAAGGTCTTACTGAACACTTTCAGAATGTCCGATGCGTGGAGAAAGATTGTCATATCCTACTGTCCTGTATGAACTGGTAGCCTTGACATGCCTTTATTGTACCGCTCCATTTTTTCTTCTCCATTTGGTCAGCCTTGCACAATGATCACAGACCAGTGGAAAACAAAGAAAATCAAAATTAAGTTTTTAAATGTTTATTATTTATTTTTGAGAGAGAGACAGAGTAGGAGGAGACAAGCAGAGGAGGAGCAGAGAGAGAGGGAGACACAGAATCTGAAAGAGGCTCCAGGTTCTGAGCTGTCAGCACAGAGCCTGATGTGGGGCTTGAACTCATAAACCCTGAGATCATGACCTGAGCTGAAGTTGAAAGCTTAACTGACTAAGCCACCCAGGTGCCCCAAACTTAATTTTTAAAAATGAGTTCGTAACAGCCTGTATAAAATTACCTAAATAAGCTGAAATAAGGCATTTGATATGTTTGTAACTTTCATTTACTTTTGTTACCCCGTGAGTCAAGATCATTGAAAGCATACTGTAACTCAGAATCCACAGCCTCACCATGTTCTAGTGTTAGAAACCACTACCTTTCACGAACATTGATGGCAGCGAGCCCAACAGCTTGGATTTTATGATAAGGACTGCGTGCAAACAATTTGGCACCAGCCTGGAAAGCAAATCAGGCCATGTGGCATTTTGTTGAGTGTGCCGGTCATTTCTCACATCTGTCTGACCTTTACCTTCAGTCCTGCCTGTCAGCTACTACTCCTGGGGACATATGTTCCTGAGATGTGTTTTTCCAAAAGATGAGTGTGGCGGCGGGAGTGTGTTTACAAGAAAAACTAATTAAAAGTAGAACCGGTGAGAAGTTTTAGATTTAATTTTAGCAAACTGAGAATGCGTTTTCTTCTTTCAGAAGCATACTTGTTTGTTTTTTTTTTGTTTTTTTTTGTTTTTTAATATTTTTATTTATTTCTAGGAGAGAGAGAGAGAGACAGCGTGAGCAGGGGAGGGTCAGAGAGAGAGGGATACAGACTGAAATAGGCTCCAGGCTCCGAGCTGGCAGTCAGTACAGAGCCCGACGTGGGGCTCGAACCCACAAACCGCGAGATCATGACCTAAGCGAAAGTCAGACGCTTAACCAACTAAGCCACCCAGGCGCCCCTTTCAGAAGCATATTTGAATGTGCTTCTAAAATGCCATCTTTAAAATTTATGTTATTGGTATATTAGGCATACATAGCACCTTCTAGGATAAGGGTCAGAACTTTTTCCGAGAGGTTCCTTCGTTCAGTGAGTGGTATGTTGTGATGATGCAGCCGAAGAGGCAAGCCCAGCCTGAAAGCAAAGATGTTTTGGGGAATGTCCTGGAGGAATGTCCTGAGCTTTCGGTGTCCTGTAAATTTCCATCTCCAAGGGATCTCTCTGGGATCAAGGGGTTGAGAAGGTGGCCAAGCAGTGGGCAAGTTCCTTCCATCCGATACATGTAACCACGCATGGCTCTCTTCACACTTCCCAGTGCTGGGCCGTTCACATCATTTGGTGTGTAGCTTTTCCCCCAAATGCATTAGGTGTCTCTTCTCCAGCGTGAAATGTAGCATGTCAAAGCATTGTGGGGCTAGGTAAGACTCTGTGAACAATTAGTGTAGGGAGAAAGTCCTCGAGGCAAGTTTAAGATTGATTGAGGGCATATATGAGAACAGTATTCCTCCTCTTGCTTATATCTGGGGAGAGAAGGCTGATGCTTGCCTCTACTTTGCTCCTAGAAACATAAGGGCCATTTATGATCTCAAAAAGCAAATAGGGGGACTTGGGATCATAAATACCCACTCTGTGCTGAAGTGCCCCATTTTATTCAACCCATGGAGGCAAGTCCTCCAATGGAAAGTGTCACAGGAAACATACTGCCTGAAAACCCTGAATGCCACAGCCAAATCTTCGAAGCATGTGGGAACTGCACTTCCTTTCCTTGCCTCACTGCCATGTAGAACTCAGGCTACATGGAGCTGGGGACAGGGACTCTTGTTATGGGAAGATTTTCAGTCCAACCCTTATTTTCTGTGTATGCACCCCCAGCGTTTGTCATCTGATCGGTATTAAATATACATACACCTGGCTTTGCCACTAGGAATCTAAGATTTTATTTTATTTTATTTTATTTTAGAAATCTAAGATTTTAAACAACTGTCCCTAGCAAGGTATTCCTTCTTCTAAATGGCGAGAGGAAGTCACACTAATTCCTAACCTTAAATACTTGTTTAGTGTCCACCAGTGCTGATTTAAGAGTCTGTTAACTATCATTGGAATTGGAAGAATAGGAGGGGGTGGGAGGGGAGAGCTTTTTGTTTTATTAGTCTTCCTGTCACGTTCATTTGTCACCCGAATGTCAATTCAGTCCTCCGAGCACCCTATCTTGGTAACTTCTGAGCCATTTTCTCAATTATTCCAGCCATTGTCTTGTGGTTTTCCTGTCACCCCCACTGTTTCTGTTACTTTTTACGGTTACTTTTCCCTTAAAGTCATCTTTTCTATGATAATGATATCCTTGGGGGCAGGGAACCTATTATTTTGGAAACTACAAGTATATCCTATCAGGTACTCCGGTTCTGATAGGATGAAGCTTCTAGCTGCTTTGTTTGTCATCAGGAACTTCAGAATGATTTAGAGAGGTTCGTTTTCCAGGGATCACAGACACATTCCTCAGAAAACAAAGAAAAGAGAACTTTAAATAGTCTAGCGTCATCAGCACAGGAACCGGACAATGGCTCTGGAGGTAAGAGATAGTCCCTGGATGATGTCACCAGTACCATTGGTGCCTCATTTGTCCGGAGTTTTACGTCTCCTCCGTGTGCCAGCCATTGAGCTAAGGGCGTTTGTGTACTGAATCCTTAGTTCTTACAATCCTGGGAGAGCAGAGTTACTGCTGCCCATTTAATAAATGTGAAAATCAGGTTAAGAAGCTTGGAACTTCACACAGCTGGCAAGAGGTGGAGCTGTGATTCTCACCACGGCCCTGTGGAATCCAAGTAGAATGTTCTTTCCACATGGTGAGGGAGGCCTTTGAGGAAATGACTCTTCCATTTTGGACGTAACCTATAGGTTTTCAAAGCGGGTGAGGTTCTTTTGCTTTTAAGTAGCTGGCAGACAAGCTTACCATGGCGCCATATGTGTCTGCAGTCAGGGGGGCACTTGCTTTTTTCTTATTTCAATTATTATTATTATGATTTTTTAAATGTTTATTTATTTTTGAGAGAGAGAGAGAGAGAGAGACTTAGTGTGAGGAGGAGAGGGGCAGAGAGAGAGGGATACACAGATTCCAAAGCAAGTTCCAGGTTCTGAGCTGTCAGCACAGAGCCCAACATGGCACTTGAACCCACAAACTGAGATCATGACCTGAGCCAAAGTCAGATGCTCAACTGACTGAGCCCCCCAGGTGACCTGGGGGTGTGCTCTTCCTGGCCTTCCTTTCCCCCATGGCTCTGCCGCACTTGCTTGCTGTTCTGGCCAGGTGGCCTCCTGCCTGTTCTCAAAGCCCACTGCTCTCAAGACTTGGGCTCCCTGCACCCCCAGGGTCCACGTGACTCAGCCACTCCCCCCACTCCTTTCGCCCCTGCCTATTTTCAAGAGCTGGCTTTCTCTGAGCAGGTAGGCAGGTCTGTTCCAGGTGAGCATAGCACAGTCATCTCCTCCACTCAGGCATATGGGTCCCCGTCCCCCAGTCCACACACTGGACAGAGGTCAGAATTACTGAGGGGCTGGACTGCCATTACCGATATTGTGTCCAACCCCCTCAGGTGTAGGGGGGAAAGAAGCAGAGAGGTTAGCCTGAAGCATTCGCCCTCCCTGTATGTATTTGGCAGTGAACGTATGGCTGGCGTCCCCGATTGCGCCCTCCTGCATGTGTTTATAAAGAGGACGTTGGAATCGAACGCGGTGGTCTTTGGCTCGGACAGTCTCGGAAGGTTTTGTGCGGTTCACATTCATACTCTTGCTGCTGGTCTTTTGCTACCGGAACTCTTAATGCCGTCACCGCTGCTGAGCTCCACCTCTGCTTCTGCCACTGTTGATGTCGTCACACCCCTGACAGCACGTCCTGACCTCTGTCTGGGTTCTCAAAATGGAGCCCAGTGGTTCACTTTGCGAGTCTGTAAATACAGCTTTGCCCTTTCATGTTGAGGATGAACTGTGCCGAGGAACTCGAAGCAAGTCACTGAGTGTCCCAGACTGACAGGGGTCTTGGGACAGTGCTGTGTCACATGGTATTGCCACCGGACTCATGCTCTAAGCTACGGCATGCATGTTTCCAGTGCCTCTGCCCGCAAGGAGTTTCCTATCTTACTGGGGCCTCCATTCTCCCCTGAGAAAGTAAGGCTACCTTTATGCAGCAGTGCCCTTTACCTTGGTGTCCTCCTCAGGAGGCTTAGTTGGTTACCTGAAAAGGGCAGCCTGTGCCGTGTGTCCAGAAATCTTTGGCAAACTGGCCACACAAGTTTGTCTTCCCCTCATCTGTGTCTCTATTCCACTAGTGATTAGATTCCAGATTCTTTGAGACCGGGGTTTGGGGTGCATACTCTTCCAACTCCTTAAAGCCCCACAGAGCTGAGCATAGGTCTTTATAAAAACGGGCCTCCTTAAATACCTCTTGTTTGATTAATGGATTCCCCCTCCCAAACCTGCGTCCCTCTCTTGTCCATCTTGCGAATTGGTGCTGATGATCAATAATCCTGGCGCAATAGCGAACTGCAGCAAAACCATGCGCCGTATCCTGTCATTTCTGCTTTCTTGAACTAGTTGGAGAAGCTAGAGAAATGCATCACAGAGGAGAGTAGTTAGAGCCATTGGTAAAGCAACTAACTGCTGGCCAGACTACTTTGCTTTAAATAAGAAAGGAAAAGGCCACATCCAGGACATAGAAAGAGAGCTGGCAAACCAGAGTGACGATGTTGATCAGACTAGAGGAAATTTTATTCCCCGCCGTGTCACTGAGTTTCAGGGCATCTGTGAAGCCAAGACAGGTTTCCTCCTTTTGCGGTGGGCATTTGGATATGTCATCTCTCCATTCTCCAGCTGCCCCCACCCCCAACCTGGACCGGGTCCTTCTGCCTGTCTCAGAGGTGTTTGCTGGTTGAGAGAAGTCTCTGGCATTACCATCTCTGGTAGGCAACAAGGAGAAACTTGGGCATTTTTAGCTACAGACTGAGATTTTATGAGGTAACAAATTGGGGGGAGGGGGAGTAGAATGTTTTTGTGGAAGGAATTTAAGACACGCAAGCCTAATTACCTTAACAGTTGAAGAAATGGAGTCCCACAGAGCTGGTCAGCACAGAAGCAGGCTTTTGCATTTCAGAGGAGTTCTCTTCAGTAGAAGCAATGCCTCCTCTTCTCTGGACCCTTCTGGCCTCCAGGCCGGTGTGTGAGCCCCACCCAGCTCTGCCCATTGGGCACAGGATCCTGTGCCTTGCTCGGACCTCGCTTTGGAGTCTGAATTTGGAGGTGCAAATTTTATTGCACAGTTGTTCCATTCTTCTGTCCTGTCCATGACCACTGGCTCCCAGGACCTTCTCTTTCTCACTGATCAAGTCACGTAAGGTTTATGGATTGTGCGCTATGTGCCAGGTACCGCAAAGACAGGTCTCTTTCCTGCTCACTCAAGAAATACAATGAAAGACGGAAACCACATCTCTTTCTTTGCCACTTACTTGGCATGCTAGTGTACATGGGTGTTTTCTGTTGGTTGGATTCCACGGCCAAGCTTCTTTCCTGTGGGAGGCAGTGCGTTGAGCAGGTGTCCCATTCATTCGCCGCGTGGCCATGGCGGCAGTGATGAGCGGGGTGGCAGGAGACCTGCGTTTGCATTCTCAGCTTCAATACTAAGTCACCGGTTGACTTTGCACAACCCTTCCGATTCCTTGTTTGGGTTTCCTCTTTTTTAAGTAAAGGTGTTAGATTTCAGGGGACTCTGTGCTGTGTATTATAAAGTCACAAAAGTGAGCTAAGATATTTAACTGGGAAGCCTGCTTTGTCTCCCAAACAGAAACGGCTTAAATCATCTCTTACTACCTTTGCATCCTTTGGCTTTCTTCTGCCTTTGATCTTATTTCCAAAAGCGCCAGTGAGCTGCCCAGTGCATTTGGGAAGGGTGCATCCTGCAGTGAGGATCTAGCAGACAGTGAGTGTGCCACCTGTGAACAAGGAGCTGACAGCCGAGCTGTGTCCACGTTTCCTCTGAGGAGTTTGCTCCCAGCTGTTCCTGCTCACTAACTTCCCTGGGTGGGGGGACCTCAGCCATATCTTTGAAGAACATTGGCTTGGGGATGGGAGAGTAGGCTTTGGCCATGGAAAGCAGCCAGCAGAACCCGACAGGTTCACCTGGCCCACAGGGGATGGACCTTTGACCTTGGCCTAATTAACTGTGCTTTACCCAGCAAACTACCAGATGGTGACACTTAAAGGAAAAAGAACAGGATTTAACACTTGTTCTTCTTCTCTGGCCCTTCCCCTCCCCTGTGTCATGGTGCATATAAACAAGGGCTCCCTATCCGTTTCTTGCCCTTAATTCCTGGGATCTCAACATTATCACAATACTTGGATGTATGTAAATGCCACTGAACAGAACACCTAAAACTGTGTTCAAAAAGTAAATTTTATGTATATTTTACAACACAAAAATTGTTTATTGTTCTTGGTCGCGGGGGAGGGCGGCTAATTCATTGTGGGATTGCAAGATGAGGAGAGATTTTACAAAGCTCTCCATGAGTTACACATCTAAATAATGCTTTCATGGTACACAGAGTCCTGAGTCCCCCTCAGTAATTGCCTTTGGAGTCTTTAGCACATTCATAATTCTCTCTCTGTGTGCGAGTGTCTTCAAGCCTGCCCATTAGAAGCCCTTTGTATTTAATTATTTGTTTATGGATCTGTTTCCTTCCTCCTTGAAGACAGTGTCTGGCCTGCTGGTGTTCAATGAGTCTCTTTATATATAATAAATGAATGGCCACATTAGTGATGTAAATCCAAGAGAGTTTCTAACCACACTTTCTAAGGCAGCCCCACCCCCCACCCATCACGCTCCCAAATTACTCTCCTTCCTTAATACCATTTCGCCCCCTGTGCAGTTACTGGATTATTTGCTGGGGCTTACAGGTACTTGTGGTTTTCTTCCCATTATAAAGCAAGACTTTGAAGGATGGAGACATTGTATGTCTCGCTCTCTTGGCATCTGTCTGTCGAATGAGTACATAAATCTCCAATTTTATTTTTGGAAATAAAACTCGTTCAGATTCGCTTTGGAGCACAAAGTGAGCAATGAAGATGAATACTGTTTTAAGGAGGCACAATAAAAAGTAAACATGGTGGAGAAATGGTCCTGTGATTTTTCATATGTGACTCACTGCTTTCAGAAGCACTTTCAGACAGAAATGTTCAGTAATATTTGGGAGCAATGTCATTATCGTGGAATTCTAGATCACCCTCAGGTGCTTACTCTGTTTTGTTTTGTTTTCTATAAAGTTTATTTTTTGTATTTTGAGAGAGAGACAAAGAGCTGGGGAGGGGGACAGAGAGAGGAAGAGAGAGAGAGAGATTCCAGGCAGACTCCACAGTGTGAGCGCAGCCCCTGTGGAGCTGGAACTCATGAACTGTGAGATCATGACCTGAGCCAAAATCCGGAGTCAGACACTTAACCGACTGAGCCACCCAGGCGCCCCACTGAGGTGCTCACTTTGGAATGCTCATTCGATAGTGTAAAGTTTTGTATGGCTTTTAAAAATTGCAGTAAAATTTATACACAATAAAATACACTCATCTTAGGTATTCAGTTCAGTGACTTTTGGTGAATGAATGCACTCCATGGACCTAATACTACCAGTTAAGGTGTAGAATGTTTCCCTTGCCCCAGACACCTCCCTGTTGCCTTCTTCCACACAATTCCCACCCCAAAAAGCAACTGTCACTCCAAAGTATAAGTCACCATGCATAAGTCTTCCTGCTCTTCAACTTTATATAAATGCAATTATTCATGTCCGTTGTGTTTGGATTTTTTTCATTCAACATAATGTGTTCTAGGTTCATCTCTGATGTTGCTTATAATAATAGTTCATTCCTTTTCATCACTGAGTAATACTCTGTTTTGCGAATATATCACAGTTTGTCAATACTCTTATTGATACACAGTTGGATGGATCCCAGTTTTGGCTATTAATAATAAAGCTTCGATGTACATTCTTGTAATGGATTCTTATGGGTATAAATTTTTTTTCCTTTCAAGCTTTCATTTAAATTCTCATTATTATAACACTAATATAGTGTACTCTTGGCTTCAGGAGTAGAATTTCGTGATTTATCACTTATACACACTGATCTTGGGTCAATACTTACAAGTAGAGGTATTGCTAGGTCTTAGATCATGTGTATGTTTAATCTGATGTGAAACTACCAGCAATGTGACAGAATTCTAATTGCCCATATCTGTACCAACACTTGGTACAGTCAGTCTTTTTAACTTTAGCCATTCTAGTGGGTGTAGAGTAGTATCTCATTTTTTAAAAATATATTATTTATATTGACTTGAATTCATCCTGTTTAGCATACAGATTTTGACAAATTCATACAATCATGAAATGCCACCACAAGTATAGAACAATTCTATCCTCACCTCCCTCCCCACCCCCCCCAAATTTTCCAATATCGCTCTGTATCAACTTCACGCTACGCTCAGCCTTGTACTGTTTTCTTTCCCTATAATTTTGCCTTTGCCTCATCCCAGCTTTCCAGGGCTTATCAGCTGTATTTTTCCCCCTTAAATTTCAATTTTATCATTGTCAGAAATGTATATGATTTTAAAGGCCAGGTCATTTCTAGCAAGTTTATGAACAATAGCCCCTTCACACTTCCTCTTGGTTTCTGATTCTACTTTCAACTCTTGCAGCCAGTTTTTGTAGCATATGCTTTTTCATTTCCAAATAACCTTGCTTCCATTACTTGGTATTTCCCTTTGCATTTCTTATTAACTGCTTCTTATGGAAAATAAGGATTTAGCTCTCTTATACTCCCCACCAATTACACAAATACCTGTTTGTGCCTAATAGAGGTCTCTCAGTATAAATATTGTATAACATTTAAAAAAAAATTTTTTTTAATGTTTTATTTATTTCTAGGAGAGAGAGAGAGAGAGACAGCGTGAGCAGGGGAGGGTCAGAGAGAGAGGGAGACACAGAATCTGAAACAGGCTCCAGGCTCCGAGCTGACAGTCAGCACAGAGCCCGATGCGGGGCTCGAACCCACAAACCGCAAGATCATGACCTAAGCGAAAGTCGGACGGACGCTTAACCGACTAAGCCACCCAGGCGCCCCTCGTATAACATTTTAAAACCATTGTTATTTAGATGTTTGGGTCTACATAGGGTTAACAGCAGATGCTGTGGAATGTCCTTTGGATGATGTTCCTCTGGAGGTGTCTTCCTTATGTGGTGCTCTGTGGACCTACTTCTTTATCAGATGCAGCCTTCCCGTCAGAAACGTTCACGTTCCCCTCCTGTGTTCAGACAAGTAAGATGATTTTGCAGTTCCCCTTCTTTTCTTGGATTTGCTCTTCATGGAAATGCCTTTCTGCTTTATCTTGGTCTGTTAGCTCTCTGGTCCAGTTCCATAGCTTCTTTTCTGAACTCTCCATCTATATCAGGGGCAGAAAAATAAGAACTTGGAGGTATCAGCAGAGCTAGGGATAATGGGCTCCCGTGTATGAATATAGGCTAACACGGTCCATTGATTTTGACCTCTCTACCTGTTTTTGAAGTCATGCTAGCACATGGGTACCTTCAATTCCAGTCCAGCATCTCAGAGTTGATTCTAGTTTTTTCCCTTTCTTGGAACTCCCTTCTATGAGAGTAAGAAACCTGGCTTCCAGGATTAATATTCCAGCAAGTTATTATAGTTACTTATTTCATCAGTTCCTCAGTATGTAAACAATCTGTTCTTGATTACCACACCTTCTACCACATGGACATTCTCCTCAACCTGCCCTCTCTCTGATAGCTCGTCATTTTACCATCCCCCACCCACAGGGCCTGGACACAGATGCCCTTGTCTTCATCTCCGTCTGCAGATCCCCTGACCCCCATGGATGCATACTTTGTACTGCCTGGGCTCTGACTTGCCCTGCCAGTCTGGCTCCCTGTGTGGATGCTCTCCTTACCCCCCTTCCAAATGCCTACATTGCCCTGTCCTACGTAATTGCCCAGGGCTCAGTTGTTCAGGAAGGGAAGCAGAAGGGCCAAGATACATTGCTGGTTTCTGTCTCCCATTCCCCAGCGCTTTGCTCTTTTCAATCTCCCTATCCCGAGGAGCTTATTCTAGCCACCCAGTTGCTTCAACCCAAGATCTGAATGCCCTTGAATATTTGCTTGGATAGCTCATGGCTCTTCCCAGCTAAATCCTGAGCAACTCTTGTTGATTCAGAATGTATCTA
The DNA here is from genome assembly GCA_017311185.1 of Proteles cristata cristata. Taxonomy (NCBI): domain Eukaryota; kingdom Metazoa; phylum Chordata; class Mammalia; order Carnivora; family Hyaenidae; genus Proteles; species Proteles cristata. The sequence continues at coordinate 231,725 of JAESUZ010000752.1, forward strand.
GCATCTTTTATCTCTCCCCATTTTCACCTTACCTACTAGTCTCCTCCCTCATGTTCCTCTTTCCACTGTGTCTCACCTCCCATGGTCCATTCCTGCATAACAGGCAGCATAATGTTTTAAAAGCATAAGGCATGATGTCATTTAGAACCTTCCAATGGCTTCCCATCATGCTTAGAATACAAATGAAGTTTGTCCATGGCATATAATACCTCTGACAATCAATCCTGGCTGCACATTAGCATCACCAGGAGACCTTTTTAGAAGCACAAAGCTTGGGTCCCACCCGAGTCCAAAGAAATCAGAATATTTGGGATATGACACAGGCATCAGGATTTTAAAAAGTTCCCTGGTAAATCTAGTGGACAGCCAGGGTTGAGAGTCAGGCCTCCCTCCGCCCACCCTCTAATTGCTTTTCCCCTTTTATGGCTGGTTCTGTTCAGATTCTCAGAATGGCTTTTCTTGATCACCTTATGTACCATGTTACCAGTCATTCGCTGCCATGTTTCTTTCCCTGAACACTTCTTTGTGCTGCCATTATATGAGATCGTCTTATTTCTGTATTTTTATTTTTTGTATCAGCGTGTCATCTTTGTGATGACTTTTGCTCTGTAGTATACCATGGTGACCAAACTAGTGTTTAATAAATATTTATTGAGTGACTTCATGTAGCAGAGAGAACAAGTAAACGACTCTGTTGTATAGGAGCCAGAACCTGTGCAGTAGCAAGAGATACATTGGATGAATGAGGTGAAATGGAGCAGATGCTCGAGTCTTGATTGATGGAGATCATCTAAGACCCGAGATACAAGAAGCAGCCTTGCCAGTGGAATTAGGATCTCTCAGACATTTCCATTTCCGAGGGTACAGATTTTGATCCTGGCTTGGGGCAGTCCCAGGAAAACAGAAATGACTGGCTTCTTGAATGGAAGAGCCACCTTCCTAGAATCACTTTAGATGTTCACCATGGTTACCATAAGCTCTCCCCGCACCCCCTCCCCTGCCCCGCTTTTGTTTTCGGGAGGTGTGGTTGAAGCACAACATTTTATTTCAGGTGTACAACATAATGATTCGATATTTGTGTTTTTTGCAAAACATTCATCACAATAAGTGTAGTTAACATACCTTAGCATATGTTGTTGCGAAACCCTTTTTCCTTGTAATGAGAAGTTTTAAGACTTACTCTCTCAGTGATTTTCAACTACCCGATGCAGTATTAACAACTATGGTTGCCAGGCTGTACGTGACACCCCCGTGACTTCGTTATTTTGTAACTAGAAGTTTGTACCTTTTGACTCCTTCACCCGTCCCACCTTCACCTCCGTCGCCCTGCCTCTGGCAACCACCAGTGTGTTCTGTGTATGTGTATGGGCTTGCAGACTCACTTTCTGAGACTAACATTTCACCTAAATATAGGTGAGACTAGCCTTCTGGACTCCCCATCCCTCACCATTCTCTTCATTTTATTTATTTTATTTATTTTATTTTTTTCTCGTCATTTTAATAATGTACTAATTTAAAATATTTTAACATCAATTCATTTTTGAGAGACAGAGAGAGACAGTGCATGAGCGGGGAAGGAGCAGAGAGAGAGAGAGGGAGACACAGAATCTGAAGCAGGCTCCAGGCTCTGAGCTGTCAGCACAGAGCCTGACATGGGACTCCCACTCACAGACTACGAGATCGTGCCCTGAGTTGAAGTCGGACACTTAACCGAGCGAGCCACCCAGGCGTCCCAATAATGTATTAATTTTAAAAAGCATCTGAGATTCTTACCAGCTCACACCACTTCTTGATCACAGCTGCTTGTTTGATATAGCCTTTGCCTTCTCTTTGTATCATGATGCATTTGGAAGCCTAAAAGCATACCATACTAAACTGTGATTCTCTGGTCTTAAATACTGTGATGGATCAGTTGGAAAACTGGGTTCTTGCTTATATCCCTTGCAAGTGAATTTATGGAGTCCTGACAGTAATATGAAAACAGCAGAGAGAGACAACACTCTGCTGCCGCCTAACACCAAGCAAAATGAACGTTCTTCAAATTCAATGTGATAATTGTGTGCCTTTAGATGGGAGATGTACACAAACCACAATTCTAAAGAAGACTTAAGAAGTTTTAAAAAAAAAAGCTTTAGAAAGGTTTAGAAAGCATAATTCTGTGATGAACGGCGCGCAAAAATACTGTTTACAGAAAGAGAAATCCCTCTCTGACAGTGGAGCAAAGTCCAATCTGTTACATCTCCCGTTTGGTAGGATGCAGGGAGATGACAAGTGCTTGGAAGGGGCTATTGTTTCTCAGTGTGCCTGCCCCTCCCCCACCCCAGGATGAGGCTGAAGCCATTCATTCATGGCAAAGGCATTTTCCTGTGGCTGAAGAACAAGCAAGTGATGTTGAGCTCGGTGTTCTTACACCTGGCTCTCATGTGCACTTTGGCATCCTCAATTGGGAGCAGGGTTTCCTGTTCCAGTATCTTTTCCCCAACCGTGCGCCTTGAGACAAACCTGTAACACTTTCACAACCTGGTACCTGATTCTTTCCTGTAAAAAAAAAATTAACAGAAGCCTTTGAAGTTTTGAATGCTGACACTTTAAAACTTGTGAAAATATTGTTAACTCTGTGCTCAAAGATGGCAAATCCAACTTTCTTCTTGTAATGTATCTGGAACAGATTGTGCGTCTGTTTTCTGGGTGCCTTCACGTGAAACAAATTACAGGGGGTTCTAGAACCCTGTTGGCAGATGCCTGAAGTTTTAATGGCAGTTTGCATCTACTCACAGTGTGCATATGGCTTATAACCCGGTTTACTTAGGCAGGATGATCAACTCGTTGCCTGATGGACATGGGGAATGGAGAAAATCATTACAGTAAATTACCTCTAGTAGGTGTCCAATAAATATTTAATGTAAGTTATCTGTTGATGGGCAGATTAAATTGTATATTCCCTCTACCAGACGGAGGATGGAGAAGCATCCATAGGTATATGCACATTTATTGAAATTTTTATAGAGAAGTGAAAGCCTGTATTTAAAGCCTCATCCAGCAAACAGTGTTTTTCTATTGTTGGGGGTGGATATAGCATTGCCAAGAATTGTTTAAAATGCTGTTTTATTATGTGTTTCAACTTTCTTAGATACAAATGTTTATACCTGCAAGATTTGCTATTTCCAGTTTAAAATTGTTGTAGAATAGTGGTTCTTCACCTGGATAAGAGAAAGAGTATATAAATTATTAAAGTATTCATTTTAGCAGTAGAGGGTGACTTGTAGAATGTGTACAGATAGATGAACATCTTATTCGTTCATGCAAAAACACTTAATTGAATGACTGTGAGGTATTGTGAGGTTGCCTGCCTTCTGTCTTGTTTTGTTCTGTCCTTTCTCCAAAGGAGCAGAGATGAGGCATGGTTCTACTTGATGCTAAATCCTTTACCTGTGATGAGAACAAAGCTCTCAAATTGATCTAAAGTTTGATGGCGTAATAAACCAAAATGCCCATCTGCCAGTCTGCTAATTGCCTCTTGGCTTCCATCTCAGGAATCTAATACAATAAGGGGATATATATTGCTGATATTCTTATGTTATCTCTGATAATGTAAAACATTGTGTTTTCTTCTGCCCCGACAGGTTGGTACAGAGGATACACCCTCCAAAATAAATCTAAAAAGGTACGGTTTACCATTCCATTTTTACTTTGAATCTGTCTGCTAGTTTTTTGTTACTCATTTTCTGCTCCCTGCTGTCTCTGGACCTAGTTTGTGTTCTCTGTGATGGCTCTTCGTTTGGCCTGAAAACAAGTTCTCTGACTTCAGTGTTTGGGTAAGATAACACAAGTCCCATTGACCATATCCCTCCCTGCCACCTCAAGGATAAAGACCAGCAGTAAAGTCACACACTTTGTTGGGCCTTTGCAGGTATATTGCTTTCTGTCCCTCAAGCTAAGCAGGGTGGTGGTATAGTGACATTGTTGTCGCTGGCTGTCTCTTTCAGGGGGACCCACACTGCTTCTTACTCCTTGAGCTCCAATGCTAACATCGCAGAGCTAAAGCATCTCCCCATTTCTACTTGATTTTATCCTTTATCACAAAATGAATAAGCCAGAGTAGTTTTTTTTTTTTAATGTTTTATTTATTTCTGAGAAAGAGAGACAGCATGAGCAGGGGAGGCTCAGAGAGAGAGGGAGACACAGAATCTGAAACAGCCTCCAGGCTCTGAGCTAGCTGCCAGCACAGAGCCTGATGGGGGGCTCGAACCCACGAACTGCGAGATCATGACCAGTGCTGAAGTTGGATGGTTAACCGACTGAGCCACCCAGGTGCCCCCAGAGTAGTAGTTTTGAAACTGAACCTCACAACCCCAGTCATACGTCATGAAATCAACACAGTGGGTTATTAACCAACATTTTCCAGAAACCCAAACTCTGAAAAGCAGAAAAGAAAATGGAATGCATGACATCCTATTTCATGAAACTTGTTTGCAGCCTAGATACTAATGTATTTTATGTATTTCAAATGATATTTTATGTATTGTTAAGTACTGGGTTGCCATGAGAATGTATCTCATCATGGGCAGAGTTTGAAAAATACTGACCCTAGCAGGTTTCTTTACCCAGTGCCAAAACTACTCATCATCAAGCCAAAGAAAAGCTATTAGTTACGTTAATACCGCCCTCAGTTAATTTTAGGTCAGGTCAGTGCTTTTCCTTTGAGGCCGCACCCGAGGGTGGCATGTGGAGTCAGCACTTTGTTTTGAAAGAGCAGAGTTGATAGGGCCATCATATTTCACAGTTAGTTCACATGCAAAATAGCTCATTAGGGAAGGGGTAAGAGAAAGATTTTAGAATTTATCAAGTGAGAAAAAAAAAAAAAAAGAAAACACCCAAAACCCACAGTTCTTATTTTTCAAACACAGCATGAGATACAAGTAATCTCAGCACGTAACTCTCCAAAGAGCTCAGAGGTTAAAGAAGCCCTTTCTACAAGGAAGTCCTTTTTTTTTTTACAAGGCGTAGGGCATTAGGTTAGAAACCAGCACCGTTTGGGTCAAGCTTTCCATATATTTGGCTTTTAAGTCATACTATTTGCACGTGTAGGTATACCTATGCACCACATTTTGTTACCTTTGACAGTTTCATAATCTTCCAAAATAAAGGACTATTTGCTCATAATGCAAGTATCCACTCCCACAATGTTGGTCCTTTTTATCCTTCCCCAAATCCTGATGCTGAATTTTTCTCCCCATAGTTTGATTCTTGTCACATGGTTTCATTTCCAGCTTAACTGTTTTCATTTAATCTCTTGCTGACTTTAATTTCTCCAGGCCTTCAAGTAGGGACATGGGACAGGCACATTCTGGCATGAATAAGAGCATAAGACTAAAGACAAGACCTTTCCTTTAGGATCCTTGTACTCACGTTATAGACACTCCTGCTTTTTAGTTTGCGGTGTTTATTTGACTCACAGAGAAACAATCGTTATTTCAAAGCATGATTGGACTTAACATCTTCAAAACTTAAGTTTTGAAGTTCTGAGTTTATTAAAGAGCAAGAATACTTATGCCACTTAACTCCCAATCTTTGAAAGAAAGTCAACAAGAAAAATGAACAAAAACCAATTCTCAGATAAGATCATATGAACTTAAAGAACAAACACAATTCTTGATTTTTAACTGGTGATGGTGAATCATGTTGAAACAAGGTCCCAGACCACACTTTCCCCTTTCAGAGAGCTACAGAATTGTGAGGATCCCTTTTGCACATAGACGGCCGTGGTTTCTAAGGCATCGTGTGATGTCCTGATAGATCAAAATCGATCGTAACTAGTGCCCTTGTTGGCTTTGAAGAGTGAATAGAGTGCTCTGCTAGGGTCTGACCGACAAGTTGTGGGTGTGTTTTTAAATTTTATTTTTGTCTTCATTTTCTTAAAGCCCTTATTTAAACTTTCAATCTCACCCTTATGAAGAATGATTTCAGGAAGAGCTTCTTTTAGTTCTTCATAATTCAGCTTTGTAGTTCAATGAAATGATAGCGCGAACAAGGACTGTGCATTTACCTGTTGGTTTTTAAGCTGAAATATCTTCTTGGTGGAGAACTCTGGGAAGAGAGAAGAGTCGAGGGAATTCAGATTCAGTCATCATGAATTATGTTCAGCTTTTGACACCCTTTCATTAAGAGATCTAGCCTATTTGAAATGCTCTCCTAATGCTGTTTTCCTGCCTTTGAAGGTCTGTAGGGGAGGAACTCTTTGAAAGGCCTATTATTTTAATGGAAATTTTGGGTGTCATTTATCAGCTGACCTAGCCATTTAGAGCATTGATAAAAATGAGCTAGTGGTTTTTACAAATTGAAGAACCCAAGAGCTTTGCAGAAACCGATTATTGATCCTGGCAGGATTGTGGAAGTGCGGGATAAGGACAGTATCTAGAAAATCATTATTTTTTTTACTAAAGTGAGTAGGTTGCATTGAGAAAGAAAGGTCAAAATTGAAATAGACTTTAAATCCGAAATCTACCCCCCAATTTTATCCTGCCTTTTTTTTTTTTTAAGTTTATTTATTTCGATGGAGAGAGAGAGAAAGAAAGCGGGGAGGGAAAGAATGGGAGAGAAGGAATCCCAAGAAGGCTCTGAGCTATCAGTGAGGAGCCCGATGTGGTGCTCAATCTCATGAACCATGAGATCATAACCTGAGCTGAAATCAAGAGTCAGAGGCTTCACTGGCTGAGCTGCATAGGTACCCCATCCTGTCTTTCTGTGTATCAGATGGGCTTAGGAAAAGTTCTACAAGGCTTAGATTTACAAGAGCAATTAAATGGCTGTAGGTGGGCATATGCTCTCATGGAAGGAGAATGCCTACCGATAACAGGGTGGTAATGCAAACAAAATAAATATTCTCTTAATAGGAAAACCATCGTGTGTACACATTTAACATAAATTATCTGCTGGTAATCTGCATAGATTTACAAAATAAGGCATTATTTATATTTCACATACTTCTATCTTTGATTTGGATTTCCCTCAGTTATTAGAAGACCAGTCATCAGATTATGAATGTACAAAAATTTTAATTGGTCCTTTCCCCTTCTTGATGAGAAAAATCTGCTCCGAGTATATTCCTTGGGGTTAGTAGGGTTGAATTGTATTTTCACCTATGAATACAGCTCCATATAACTACTGCTTTAAGTGATTCATCATTTACTAACTGCCCACTCTCCGTTCCTCCCCAACCCCATGCCTGGGAACCCCCATTCTACTTTCTGTCTCTATGGATTTGACTCCTCTAGATCCCTCTTGCAAGTGGAGTCGTATGGTATTTGTCCTTTTATATCTGGATTATTTCACTGCCATCATGTCCTCAAGGTGAGTTCTGGACGATCAAGTCTGGTTCTCAACCAAAATGGCAGTCAACGAAACATTTACTTCAGCTTTAGCAGACAGAGGAAATACCTAAAGTCCTTTAGGCAGGCATCGTAAGGACAGACCTGAAGATTCAGAACACCAGAAATCAGGCCTCAAAGGTATTATATACACATTGACTTTTTGTTTGTTTTTAACCATTTGATCGGTTTTCCAAAATCACTTCGAATGCTTCCCATGTAATGAAAGAGGTCAGTGTTGCCTTGTTTCTGTGTGTGTTCTGGGTCTTATCAATAACAAATTGGCATGGTACTTTCTTACTTATATGCCCCATGCCCTATCCTTTTCTCAAAGTGAGGAGGGGAAGGCAATGTACTTTTTCTTTTTCTTTCTTTCTTTTTTTTTTGGAGGGGGGATTCTTCCTGCCCGGCAGGAAAGGATGGTCATTTTGCCTTTGACTCAAGCAGTGACAGGATCTATCCTGTCATCACCACTTGTGGAAACAGCTCCATCTCAGATTTTCTTGCTCTTTCCTGTTTTATTGGCAAAGGGCTAAAATGGAGAAAGAAGAGTATTATTCAGGTAAATACAGCACATGAAACCAGACACAACACTGACCCCAGTGGTCTATCTCTGAATGGATTAAGGATCACTGGGTACACACACATCTTTGACTCCATCCCCCGAGTAGGAAGATAGTCCTCTCCCACCTTTGTGGTCAGCTTCCCCTGACACAATGCCCACAGGGTTGCATTGACCTTTACAGGTGCAGGGCTAGGAGCAGTTGAGCCAGGTGTGCCCATTAAATGGGCTCTTCTCCTACCTCTACTCGTCTGGCATGCAAACTTAAAATCCTTAAAACAAAGAGCAGCAATGCCTTTCTCAGATGCCCATTTCTTCATTTCTTGGTCAGCATATCATACAGTTAAACAACAGAAGCCGTTGGCATTTAGGAAAACTCAGATCCATGACCTGCTTTCTGTTGGTTAGATCTGATCTTCACTTCTTCTGTTTCTACTGATTGGTTTCCAGTCTTTCTCTCAGGTCCTTCTGGGCCTTAGTTCTTCCATGGGCAATGTCCCAATAGTGATGTAGAATCGCCTCTTAGGAATATAGAATGGAGCCATTTGAGCCTGGGAAGTGCTACAAATAACCAGATAACTAGTACTAATTGATTTGGGGCACATTTGGTTTAAGTAAACCTGCTGAGAGGGATTGTTTTAGAAAATCACTGTAATTTTATGGGCCGCTAAGTACTTAGCCCTCCATGTCACTAATTATGTGAAACCCTTTAAAGGAAAGCATTTCATGGTGTGTACAATCTGGAGGGTTTTAGGATCTCACTATGAAAGTCCTTGCCATTATTGCAGTGCTGATGCTTGCCTGTCCATTTAGGAAGCATTTCTCTTAGGCTCTGCGAACCTAGCTATTAATTTCTGTCTTTTCAGCCATGCTTTCGTTTAGGTGACAGTCAGTGTGATTGGCCCTGCAATTCTAGCCACCGTCCAGGTATCCTGTCTCCTCCTCATTCATTCCTGATGCCCTTTGTGCTCTTTATGCTGAGATCTGTATGACCGTATAACCAAAGTTCTTCTCTCTGTAGGGGATTTTCCCTGAAACGTATATCCATTTGAAGGAGGCAACTGTGGAAGACCGAGGGTAAGTTCCAATTCCAGGAAGACTCCTAGAAATTGGCGAAGATGTCAAATTATCATCAAAGAGTTCTTCTGTGCAGTATTTCTCTCATCTCATTAATTGCACTTCTCATATGAGAGAGAGAGAGGTGAACAAAAGCCTAATCCTGATACGATTCCTTCTGTTAATCACTGTTCCTCCCTGGCATCATTCCCCAGAATACTAAAGACAGACAATGAATGAACCGAGGCCCTTTACCTTCCTTTTGTGTAATCTGCTCACTGATTGTGGGCGTGTGCATGCATGCACACACGTGAAGCTTTGACACTCTTGCTGGTGAGATCTGAGAGCCCCCAATCTGGCACCCTTGGGAGAGAGAAGAGCCAGCTACACCCTCCAGTAACCAGCACTGAGGCTTAGACAAGTCGGGTAGCCTTGTTGCACCTTGGACTTTCCCATTGCAAATTGGGGGAAATACATCTGACCCTACGTTGATTGAGCTTCATGTAAAATTATGAAATAATGTGTGTGAGCATGACCTGCAGATAAACATCCATCAAGTTTTTGATGTTCTTATTTCTCATCCACATTGCTGTGTGTCCTGGAAAGTACTTCCTCTGTGGCAGCCGAGAGGAGTTAAGACCCTCAGCCTGAAGTGAGAGAGAGAGGCTGCGTGGTTGGTGAGCCCCGGGTCAGGAGAATGCAGTAGGGAAGGAGAGCCTGGAATCCCAGGGCTGATAGAAAGTAGAATCAGAGATAAAAAGTAGGATCAGAGTCATGCAGGCTCAAAGCAACAAAGAACATTCTCAGTTGTATGTTCTGCAGCCACATTTTAGAGATGAGAGATGGAAACATGCCCAAATTCTGCTACTGTTTAGTAGCAGAACCAAGACTGAAAACCAGGTGTCCTGCGCTCCCGGAGAATCTTCTTTCCTGTGGGCCATCCCTGGGCAGCCTCCATTGTCAAGTGGGCGGAATGGTGTGCAGGGAGGCATAATCCCACTAACTAGGGCTGCCAGGTAAAAATGCAGGGCGCCCGGTTGAAAATCAGATGACAACAATTACTGTGACAAGTAATTGTTCACAGTAAAATATGGCCCAGGTGTCGTACTTGTACTCAAAAATTATTTAAATCTCGCTGAAATTGAAACTTAATTGGAAATCTTGGTGTCCACTAATAGCGATCCTACCACTACTTTCTATGTGTTTGCTTGCTCTTACGCTCCTTTTCTCCTTTTGCTCATCAGAAAATACCAGAGGATTGATGTGAATAAATGTCGGGACTGCTTTGTTATAAGTCTCCTGTGAGCGAGTGAGGAGTTTGGTTTATATACATTTTCAGTGCAGTGAGGCATCCGATGAGAAGAATATTGAGCTTCATTTCATAAGAGAGCACTCCTTCGTCCCTCCCAGCAGGTCTTGTTTAAGATTACAAGCCCCACGACCCCTGTGTCATGCACACCTCACCCCCCCCCACTCCTCCCCAATGAAACGGCTGCTTGGCAGAACCAGCTTAAATAATGGATTTGGGCTTCCATCCCTGGGAATCACTGAAGCCATCAACGGCCAATAACCCTTGCCCCTGTAATGATCTGAAATGGGGCAGTACAGGCGGGGCCATGGGCCCACTCCATTGAAGAAATGGTTCATTTCGAGAGCTGTAGTGGTGAGTTCCTTCTCTTTTTCTCAGATGCTTAGGTGTCATAAAGTCTTCTAAACAAAGTTCCCCAGAGTGAGGCTTGTTTTGTCCCCAGCCTAACTGGCCTCACTCCCGTCTTTGCACTGTGGGGCATATGACCTCTGTAGAGAAAAGCAGGGATGATCAGCCCAGGGTAACGGGAGCATCTGTCTGGTTCTCTCTAGGCAGCACGAGACTGTGATTCCTGGTGAGCTCCCACTGGTGCAGGAGCTCACGTCAACACTGCGAGAATGGGCTGTCATCTGGCGCAAGCTCTACGTGGTGAGCCTTCCCTTGGTCTTGCAGTTGGTGGCATCATTTCTGGGCCTGTCTGTTATGCTGCAAGGTGTCAGCAACATATGAGCTTTCTGCGTAGAGTAGGGTGCAACTATTGTGTGTTCCATTGTATGGAACTCACCAGAACCTCAGCCAGAAACCAGAGGATGGGGAACACATTGATGGATTCAATAGAGAGTGAGAGACTGAGAGCATGAGTGGGGGAGAAAGGCAGGGGGAGGGAAGAGAGAGAGAGAGAGAGAGAATGAATGAATCTCAAGCAGGCTCTCCACTCAGTGCGGAGCCCAACATAGGGCTCCATCCCACAACCCTGGGATGATGGCCTGAGCCGAATCAAGACTTTGATGCTCAACCAACTGAGACACCCAGGTGCCCTCTCTCTCTCTTTTTTATTATAGCCATGCTAAGTGTGTAAAGTGTATCTCATTTTCTTTTGATTTGGTGGCTCATGACATTGAGCATCTTTTCATGTGCTTTTTGGTCATTTGGATATGTTCTTTGTAGAAATGTTTGTTCATGTATGTTGCCCATCTTAAAATTGCGATATTTGCCTTTTCGTTATTGAGTTGTAAGGATATTTTGTCCCTTATCAGAATAGGACTTGAAAACACACTCTGTGGGCTATTTTTTCACTTTCTCTGTGGTACTCTTTGACGCATGAAACTTTTTAATTTTGAAGAAGTCTGATTTACGTATTTTTTGGTTCTGTTGTTTGTGCTTTTGGTATCATATCTAAGCACCATAGGGTTTTATAAATACAGAATCTTGTTGTCTGCTTCTTTTCCCATTATTTATGCCTTTTATTTCTTTTTCTTGATCTTTTGCACTGGCTGCGACCTCTCCTACAGTGCTGAACAAAATTGGTGAGAGAAAAAAAATGGCTGATAACCATCATATTCTCATTGTCCTGGGGTAGGGTCATTGATGACATAAAATGGTAGAAGAAACCGTGGGATGTGTGTCCCAGTTCATGGGAATTTGTCAGTGTTTCACTCCCCAACTGCATGAGGACTCCCATAAGGGTGGCACACTGGAGCCAGTGTACCTTACAGACACCACAAGTTGAGTGGTGTTAAGCCACCATCCGAAGTCTTCTCTTCGAGGCCAACTCCAAGTACTGTTTCTTGCGACAGTGCCTTGACCTCAGACTGCCAATAAGATACACTAGTTCAATGGGAAATTACACAGGAAACAGCCCATTCTCTCCACAACAAGCTGCAATCAAAAGTTGTGTGTAAGTCTGCAATCAGGACAAGGTAGATCTGACATTTAATATGATGAGGCTGAGAATCCCTGGGGGCAGCCATCTTGCAAGAGGCCAGGAATGCTCAGAGTCCCCAGGCAGCAAACCTGCATCTGTGTTCACACTAGGAAGCTCATTCCTTGACATCGGAATGCACAAATATCCTTTTCTGAAGTTCCTTCTTTCTTGGAGACCTGGAGGGTAAGTAAGCATCACTAGGTCCTGTCTCTGTTAGCAGCTTCCCTGGCCGACCAGGAATTACCACGGTGAAAGTATATTCTCTCATTTGATGCATGAATGAGTGCAGTGAGGGAGTAGACTAGACCCGATGGCCTGGAAGCCATTCTCTTTCCTTTATGTGACATTGTGTGTTTAGGTTTTTGTTCAGTCATGTGTTGAGTCTTCATTTGAACTCTCAAAAGCCAATCTTAATAACTTACGGAGAACACCTCCCTCTTAACCCTTAGTATTAAAAACAGTAATCGGAAGCTCATTCTAGCCTAACTTCTAAGAGTAAATGTAGGATTTCATTTCCATCCTGGGCTGGTGTTACCCATGAAGGATCACAGCAGCAGAAATCACCAACCTCTTCTGGACAAGCACAGGATTTTCCTCTGCCTGTCCATCTTTCAAGGCCTATTTCAGGTTCTTTCTTTCTTATAATGTGGCTTCTAAACACACGAATTCATAATGTTTCCTTCTGGACCATTGGAGCACTTACTGCTGAGCCCATCATCTGGCCCTTAGGGCATACTGCATTGTAATGCCAGTGATCTTTTGATCTCTTTATGTGTAATTGAGGAGTGAGCTACCTGTAGGTTCTTAAATCAGGAACTCCAGGAGGACAGACATGCCCTTTTAAGCCCGTTGGCCTACATCAATCATTCCAGATGTCTGTTGAAAGCACTCTCTGGTTCTGGTTAATTGATCAGTTAGTGGTGGATGCAACAAGTTTGATAGATGAGAATTGCATATACATGGGTTACTTCCTTAATGCATTCCTGCTGGAAATTGGTGAGTGGTGAAATGTATCAGATAATAAGTACTGGGAAATGAGATTTTTAAAGTCATAATGTTAGAGACTGGAGAATGTGAATGAGGTACTTTTTCTCTTGTTAAGACACAACTCTTGTGCCTTATCCGTGTCCTCCACATGTTCACAGGTGATTGTACCCTGTCTACTGTTTGTTGGTAGAAATGAGAAATAAGCCAATCAGGGAGGAAGAAGTCTGATTCGCTTCCAAAAACCCTTACTACTTAAATGGTAGTAAGCCCAGGGTGAAGATTTCCTATGTGGGCATTTCACTATTTAATAGGAGAAAGAAATAGAGAGAGAGAGGGAGAGAGAGAGAAAGAAAAAAGAAGGAAGGAGGGAAGGAAGGAAGGCAAGCAGGCAAAGAAAACAACTTCTGTCTTCTCTTAGAGGACAATATTAACATTTCCCATCTTAATATTGACATCTAATAAAGTAATCATTGTGCTAATTGTGAATATTTAAAAATGTCCTATACCTACTGTAGGTGACTAAAAGACATTCATTGTGGGAATCTGAATCAATTGTTAGGGCTCAGCTTGGTACTTGCTTATTCACTAAAATATAATCCACTGAGGGGTGCCTAGGTGGCTCAGCCGGCTAAGCATCTGACTCTTGATTTCGGCTCAGGTCATGGTCTCATGTTTAATGAGTTTGAGCTCTACATTGGGCTCTACATTGACAGTGTGGGGCCTGCTTAGGATTCTCTCTCCTTCTCTCTCTGCCCCGCCCCTGCTTGCTCTCTCACGAGAAATAAATAAACTTAAAAAGTTAAAAAAAAATAAGTCACTTAAAATGGGTTCATTATTAATCATGACCTTCTCTCTTTTCTTCCTGTTCCTTCCTAAAGTATTGACAGTTCACTTCAGGCAGAGTTTCTGAATCCCTTTCTTAAAAATTTGTGTGTCAAAGTAGCAAACCTCAAATATTATGCTTTACTGGGGAAAAAAAGGTAAAAGGAGCCCAAATCTGTAGTTTTCACCACCTCCATTCCCCCCATACTTTTGTCAAGTGTTTTTGATTTTTCTGATTCTGGACATTCTTTCAATTTGTGTCAAGATAAATCTGGATTTTACTAATCCACATCAATACTTGTATTTCTCTTGTGCATTTCCTCCTTCAGATTCTGAGACCGGGTATCCATTTGATATCTGCAAAGACACTTGTGGAGTCTTAGAATGTCCGTATTTCTCTATAGCTCATTTACTGGCTCTCCCCTTCTCAGTCTGTGCTCATGAGAAATTTATGGAGTAGATCCAGAGTCTTGTGTGAGAGGAAAATGCCATCCACTTAACCAGTGTAAGCCCAGCCATGTAGACACAGGTGATTATTCTAGAGAGGGAAGACATTTGGATAGCTGTGATTTACTTTTAGCCGTCATACTGTAACCTTGTGAAATAACCGTAAATATGTTTGAAAGGTGGGGAGGTGTTTCTTTCACTGAAGAGAGGGGAACCCTCTTGTCTAAAGCACAGAGAAGAAACGATGACAACCCACATACACTTTCTTTCTTTTTTTTTTTTTAATGTTTTATTTATTTCTAGGAGAGAGAGAGAGACAGCGTGAGCAGGGGAGGGTCAGAGAGAGAGGGAGTCACCGACTGAAACAGGCTCCAGGCTCTGAGCTGGCAGTCAGCACAGAGCCCGATGCGGGGCTCGAACCCACGAACCGCGAGATCATGACCTAAGAGAAAGTCGGACGCTTAACCGACTAAGCCACCCAGGCACCCCCCGCATACACTTTCCTTGTTAATATTAGTACTGTTCTTTCCCATTTAATTGTCTTTCCTGGTGATGTCGGCTTTATGCTTTGGGGAGGAAGCAGGCTATAGGAGGCAAATCCTGGACTAGACATTAGGAAGCTTGGCCCTGCACTGACTAGCTCTTAGGCAAGTCACTTGATGTCTCCAAGTGTCGTCTGGACTCTGCCCCTCTGTGAAAGTGACATAAAGTCTGCCTTGCTGACCCCAGGGAGTTAGTTGTGAGAGCATGAAAAGAGATGGTGGCTGTGAAATCATGGGGCACACTGAACATCCAGGACTCTGCACATGTCATTCTTGCTGCTGTCCTAGCTTGAAACAGTAGCTGTTCTGGGCATCCTCCCTCTGGGCAGCCTTGATTTGGCATCCCTTTGACCCAACTCAGAGTTTCTGAAGCTCCCTTGTGTGTGCTCCCTGACCCTCCCCCCACAAATCCAAGGCCACTTCCTTTGCCTTGTGTTATCATCTTAGGCGAGTGGCCTTGAGCACTCAGTAACCAGACTGTTCCTCACTGCAGATAGTGAGCCTCCTTTTAGGCTCAAGTCTGGGAGGCATGGATCATTCCAGAAAAGAAAAAGGAAGCATGCCAATGCGGAGTGCAAATTCACAGCAGTTTCTGGCTTTGTCTGCACTGCTGTTTCTCCACTGGAACCTGTTTAGTGGGCACGTTTTCAGCGGTTGATCTGGAAAGGGGGAAACATTGTGAATAAGGAGGTAGCCATCTAGTGAAATGGCAAGATTGTGGACACTGGGGCCAGACAGGTCACCAGTTCTTAAATTCTGGCTCACACCCTTACTCGGTATGTACTTTTAGATTCAGAAAAAAACCCCAGCAAACCCAGTAATTGTCACTGCAAACAAACAAACTGAAGCAGAAAGAACTCAAATCCTGAAGGCAGGGATTTGGGTCCAGGGTATGCCAATAAGCTGACTCTGCAGCCTGAGACAAGTCCTTTGACCCCTCAGTGTTATTTTCCACACCTGAAATGCTAATTATATATTACACACGCCTTGCATGCTTGCTGTAAGGATTCAGTAGGATAATCTGTATAAAACTCCCAGGACACTGCCTGGTACTTCATCATCAAAATGTGACAGCCCCCAGCTATCCCCTGACAGCACTGCCTCTGCGGAATTCTGCCCTGAAGTCATTTCGGGGTGCACCCTCCAACTTGGGGCTGACCCGTGGGCTCCTTTCCAGCTCTGTGCGAGTTTAACCGCCTTTGGTCAGTGGTTTTTACAAGTATTCTGTCCATTGTTCTCTGCTGCATCTCAGGATTATTCGTCTTCCCCAGGCTGGGAAAATAGATCCAGGGAGCCGAACTTCTGTCCTTTCTAGCAACACATCTGCTTCCACGTGAGTTCTCCAGTCGCAAGGGCAGATGGATGCCTGTGTGTTGATTTAAACATTACTGGACTATTGTAATACCCAGGTTTCCCTTTTCGGGAGCAACCCAGCTATACTTCTTGAACCCGCATGAGTCTATATCCCACGTTATAATCTATTTTCTCAACCAGTAATCAGGACTTGAAAACTAGTTAGGGTGTATTTGTGGGGACAGATGGATGACAGTTTTTGAGAGAGGGACTGTCCTGGAAATTCTGAGATATTGGACATATTCTAGAGCTTCCTCCCCCCGCCCCAAGATTTAGCTCTGTGCTATTCCCTACCTTCCAATTAGAGAGTTTTGGTCAGCTGGGCCGTTTGGCCCATATAATTTTGGGAGACTGAACCTAATCCTTCTTCCTTACAGAAAAGACATAGGAGCCAAGCCTGGTGGTGGAAGGTGGTTAATACGTGTTGTAGAATCAAGTGAACATAGTTGCTAAAATATAGTTCATGGAAGGGGCTGATCTCTCATTTAAAATTTGCCAGTACGATAAAACCTTTGAGCTGGTCTGTTGTTCTGTACAAACCTGGAGCGGAGAAAGTGCCCCTCACTGAGGTGGGGGTGGAGAACGTGCCAGACACGATGAATCGCCTTTCTTCCCATCATTGCATAGCCACTCAGATGAAAGGTACTGAAGTTTAATCTTTTTGAACTGGTGGTTATTACTGGCTGCAGGAGCACATGCTCTGAAGTGTAATTAAGCTCGTCCCATGGTTGGAAACCAGTGTCTGATTGCTTATTACCAAGAACAGAAAATTCCCATAGAAAATGCATCGTGTTTTCAGGGTGTTTCATCTGCAAGCCCTGCGGGGGCATAGCTTTCGTGGGTGACAAGACAGGACATGGCAGTGACTGGGACAGGGCAGGAGGTGGGCTTTGGGTGTTTCTTCAGTTTTGTTTCCCTCCGTCTTGGTTGCCTGCCTCTCAGGATTTCCCGCACTACTTCCTGAGGCCAAACATTATCTTACAGGAATCTTGTCTTGAAAAATGAAGCCTTTGCTAGTCAGGCAAAACCTTTTTCTGGCAAAGAGAAGAGGCGCTAGCATGGAGAGAAAGAGTGTCAGCGGCCTGGTGGGTTCCCTTCCTCCCAAGAGAGCAGAGTCCTTGCAGCATGAGGACACCCAGGACCCAAGACACCACTCCAGACCCCAGGAGTTCCAGACACTTGGTAACAACAGGAGAGTCCCTGCAGAGAGCTGTCTCCGGGTGAAATTCGATATGGAACCACCAGGGCGTGTGAGCTAGATGGTCGGAGTCAGATACAGTTAATCAGGAAGTTGCTTGGAAGAGTAATTAAGTTTAACATCCCTGCCGCAGACTCACAGACGCTCATCCTTGGGAAGGAATCTCAGACCCAGTCCCTGTGTGTTACAGATGAGCGCATCTCAGAGGGAAGGATTTGCCCCCCTCATTTTGCAAGTTAATGATATAATTAGAGATAGCGACCAAGTCCCTGTGCTTTCTGTCCCAGCACTTTTGCCTCTGAATGCAAATCTGCATGGACGAGGAAAGGTTGGTGAACAGAGGAAATATCCCTTTGCAAATGGAGAGGTGGAGGACCAGAGAAAAGTCTTTCGACTGTCATCTGCATTCCTTGGGAAAGCGAGTAATAGAATCCAAGTTTGCTGACACTCAGAGAGGTGGGGTCATTGTCCCAATGGCCCCTAGGATTTCTAAAATACTCAAATGGAGGGCTTCTGTATCCCTGCCACTGTTGAAGGCAAAGCTGTTTCTTCTTGCGACTTTGTTTTTATCTCTAGAAATTCTGTGAGAGAGAGAGCGAGCATGAGAAAACCATTCAGAATAGAAATGTAGAAAGTGAGACCACCAAGATCTCCAAGCGAATAAGAGGGAGAACTAAGCAAGGGCAGGAATGCCTTTATTGTCTGGTCGGAGACTATTTCAGTTTCTCTATTTCATGTAGCTGTCCTTGGAATTGAAATCAGAGTGTTGTTTCATGTTCAAGCTGTCTAAATTCGTTCTTGAGTCACTCCTGTCCCAGGACTGCACTGATTTTTGCAGAGAGGATCAGCGAGATTGTTAAAGAAGGTAATTCCCTCTTCTCTTAAATTATGTGACAGTGGCAGCTAGCGCAAAAAAAGGCTGGGCCACCTGGGTGGCTCAGTCACTTAATTGTCCAATGTTGGCTCAGGTCATGATCTCACGGCTTAGGAGTTCGAGCCCCGTGTCGTGCTCTGTGCTGACAGCTTGGAGTCTGCAGCCTGCTTTTGATTCTGTGTCTCCCTCTCTCTCTATCCCTGCCCCGCTCGTGCTCTGTCTCTCAAAAATAAATAAACATTAAAAAAAAAAAGTTTGGGATTAATGATAACAGAGAAGGTACTCTGCAACAGGCAAGCTTGGGGCAATGTAGGCTTTAGGAAAAAGACAGGAAGAGGTGTGTGACGGGAAAATAGGTGGAGATTCAGGTCGCTGGCTCAGGGTCTTGTGGGGAGGGTTCAGTTTTCTCCTCACCTGGCCTCCTGGGCTTCCCCAAGAACCCATAAAGTGTCAGGGTCCAGCTAGTGCACAGAACATTCTACTTAGAACAATTTCAGAGATGTGGCGACGAAATTCATTTCCTTAAAGTAAACGGGGAAATTGCTTCCTTTGGTGTGTTCCAGCTTGTCTATTCAGAATTAATTTGGCACAGTGAATCACAGAAGAATGGCTGTCTTCATCCTTCTTTTGGTGGAGGTGTGGGGGGGCGAGGGGGACTTGGCAAACAAGGCCGATATGGACAGGCAATAATTAAATTGCCTTGGATAGTGTCTAATGTAATTGAGACCAAGAACTTGTGAACGTGTGCCACAAAGCGCTGTCTCTCAGAAGGGATCCTCTGAGTCAGAGCCCTTATTTTTTATCATAATAGAGAAATTGTGTCTTCATTAGAATTTTTAAAACCCCACCAGAACAGTTAAGAGTAGACAAATTGGTTTCAAGAACGAAAGAAAGGAAAAAAAAAAAAAAAAGAGATCCTCTTCTTGCCCAACAGCATTGAAAGGTGAAATTTTACAGCCTTTAATTTCTCACTCCTTTTTTCAGGTTGAAAGACAATGGGATGGCAATATTTTAAATAGAATTATGTGGGGAAAAAAAACCCAGGGTTTATACCTTTGCTTATTAAAAATGAAACTTTTTAAAGTCTCATCTTTATGCTTTTCAAAAGACTGGCCAAAAGCATGAAACATTGCAAAATGCTAAGCAGGCTTCAAGTTCTGTATTTTTCAGATTTATACTGTTAATGGAGCATATAAGCGAGTTCTTCAACTCTCTCCTTTGTGATCTCCCAGAACATTGACCTTCTTTGAGGGCTTTTATCACACTCTGCTAATCTCACTGCTGTCTCCCCCCGCCACCCTGGCCCCCACTTTTGCTCTGTGGACTCTTTGCTCCATGTTTTCTTTTTGTTCGGGAGTATCTTAAGTGTTTCCAGTATCTTGATTATACTTGATAACTTGCCCAGGAATCTAGCCCAGGGATTGTTGTAGAAGAACGTCACAAAAGAACATGCTGTGCAGCCATTGACAATTTTCTTTGTGTGTATGTGTGTATGGGGGGGAGGGGGTTATCTTTACAACAGATAAAAATATTTTCTATAATTTTAAATTGTATAGTTATATTAATAAATTATGACTTTTCACCTATAAATAAGCAAGAAGTGATTTTGTAGTATTTATGGGGTGATTGGAATCGTGCAGATTTTTATTAAAAAACACATATTTCAAAAATGATCCACACCAACTTGACAATAAACTATTTGTAAAAAAAAATAAATAAATAAAACATTATCTAAGACAAAAAAAAAATGATCCACAAAACAGGTTGTTTTGATGACTTGATCTCAAATGTCTTCCTTCCCCCACGTACACCCTATCACATTGCAACCATTTATTTTTCTTCTGGCACTTTCCATAATTTAAAATTATCTTGTGTGTACATACATATTATATATTTGTTATTTATGTAAATAATATTGTATATGTTATTGATACGGTATACTATTTATATATAACCATATTTTAATCATTTAGATACAATCAAGGTCATAATAAACCAAGCCATTAGACATCAGATACTTGCCTCTTAAAATGATAGAGGTACTGATAATTAGTTAGTCATACGTTCATTTGGTTCAGTTATAGAAGTTCTTATTGAAGCCCAGAATAATCGTTTAATTATTGTTAAGTCTAATGATTTTCAGGATGGTCTAACAGTTTTATGAAGACTTTAAAATAATATTTTCCATTATCCTTTATCTCTGAAATTACAGTTCTTTCTCCATCCATAATTTACTTATACGGTACATTTTATAAAACGTCTACCCTATACCAGCTCCTAGGGATACAAAAATGAGCAAGCTCCCTGTCCTGTAGAAGCTGACCATCTAAGAAGAGAGTCAAATGGGCCAGGATGGGCCAGGTTCTGATTGCCATGATGGGAGTCCATTCCAGGAGCAGCAAGAGGTGTAGCCAGCCCACAGTTAGGGTTTCAAGCAAGAGACTTCTAAGCTGAGACCAAAGAAATAAGAATTAACAGTTGATGGAGCTTATAGCATATGAGGAGGTGTTAAATGCAGGGAAGTTTGGGGGGAAGGGAGAGAAGTGGCTCCAGGTAGAGGAAGTACCATATTGAGAGGGTCTGGAGGACTCAGGGAAGTGGGCATAGCTTTTTATGGAACGACTGTAGAGTTTTGAGGTAGAGATTGGGGCAAAATGTAGCTGGGAATGTGGGAAGGACCCAAGATAGGAAGGAGTTTACAGTGTGCTTTACTGTGTCTGGAAGACAGAGGAAATCTCTGGAGGGCTGAAAACAGAGGAGGGACATAATTGAACTTACAGTACATGGATGATTTGATATACTTATGAGCGTTGGCTTATCTGACTCGAAAGTGGAATAAGGGAGGGAATAGGAATGGCCTAGAGCAAAGCTATCACTATTTTGAAAAAGGATCCCTTTGAAGTACACAGCTTACTGTATGGCAAAATTAAGGGCTTAAGTAATGCCTTACAAAGCATGAGTCAAATCAAAAGATGTTTCTTTCCATCCTCCATCACACCTTCATTTTTTGTTCTTTTCTCCTCATTTTCCCATCCTAGAGCAACAAGGTCACACTCTTTCGCCAGCTGCAGCAGATGACGTACAGCCTGATTGAGTGGCGGTCCCAGATCCTCTCTGGGACACTCCCCAAGGATGAACTGGCAGAGCTCAAGAAGAAGGTCACAGCCAAAATCGACCATGGGAACAGGTAAACTAAGGATGAGTTCACCAAGAACTTGGAAAGAGAAGGGCATGTTCATGCTAAGGCCATACCTTGCCATCAGCTTTTGATCTTGGAGTTGTCAAAGAATAATGCTTACTGCTCTCTTTTTTCCTTTGGAAAACATTTAATTTTGTTGGAAAAGTTTGACAGTCTTTTCTTAGACCAGACCCTGCTCTTGGATGTGTGTCAAAGAGGCGACAGATGATCAGGGCAGTAGAGACTTCGCTGCCAAGCAGACTGAAAGGGACAGCACATCGGAAGTCACATTTTCTCAGACCTGGGACTATCTCAGTTTTTGTTTCAGCAGTGGATTTTAAATCAGCATCAGACTCATTCTCTGTCTTTCTCTCCAGGTTCCCTAACTGGGACTGTTGTTTGCAGTGTATGAAAACTAAACTTACAGAAAGAGTAAAAACATATTTTTAGCCTGTTGATTATGTCTCTGGTAACCTCTAAAGAGTTTATCACTTTGTTAATCTTCCGGTTAGCTCCGGCAGATATATAGGCTCCAGACTTTCCTGCCCTTTGGAAAATAAGAAATTCATCAATTCATGAGTTTATGCTGGGCTGGGGTTCGTTCCCCTGACCAACTCCTTTTACAAGACTGAGGTGGCTCCTCAGTTAGTTTTGTTGATGATCTCTGTGACGTCTAGTTCATTTTCTACATTTCTTCAACTTGTGCATGTGTGATTTTCCCTCCTCTCCCTTTACCTTACTTCTCCAACCTCAGGACTTTTGCAAAGATCTACTTAAAATACAGCTCATTATCCTACTCACTTAAATGTTATAGGCTCTGACAACCTTATTCAGAAATAGCTGGAGTAAAGAGAGCATTACAAGATTTAGATTCAACCATTATTTTAAATCTCCTATGTGCCCTTAAGATATATTACTTGATTCTAGCCCATTTTATGGTTAGAAAAATAGACCAAGTGAGCTTGAGTGAGTTACCTCCATGTTACAGAGATCATAAGTGGGAAAGGCTAAATTTGAGCCCCAAACACATGATTCCATGGTTAAAGCACCCTTCTTGGAGCACCTGGGTGGCCTAGTCGGTAAAGTGCCCGACTTTGGCTCAGGCCATGATCTCGCAGTTCACAGGTTTGAGCCCCACATTGGGCATCTGTGCTGATGGTTCAGAGCCTGGAGCCTGCTTAAGATTCCGTGTCTCCCTCTTTCTCTGCCGTCCCTGCTCACACTCTGTTTCTCCCCCCGTCGCCCCCCCCCGTCTCTCTCTCAAAAATAAACATTAACCGAAATTTTTTAAAAATTAAAAAAATAAAGCTCCCTTCTTAGGGATAAGAATGAATTGTTCCCTTATCACTTGTCTGTTCACAGGACTATAACCAGAGGAGTTGTACTGCTAGTTGTGTGCTGGGAGCATTTCTTCAAAAACAGCTACGGTGGGACACATCAGGCCCTCCCTTGTGCTATGCAGCCTCTGTGTTTTTGAGTCTAGTAGGAGTCTTGTATGATATTGGCCTAGAGGACTCTGGTTGTCAACATAGAATGTTAATGTCCCACAAGCAGTTGAACACGCCTACCTTCCCATTCAGCCTTGAGAAGCAGTTCAAGCCATCAGGCTGCTTACTCAGTGCCTCAGCGCTTAGTCTCTAGCAGCTTCCAAGACCCATGGCTCATGCGTCTGGGTGGCCTATGGGTCTGGCTGCCGCCAAAAGAACCTGCCAGATTCAATCAGTTGATGGAGATGCTGTAAAACAGGGAGGAGGGTAATTAGACATTTTTGCTGTCTTCCCAAAGACTTGGCACATCTCACAGTTATCCCTCAGCTCTCTCGCTCCTTGGACCTCCCTTCTCCCAAATTGCTGGTGCCTGGAATGTTCACCAGGCATTCAGATAGCAGTATCCTATTTCTACCACAGTCGCCATCTTCTTGGAACTGAGCATAATTTTTTTCTACTCCTGGGTGCACATTGGGCATAAGAGCCTTGGTAGAGATTGTGCCGTGCATAGACCATACAGCTCTTAGTTTTTCTGTGTAACACGCAGAGCTACAACTTAATACAACAGATGTGTTCTTGTGCCGGTTGCTGCGTTAAGGGCTGCTTGCTATTTACCAAGAGTGTACTATATACTAGATACTGTGTTATGTGCTTAACGTGTTATCTCATTAAATTCTCCCAATGATACTGAAAGGTAGGGAGTATTTACAGATGAGGAAGGCAGGGCTTTACAAAATTAAGTAAATTACTTAGAGGTGTCTATTAAAGCCAAGATTCAAATCCCGATCAAATCCTGATCCTACCCATGCTCACAGGTAGGTGATGAGATTCCAACAGCCAAGACCTATGTAATTGATCTCCTTTTAGACAGTCTTGAATTAAGGATTGTCCTCGACACTCAACTTTTTACATTTTTTAATGTTTTATTTATTTTTGAGAGAGAGAGAGAGACAGAGCTTGAGTGGGGGAAGGGCAGAGAGGGAAAAGGAGACAGAATCTGTGCTGAGCTGTCAGCACAGAGCTCAATGTGGGGCTCAACCCATGAACTGGGAGATCAGACCTGAGCTGAAGTAAGATGCTTAACCAACTGAGCCACCCAGGCGCCCCTTAACACTGAACTTTTAAGGAAATCTGGCAAGGCCCCCAGATGTTTGTATATTGGTCCATCATTGTTCCTGTGCCAAACAATAGGAGATTCGGGGAAGAGGCATCAGTCAGAGGAATCTGGTCAAAATCAGTGCCACTGTTGCCTTTTGTGTTGAGGTTCTGTGGAACAAATTACTTTGCGTATCATTGTATGTTTGGTTAACATTACCGTAAGTTTTCCATCTCTCCGTCTCTTGTTGTGTGGAGAGGAGGCAGAAATTGAAAGGAGAAAAGGCAAGGGAGATGTTCTTAACCTGACTTGTCCACCACCCACCCTTCCTAACTATGAATCCTCTGGGTTCTTTCCTGGGCTCTTCAGGAAAGAGTCTGTTCTAACGAGGAGAACTCGCTGATCACTCCTTTCTTTCTAGAATGCTTGGATTAGATCTGGTAGTGAGAGATGATAACGGGAACATCTTGGATCCAGATGAAACCAGCACCATCGCCCTCTTCAGGGCCCATGAAATGGCCTCAAAGAGGATCGAGGAAAAGATCCAAGAAGAAAAGGTACACTTCCGCCGATGTACAGATGAGGTTTCATTTTTGCTTTTGTTTTTAACGAAAGGGAGTTGTTGACAACAAGAGGTAGAAGTGTTTAGAAAATCATCCATTGCCTTGTTTGGAAAGCAAAACACAGCAAAAAGAATGAGGCAGAGGTATACTTTCTGATATGGAAGGATCACAAAGGTACACATGAACAGAAAAAGCACGATGCAGAACAGGGTGTACAGTACACTCATCTTTGTGTTTCAGAGAGGGATACACATACCACTGTGTTTGCCCATGTGTAGACTAACTCTGAAACGATAGACAAGACTTTGATTAATGGTTGCCTCTAGGAAGAACTGGGTGGGAGGGAGCCTTGGTACCATGTAACCTTCTGTATTTGGTATATATAATACCGTTTCCAAACTAAATAAAATCATGTTTAAAAATAAAGCATTTAAGGGGCGCCTGGGTGGCTTAGTCGGTTAAGCGTCCGACTTTTGCTTAGGTCATGATCTCGCGGTTCGTGGGTTCGAGCCCCGCATCGGGCTCTGTGCTGACTGCCAGCTCAGAGCCTGGAGCCTGTTTCAGTCTGTCACTCCCTCTCTCTCTGACCCTCCCCCTGCTCACGCTGTCTCTCTCTCTCCTAGAAATAAATAAAACATTAAAAAAAAAATAAAAATAAAGCATTTAAAGATTTTGAAAGTAGCAGTTGAACCTTAAATACAAATGAGACAGGTATAGTGAAAGAAGTTAAGAAAAAACCATCCCTCATAATATGATGGCTAAGACCCAAGCATATTGATATTTTCATAGATATTCTTCCAACCTTTCTGTTCTATTAAGTAAACATTTCTCTTTATTTAGTTTGTAGTTTTGTTTCTCTAGCACGGTTGTGATAGTATTTACTTGTGTTTCTAGATCCAGTGGCTCACCATGAGGGTGAAGCCTCTCCAGTGGAATCTCTTGTTTGCAGTGAGAGCTTTTCCCAAAAAGAGGGATGATGAGTCATGATTTTTGTGCCGGTGGGGTTCATTCAGAAGCCGTTGTGAGAGAGAAGTTCTTGAAGCTGCTAGACCATGAGTCATCTTTAGACAGCCCTTAATGAATTAGTTGGGCTTAAGGCCCTGAACAGGACAGTCTTGATCATTCAAATAATAGTGATTGTATTTTATTCACTAGACCATGTGGCCACTTACACATGCTTTCTTCTCAGTCAGTGCTTCTGACGGAGCACAGGTGGTAATTATATTTGTCCCCCATTTGCTATCCCGGGTCTTTGCCATTATTTCTCATTGGCTGAAACCGAGATGCTTTTCTCTCTTTTCCTCTGTGTTCAGTCTGTTCTTCAGAACCTGGACTTGCGGGGCCAGTCTGTCTTCAGTACCGTCCATACCTATGGCCTCTACGTGAACTTCAAGAACTTTGTGTGCAACATTGGGGAGGATGCCGAGTTGTTCATGGCCCTCTATGACCCGGACCAGTCCACCTTCATCAGGTAGCCAAGTCCCAGGTCATCTGCTGTTGAACTTGCAAAAAGACCTGCTCTTAACTTGCATCTACCTCAGGGGCTCTTTGCTAGGTCTGGGAGGGGGAGATAGAGAAAGAGGAGGATCTCTAGGTGATAGAAAGTAAAATTCTTTGGGCTACTGAGCCTTTCTCTTGACTGCTGGAACAATTTGTGTACTCCCTGGGTCTTAGAATCACATAAAACTCATCAGAACATAGTGACAGGGACAGAAAAAGGGAGGAATGCATCAGCAGAGCACAGAGGATTTTAGGGCAGTGAAACTATTCCTTAGGATTCCATAATGGTGGGTGCGCGTCATCAAACCTTTGTCCAAATCCATAGAACACACAGCGCCAAGAGCGAACCCTAAGGTAAACTGTGGACTCTGCGTGGTAATGACCTATCAGTGTAGGTTCATCAGTTGTAAACAATGTGCCACTGTGCTGAGGGAAGCTGATAGTGGGCGAGTCTGTGCATGGGTGGGGGCAGGGCTATATGGGAACTCTCTGTACTCAACTTCATTGTTAACCTAAAACTCCTCTAAAAAACTAAAGTCTGTTGGGGCACCTGGGTGGCTCAGTTAGTTAGGCATCCGACCTCAATTCAGGTCATGATCTCATGATCTGTGGGTTCGAGCCTCTCATAGGGCTCTGTGCTGACAGCTGCTTCTGATTCTGTGTCTCCCTCTCTTTCTGTCCCTCCCCCACTCATGCTCTGTCTCATGCTCTCTGAAAAATAAATATTGGGGGAAAAAGTCTGTTAAAAAAGGAACTTTTTAAAACAACTATAGAGAATAATAGGCTTTGTTTGACCCTACAGTCATCCTGCTACTTAGCTGAGCACCTAAGAACACAGATTTATTGTTGAGGTGATGGTTAAAAATAGTTACTGACAAATCGTTTATTTCTACAATAGAAATTTTATCTGAGTGTGGTGGTGTGGATTCCAGGGGATGGATTTGGAATGATTGTTTGAGATGTTAGTCCTGACTCAGCAAAGCTGAAACTGCTCTACAAAGAATTTGAGGTAGAAGAAAAACCCCCTGCAGCATCTGGGAGAATCTGCTGTCTGTGCCCTTCCGGAGCAGTGTCTGTCTTGGGTCCACCCTGGGTGTGCCTCTCGGGGCTGGGCTGTGGCACACACCCTTCCCCAAAGCCAAGAGACCAGAGAGTGGCCACTTATGTGCTACATTCACACTTGCCTGATAAATTCAGCAGAGCTATTTTGGTCCTACCTTTTACCCTGCTAAGTCTATACCAAAGGTAGCTCCAACCCCAGTTAGCCCTTCATTAAGGATAATTTTTTTTTTCCTTCACCAGTGAGAATTACCTAATTCGTTGGGGCAGTAATGGGATGCCCAAGGAAATAGAGAAGCTTAATAACCTTCAAGCAGTTTTCACTGTAAGTGCTACCTTATGTTTAATATTTCTCTGTGCTTATGTTGTCAGCAGATGCACATGGTAAGTACGTGGGAAACATCGGAAATGAAAAGATGACAAGAAAAATCATAATAATCCCCTTAGTAGGAATAACCACTCATTTGTATTTATCAGGCACCTATTAGATGCCAGGCACTGATCCAGGCACTTGAGGCATAGTAGTGAGCACATCAGAAAAAAACATCCCTTGGGGCGCCTGGGTGGCTTAGTTGGTTAAGCCTCCGACTTTCACTTAGGTCATGATCTCGCGGTTCGTGGGTTCGAGCCCCGCGTCGGGCTCTGTGCTGACTGCCAGCTCAGAGCCTGGAGCCTATTTCAGAGTCTGTATCTCCCTCTCTCTCTGACCCTCCCCTGCTCACGCTGTCTCTCTCTCTCTCTCCTAGAAATAAAAAAAAAAAAAAAAAACATCCCTGGGGTGCCTGGGTGGCTCAGTCAGTTAAGTTTCCGACTCTTGATTTCGTCTCGGGTCATGATTTTGCGGTTGTGAGCTCCAGTCCTGTGTTGGGCTCTGTGTGGAGTAGAGCCTTCTTGGGTCTTTCTCTCTCTCTCTCTCAAAAATAAATATA
This sequence comes from Proteles cristata cristata, assembly GCA_017311185.1. Lineage (NCBI taxonomy): Eukaryota > Metazoa > Chordata > Mammalia > Carnivora > Hyaenidae > Proteles > Proteles cristata. The sequence goes on from JAESUZ010000752.1 coordinate 259,978, forward strand.
TTTTAAAAAAAGAAGGGAAATAAAAACCCATCCCTGGCCTCAAGGAGCTTTTGTCCAAAAAGGGGAGAAACAGTGGTCACATAAATGAGTAAATTGTATAGAATGTTAGGAGTCGTAAGTACTTTGGGGGTGTGTTGTTGGGAGTTTCTGGGCTGGGGAAGGGATGCTTTTTAAATACTAGGTCAGGGCAGACTGTCGCGAGAAGGGCCCATTTGAGCAAGAACTTGAAGTTGATGAGAGAGTAAGCAATGGTGATAAAGAGAAGAGCATTGCAGACCAAGGTTACAGCTCGCGCAAAGGTGCGATCTCTGGGTTTTTTTTGTTTGCTCCTATTTTAATGGCCTTTCCCCTGTATTCCTCAACTTCTCCAAGGTAGGAGGAGCGCTGCTATATCTAGGTCAAGAGCAAGACAGTTTATTGAGTTATATAGCTGAGACATGGTGACTCTTTGTCTTGGGTTAGAACTTTCTTGGGATTCTCTCACTTTTTTATGACATTAGTCTTTGAAATGCCCTAGAGCCACTGCTACCTGCTCTAGAAGCATTGGTTGGCAGACCTCTCCAGCTCCCACTAGGCCTAAAGAGGATACTCTCTTCCTTTTCTGCCTTTTTTCCTTAAGCCCATGTGCATATATGCTATCTCCTTATTCTCTTACCCCACTTTATGGCAGGGAAAATAGTCAGATAAAGTGCCAAAGGAAGTGATAGGAAGGAGCCGTGGACCCAGTACAGTCTAATCATTCATTCGTTCATTTATTCATTCATTCATTTATTCATACCTCCCTATTCGTATTTATTCCTTCTATTAACATCTCATTTTTATGACAAGCACGGTGTAAAGACTACTTATGAGCTGACCCACCTATATCTTTACACCTGGTAATCCCAAGACAGAAGAAGAGCTTAAACTCTTCCTGAAGCCTCCCTTCCTCAATTCTAAGATATGTGGATCTTTCCCTAAAATCAAAAAGCACTTATCGGTCAATGTGTACTTTGAAAAAAAAAACACATTTAAAAAAAAGAATTATTGAACCTTGGTCCATCTTCTAATCTTTCTAATTTTAGAAAAGCTGCATTTCATCCCCTTTCTCCCACACCCCTACCAATTAGGATCTTCTTGGATGTAAATTTCATGTCCAGCTTTTTCAGTTAAATAAAATATGGTGACCACTTCCTTGATCATTAAACAGTCTACAAAAACTTCTTTTACAAAGGATTGTACACTATTAAATAAAAGCCGTGTGCCCCAATTTATGTAACGAATCACCCGGAGCCTTTATCTTTTTATTAACAGAAGCCTCACAAAACTTAAAGTAGAAATTCAGGGTTGATGCTATCATTGCTGTATATCCCTATTTTGGAGACCCGAGTTAACTAAATTATAGAGGATAGATTTGGAATGATTATTTAGAAAGTAATTCTTGATTCAGTAAAGAGGCCTTGGACAGCTGTTTCATGAAAGGAATTTGAGATGCAATTAAATTATTTCTGATGTTAAAGAGAATGAGCTTTCCAGGCTCATTCATGGATTTACTCACCCATCCTTAAGAATACAAACAACTATAAAACATGAGCCACAAAAAAACAGAGACATCTACACATCTTTCATTAATCAATATATACCAAGAAGCTCTCGATGAATACCTCTCATGAAACAGATAATTACAGAAACCAGCATGTGTAAATTTCTGTTACAGTTGCCTCACAGGATTATTTGAAAAATGAAATGAAATATCACCAGTGTGTGTAGATACCCAGTAAATGTCAGCATCATGCAAGCTTTGATTTCATTTGACACTGGAGTGTATCCTGTGCTCAGCTATGTCCTGGCAGAATATAAAGTAGTAATGACAGGTGTCCCAATTTTTAAATGCCCTGCTTAAATTGATAAATTAGAGACTCTAGATTGAATGTGATCTGATTTCTCGATAATGAAGTAGGAACCAAGAAATTAAAAAAAAAAATCGCTTCCTTTTGTGAATAGAGTCATTTTTCTCTGATGCCATGGTAGTTTTGGGGTGGGTCTGGAGAAGGGAGGCGTCCTTTTGATATTCCAGCACTAAGAAGTATGGTCTGAATGGTGTTCTATTGCAGAGTGAACAGAGAAACAAAGGGGACGGGTGATGCCACATGATGTCCTTTTGCTTGCTCTCTGCCCCTTTAGGACCTCAGTAGCACAGACCTCATCCGGCCCCGCATCAGCCTCGTGTGCCAGATTGTCCGGGTGGGCCACATGGAGCTGAAGGAGGGCAAAAAGCATACCTGTGGGCTCCGAAGACCTTTTGGAGTAGCAGGTACAGCAAGACCCAGAGACAAATGTAAATTTGGTGCAGCCACTGTAAAAAAACAAAAAACCAGCATGGGAGGGCCTCCAACGATGAAGCATAGAACTTATGATCCAGGAATCCCACTTCTGGGTGTCTACCAAAGGAATTGGAAGCCAAAGGTCTCAAGATACTTGTGCACTCGGTTTAGAGCAGCATGATTTGCAATAGCCAAAAGGTAGAAGCAACCCAAATGTTCAAGGATGGATAAATGCGTAAACAAAATGCGGTCCCTACATACTGTGAAATGTCACTCAGCCTGAAAAAGGAAGGAAATTCTGCTACAGGCTACAACACGGATGAACCTTGAGATTGTAAAGTGAAATAAGCCAGTCACACAAACAGATGAACATGATCCTACTCCTGTGAAGTACCTAGAGTGGTCAGGTTCATAGACACAGAAAATAGAATGGGGGTTGCTAGGGGCCGGAGGGAGGGTACAGGGAGGGAGTTAGTGCTTAAAAGGGAAAGAGTTTCAGTTGGAGACGGTGAAAAAATTCTGGAAATGGACTGCGCTGTCAGCAGCACACCAGTGTAAATGTGCTTACTGCCGCTAAACTGGACATTGAAGAGTAGTTAAAACGGCACGATTGTCTATTACGTGTATTTTTCTCCTTCCACACATGCACAGTTAAAGATAGGAGGCTGGGAAGCCCAGAGACAGTGCAAGATGGTTGTCGATGTTAGTATGGGACACACAGCATTCACTGCCTCGGGCTACCAGTTATCTTTTCTTGGGCTCTGTGTTCTCACCTAGACCCTCCTTTGTTTCTCCCTCAGTGCCCAGCACCATGCCTTGCACATGGTAGGACCTTAGGAAAGCCTCAGGTGTGACCACTGCAATTCGCCCTGCCTTTGGGCTGCGTATTGATTTTGGTCCAATAAAATTCTCCCTGGAAGGTGGTTTGCCTTTCTGGGAGACTCACTCATCAAAGGCAACATTGTGTTTCTGACTGCTTTCGGAGAGGGTCCTTGGCTTAAATTAAACTCCACAACCTTCCAAGGGGCCCTGCATTTTCTTCTGTAGTTTGTTAAATGAAGGAAAGACATTTCTGGTGGTACATTGATGTCTTGGTCACTGAGAAATTTTGAAAGCTGTCAATGAAAAGTCATAATTCTCCTGGAACAAATGTCCAGAAAATGTCATCAGGGTTGACCTGGGGGGCGGTGTGGTTAAAGAGGTGGCCTCTGTATCCCATGAGACTGGATATCATCATCTCGTGACCAGCCTTGCACTGTACCTGCTGTCAAGGTCTGCCGCTCTGTGAAGAGGGCATAGCATTACTCCTGATCGAGAATTAAAATGAAAGCTCAGAAAAGGCAAGGAGCCCTGGCCTAGCAGTAGTTAGCCATCTGTATGACAATCTACTGAACTAAGAATATAAGGCTGTTGTCATTCAAAATCAGCCACAGAGATTTGAACATCAAGCTTGAGGCTTTTGCTTGCTTTTCTGTTTTGAAGGGGGGGGGGGGTTGTGTGTGTGTGTGTGTGTGTGTGTGTGTGTGTGTGTGTGTAAGGAGAGAACAGTAATTTACCCTGAGCCTCGATGCCAAGCATCAGTCAGCAGTGTTTTGGGGTAACTACATGATTCATCAACAAAGAACCACCTATGGAAGGGGCTGTGCCAGATGAGGATTTTTCAGGTTTTTTTTTCTATGTTGTTTGCAGGGGTCTGTTAAGGACTGACAGCAAGTTGATAGCATAGCCTGCTTTTACCACAGCCTTTCACTACCTCTGTTCTTTCCCAAACCTAACACATCATCATTCGGGCTGTTTTGAGGAGGTGCTTCCTTCCTTATCCTTAGTTTTACAGATGAGAAATGTCCCGTATCTCAGCACTTCTTTTAATCTCCAATCCCCAGGTTATCTGGGGAGTGGATTGCTAGTGTGCACTTTATGGCCAGATTGTAATCCATTAACCAAGGGATTGCCTCCTGGCTGTGGGCCTTGCCTAGTTTGAGCAGCTGTAGAGTGGCCCACTGGTTAGTTAATGTCAGCTTAAGTGATCTGGTCTCACAGTAATTGCACCTGGGTTCATACTCTGGCTTTACCACTTAAGACTTCAGATCTAGGGCCAGCTATTTACCTTTTCCTGTGCTCTGTTTGCTCATCTCTCTCTCTCTTTTTAGTGTTTTTTTTTCTCTTACAGTTTATTGTCAAGTTGGTTTCCATATAATACTCAGTGCTCATCCCAACAAGTGCCCTCCTCCATGCCCATCACCCCCCTTCCTCTCTCCCCCACCCCCATCAGCCCTCAGTTTGTTCTCAGTATTCAAGAGTCTCTCATGGTTTGTCTCCCTCCCTCTCCCCAACTATTTTTCCCCCTTCCCCTCCCCCATGGTCCTCTTAAGTTTCTCCTGTTCCACTTATGAGTGAAAACATATGGTATCTGTCCTCTGCCTGACTTATTTCGCTCAGCATAACACCCTCGAGTTCCATCCACGTTGCTGCAAGTGGCCAGATTGCATTCTTTCTCTTCTGCCATGTAGTACTCCATTGTCTAGATAAACCACATCTTCTTGATACATTCATCAGTTGATGGACACTTAGGCTCTTTCCATGTTTTGGCTATTGTTGAGAGTGCTGCTATGAACATTGGGGTACACGTGCCCCTATACATCAGCACTCCTGTATCCCTTGGGTAAATCCCTAGCAGTGCTATTGCTGGGTCATAGGGGAGTTCTATTGTTAATTTTCTGAGGAACCTCCACCCTGTTTTCCAGAGGGGCTGCACCAGTTTACATTCCCACCAACAGTGTAGGAGGGCCCCATTTCTCCACATCTCCTCGCCAGCATCTAGAGTCTCCTGACTTGTTCATTTTAACCACTCTGACTGGTGTGAGGCGGTATCTCAGTGTGGTTTTGATTTGTATTTCCCCAGTGATGAGGGACGCTCATCTCTTAAAGTAGGGCACATAATAGTATCTGTGTAAATAAGATAATACATGCAACAGGCTTAGAACAGTGCTTTATTAGTTCCTCCTCTTGTGCACAAAGAAGCAAATCACCGTATGATCTCCTGTTCTGTGCTGGCAGTGCCCTTGGCTTCCCTTTGTTTACATGGAAACCAGGTGCGACCATGTCAGGGCCAAGAGACAGGTAACCCCTTCAGGTCGTGAGTTTCTCAGGTCTTCCTTCTGTTGACGCTCCTGACAACAAGCTGTGTCCCCTGTGCCTGGGAGTGCAGGCTTACCAACAAGTAATCCACTGGTTTCACATTTCTCAAGAATTGAGCACTGGATTTCATAGTGTTTTAAAAAGCGGATGGTCTTCAGGATTGAGCGGAGCAAGTCTAAACGCCTGTGTGAGCAGCTCCTGATGAATTCATTGTTCTGTAGGGTGGGTGCTGGAAATGATCGCTGGCAAAGACAGAAGTGTCCCTGCTCCATATCTTTCTCTCTCTCTTGTGGCCTGTGTTTGCAGATCCTGTCATTTTCCATAGTAACTTACTGAAGCCTGAAGCAATTAAGTTCTTTAATTAAGTTTTATCTTTTTCCTAGTGATGGATATTACTGATATTATACACGGGAAGGTGGATGATGAAGAAAAGCAGCATTTTATCCCATTTCAGCAGTAAGTACTCTGGCATTTATCCCAGGTGACTTGAGACCTGGATTAGTTCTCTGAATGATCTGTTAACACACAAGCAGGTGCTAGGAACCATTGCTCGGCTATAGAAGAAAAGTCTCTTCAGCTGGAAGATCGTGCTATAGAAGCGGACAGAAGACTTTATTCAGGGTCCTTTATATTGGGATCACAGGTTAGAGGGTGACCCTAACTTTCCTGATTCTACAGAAAGGACTGATGGAATATGAGGGGCAATTCTATATCTGCACTAGAAACCAGACCATGGTGCCGTTTAAGGGTCAGAAAGGCCAAGGTGTATTTGTGCTTTGTTGTGTGGGACAAGTGGCCCAGAAGACAAGGCGTCATGTAGGACAGCACCAGGCTTCTCTTGAGATCTTGTCAGATCGCAGAACGTGGTCCTGTAGTTCTGGTGGCTGCATCCGACTAGCTTCCGGCCATCAGACTGGAGACCAGGAGAGCGAAGGGCTGACCACTGTCTGAGCTCCTCCTGGCGGAGGGAAAGGCAGCCTGGGAGTACATGGAAGGATTCCCTGGAGAGCTACAGCACCGAGGCCTCCAGACTTCAGGAGCTGGAGCCCAGGGTGGACCACTGGGGAGCTGTTGGTCAGCAAATGTCAACCCTGGTGACCCCAAAGAAATATATGTGTGGATACTATTCCTGGCTCTAGTAGTTGTGCCTGCCTTACCCCAGGTGTGGGTGGTGGTGGCCCGGACGAGGCCCCAGATAATGCTGGAACTGTCCCCTAACAGGGCACTTGTGGCAGGGAGGAAAGGTGACTGTCTCAGCCAGCCTGTAGCTGCCGGAGCAGATCCACAGAACAACTGAGGATTCTGGAAACCTGCCAAAGATGTTTGAGTTAATATATGATTTTAAAAAATAATAATAGTGCAAATCAGTGGAGAAATATGAACTACACAGAAAGGAATCATTTGACAAAATGAGCTAACCGTTTATGAAACTTAAGTCGGAGCCTTGTCTCACATCTTGTGCCATTGTAAATATCGGCTGATTAACTGTATAAGTGTAAGAACTCAAATCTCAAAATACTACAGGAAAATAGAAGGTTTATGTAATAGTGGTGTGTGGGAGGCCTTTTGTGAGTCAGACTCTAACAATTTCACCAAAAAGGAAAAATTGATAGGTTAAACCACCCCAAAATTTTAAACAACTTACATGCAGGATAAAATTTAGTAAAATCTTTGCAATGTGTATGAAGAAGAATGAGTATTGCTAATATATAAAGAATTAGTATTAATTTATAAGGATACCAACAGAAAATAACATGTATGTGTATGTATATATATATACACACACACACACACACATAAATATGTACACATATACACACAGAAAGAAATGGCTTGTGAGTTCATGAAATGCGAATTAAACAAGGAGGCTTGGTATTTGGTTTGACCAAGTTTTAAAAATATATGCAATATCCAGAATTTGGTCATAAAGAAATATACAGTGTTTATAAGAATATGAATTGTTACGGTGCATTAAAAGCCTCAAAATTTAGGTATTTCAAAGAATATACTCCGTAATTACCAGTGGTTATTTCTGTTGAGGCAACCAAAGGTGATACTGTCCCATTTTTGTTTAACTCTTTTTAATTTTTAATTAACTGTTTAATTATCCTACAAAAAATACATATTATGTGTAATTTTATTCAATGCATAAAAACCTTTATCTTTCAATTTAAAGCCCACCACTTTAGACCAGTTTCTAAATATAATAGTACAAGTAGCTCATGCTAAGTAGCACTTCCTTCATCCAGAGGCGGCTATTAATACTTTTCATAATATGCACTTATCTGTATCCTACCACTATACACTGATGTTCCAAAAATGTGGGAGGTGAATAACTTTATGTAGCTTTGGATTAATATGAATTATGAGCTAACTTTCAAATTCACAAATGCTGATCCCACCATAAATATATACATACATGTTCAAGCATATTAAAATAAATATATTAAATGTAATAACCATATCAAATATAATTTTATATTATTAAATCAGGTATATTAATATATTAAATGAAAGATATGAATATACCTTAAACATTAATGAGTAAATATTAAATAATATATAGAATAAATATAAATATATTTTTAATAATTTAAAACATATTTTACTTATAAATATAAACAACTTTCATGTCCACAGATGTTATTTTATCTATGTATATGTGGATATGACATATCTACAAATGTGTTTACATATCACTATTATACATGCGACGTGTATATGTGCATATGATAGATGTGTATATACATAATAAGAGCAGCATGCATGCATATGAGAGTTATTCTGTATGTTTGTTTCACTTCTGAGGTGGGTTTCTTCCTTTGGTTATGTACTTCCCCGCCTAAGTTCTGAACCAGCTCCCATCCGGCAGCCATATTGAAACAGTGAGCCCTGAGCTTGCCTTCACCATACTATAATACGCGCTTTGAGTTTCTGAAGGGCCCAGCCCTAATTTGATTACCGCTCATTGTGCAGCCAGCAGCCACTGTAAAGCATTCATGATGCAAATCCGTCTCTGGCGCTTAACTCCTCAGATTAGTGGCAAATGCTTTCATAACTTATCTCAAAAGCTTTATAGCGTATTCTCTTAGGAGAGTCTCCTATATGTACTCCGCCAGTTCATCTAAGAGAAAGTCATTTGCAAGCAACCACACAGATCATAGCCACCACACTTTTCAGTAAGATATTGCAGTATGTTTCCCTGCTACTATCAGGGTCCAGATCAGAGCCCTGCAGAGAACACTGGCCGGCGTGTGGGCAAGAGAAGAAAACCACATCAGAGAGGATGACTATACTGCACCCGGCTGATCTGTAGTTCCTGAGAGTGCTCGGGCTGTCAGCAGGGGTTGTGTTTGGTTCTTTGATCACCCTGTACGAGCTGTAGCCTGATGGAATCATTAAAGTGAAACTTGTTTGCTGGTGGCCGTGTCGCTGGAACTCCGAGTACAGTGTGTCATCACATGAGAATCTAAGAACACCCTCCAGAAGCTGATGCGTGCGCACCGCTCCTGAAGGTCGAGTGTTGGTGCCCCATGGAGGCCTCGGGAGGCATAGATCTTGGCCCATCTCCTCACAGATGAGGAGACTGAGGCCCAGAGCTTCTGTTTGGTGGAACCAGAACTGGAGGCCAGGTCTCCTGCCTCATCCCGTTTCAACAGCCTATCCCACCTCAGAAAGAGCATTAGGCGTTGCCTCTGATTTTGTTAACATTTGGCCATCAGTTTGATTTGTTTTTTTGTTTGTTTGTTCTTGGGGGGTTTGTTTTTCTTTTTTCCATTGGGTGCCTTTCTTAGACCCAAATTCATCTTAGAAATGAGCCAGATGGGCACCTCATGGAAAATACAGGAAAGAAAGCACCTTACAGTTAGGTATGTCCAGTGTTTCTAGTTTCAGATTATTCCCATAGGACCCACTGTATCTGAAGCTGTGCTACAGAAACTTCCCCTTTTTACCTAACCTCTCATTTCTGACTTTCTCAGAATTGCAATGGAAACATACATCCGGCAGAGACAGCTAATCATGTCGCCCCTGATAACATCCCATGTGATTGGGGAGAATGAGCCACTCACTTCAGTCTTGAATAAAGTGATAGCAGCGAAGGAAGTGAATCACAAAGGACAAGGTACAGTTCTATGTACTAAGCTGGGAGTGGGCATTCCAGTTGGGCCCTTGGACTTCTGCCCTTTTCACTATCTTTCTCTGATGCAAAACAGCCCCTGCTGGGTGGGGATGGCTCCCCTCAGCTTCCTGCTCAAGACTTTGTACACTGACTGGCACTGAGGATGCACCTAGCACCGGATTGGATCACAGCTATATTTTATAAATTGTGTGAAACAAATTTGTATCCCATGAGTCTTTGCTCAGTTTTGTCTGCCCCACAATCCCAATGCTGACTCTGAAGTAAAAGCACAAAAAGAAGGAGGTTTGGGGGAAATTCTCTTCCATCCTCTGAATGTTCATCCCATTACATTACTTAAAATTACATTTACCTAAAATTGAGAGGAAAGAGACCAAAGTAATACAAATGAATAGATAGTAATATGAAATAATGGGCTTGCTAGCAAAACATTGATTGTTTTTAGTGCTTCCATTCATCATTCTGTTGACACAGTTTTAGCTAAGAAATTCTCCTTGAAGCTGCATTTTATTATTTTTTTTAAATTTTTTTAAAGATTTTGTTTAAATTCCGGTTAGTTAACAGTGTAAGATTAATTTCAGGTGTATAGTGTAGTCATTTTTTAAAAAATGTTTTATTTATTTCTAGGAGAGAGAGAGAGAGAGACAGTATGAGCAGGAGAGGGTCAGAGAGAGAGGCAGTCACAGACTGAAATAGGCTCCAGGCTCTGAGCTGGCAGTCAGCACAGAGCCCGATGTGGGGCTCGAACCCACGAACCGTGAGATCCTGACCTAAGCGAAAGTCAGACTCTTAACCGATTAAGCCACCCAGGCGCCCCTGAAGCTGTATTTTAAATTCAAATAATAAAAACTAGTTAAAACTTTAAATTTCAAATACCAAGATGGCGATGATTTGGGGATCATTTTGAAGATTGGGTACTTTTTTTTTTTTTACCACCCTGTTACCATCCTCTGAAATGGAGGCAATCGGGAACTACATTCTTCATTATTTTCAGCATATTTAGTTTTCCATGTGTTCACAGTTGTTCTGGGTGGGAAAGACATGTGAGGAATCTACAGAATCTGAAAACAAGTAACAAAATGTATTTCTATTGTTTTGGAACTCGTCAGTGGGTGCTAATTACCACAGTGACGACTTTGCAACCTGGTATTTAAAAATCTGTACCTGTTTGAAAGGCGGAAGGTAAATTTCCATAGTTCTCTTGCATATTAAAAAAGTTACTTGAGGCGCCTGGGTGACTTGGTCGGTTAGGCATCTGACTCTTGATTTCAACTCAGGCCATAATCATGCCGTTGTGAGGTTGAACCCAGGTTGGACTCTGCTGACATGATAGCACAGAACCTGCTTGGGATACTCTCTCTCCTCCTCTGTTCCTCTCCTCCACTCATGCCTTCTTTCTCTAAAATTGAAAAAAAATAAAACTAAAAAAGAATTACCTAGCCTTTCTATATTTTTTTGAGTTTTCCTGCTCAGTTTTTATTAAGATAACAGTGTCTTTTTTTTTTTTTTAATGTTTTATTTATTTTTGAGGGACAGAGAGAGACAGAGTGCTAGCAGTGGAGGGGCAGAGAGAGGGACACAGAATCCCAAGCAGGCTCTAGGCTCTGAGCTGTCAGCACAGAGCCCAACGTGAGGCTCAAACCCATGAACTGTGAAATCATGACCTGAGCCGAAGTCGGATGCTTCACTTAACCGAGCCACCCAGGTGCCCTGAAGATAACAATGTCTTATATAGGACACATATTTCTCAGTTTTTGTTTTGTCAAAATTTACCAACTTCTTATACTTCCTTGTGATTTGTCTATTCATGTTCTATTCATTTGATGCTTTTCTCATAATTTCTTATAGGTATTTCACTATTTCATTGCCTGCCTTTCACTTCTTTTTTTTTTTAATGTGTATTTATTTTGAGAGAGAGAAAAAGAGGAGAGGGACGGGGGACGGGGGGGTAGAGAGAGCATCCCAATCAAGCTCCACACTCAGCACAGACCCCTATGCAGGGCTCCATCTCATAACGGTGAGATCATGACCTGAGCCAAAATCAAGAGTTGCACACTTGGGGCACATGGGTGGCTCATTTCTTTAAGCGTCTAACTCTTGATTTTGGCTCAGGTTATGCATGATCCCGTGGTTAATGGGTTCTGCACTGTCAGTGCAGAGCCTGTTTGGGATTCTGTCTCTCTCTCTCTCTCTCTTTCTGCCCCTTCACTTTCCTTTTTCTCAAAATAAATAAATAAACCTTTAAAAAAAAAAACAGTTGGGTGCTTAACCAACTGAGCCACCCAGGCTCCCCTCACTTCTTTATAAATACCAAAATTTTCCATTTCTATCTAATAATTCTTTTAAAAAAAATTTTTTTAATGTTTTATTTATTTCTGAGAGAGAGAGACAGTGTGAGCAGGGGAGGGTCAGAGAGAGAGGGATGTACAGAATCTGAAACAGGCTCCAGGCTCTCAGCTAGCCATTAGCACAGAGCCTGACGTGGGGCTCGAACCCATAAACTATGAGATCATGACCTGAGCCGAAGTCGGACACTTAACCAACTGAGCCACCAGGCGTCCCGGAGATAATTCTTTTTCTGTATGATTTCTTCATTTGTCTCTAGTCTTAGAAAAAATTCATTTTACTTCTTTATTATATTAACTATTTAGTTTTATGAAAATGTGAGGTGAGAAATTAGTTTGATTCTCTTTGAAGTAGAAGAGAATTATTCCAGCACATTTATAAAATTGTTGCTTCTTTTTTTCAGAATTTCTTATCCATCTTTACTATATATTAAATTGCTATGTATTATAGGACTTAACCTAATTGTTTCCATTGATTTAAATGTCTTTTCTACCAGACTACCACACTTTACTACAGCTCTGTCTGTATTTTGGTATCTGATAGGGGATATCTTTATTCATGTTCTTTTCCCCAAGAGTAAACATCTGTTCACACCCCTGTCAGATTCTCAAGAAAGGCGTGTTGTGATTTTGATGTGAGTGTCATTAAAATTATAAGTTAATTGGGGGAGAATTTACATTTTTCTAATAAAGTATCTGTGTATTAATATGATGCATATATTTTTCTCAGCGTTTCTCTGTGGGCTTATGGTATAGATCATAAAGAGAACCAAAGTTGATCCTTTATGTCTTTAAAGGGCTTTGGATATCTTTGAAGCTATTGCCGGGTGACCTCACACAGGTTCAGAAGAATTTTTCACATTTGGTGGATAGATCAACTGCAATTGCCAGAAAAATGGGCTTTCCCGAAATAATACTTCCAGGTAAAAGCTTTTGCTTGATTCACATGTGCTGCTTCCTCTAGTACTGCCTTCCATGTAGCAGTTACTTCTAACAGGATGGTGGAGACCATGGAAGATCCCCCGTGAGACCTACTAACCTGCACCCAGTGGTGTTGAGACCGTGGGAGATGATGTACAGAGTTGCAGTACCTTAAAAAACTACCCAGTGCACAAGCCTGACATAATGCTTCTCAGTGCAACTCAGCATCTTCTGTTCATGCTCTTCTTTTATGTCCCGCATAAGCCCCTCTGAAATTCTTCCTGAAGTATCCATTAAGGACAGCTAACGAAAGCACAGGTCCTGTGCCCCTACAAGTGACCGGCTTCCTCAGGATGACGTCACCAGCCTTGTGGACCGCTCGCCAGGAAACTGCAGCGAGGTGCCTGCTTAGCTCCATCTCCATGAGGCCCTTTGCCCCTTTTGCTTAAACTCCAACTGTGTGCTTGCCTCTCCCCGTCCTTGTGGTGACAAGAATGTCAACATTCTGCAGTTTTCTTACTTGAGTTTCGTCTTTTTTGGCACCATATATGGGTGAGATCTGCATATGTGTTCTCTTGAATTCACTGACTTAAGTCATTTACTTCCTTAATCTTTATAGTCCTAAAGGGAAATCATTGCAAGGAACTTAATGTATTTAATATACATACATATATATATATATAGGTATTCTACAAAGCATAGGTGCTATAAATAAATAGGAAAAGATGAACATATTCTGTATTTTCAAGATAGGTAGACTATTTTAATAAGTCTTCTTTGGCATGTTAGAAAATTTTAGAAAACCATGCAGTTGTCTATTGGGTAAAAATTGGGGTCTTTTAATACAACATCTTGCTCCTCCTTTGAGAGATGAAGGAGTGGCAGTAATGTGTCGCTGCCCACATTGTCTGACATAGTGGGCATTAAAAAGGACAAATGAGGGGTGCCTGGGTGGCTTAGTCGGTTAAGCGTCCGACTTTTGCTTAGGTCATGATCTCGCGGTTCGTGGGTTCGAGCCCCGCGTCGGGCTCTGTGCTGACTGCCAGCTCAGAGCCTGGAGCCTGTTTCAGTCTGTGACTCCCTCTCTCTCTGACCCTCCCTGCTCACGCTGTCTCTCTCTCTGTCTCCTAGAAATAAATAAAACATTAAAAAAAATTTTTTTTTTAAAAAAAAGGACAAATGAGGGGGGGAGGGAGGGATGGGCATGGAGGATGGGCATCCCCACTTGTGGGGATGAGCTCTGGGTGTTATGTGGAAACTAATTTGACAATAAACTATTTGTAAAAAAAAAAAAAAATGATTGGAAGAGCTGTCTGTGAAATGGAGACTGTCTTTCTCTTTCCTCATGAAAGAAGGTGGCTCTTCATCTGCTTATATCATCCCTTCCAGAGTCACCCAGCCTACTGTGCATTCATCTCCATTCTGCAGAAGTGTTCTGTCTTCTTCTTGTTTAAAAAAACAGAAGTTTTGGTAATATTCCTCTCACTGAACACCGTGTTATTACTACAGCCAGAACAAAGCCTGAAACAATAAAATGGGGTTTCGTTTTGGGGCAAAGTGAGTTCATCTTTGAAATTTGGCTCGGAAGATTCTTGTCTAATCTTTCTAATCAGTAGGATTGGGTACTGACTGCCAGGGCTGTGATAGCCTTTGAAAATCCTCCAGGATAATGGCTACCAGACGCTGGTCTTTGGATCAGCTCCTCAGGATCGCCTGCCTGATACACGTTCCCAGCGTTTTCCAGACTCCCAATTTGATTTGTAAGACAAGGGCTCCCCAGGTGATTCTGGTGATTGACCAGGTTTGAGAAACAGAGGTCTAGACCCAAGCCTCTCACCTTGTAGCTCCTCATCCCCATTTGAATAGGCCCATACCCATTTGAATAGGCCCCAGGTACGTCTCACACCCTTCCCTCCACCCACTTGCCCTTCCAGCTACAGCGCTCCATCTCTCTGCCCTCATCTTCACAGCCAGGTTCTTGGAAACGATTACATACTCTCCGTCTCTGCTTCTGCGTCTGCCAGTCACCCTCCGTCCTGTCCAGAATGGCTGTCACTAGAGTCTGTCACTAAATCCGGTGGATATTTTTTTAGCCTAATGATGGTCTCTGGTTGTCTTGGCAGCATGTGACATTGTCGACCGCTCTCCCTGTTGAAATGTTCCACCCTTCCTGTCAGGGACCCACACCCTCCTCTTTTTCTCCATCCCCGTTTGCTGCCTTGTCACCTTCTAGTTTGCCCTTAAATGTTAGAGTTCCTCCGTACTTGGTCCTTAGGTCCTGTATTACTTTGCTCGGACTGCTGTAATGACGTACCACAGGCTGGGCGGCTGAAACATCACACGTGTACTGTCTCACAGCCTGGAGGCTGCACGTCCGAGATCAAGGGGTCAGCAGGGTTGGTTTCTCCTGAGGCCTCCCTGCTTGGCTTGGAGATGACTGTCTTCTCACTGCGTCCCCACATGGTAACCCCTGGGGCTCTGTCTTATTTGTGTGCTGATCTCATAAGGACACAAGTCCTATTGGATTAGGGCCTGCCATATGACCTCTCTTTACCTTAATCACCACTTTAAGGGGTGACTCCAAATAGTCACATTTGGAGGTGCTTGAAGCGAAGGCTTTGCCTATGAATTGAGGGGGAAGAGTTCAGTCCGTGACAGGTCTCTTTTCCTTCTTGTACCTATGATCTCATCCACTCCTCCACTCATTTTGCCTCTGTGGATTCCTTGCCACCAAACTTGTACCTCTACTCTCAAGACTGCTTCTTTGAACCCCGTCACCATAGATCCAGCTACTTCCTGCCTCAGGGACCTCCATAGGCACAGCTCCTGCCTGACTGGATCACTCTTCTCTCTTTAACTGGCTAGTTCTTACTCACAATCCCCATGTGGGACTTGTAATCCTTTGTATCTAGACTGGTTCTTCCGTTGTGTTGTAGCCAAGAAAATGGCACCCTCATCCATCCAGTTGCACCAATAAGAAGCCTGAGAGTCTCTCTTGAACCTCCCTTTTCCTTATACCTCACACAAAATTAGTGGCCAGGACTTTCCAAGTTTACCTTTGAAAGACTTCTCAAATCCACCCCCTTCTCCCTTTCTCCATTGCCTCTACCTTAGTTGCAGCTACTGCCGTCAGTTCCCTGAACAACCATATGTTTGAATAACCATCATATGTCTACTGCCTCTGGACCTTTGCACATGTTACTCGCTCTCCCTCTTACTCTCCCCCTTCCAATATCAGCTCAGAGGAAAGATTTCCACACCCTCCAGACACGGTTGGGACTTAGCGTTATACCTTCATAGAGCCTGGCCTTTTCTTTCATTTGTAGTGATGCACTCATCATGTGATTATCTGATAATGCTTCTCTCTCCACTAGCCTGTAGGCTGTGTGGGGTGAGGCTCACCACCGTCTCCGAACACCTAGCACAGTGTTTGCCCTGGAGCCGGTGCTCAGTCGGTTTTTTAAATGAATAAATGAATATCATCTCATCTGATTAGACCATAATTTATTCAGCCAGCCGTCAATTTGGAAATTAAGGATTTTTTTTCCAAGTTTTTACTTTTGGTAAACAACACCAAAATGAGGATCCTTATAGATTTATAAGATTTATTTGCTCACATTCTTTTTTGGGTTTTTTTTTAATGTTTATTTTTTTGAGAGAGAGACAGAGAACGACTCAGGGCAGTGCAGAGAGAGGGAGACACAGAATCCGAAGCAGACTCCAGGCTCCAAGGTGTCAGCACAGAGCCTGATGCAGGGATCGAAACCACAAACCATCAGATCATGACCTGAACCAAAGTCAGATGCTTAACTGACTAAGCCATCCAGACGTTCCAGTTTGCTCACATTCTTAATACTTTGGCATAAATATTACCAGTGAAGCTGCTTTGTCAGTTAAGGCTTTTAACACAAATTGTCAATTTTTCTATTGACAAAGGGTATGTCGATGAAGATTTTGAAGTGTGATGAATGAATTAGCCCCTTTTACTTCACCTTAACCAACTGTGGGCAATCCCTTCATTTTTTTCCGAGCAGATAAGAGATGAAAATGATAAGTGCTCTATGTGTGCACTGCCATTTTCTTATGGTGTTAGAAGGTTTCGTTTTCTATATCGGAAGGTAGTTTAATATAGTATAGGTTTTAGAGTCATTTTTACAACATTGAGTCTTCCCAACCAGGAACTCGATATACCTTTCATTCATCTAGGTTTTATTCAAACATCTCAATAATATTTAATTGTTTTTCACTGTGGGTGCTATTCACTTGCTAATTTATTACTTTTTAAAATTTTGTGCTGGGTAACCAAAACTATGACAAGCTAAAATTATCCTGATACTGTAAAAACAATGAAACTGACTTAAATAAGCATATTCTACAGGCTTTCACAAATAGTGTTTGTCTCATCATCATTATATGGATTAAATAAATTGTTGCCTGTAAGACACTTTGAACAGTGCCTAGGATATAGTAAGCAGCCAATAAATAACAGCCTACCTTATATTCAGATATGTTAAAATAACATACTTGAAGACATTATTGAAAAAAACCTGCCACTGTAATCTCATAAAATCCATTGTATACTTACTATTAGGCAGCAGTTGTTAATAAAGAGAACAAAGGATTACCATTAAAAAGAGTTCATTTTCTTTTTTTTTAATTAATTAAAACAAAATTGGGGCCGCCTGGGTAGCTCAGTTGGTTAAGCGTCCGACTTCAGCTCAGGTCATGATCTCACAGTTCGTGGTTTTGAGCCCCCACGTAAGGCTCTGTGCTGACAGCTCAAAACCTGGAGCCTGCTTGAGATTCTGTGTCTCCCTCTCTCTCTGCTCCTCCCCCACTCACCCTATGTCTCTGTCTCTCAAAAATAAATAAATGTAAAAAATTAAGAAAAAATTTTAATCCAAGGTAAGATAGTGTAATCATGGTTTCAGGAGTAGAATTTAGTGATTCATCACTTACATACAACACCCAGTGCTCATCCCAAGTGCCCTCCTTAATGCCTCTTGCCCACTTAACCCCAAAAAAGAGTTCATTTTCAAACACAGCATTTCAAAGGCACTTTGGTGTATATGGAAAGGTGGGCTGAGGGAAGCTGAATCAGGCAATACATGCAGAAACTTCTGCTACATGAATAGCTCTCTATAATGTCAGGACGCTTCATATTTTATTTATATTTTATGTCTAGTTACATCCCGAAAATGAAGGGTGACTTCTGTCAGCACCACTCACTGGGTGGGTTGTCCTGTTGCAGGTGATGTGCGGAATGATATTTATGTCACGCTGATCCATGGGGAGTTTGACAAAGGGAAAAAGAAGACGCCAAAGAATGTGGAGGTGACCATGTCTGTGTACGATGAGGAGGGCAAGCTCTTGGAGGTACGTGGGACCCCCCCGAAACCCTGCTGCTGTTGCATGCTTCTTTACAACAACAGGACTTTGGCCTGAGGCAAATTGTTCTCCACATTAGCATGCATTTGATTTCTCATAAGGGAAAATTAGGAAACCTGTTAAATTTGTGATCAGCAGTTGCCAGTTGTACTGGTAAATCCATGTAGACTCTTATTTTCGTTACTTCTCCTGTTCTAAGGAGTACCTCAAGCTGCTAATGATTTCATGGGTACACTTTTGCTCCAGAAGTTCTATATCATTTCCAAGTTATATGGCTACTTTCAAGCCTGGTAGGTCCCTGTGGGGCTTGAGTGAAGGGACCCGGGGGCCCAGAAGGTGCTGAAGGGCACACTTCCTCTACTAAGTAAACAGAACCGGAGGAGGCATGCAGGTCAGAGAGCTGTTACACTGAAAGGGCTCCTGGTTCGTGTCAGCTACCACTGGTCTTTAGTTTTTGTTTTAGTAATCAGGAAACTGCAACCCAAAAGGGGTAAGTTGTTTTCTCGGGGCAACAGAGAAGTTAGTGGTGGAGGAAAAACTAGACCCAGGTATCCTGGCTTTCAGTCTTCAGAGTTCCTCCAACCGAAGCAGCATTCTGTCCAGATAGAGATGCAGTAAGTGTTGATTCTCACATCAGAAAGAAAAAGAGGCAGGAGGCTTTCACTGTCTCTGCTGAGGCTTGACTCCTCTCGTAGGAGGTGTAGTTAACCTGCTTTGGAATGGAAGAACTACACTCTGTGCGTGCCTTGCTCCCACAGGCCCTTGAGGGCACAAAGGAACATGCCTCTCCATCACTTCCCTGTAGACAGCCTCAACTTCGAAGGCAACAGTTGACGAAGTCAAGTCATGTTCTGTGTTAGAGGGGCCAACAGAGCAGTGGGCCCTGGAATGGAAGTGATGTACATGTGCTGTTGATAGGGCCCTTGAGCTCCATGAGTTCAGGTACACATCTTCCTCTGATGGCTCACTTCACAGCTTTGCCGAGCAGCTCAGAAGGGCCCCCTTTGAGGCCTGGTTCTGCCGAACTGAGTGGCTCATTACTAGGAACAGACACAGCCCTGAGTTTTAGTGAACACACTGGACCTATACACCATGTCCTTAAAGGTGAGCATAGACATGACCTCACGCACTGATGTGTCTGCATGTAGCTCCTAGTCACCTACCCTCTGCTCCCTGGAAGGAAAGAGGAGGGAAAGAGAAGGCATGGCTTCAGACGGAAAAGGGAATAAATATTACAGCAAAGAGCAGTGTTAGGATGGTGTTGGTTCCCTTAGTGATGACCGCCTAGACCCTCAAAGAAAGTGGTAGAAACTCATTCCTATCTTAGTCTTCAGCCCCCAAATGTAATCGGTTGATATGTGCCAACATAAGGCATGTGCTGGCCACATGGAAGGTAAAGGACTCACGCATGGTGTTTAGAGTGCTCTAATCTTTCTAGATAAAATTATCCCCCTTTAGTATTTACCCCCAAAATACAAAAGCATGAATTCAAAGGAATGTATGCACCCTGGTGTTTATGGCGACATTATTTACAATAGCCAAATTATAGAAACAGCCCAAGTGTCTGTTGACTGATAAATGGATAAAGAAGATGTGGTGTATATATATAATGGAATATCACTCAGCCATTAAAACGAATGAAATCTTGCCATTTGCAACAACATGGATGGAGCTAGAGAATATAATGCTAAGCAAAATAAGTCAGTCAGAGAAAGACAAATACCATATAGTTTCACTCATATGTAGAATTTAGGAAACAAAACAAATGAGCAAAGGGGGGAAAAAAGGAGAGAGACAACCCAAGAAGCTGATTCTTAACCATAGAGAACAAACTGATGGTTATCAGAAGGGATATGGGTAGGGGGTGGGTGAAATAGGTGAAGGGAATTAAGAGTACACATCTCAATGCACACTGAATAATACGTCGAAGTGTTGAATCATTATATTGTGTACCCGAAACTAATATTACACCATGTTAACTCTACTGAAATTGAAATTAAAAAATTATCCCCTTTTAATTTTTTTTCTTCCCATCCAAAGAAAGCAATTCATCCTGGCGCTGGATATGAAGGCATTTCGGAGTACAAATCAGTAGTCTATTACCAGGTCAAGCAACCATGTTGGTATGAGACTGTCAAGGTGAGATACGCCATTTGTAATATCTGCATATATGAAACCTTCTTTAGATTCCTTTCTTGTTTTTACCCACAAGCCATTCCTCTGTATCCTCAAGTTTTAGACAGGTTGCCTGTGGTGTCCTACAAGAAATGAATGGATAAAATTCTGTATAAGAGTATTTAACTCCAGATTCTTAAATAACATTCTTATTGATAAATGTGTAGAAATTTGACTAGAGAAGCTTGTGGTTGTAATGATGGAATAGGCTCCCAAGACGGTCCAAAATCAAATGGAAATTTTCACACTCCGTAAGCCGTTGCCTAACATCTTTTTCTTCTTGGCCTCTAACCAAGTTTTCTGGGCCTCTTCTCAATTTAAATATGTGTATTACACATTCCCAAGTGCTTTTCAGATAAGTCATCTCCTGTAAGTCGCCCAATAGCCCTGTGGCTGAAACAATCAGTGTTGTAACACCCTTTCTGATTAGGTAACTGAGACTCAAAATTGTCAGGTGACTTTTCAAGATCCTGTATCTGCCTAGTGTCCAAACCTAAACTGGAGCCCACTTCGTTTGAATCCCAGGCTCTATCAGGTCTTTTGGATTGCCAGGGTCTTAGGATCTCTCCATAGAAAACTCCAGGAAAAAAATTGCACTAACATCTCAATTCAGAAGTAACCATTTTCCACAATTTTGTAGAATTCATTTGTTTTGGATTGTGGTGTTTATAACAGATCTATAATGTGCTGTTTAAAACTACTTATCTCAAGGGGCACCTGGGTGGCTGAGTCTGTTAAGCCTCTGACTCTTGGTTTTGGCCCAGGTTATAATCTCATGATTCATGGGTTCAGCCCTGTCTTGGGCTCCATGCTGAGATTGAGAATCTCTCTCTCCTCCCTCCAACCCTCCCCCACTGTGTGCATGCTCTCTGTCTCTCAAAGTAAATAAACTTAAAAACAAACTACTTATCTGGAGGCATTGAAATTTCCTTAGAAATGGATTTTTAGATTCTTGCATAATATTCCATTATGTAATCATGCCATAATTTATTTTTGCCATAAATTCTCTGCTCTTTTCATGGCCATGTACTTCTGTTTTCCCCTGTCCCCTCTATATATGTAAACAGTAAAAAAGGCTCCTTGTTCCCAGTATTTTATCTTTTCCTTCTATTACAGGCCCTACTTATTGCCATATCAGGATACACCTGGCAGCCTAGAAGTTTCTGTATAGACCCCAAGTACTGATCTTTTCTTCTGAAGTATTTCCTCTTTCATACTTGCGAAAGTTCAAGAAACTTCTAATATCCCCATTCTTAGAATCTGCAATGGACAGCGAAGATGGTTTCTCCTGAGATGTTTTTTTAGTTTTGAAAATAATTAAATCTGTGTTGAATGGAACTTTACTCTAAATCTCACTCTATAGGAATTACTGCTGCAATCAGATACTAAAAATGAGCCTAATTGTGCAAAATGAGCTAAGAGTGCAACACTCCATGTATATATAAACTGTAAGTTTTATTATTCTGCAGGTATCCATTGCTATAGAAGAGGTTACTCGCTGCCATATAAGATTTACCTTCCGACACCGATCATCTCAGGAATGTAAGTATAGGAAGTTATATTATGTACATGTATACATGCATATATAGGGGTGTGTGTGTGTGTGTGTGTGTGTGTGTGTGTGTGTGTTGCTTGACAATACTTTTGTGGTTCTGGAGATCAAAGTCCTTGGAAACTAGATTCTTAGCATTGTTACTTCAGTCAGGATTCACTTATGCTAAAGAAGTCAGAAAAATGGGTTTTTCTGGGCTTCCAAGATCTATGTTTATCATTCTATATAAGAATTTCCCCAAAATGCGTTCTATGAATACTGAGATTCTGTATGACGCTCATAGTTCCCAAACAAGACCAGGAAATGCTGTATATTATATCTCGTCCTTAGATGTTCACAGTGTATGTAGCCATATTGCTGAGAAGTCCTACAGCAAGGAAACCTGTTGACCTGTTGTCTCCCCAAATAAATTTTTTCAGGAAAATATTTCAAGCCTTAGATCATAGTGCTTGAAATGACTGCTCGAAAGTGTAAACAGAGAATGAAATTGATCATTTTCAGACTGATCATAAAATTTCTGGAAATGTCTTACTCTCATTCAGCACTACATCAACATGCAGTTCTTCATTCCAGACCGAATTTCCTGCAGGCCTGGCCCTGCAGCCATGATAGGACACGGGTAGTGCTCTGAAGTCTCTGTTGACCTGCGTAGGAAGGTGAACAATAAAACAGGCGATTAAGGTCAGAGCAGAGTGGTAAATGCTACCCCAGCCAAGAGTTGTTAAGGGAGCATGTAGCATAGCATCTACTCTGTCTGGGATTTATGTGTAAGACTTCTACCTCCTCGCCGAGACTTGAAGACGTAGGAATCGAAGTTAGCCCACTCGAGAGTGACAATGGAGAAATGTGTTTGAAACCCACAAAGTGAACGCAGCAGGGCTGATGTCAGAATAGAGGGAGCAATCATAACATTGAGTCAAATCCCATGAAACTGCTATTTTTGTAGGTCAGTATCAAATAGTCAACATAGAGTTCTACATAACCCTAAACTAGGATTTATCAAGCCCTTAGTTTGTTTGAGACACTAAACAAATCTCTCTTTGCATACTATTTGGTGTCCCCAGTAACCTAATAAGATACATACTGCTTTTATCCTCTTTATACAGAAAAGAAAGTGAGTACAGAGAAATTAGTTACTTGGCCAGGGTCACAGGGCTAGGAAGTAACAGACACCCCAGGGACCTGAATCCAGGCAGGCTGGACCCCCATCGTGAAGGATGAAAATTATTTTGAATCACATTGTGGAGGTGCCATTAAAAGGTGTTTTATGGGTGCTTAGTGGTGGTGGGTGTGGTTTGATACATGTTTATAACAGCATTATTCATAAGATCCCCAAATTGGGGATATTTTAAAATTGCCTCACGGCTACCACCTCATGGCTGCCGTATGCAAATGTAATCGTATAGTGGATTATGGCTCAGTCAATCTAGAGCACATGAGCCACAGCAAACCTCAGAGTTGTGCCCATGATGAGAACAGGCCACAAGTTGCCCCAGCCATCAGCACCTAACTAGGGGACCCTATGAGCTCAGAGGACAGCACCTCAAGATCTGGAGGGAGTGCTCTGCTTCCTTGGGAAGCCCAGACCCTCCTGGCAGCTGGGCTAATATCTTAGAAGGGAGAGGTGACATCATAAACCTTGGGGTGTGATTAATAACTTCACTAGGTCTGTCTTAAAGCAACAGAAGTGAGATATCTCATGAAGGTGCTTTGGAGCAGGGTAGTAGTGGACCTGATTAGATCTGCTTTTTCGAAATCTCCCTCTGACTGCAGTGTGGATAAAATGTTGAGTGGAAAAGGACTGCTTGGAAAGATCATCTAGAAATATAGGGAAGAGCTGGGGCGCCTGGGTGGCTCAGTCAGTTAAGCGTCCGACTTCGGCTCAGGTCATGATCTCACGGTTCATGAGTTCGAGCCCTGCATTGGGCTCTGTGCTGACAGCACAGACTGCTTCCAATTCTGTGTCTCCCTCTCTCTCTCTGCCCTTCCCCAACTCATGCTCTGTCTCTGGCTCTCACTCTCAAAAATAAACAAACTTTAAAACAAAGATATATAGGGAAGAGCTGAACAGAACGAGGGTGAGAACAGAAGGGTTGGAGAGGAAAGGCGCCAGTTTCAGAGGTATTCAGAACTGGGAGTTGATAGCTCCATGTCAACAGCCACATTTCTGATTTAGATGAGTGGTTAGTGCCTGGTCTCCTTTATTTGCAAATGTAGGAAGAAGAACATACTTGGGGGTCCCAGAAGATTTCACTTTCAGGTATATTTCCTTTGAGGAGCCTGTGGCACACACCATACACGTGCCTTACTGTAGCTTGCCCAACAGTGTTCATTATAGCACGATTGAGTATAACACCTTGGAGCAAAATGTGAAACCATCCATCATAGCCATCACTTCCTGGTGTCTTGCTGCACTGCTCAGACATGTTTACTTTTGTCTTTTCAGCCAGAGATAAATCGGAGCGAGCCTTCGGGGTGGCCTTCGTGAAGCTGATGAACCCGGACGGCACCACGCTGCGGGATGGGAGGCACGATCTGGTGGTTTATAAGGTGCAGCTCGTAGAACAAGGCTCAGAAAACTACTGAGGAAATATTTACTGCCTCTGAACTTGGTTCAGAATTATGTGTATAAGCATCGGAAACTTCTCCAGAGCTAGAAGCGTTTGCCCCTTCAAGTCTAGAAAACAAGAGGATTCTGCTCACTCCAGCTACGTGGTCTCTCCCATCCCCTTTCTAGAAGGAGTGCTTCATATTATTATAAGTCCTCTAGAGGACACCTGTCCTGCAAATGGCGTTGTGTGGCCGTGAACAGTTAAGGGCTGCCTCCCACCTCTCCCCTGCATCGTCCTGTGTGGAACAGTTACACTGTTGGGCTTGGTGAGGATATGGTGGGTGTGGGAGGATGTGGTTTCCATATCACTGAGAGCCAAGCACCATTTCTCTGTGAGGGGACCTCGCTTCCTTCCCCAGCAGTGTGGTCCTCATTCTTTAACTGCCACCGAATTATCGCTTCTACTGAGATTTTAGACTGGAAAGTAGGGAAGGCCTCATTTATCTAAGTATCACAGAGTTGGTATCTTCTTTGAGATGCATCTGCTTGGGTTGTTTGTTTGTTTTATTTTTTTAAGTTTATTTATTTATTTTTGAGAGAGCAGGGGCAGAGAGAGAGAATCCCTAACAGGCTCTGCGCTGACAGTGGGGCTCAAACTCACGAACTGTGAGATCATGACCTGAGTGAAAATCAAGAGTGAGATGCTTAACTGACTGAGTGACCCAGGCACCCGGGCTTGTTTTATTTTTAGTTTTATTTTGACTTCTTTCTTTTAAACAGCTCCTTAGTTCACACAGATAGTTTTGGAAGGCATGGCAGACTAGTTCTTCCCAATGAATCCAGTCAACCTATCAACCCAGTGAGGTAGAATTGTGACCACTTACAGGTTGAAGAAAATGAAATCCAACCTCAGCCTTTAATATTTATTTATAGCAGAGACCTAAGATATTCTCAGTTTGTAGTTCACAATTTACTCCATTTTTATTCAGTGCTGAAATTATTTCTGGGCTCAAACCCTGAAAAAATATCAGAGTGTTTTAGAGTTGGAAGGAATGTAAGTATAATTTGATAAAATGCACGATGCTCGTGACAGAAACTATTTTTATTCGCATCTAAGAGATTTTGCCCATCGTTGGTGTTGCTAACATGCTTCCTTTTCAGGGCGACAACAAGAAAATGGAGGATGCTAAATTCTATCTGACCCTGCCTGGAACCAAGGCAGAGATGGAAGAAAAAGAGCTCCAAGCATCCAAAACCCTGGCCAGCTTTACCCCAACCAAGGATAGCACAAAAGATAGCTTTCAGATCGCCACCCTCATTTGCTCCACAAAGCTCACCCAGAACGGTAGGTGTGTGGTTACCATAGCGACACCACAGTGAGTCCTCTGTTTGGTTGCCCTGGGCTCTTTGTGAGACCCAGGGGGCTAAACCACACAGGACTGCGTCTTCTGAGGTGGAGTGTTGGGTGCTTTGGATTCTGCTCTCTTTTCTTCACTGGGTGTCCTGGGTAGTACTGATCTAGTAGCTAATGCTCTTTCTGAGGTAATCTTGCCTATCTTTCAAATAGGATGAAAAGGATTTTGGTATTTTTTAATATCATAAAACCTGTAAGTGCCTTCATTAACCGAGGCGGAAAAACTGAAGGAGTCTTACGTTTCCTTCCCTCAAGGCAGCAAAGAACTCATATAATAGATGAAACAAGAGGTGTTGGTAGTAGGGGGATGATACTGGCAGAGAAAAAGATCCAGTCTTCTACTCAAACAGGTATGGCCGAGAGCAGAGAGAGCTTTCTGTAAGAATTCCATCTGCCCCCTTCCTCCAACCCCATAGAGACTCCTCTTTCCCACTTTTTTTCCAAGCCGGGAGGGACTTGTCGTTAAATCAGCTGAACAATTCAAATTCACTTTGTTCCTTCTGGAACAATCAATTTTAACTTCTCCTGCGTGTGTGACAGCATTTGATACCCAGTAACGGCTTTGCATTCAGTTAACTTAGGTTACACGTCAGAATTCTGCAGAACAGAGTGAGCCAAGAATTGGGAACGCAGGGAATTTGCTGTAGAAATTCTATAGCCCCTGTGATGTATAAGAGGATCTGTCCCTTTGGCCTCTTAGAAGATTTGGGTGAGGAACATGGCCGGGGCTCTGGCTTCCAGAAGCGCTAAGGGGTAGACAAAACAGTTAAGATGTGAGGTACACTCAGGGATCAGATGTTGGCTGATCCTTCGAAAGGGTCAGTAGTGTTTGTTTTGATGAATCATGGTTGGCTAGAGAATATAGATAGGATTTCCATTTGGACAAGTGGCCAGACTCAACAGAGTGAATTTTAGAGCCGATACACATGGGAACATAAAAACACACTCACCAAGAATTAAGCCAGAAAAAAGGCAGAACTGTGTAGACTATGAAAATCTTCATGGTTGCAAAGGCCCCCGGGAGAGGAGGAGGGACGAATAGGCAGAGCACAGAGTGGGTTTTAGGGCAGTGAATCTATGCTATATGATACCATGATGGATACGCAGATGCGTGTCGTCATGTATTTGTCAAAACCCACAGAATGTACTACACAGAGTAAACCCCAAATGTTAACTGTGGACTCTAGTTAATAAACTACATTAATATGGGGTCATTAGTTGCACCAAGCACACCATAGTAATACAGGATGTCGGTAGCGGAAGTTGGGGAGCACTGAAAGCACTGAAAGGTGATGTGGGGACTTCTGTAGTTTGTGCTTAATTTTTCAGTGAACCTTAAACAGCTCAGAAAAATAAAGTCTGTTGAGAAAAAGAAACAAAAAGTAAGCCAGAAAACATTCTGAGTTTCACAGGAGTTATGACAACATTATATCCATGCCATAATCCCTCAGGGAAAAAGTAAATGCGATATATGGCCAGCACAAGGTTAAAATGGTACAGTAGGTGTGGAAGATGATTTAGAAGGTAGATCAAAGATTTGAAATGTATTTGGACCCTTTGACCCAGCTGTCTCCCTGCTAGAAATTAAACCTAAAGAAATAGTGAAAGATGAGCCAAAAGATTCACGTATGAAGATGTCTTCCTGATACTTGTAAGAAGGGAATAGCGGGAACAATCTGAGTGACCAGTAAATGGGGGCATTATCATGCGATTAAATGAAATGTGCAGCTGCCAAATATATTTCAAAATGTAATCCATAGGCATGGGAGAATTTTAACAGTATGAGGGGTATAATCCTACTTTTGTTCAGATGCATGTTGACCATGTGGGGCCACTTTCCTGGATTCAAGTTCCAGCTCTGACACTAGCTGTTTCATCTCGGGCAAGTCACATGATCTCTTTGTGACTCGGTTTCCTCCTCTTTACAATGGGAGTAAGACTGATGTGCCTGGGTGGCTCAGTCGATTAAGTGCCTGACTCGTGATTTTGGCTCAGGTCATGATCTAACAATTCGTGGGTTCAAGCTCCGTGTCGGGGTCTGCGTTGACAGCACAGAGCCTGCTTGAGATTTTCTGTCTCTCTCTCTCTGCCCCTCCCCTGCTCGTTCTCTTTCTTTCCTTCTCTCTCAAAACAAATAAATCAGCAAATAAAATGGGAGTAAGACTGGCATATAGTTCAAAGATTGAAGTAAATTAAAATAAGTAAAAGCAAAACAAGTGACTATTAGCTATCATCACCATCATCATCATCATCATTATATGTACACAGAAAAAGACAAAAAGGAAAGACTCCCAAAGTTGGGATGGTTCTTATTTTCTGTATTCTTTCTGTTATTTTCTGAACTTTTAACTGTGAGATGTTAAAATGTTATTTTAAAAAATGTTTTTAATGTTTTATTTATTTCTCAGAGACAGAGACAGAGAGAGACAGCGTGAGCAGGAGATCGTTAGAGAGAGGGAGACATAGAATCTGAAACAGGCTCCTGGCTCTGAGCTAGCTGTCATCACAGAGTCTGACGCGGGGTTCAAACCCACGAACCATGAGATCATGACCTGAGCCGAAGTTGGACGCTTAACCGACTGAGCCATCCAGGCTCCCTAAAATGTTATATTTTTTAAGCATGGTAGTGACGATACAAGGCATTCATGTACTTTTAAGACTATTAAAATATAGTCAAGAAAGACAGCATTTATCTCGTAGATTATGCTTTCTAGAGATTAGACTTCAAATAAAGCAAGTGATAAAAGTATATAAAATTAATTTAAAATGAAAAGTAAAAGGAATTTCCATCAGATATAACCATATTGTTAAATAGTTCATTATCTTCAGTCAAAAACTATAGGAAGCTTATTGACAGCTTTACTCAACTCAAGCACTTGATTTGCTGATATCTACATTGCTTATCTTCTAGACGTTCTAAAAATTTTTTTGTTACTTTTTTTAAAAATTTATTTCTGAAAGAGGGAGAGAGACAGCGTTAGCAGGAGAGGGTCAGAGAGAGAGAGGGAGATACAGAATCCAAGACAGGCTCCAGGCTCTGAGTTAGCTGTCAGCACAGAGCCGGATACGGGGCTCAAACCCACAAACTGTGAGATCATGACCTGAGCCGAAGTCGGACGCTTAACCGACTGAGCCACCCAGGTGCCCCTAGATGTTCTAAACCCAGGCTCTTCCACTGCGGCAGCCACGAGGCACATGGAGCTTGTAAAATTTAGTTAGTTTCAGAGGAAGGTATGGATTCAATTCCTTCGTTTCCACTAGTCCCATTTCAGATGTTCTGTGGTTTTGTACTGCTGGGGGCTTTTGCATTGGGCAGCAGATACACAGCATCGCCGTCATCCCAGAAAGTTCCATCAGATGGAACTGGCCTCTGCTTTGTTGTCTTCCCGATTCCTAGAGTTTAGGTCTCAAAAAAAAAAAACAAAAACAAAAACAAAAACACAACCATCTTAACATACGGAAACAAAACAAAAGTCTTATATAGTACCCTACCCCAAAGAAAGTTTAAAGAGGCAAATTCATTGGAACCAGGGAGGAGTGATGGACTGTCATGGCCATGGAGGAAGATGACAGATGTGGGAAAAGTGAAAAGGACAGCAGGATATCCTGAACATCAGAGGAAACAGGGCATTCCAAGGGACAAATAACAGTAATAAGGATCATGGGCTGCTCATGTATTTGCTTTCTTCTAATTTGATGGAAATCATAAGGAACCAATTTAATGTATTCTGGGAAAGAAAAGCTATAAAACAGTAAGAAACCATCAACCAGAAGAGGGCATTTACTGATAAAGACGGTAGTGTTCTTTCACAGAGAGACCTTGACCAAGGGCATTTCTCTTTAGTCTTATGAGGACCATTCAGACTCGAAAGGTTAAGAGCCACTGGACTTTGTTACAAATGGAGCTTGTAGACTCTTCATGTATTAAGTTTTTCAAAACTAGATCAGACTCAATATGGGATCATTTGTTGCTGGGTCCTTATGGAGAGTGAGAATAGATTTGTGGCTCCAGAAAAGGGAGAGGGAGTTCAAGTCCCTGCAGATGGGGCCCTGTGCTGGGCGATTCCTGGTTATTCCTTTCCTCCTCTAACACACTAGCACATGAAGGCATCAGTGTTGCTATTATTATCCTGTTTACTGAGCAGAAAATTGAATTATAAAAGTGCTAAAATATTTTGCTAAAGTTCATGTCTGAAAATAGATATTTGTAACTCTAAAACTTGTGGTTTTTCTTTATTTTTCTTTTCTTTTTTAAGTATTATCACCTCTAATCCTTTCCCTAAAGGAGTCACTAGCCTTAATATGGGGATTGTCATTCAGAGTACCCTGAATTCTTAAATAGTTTGGGGTGGTAAGTAAATTGAGACGACTTTGGATAACATTTGGATGGTCATTCCTAATGATCCAGAAATTCCATTCTAGTTTTAGTCCCCAGACAAGCTGCTGTATCTGAACACCGGAACACACATGAGAATGTTCATGGCAGAATTGTTTGTGATAAACAGAAAAACTGCAAAAGGGCGCCTGGGTGGCTCAGGCAGTTAAGCACCCAGCTCTTAATTTGGGCTCAGGTCATGATCTCGCAGTTTGCAAGTTCGATCCCCACACTGGGCTCCGTGCTGACAGCGCAGAGCCTGCTTGGGATTCTCTCTCTCCCTCTGTCTCTGCCCCTCCCCTGTTCATTCTCATTCTCTTTCTCTTTCTCTCTTAAATTTTAAAAAATGTTAAAAAAAAAAAAAGAAACTGCAAATAACTCTAATGTTTATCTACAGTGGAATGGACAAACACATTGTGGTACATCCACACAGTAGGTGAGGTACTGTGCAGCAATTGACATGAGTTAACTAGAGGTCTATGTCTCAACCTGCATGAGTCTCAGGAGTGCAGGAAGTCTAGGGAGTTTTGCTCTAAAACTGCTGCCTGTTTTCTAGCCCAAGGACCTTATGATTCACCAGATGCCAACTGTATTCCTAATATGGGCAGTGACGTGGCATGGAAATATTTCCAGGGTGTAAACCTGAGGGCTGATAGAAGGGTTGTTTGCAGATGCTTAAAGCTGCCAGGTGACTCTTCAACATCTAAAATTCTTCTCCTCAGGCAGTATCTCGGGGAATGAAGTAATGAATGGAGCAGTACCATTGCCTACCCTCTGGTGGAAATAGGAGATGGGACAGTAGACAGTACCTAGTGGATAAGCCTAGCACAGTGTCTATTACTAAACACTAGCTGAACAAATGAATACAGTTGAAGATTGTGTTGAGCATACTACAAGCTTCCTCAGGGCCACCAGTTCCCTTTCCACCCATCCCTTCATTCTTTCCTCGAAAATGTGTTAAACACCTACTAGCTGCCTAGCACTATGATAGCATGTAACAATGAATGCACTGTGGTTCCTGCCCTCAAGTGGCTCATGTCTATGAGATGAGCCAAAAAAATACCAAGTGTGTCTTTTTTTATTCGTTATAGTGTGTGTGTGTGTGTGTGTGTGTGTGTGTGTGTGTGTGTGTGTGTGTATGGGTGGGTATATGCATATGCAAGAAGGAGCCCAAATAGCACAGAATGATTGGGTAAGTCTTCCCAGAGGGAATAAAGTTTGAGTTGGATCTTAAATACAATTATGGGCTTACGAAATACATAATATTAAAGTATTTCTGGGCATTTCAGGCAAAGGGAAGAATATATTTAAAGACATGGATCTTTCAGAGCATGCCATAGTCTAGGGGATAGTGAGTTGGCCTGTCTGACTGCTGAGGGGTAAAAGAATGGTGGGCAATGGACTGACCGGAAGGCATGGGTGGCGCCCTACCACCTTCTGTGAGTGGTATTGGGACTTTATTCTGTTGACAGTGAAGAGTCTTTAGGCACTGGATTTTGGAGGTTTTCCAGGGAGTAAACAGTGTACAGTCTAATAAAACAAACACTCATGGGGGCACCTGGGTGGCTCAGTCGGTTGAGCATCCTAATCTTGATTTCAGATCAGGTCATGATCTCATGGTCATGAGACTGAGCCCTGAGTCGGGCTCCTTGCTGAGCATGGAGCCTGCTTGAGATTCTCTCTCTCTGCCCCTTGCCCCAGCTCACTCACTCTCTCTCTCTCTCAAATAAAATGGGGGAAAAAAAACCCACTCATGAAGCAGATTGGCTATTCTAATGAAGAGTATATATTTCCAGCAACTTCTATATAATTACCCAAGTCCATTGATTAAACAGCATCTATTGCTACTTATATTGGGCAATGTTCTATAAATTAGAAGAGTAACTTGATAAACTAAACAAAATGATAAAATAGTAACAGCCCAGATGTCTGTTCTGTTTCTGTCATACTTTTGTTAACTCATCATTAATGAAAGCTATAAATGGCTTAACGATCCAAAAGTCTGCACTTTCAATCCAAATACACTTCAAGATTTCTGTCCCAGTCTTACTCAAAGGACCATGAGTCTGTTCTGCCTTCCTTTGAAATGCCAACCTATCTCATTTCCTTGTCTGTTCCTTTATTTTTTTTTTAAATGTTTTATTTATTTCTAGGAGACAGAGAGAGAGACAGCGTGAGCAGGGGAGGGTCAGAGAGAGAGGGAGTCACAGACTGAAACAGGCTGCAGGCTCTGAGCTGGCAGTCAGCAGAGCCCGACGCGGGGCTCGAACCCACGAACCGCGAGATCATGACCTAAGCGAAAGTCGGACGCTTAACCGACTAAGCCACCCAGGCGCCCCCCTTGTCTGTTCCTTTAAAGAACTCTGGGAAGGCAGTATGATAGAGTAACAAGGTCATGGTTTTTTGGAATCAGATAAATCTGTAATTAAATTCCATTCATAGTATTTCCCGGCAGTTGTGCGATCTAAGGCAAGTACCTTAATTTCACGAAGCCTCCATTTCCACAACTCAAAAAAAGAAAAAACAAAACTTAGTCTACAATCTGGATACAGCACTGGATTAGTACATGTGTGTAAGTTCCCTTTTCCCTCTGCGTACACCAAGACACACGTAGTGACAAAGGACCGAATTAAGCAATGCAGCAAATTAAAGTGGGAAGTTTACCTAAGAGTATTGTTTTTCAGGGGCGCCTGGGTGGCTCAATTGGTTAAATTTCCAACTTCGGCTCAGGTCATGATCTCATGGATCGTGGGTTCGAGCCCCGCATCGGGCTCTGTGCTGACAGCTCAGAGCCTGGAGCCTGCTTCCAATGATGTGTCTCATCCTCTCTCTGCCTCTCCCTCACTCTCACTCTATCTCACTCTTTCAGAAATAAATAAGTGTTAAAAAAAATTTAAAACAAAGTGTTGTTTTTCAACTTTTCATCTGTATGACTATGATGTCATTATTTCAGAAATGCAAATGCCATTCAGGAATTCAGTTTTATGTTCTTCTCTATTATTGTTTAATTTTTTTCTCTGATGAATGAAAGACCACAAGGGTTTTCTGATTTAGATAGGAGAAAATAAAAATTTTTTAAAATACATAAGGAATTAGTCACTATCAAGAGCAGTTATCTTTTCTAGAGAGTTCTACAGGGGTATCCTGAAATAGTATGGGTTGCTTCTTCTAGTAATCAGTGTCTAATTTTATGGTTGGTGGTCGTTCTTCCCAGTTGACCTGTTGGGCTTGTTAAATTGGCGTTCGAACTCCCAGAATATTAAACACAACTTGAAGAAGTTAATGGAGGTGGATGGAGGTGAGATCGTTAAGGTATGTTCAGGCCTAGAAATACAGTCACTGTATCCCTAGTTCAACATTTCACATTAAATCAGTGCTTAGAAATATAAAACTTGTGGGGCACCTGGGGGACTCTTGAATTTGTCTTAGGTCATGGTTCTTGGGTTGTGGGATCAAGTTCCACATTGGACTCTGAGCTGACAGCTCAAACCCTGCTTGGGATTCTCTCTCTCTCTCTCTCTCTCTCTCTCTCTCTCTCCCCCCCCTCCCTTCCTCCCTCCCACTCCCTCCCATTTGCTCCTCTTCCTCACTTGTACGCAGGTACTCTCTGTCAAAAATATATTAATATATAATATTATTAAAATATTATAATATTAACATTAATTATTAATGTATTAATATAGAATAATATAATTAACCATATTGTTACATATAGTAATATACTATTTTATTATGTTAATATATACTTATATATATCATATGTGTATGTAAACTTGTTATCTACATCAGGATGTATAAGTGCCAGTTTCTAAGCAATGCTATTTTTAAACCTTTCCTATTGAAACCGAATTTTTCCTGAATTTCTGCAGTATAGAACTGAATGGAAAGTATGAAATAACCTCTTTTTTTTCTTCAGTTTTTGCAAGATACGCTAGATGCACTTTTTAACATAATGATGGAAATGTCAGACAATGAAACCTACGACTTCCTTGTGTTTGATGCACTGGTAAGCAGTTAGACACATTAACTAGTTTATGACTGTAACAAATATCATCCTGCGTAAATATTTGTATAGGTCTCTCAGATAGTTTCTTTAGTCTAAATTCCAGAAGTTAAATTAGAAACAACTGACTTACGTTCAAAGCCCTTATTTTTCTGTTACCTGTTAGATCTCACTTTATGATCTGCTTTCTCTTTTCTCATTAGGATAAAAAAGGTGTTTTCTTACATGAGAAATCAGGAAATGCTTTAACTTACTTTAAAATTGCCTTATTATAGGGGTGCCTGGATGGCTCTGTTGGTTGAGTGTCTGACTTAAGCTCAGGTCATGATCTCACAGTTTGTGAGTTTGAGCCCCATATTGGGCTCTCTGCTGTCAGCGTGGAGTCTGCTTTAGGTCGTCTGTCCCCCCTCTCTCTCTCCCCCTCCCCTGCTCGCTCTCTCTCTCTCAAAAATAAATAAACCTTTGGGGTGCCTGGGTGGCTTAGTCTGCTAAGCGCCAATTTTGACTCAGGTCATAGTCTTGTACTTAGTGGGTTCAAGCCCCACATTGGACTCTGTGCTGTCAGCTCAGAACCTGAAACCTGCTTCGGAGTCTGTGTCTCCCTCTCTCTCGACCCCTCCCCCATTTGCACTCTGTCTCTGTCTCTCAAAAAATGAATGAACATTAAAAATTTTTTTTAATTGCCTAATTATAAGGCAGGAGGTACCAGGCTGATTGTGGCCGTGTTGTGTGTACTTGTGTGTTCGTACAAGGGAGACTGAATTCACACATCAGAATTAAGTATCAGTCTCCTTATGCACAATACACAGCACACAGACAATTAAATATGCCACACCAAGTACTGAAACATACAGCCCATTCCAAACCCGGAAATCTGGACAGTGAGAACTGACGTTAAAATCTTGGAAGGGTATAAATCGTAGTGGACTGGAGGAAGCAGACTCATCCAGACCAAGCATCATTTTCTTATTGCTCGGGTGAAAATTCTGTGCAGATTTACCTGGATGTTGCAGCAAAGAAATAATGGGTATTTTCACCAGCTTGGAGAAACTGATGAATTCAAGAAGGGATCAGGGTATTAACGATGTAAGATAAAGAAAAGAAAAGCTACAGCTAGGATCACACCTGGCCAGATTTATGGGAAAGAACAGTTGTGGGTTCTGTGGGAGGAGGTCTATAGGTTCTCGTGGGACGGAACAGCTAGCAGCAGGTATATGCAAGCATCCCCTGTGCCCTTCTTTTGCATTCTTCTGTCATCAGTAGGTGCAATGTGGTTATTTGTAGATTACATGCCTGATCGCGATAACGTTGACAAAAGAAGGGGAAGTTGAGGGGAACGTCTGATGAAGTTCAGTTATTGAGGGCACTGGTGCCACACTCGGGACAACTAGGTCATACAACACTTCAGTAGCTGCATCCTTGGGTTAGAATTTATTTTTCCCACAGGAGTCCCCTTTCTGGATCTTTGTTCTGTTTCTCCCATTTTCTTCCTCGACTCATGTTGATTGCGCACTGGCCTCTCTTTAAGACAGTGAGTTCTCTGACGCCAGGATTGCTGGCTCTTACTAGATTCCTCATAGCATTTAGCTCAGTGCCTGACACATGATCGCTTCTCTGTTGATGTTAAATTAAAAAAACAAAAACAAAAAAAACCCTCCAAGACTTTACTTCAGCACTGGAAGAGTAAAGTGGGAATGCTACAAAAATGGTCAAGAAAGAAAAGAAGGCACCAGGATGTTAACATCTGGCTTATTGAATACCTGGGGCCGTACAGTGCTGCTCTTTATATTTTTCACCTTTGGCAGGTATTTATTATTTCACTGATTGGAGACATCAAGTTCCAGCATTTTAATCCTGTCCTCGAAACCTACATTTACAAGCACTTCAGTGCCACTTTGGCGTATGTGTAAGTATTCAAGGGAACTACCTGTTGTGGGTTATTAGTTTGTACTCTTAGGGCTAGGTTGTTAAAAAATGCAAGGGATATAAGCTGAATAAATGTACCCCTACATGTAGAATCTTGTTCTAAGCTTCCAGGTGGAAAGAGGAAACCATCTAAGTATTCCAACCCTGGTAAATGTATTCAGTTCAGTCCCTGCCTTCTGGCAAGTTCCAGAAGAGATAAGGCTATATTTCGGGAAGAATCTAGTACATCTATAGATGAGGAGTTGAAGCCACAGGGAACACAGTCAGAAACAGAGATCATACTCAGGATCTTAGGAGTTTAGCATGGGTGTCATTCGGTTTAGCATGGAACCCCAAGGGGATCCAACAGTGGATTTAGCAAGACTAAGTCACACATCACAAGTGCTTTGTAGAATTCATTACTTACAAGATATGAGAAGACACCATTTTTCTTTTATACAAAGGACAATGGTGTCTGCCTTTCCCACCGTGCAGCCTCCTTTCTATCTTTGATTTATGAGTTCCTAACTAAGGAAGGGAACTCACATTCAGCTCACCATGGCATTGTATATGGCCTGTCAGCCCACCCCCTCACATTCCAGTTATCTTGCGAAGAGATGTGGTAAAGAGAGACAGGAATGTCGTTAAGACTGGCAGAGATCTCCTTAACAGTGGCTTATGCCAGATTATGCCAACTGCTCTTGCTGATGTATCAGTTTGGCTGCTGACTGATTTGCCAG
This sequence comes from Proteles cristata cristata, assembly GCA_017311185.1. Taxonomy (NCBI): domain Eukaryota; kingdom Metazoa; phylum Chordata; class Mammalia; order Carnivora; family Hyaenidae; genus Proteles; species Proteles cristata. The sequence goes on from JAESUZ010000752.1 coordinate 296,926, forward strand.
GTGGGATCATCGATCCCTTATGTCCTTTCTGAACTAAATAAGAAAGTCCTTTGTTTTACTTGAATGGAGGAAACATAATGGAAACATAAAATAAATGTTTATTTATTTGTAACAGAAATGTTATAAAATGTAAATGACAAAAGAGAGGTGTTATGGGGCAGAATCTCCAACCAACACAATGGACATCGTGCCTGCTGGGCGGGGAAAAGCGGCAGATGCGCTCATGATAGGTTTCTTTCCATCTGGTAGCCTCACTTTCCAATCAGGCAGTACCCACAAAGGAGGAAATCCTACCACTGTTCCCTCATTACCCAGAGCCAAATGCTACACTCCTAGATGTAGTCATCTGGGTTTATTTACAAGACTTCATCAGCTCCACACATGTTCTGTGGATTTTTCTTAGCACTACAAAAGCTCAGAGATTTACAGAGAGGTCAAAATATCTGTGGCCTCAAATATGTGAGTTAGCAAAAGATTAAGGAAATACCTCACCTCTGACAGAGAGCAGTCTGACATCTGAGCACAGTTTTATCTGTTGGGATGCCCAGAAACCATGGGTGTTCTCATCACTTTGAGCTTCTTCCACAGTCATGGAGTGTCCCTCTGGCTCCATTTTGTGGATCCCAAAGAGTTTAGGCACTCTGGAGAGAATCAAACTTCTTTCAAGGTGACTACTTTTGGCAGATAGTCCCTTCCTTACAGGAACATCTGAAGATATCTGTAGAACACATTGGAGATTAAAATACCTTCATGGTTTCAAATCCCTTTACCTTTCTTTTCTTGATCCTGTTAAAACATTTTAAAAATCCTTCAAAGGGAAAGAAACCACCCCCTATTTCTAGGCATTAGGGAAGCTCCAATTGTAGCTGTGGTGAGGAAACTAAGCTGCAGATGAGTTAAGCTGCAGATGAGTTAATTTCCCTGCTCAGGGCATATTCTAGAAGAGATAATAGCAGTTGTGACTTTTGTGTCTCCAGTATTCCAAGTTCCCTTCCTAGATAGCATACCTCAAACCTGAGTACCGCTTTGCCCCATTGACATTTCTTTCTCACCCTTTTAAGGAAACTCTCCAAGGTACTGAACTTTTATGTGGCTAATGCAGATGACTCCAGCAAGACAGAATTGCTTTTTGCTGCCTTGAAAGCCCTAAAGTACTTATTTAGATTCATCATCCAATCCAGAGTACTCTACTTGAGGTAATGGTAGCTGTAATGAGATGTTTATGTGCCTCTTCTCTCTTCATGGAGTTTTCCTTAATTCTCATGCTCATGTTCAGCTCTGTGAGTCATGGTTGGGTCATGGAATTGCCAAATTTCAGAACTTCAAGGCTGAAGATGGAGGTAGATGTCGAAACCAACAGAAGACCCATGCAAAGTCCTTCCGAGTCAGAATTTCCAGGGCAGAAATGACAACAGGGCTTAGAGATGCTGGTGGCTACAGTGTGCAGCTTGATGAAAACCTTGGTTGGTGATGACAGCTTTAGGAAGCAAGGTTCCTGTGGCCAGACTGCATTTAGCTCAGTAAAGGACTCTGTGATGATACTGGGTTTACAGATCTCGGATGGTGCGCTCTTGCTGGTGGTGGATGGAGAATGATGGCAGTTGTCTGGGAGAGATGTTTCCTCAGGTGCATGTTTCTTTACTGACATCATGCTTAGCTATGTGATGAAACTAAGCCACAGAGATATGATCATTCACACCTGAAATTTCTAGACTAACAGCTCCATCAAAAATAGCCAAGATGAAGAATGAGAAAATAACTTCTCTGGGAATGCCCACACCCCAGCACGATCTCTACCTTTCAATAATAGCAGGATTTCCAAGCTATTAAATTAAAATATATTGTTAAGACACGTTTGGAAACCAGACAGATCGTATGCTAACATATTATTGGGAATAACACTGTAGGTGAGAGGGCTTCATGTCTAGATTTGAGCAGTTTTATTGTTTTTAACGTATGTTTGAAAAATCATAAAACTAACAGCAAACAATTAACGTTAAAAAAGCTCACAACATACTGTATAGATCAAAGCCTTTAATTAGCTTTACTAGTGAAAGGCTCTTACCAGTCAACAAAAGAATATCACCACCCTTGAATAATAGAAAACAAAAACAGATAATTTATAAGAGACAAATTCAAGTGGTAAATTCAATTTCTTAAAAAATATTCAGACTATGAAAATGCTATACACACTATTCTTATCTATACATTTGATAAAGATTAAAAATCTTTATCCTTAAAAAAAAAATCTTTATCCTTTGATGAAGTTGGACAAAAAGTGGTCCTGCATTTTAAGCTGATAGGAATGTAAATTCATTAAGGGCAGAATGAATGAAAAGCGAAAACAAAACAAAAACTACAAAAAGCAAAAGAAAATACCACGTTGGCTAGTAATAGCCCATCTAAGAATTTATCTAATGGGAAGAAATCCATCAGGTGTGAACAAAGATGAATGATAAAAATATGTATATATTCAGCCCTTTCAGAAATGTTAATGAGGAAAGATGACTGTTCTTAAACAAAACTAAGGCATAAGACATAAGTACAGTATGATCCCATTTCAAAAAATATTAGAGGTTTGGGGGCGCCTGGGTGGCTCAGTCGGTTAAGCATCCAACTTCGGCTCAGGTCATGATCTCGCGGTTCATGGGTTCGAGCCCCGTGTTGGGCTCTGTGCTGACAGCTAGCTCAGAGCCTGGAGCCTGTTTCAGATTCTGTGTCTCCCTCTCTGACCCTCCCCTGCTCACACTCTTCTCTCTCTCTCTCTCTCTCAAATAAATAAAACATTTAAAAAAATGTTAGAGGTTCGGAATCTAAAATTTTAGTAGGAGTAAAATTGTGAGTAACAGGGTTTTAAGCAGGTTAGTTTTATTCTTTCTGCATTTTTAAAGTTTCTACAGTGATTTTGTACATTTTTGTAGTTTCTAAAAACTAATGACATAAAAGTTCAGATGAGTGAAAGACCATTCCCCCTTCCATTACAGAAGAGAGCAGGGTTTACCCAGGGCTCTGCAGTCTCTGTCTCTTCAGAGAAGCTTCTTTTATAGCTAGTTCCTTGTATTTTGCAATTATGTTAAATTTCCACCAATTTAATTAGGGCCTGGATTGTGTCCCACTGAGGGAATATTCCCTTATCTAAAAGTTTCTACAGTGAACTCTGATGTACAGCAATAAAAGTCCTCATAAAACTATAGAAAGAAAACCTAAATTTATGAAACTGAGAAATTTTTCCACTGATGATTCACTAGTGTGTCACCCTTCGCAACATTGCAGTGCATCTGAACCATCCTTTTCAACATCATATTAAGAAGAGAACAATGGAAAAGCCAAGATTAGTGTGATTAAGTAACCCATGGAATTAACTAAGGGAGTTGCTGTGTTGAACTTAGTCTCTGAGCACCTGTTTATGGTTATTCCCCTCCGCCCATCTGTTTTTTCTTATTAGAGAAGAACTTGCTCTGAGAAAGAAAGCCTAGAAATCTACTTTCCCTGCCTGCTTAGATCTGATAGACACATCTGTTTCCTGGCCCTGCCCAGGAGCTACAAATGAAATCTCACCACACCCCCACCTCCTGCAACCCGAGCACCCTGCCCCCCACCAGTTTGCCCTCATCAGAGCATATATTCCTCTTCTAAGCTCACTTCCTGGCTGGAATATACCTCCACTGGGGAGACACCTAGGGAAAATGAAAATTGTAAATTGCCCACAGTAGGGCATGGATAACTCCATCTTCATCCCTGTGTCTTGTATTAGTCCCCTCCCCCCTTTTTTTAAATGCTGTTACGTAGGATGCCAGGTATTGCTGTGGGTGCTGGAGATCGAACAGGAGATTAAACAAGGCTCCCACTCTAACATTGCCTGTGGATTGCATGGAAGCCAGGGAGGCACAGAGTGAAGAAAGACACTGTAAGATCATTTCAGATAGGTTAAGAGCTAGCAGGGGAGGTGTTGGTGAGGTAATAACCAGGGAGGGAGAAGATCTCTCCAGGAGCTGGTGTTTGGGTTGAGACTGAACAAGGTGGGGGGGCCAGTGCAGGAAGTGGTGTGTAGGGCAAGACCTGCTAAGGCCAGGGTCCTGTGGGGCCTGGGTGAGGAGTCAGGAGAAGCCAGTATTGCTGGGCCAAGTGGAACTAGAATGGGGAGTGGCCGGCTAACGACAGATGAGGTAGGGCCTGGTAAGCCATGGTGAGGCACGTGGATTTCATCCCAAGTGGAATGGGAAGCCATTGAAGGGTTTCAGTCGGAGAAGCAGTAAAACGTGGTTGACATTTCCAGTGATTATCTCCTCTCTTGGGTGGAAAGTGGATTATCAAGGGTGAAGAGGCATGCACCTCCAGCATTGCTTAGGCGACAGGTCTTTTTGAAAATGCCTTTTTAAAGACAGAAAGCCTGACTGATTTTCTCTTTCTGCTGCTAAGGTTTTACGGCCAAAGCGAAGATGGAGATGAATTTAATAATTCAATCCGCCAGTTGTTTCTCGCCTTCAATATGCTGATGGACAGGCCCTTGGAGGAAGCTGTTAAGATCAAGGTCAGCGTGGTTTTCAGCATGGGCGCCTCTTTCAGTGCTGTTGCTGATGTTCTGTGACAACAGACGGAGCCATGGTGGGAGAGAAAGTGAATCTTAATTTGTGGAAAGCTGGTGAATTTTAGTATTACCAAAGAAAGTTGTCAAGGGCAAGACCTGTGTTTTAACTTTTATATACATTTGTATTCTCAAATGTATTCTCAAATGACAGTTTGCCAAAGACAGACTGTCCTTTTAGACGTCCTGTGAATGGCCGTTGTGGTCCCTGTGAATTCAGCCGATTGATCCTGACGTTACAGGCAACAGGTTTTTATTCCGAATCCCTGCCCATTCCTCCCAGAAGCCCAAAGTCACCATCCTGTTCATCATTATCAATTTTTTTAATGTAAAATAGGTGATCTCTGGGGATTCAGCTCTGAGCTTTACTATTTCTTCTTTGCTCTTTATGGCTGCTTTGCGAGGGAGAGACGTCAAGATTTTAACTAACTCCTTAGATAGAAAAATGAATTCCAAATAGTGCCTGTTGGTAAAGAAGAAGAAGAAAAAAAGCCATGCCGCCTGACTTTTTACGAGAAAGATTTTAGGAGATCACCTCTAGCAACATGGAGCTCTCTTCTCTAATGCGAGGGCATCCGTTTCCAGTTCCCTATTGTAGATTTCAAGCCTTTTCTTCCCGAGATTAAGGAGTACATTGTGTGTCCATCCTGTCTGGCAACTGAATTTGCCCTTTGGTATTTCCTCTTACAGGGGGCAGCTCTGAAGTACCTTCCCAGCATAATTAATGACGTCAAACTTGTGTTCGACCCTGTTGAGCTCAGGTAAATAGCAAAACATATTCATTTGTTGACTTTAGCAGAGAAGCAGCCCCTGGCTTGGCTGGGGCCTGGGCTGTTCCCTGTTCTCTTACTCTTCTAATCCCCCTTTGTGCTCCGTTTCTGTGGAAGATCTAAAAGGAGCCACAAAGCCTGCCCCTGTGAGAGATTTGCACTTTCTCTGGGGGAATCAAGACACGCAGACATAAAATTAACTACAGAAGAAAGTACATAATGATACACTTCCAGCCCCACACCTAAGTATCCCGGCACTGCAAAGTCAGATGGTGAGCGACAGCGGGGTGGAGTCGGCCAGAAAAGGATTGTGCAGAAGTGGCGTTAAGGCAGGTCTGCAAAGCCAGGATAGATGTGACCGCACTCGGATAGTTTACACGGGGCCAGCCCTGAGGCCGAGCACTATAACAGCGCTCATGGAATACGGTCTCGCCTTCACTTCCTAGGAACAGACTCCCAGGGCGTCTGGGAGAGATTTCCAGGTCAAGCTCTCCACGCCCAAGGCTCAGAGTAGAGGGGAATCGTGTAATGATAGCTTGAGTGCGACGGAGTGTGCAGATACCAACCTCTGGAGTTTCTCTTGCAGCATGCTCTTCTGCAAGTTCATTCAGAGCATTCCTGACAACCAGTTAGTTCGCCAGAAACTTAACTGCATGACCAAGATAGTGGAGAGCAATCTTTTCCGGCAGTCGGGTACGTCTTCACCAACAACTACTGCTTGTCAGAATTCCAGGCCTCCTGCTGCTTCAGCCAACACTTGCTTTTTTTTTTTTTTTTTTTTTTTTTAATGTCAATAATGTTCTTGCCAGTAGTTTTTTATGATTTAGCGACATCCGGAGAAACCGGTTTTAAGACTATGAAGTCAGTTCAGCATTTCTGAGAGTATCTTAAAGAACAGAGTCCTGCATTTTTCATTTCATTTTATTTACTTATTTATTTTTTGAGAGAGAGGGTGCATGCAAGTGAGCGAGAGGCAGAGAGAGAGAGAAGCAGGGCTCACCTGAAGCAGGGCTCGAGCTCCCCCCAAGCACGGCTCAAAGTCACAAGCCATGAGACCATGACCTAAGCCGAAGTCAGATTCTTAACCGACTGAGGCAACCAGGTGCCCCCCCCCAGAACCATGCATTTTTTAATGAGAACAATCCAGTATTTCATTAATTGGCGTGCCTTGTCCTAAAAAATAGATACCTCAGAAAGTAGCAGGCAAGTAGAAAGATAGTCTTTTTAGACAGATATGTCTTCTTTGACCTGTACTTACTGTGTATTCTAGAAAGCCACGGGTTGGTAGTGCAGGGGAGCGCTGGGGCCATCTGTCCCAGCTCAGGAGAGCATCTTATGTGATCTCTCTCAACTCCATGCTCAGCCATGTCATGTGAGGAGCTGAAAATGGACCAGCGTAGAAGTATTTACAGCACAGAGATTGGCCAACACTAAAAGTTACAGGTTGGGGAGGGGTGAGAAGGGGAGTTCTAAGTTGGAGAACCAGATCACCAGCATGCTACTGGGAAGCCAGAGGGTATGGAGGCATGAAAGCTCTCACATGGATGAAATACTGTTCGTTTTGTGACTAGAGGGAAGGCGTACGGCCACCAAGTCTAAATCATTGTGTTCCTGTCCCAAGGCTGATATGGGGAAGACGTCCAGTAGCTGGTCTTTCCCCAAAAAAACCTAAGACTTGCTAAACAGGGGCAGCTGTGGGAATTACTCTCAGGTCAGGGGCTCCCGGAGGGTGAACCCACGTAACATGTGTTGCCTGGAAAGTCTGAGGACCAGCAGGACTCTTCAGAAATTAGGGAAAGGTCAGTGGGTTGTTGGTGGAAGGCCTCCTGGCCTTGCCCCGGGCTAATTCTATAACTTTGGTCACACAAGGAACCTCCTGCAAGTCAGGCTCCATATTCACAGAAGGAAGGATTTGAACTGCCTCTTTTGGCCCTGACACTTTCTGACCCTGTGGATTTTTGCTTAGAAATTCTAGCTGTCACAAGGACACTGTTGGAAGTGTGCACAAAGCTAGTGAATGCTCTTAATTAGAAAATGTAATGTTATTAAACATCTTAATATACTGCACTGCCTGTGCCTCTAAGCGTGCAGAAAGGATAAATGAGATGTGCCGTGGGGTTCTGGTTAGAGGAAGTAATCTCACTGTTAACAGTTATTTCCGTTTGTGGCCAGAATATCTGGCCTCATCATAAAGTTGTATAATAGTGACGATCTCTGAAGGAAGACATCATAGAAAACTGAGCTTTTATTTTGTAAAGTCCACGCACCTGCAAAAACACGATCAGAATGTCCTCAAAACACATTGAAATGTACTAGTGAAAGTTCACTCAGTGTTTATATGAATTTTAGAGTAAATTCTCCCCCTTAGGTGGAAACTTTCAAACATTAAGTATAACTTCCTTAGTTTTTTCATTTCAGATGACTTAGCATTCAACTAACAAGTTGGCTTTTTTTTTTTTTTAAAGCTAAAGAAATTGTTGACTACTTTACGCATTTTCACACAGGTACCAGTGATAGGTGTCAGTTGCTTAGCTTTTAAAACCAAGTTACAGGCCTTGGGGCGCCTGGGTGGCTCAGTCAGTGAGGCGTCCCGACTCTTGATTTCAGCTCAGGTCGTGATCCCACGGTTGTGGGATCGAGCCCTGCGCCAGGCTCTGTGCTGAACGCAGAGCCTGCTTGGGATTCTCTCTCTCCCTCTCTCTCTCTGCCCCCCCTCCTCAAAATAAATAAACACTAAAAACATTAAGAAGTAAAAATCAAGTTACAGGACTGATGTTCCACGCCGAACATGCCATGCTTCCTGCCCGCAGGGATCTAGCCCTGCTGGGCAGAGCCAAGAGGTCAGCTGTGGCAGTGGGTCAGCTGTGGGAGGGGGAGGTGCAGGCGGAAGCTGGGCAATTCAGGGGCGCCACCTGCTGAGTGTATGCATTTTCTCCCCCAGAGTGCAGAGATGTCCTGCTGCCGCTGCTGATCGACCAGCTCAGCGGCCAGTTAGATGACAACTGCAGCAAGCCCGACCATGAGGCCAGCTCGCAGCTTCTGAGCAACATCCTGGAAGTGCTGGACAGGAAGGATGTGGTGAGTGGAATCGTCACCGAGGCCCACCACGGCCCACCCTCGGCCCTTTGCCTAGGGCAAGATCGCCTTCCCTACCTGAGGGCTCCACCCAGGTGGTTTTCGAAGCCCAGCCTCCGGGGACAGGCTGCGCTGGTTTTGAGGTGATCGCAGAGGCTGCTGCTTGCTAGAACCTTCTCTGCACCTCTCTGTCCGGGAGGGTCTGCTTACTGCTGGCGCCTGCTGCCACTGTGTTTCCAGGATTGTCCCCCCTGGAGATCCCTGAGGGGATGTTAAAGAATCGGAGCCCTGCTCAGATCGTTTAAGCAGAAACCCTGGCCCTCTTATACCTATGGCACTGACTGGACTATTGTAGATACTCCGGAGCTTCTGGGATATCCTCATTTTTATGTTCTGACACTGATCCTCCCTTTTGGAGCCTGGCGGATACAATGTGCTTTCTTGTCTCGCTTCTCCTCTGTGACCGAGGCATCCATACTCCCCCAAACCCTGGGGCCGCGTCCGCCTGGGTTTACCACCTTCTAGAGACAGCACAGCCCATAGCCTAGGCATGGCCTCCCCTAAGAGGCTGGAGAAGAGAGCAGAATGTGTTCAGTTGAGCGCAAACCATACTTACCACCCCCCACAACGGCCCCATGGCTCCAGTGTTCATACAGAGCAGGGAAAACCCTCTTGGCCTTGCCTACGCCCCTTCTCTTACCTGTATCTCCAGGTCCAGTTCTGCGAAAGCAATTGGAGAGGCCTCTGTCCCTTTTCCCAAAGCCAAATTCTTAGCTCACCTTTCAGAGGCACCCCCAGCGTGGCCACAGGCTGCCTTATCTCCTCTTCGCACCGGCGTGGCCACGTTTCTGCTAATTCCCGCCTTAGCCACAGATGTGTAGGAGTATGCCGTGGCTTTCCCTGCCTAGCCCCCCCTTCCATGTGTCCCTGCAGCTCACCTCACTGTTTGCATTGTTATTTGATATTTGTTAATTATAGGTCACGCTCCCCCTCCCGTTTTCTTCAGTGTGTTGCTAGAAACCGCATAAAACATAATAGGTTTCCCCAGGGAATCTTGTGGTTGGGTATTGGATTCCTAACCAGGGATTTTACAACAAATAAGTAAATGTGACCAACCATATCATAATGATAATAATATTTTTAGAAAGTAACTTTTATGACCCAGTAATTAAAACACTAAAATGAAGCTCAAAGTTGTAGTTAGCAATATTGAGTTTACTAGGGATTTTGGTTTGGGCGGGCTCTGGCATTCTAGAAGTGTATGTATATGATCCATAGCTGTTTGGAAACATGGGAATCAGGCTGTTTCTTTTCTGGTTCCAGTGTTAGCACGTGTAGTTCTTTTTCTTTTTTTTCTTTTTTTTAATATTTATTTGTGAGAGAGAAAAAGAAGGGGAGTGTGTGTGTGAGTGGGGGAGGGACAGAAAAAGGGGAGACACAGAATCTGAGACAGGCTCCAGGCTCTGAGCTGCCAGCACAGAGCCTGATACCGGGCTCAAACTCATTAACTGTGAGATCATGACCTGAGCCGAAGTCTGACACTTAACCAACTGAGCCACCCAGGAGCCTGGCACAAGTAACTCTTTATCTTTAGGCACTCTGCAGGTGCCTCAGTTTCCCATTCCATAACATGTCAGGATGGTTCCAGATAACCTCTTAGACCTCTTGATCTCTTCCACTTCTAACCCAGTTTTTTGTTATTGTTGTTCTTGTTATTTTGGGTTTTTTTGTCTGTTATTTAAAGTTTATTTATTTGTTTTGTGAGAGAGAGAGAGAGAGCACGTGAGCATGTGCAAGCAGGAGAGGGACCGAAAGAGAAGGAGAGAGAGAATCCCAAGCAGGCTCTACGCTCAGCATGGAGCACAATGTGGGGCTCGATCCCACAACCGTGAGATCATGACCTGAGCTGAAATCAAGAGTTGTTCACTTAACCAACTGAGCCTCTCAGGTGCCCCTTGTTTTGTTTTTTTAATATAGTATCTTTACCTACCTTCATAGCATGTAGAAGGACTCTTTGGAGATGACTTGAATGTATTTACATCTTGTGCTGATTTAATGGACCGTAAAAACTTTTTTGGGTCTTCTGGTAAGGTTCCCTATAATAGGAGAAGTGTTCAAATGGTTGATCTTAGAGCTCTGTTAAAAGTAGTAAATTTGATAGTTTTTTTGGTGATGGGAATGATACGGTTTTATCCCCCCGCCATCACTGATAGATGTTTGCATGTAAATGTACAAACATGTGCAAACTAACTGTATATGTCTTCCTACATCTTCTCATCACCTCAGTTAGTTCCAGGCTCTAATTACTGACATGTATTCCTAGGCCTTTTTATAATCCTCTAGGATTCCTCTTCTCCCAAAGCTAGATCTCCAAACTGTCCATATTCTTCAAAGCCTAGCTATAGTAGAACCCCATGGGGTTTTCCTGGTGCAGTCCTGCCCCAGCGCCCCCCCACCCCCACCCCCACGCACACACCCCTCTGCTACTTCCCTCCATGCCCTCCTTACATCTTGTGTAGGACTCTTCTCGTTTTGTACCAGCACTTATGATTCAGGTCACAGGCCCGTCTTAAACTGCTCCCGTGCCCCAGGCGCCACGATGGGTGTACGTCAGAGTGCGGCAGTGAACAGGAGAAGCAAGTCATCTGCCGTCACGGAGCTGACCTTCAGTTTGTTCATTTATTTGTTTTATTTCACGTGATCAGCAGCTGAACAGAGCTGACCTTCTAGGAGGATCCTTAACATTTTGTTTTGTTTTGTTTTTTAATATTTTTTATTTATTTCTAGGAGAGAGAGAGAGAGACAGCGTGAGCAGGGGAGGGTCAGAGAGAGAGGGAGTCACAGACTGAAACAGGCTCCAGGCTCTGAGCTGGCAGTCAGCACAGAGCATGACGCGGGGCTCGAACCCACGAACCGCGAGATCATGACCCAAGCGAAAGTCGGACGCTTAACCGACTAAGCCACCCAGGCGCCCCAGGATCCTTACATTTTGCTCGTTTATCTTCAAGCCCCAGCTCTCCCGATCAGAGAATGTCTGATTCCTTTTCCACCCTCCACCCGGGGCCGGCGCAGGGCTCCCACACCCAGCCAGGTCTGCGGTGTGGTCTCGGTACATGAATAGAGGAGAAAGCAGTCTCAAGAGAGAGGGAAGGTTTTATAGATCATTTTCAGTCAAAGAAATGGGAAGCAAATGAATAAATAATAAAAACAAAGGAGAGAAGGGAGGCACAAAAGGGAAGCTGGTAGCACTTGGTATTTTAATAAAACTAGATACAGCAGCGATGTAGCTATTTGAAGCAATAACCAGAGTTTCAGACTATCTATCACAATGCAAGAAGGGACACAGGCTTTGTAAAGACAAGTTGATTATTGCTAAGGTGGAGCCAAGTGAGTATAACATCCTGTAAGGGATCTGGTCTTGTTTTCTTCCATCTGGGAAAACGGAAGCTCAGCAGAGGTAAATAATTGCTCAAAGTCGCACATGACAGAGTCCAACCATTGAATCCCTGTGTCGGTCCACTTGTTAAAACACCACAGTCAGAGGCTCAACCAACAGATATCTGTCTTTCAGGGTTCTGGAGATGGGAAGTCCGAAGTCAGGGTGCCGGTATGGCAGGGTTCCTAGGGAGGGTCCCCCTTCTGGCCTGAAAACAGCTGCCTGCTCTTTGTCCTCACATGGCCTTCACTCAGTGTGTCTGGAGAGAGGAAAAACAAGCTGTCTGTTTTCTCTCCTTACAAGACCAGGGCCGTGCCTTCGTGTCCAACTTGCCCCCCAAAAGCCCATGTCCATATTCTATCACATAAGGGTTTAGAGCACCAGCATCTGACTTTTGTGGCTTGTTTTAATTTAAAAAAAAAATTTTTTAAGTGGAGCACCTGGGTGGCTCAGTTGGTTAAGCGTCTGACTTCGGCTCACGTCATGATCTCATGCTTCATGGGTTTGAGCCCCACATCGGGCTCTGTGCTGACATCCCAGAGCCTGGAGCCTGCTTCAGATTCTGTGTCTCCCTTTCTCTCTGCTCCTCTCCTGCTTGCACTCTGTCTTTCTCTCTCAAAAATGAATAAATGTTAAAAAAAAATTCAAAAAACTTGTTTTTTAAGTAATCTCTCCACCCAATATGAGGCTTGAACCCATGACCTGGAGATCAAGAGTCACATGCTCTACTGACTGAGCCAGCCAGGCACTTGCAGCATATGGCTTTTTTTAAAAAATAAAGTTTATTTACTTATTTGTGGGGTGAGGGAAGAGCAGAGAGAGGAAGACAGAGAATCCCAAACAGGCCCAATGCAGGGCTTGAACTCACAAACCATAGATCGTGACCTGATCCAAAATCAAGAGTCAGACACTTAACCAACAGAGCCAGGTGCCCCAGCCCCCGCATATGACTTCTGAACACAAACATTCAGTCAATAGCAAATCTCCCTCACTTGAATTTCTTAGCGTTTTTCCTCCTAACCCAGAAAGTGCCAAGAACTCTGAATTTTTGCCTTTTACTCCCCATGCATGTGCCTCGGTGTCCTGGGCTACCCGATGTGCTCGGTGTCAGGACTGGGTTCTCGTGCCAGAGGCCTCCTCCCAAACTATGTGGAGTCCGTGGCCCCTGTGATCTTGGAGGGAGTGTGGATGATCTGGGCTGTGAGGGAGGCGTTCTTCCCCTAATTTAAAGGGAAAACTCATCTGTCCAAGGTTCTTTGTGGGAAAAGGGAGGCTGAGTCTGAGGAAGAAGGTGTCACTTCCCATGTTTCCCCCTCAGGGCCCCACGGCGATGCACGTCCAGCTGATAATGGAACGGCTGCTGAGGAGGATCAACCGGACGGTGATTGGGATGAGCCGCCAGTCTCCGCACATCGTGAGTGTCGTTGCAGGGGACTGCGCCACCACCGCCGCTCCTCAGTGCCCCCCCTGCCCTTTGGGAGTCCTCTGGACTGGCATCTTGGGACCAGATCCCCACATGCCCCTCTCAAGGTTCACAGTATGTGCGTGCACGCCGCACGCCCTGAGAAATTGATGGATCTAGAACTTCCGGGCCCTCTCTGATGGGTGACCTTGGTTCTAACCGCCAGCAGATCTTGATTCCAACACTGATTTTCCCTTGAGGGAAAATGATCCAACGAGGTGGGGGAGAGGGCGATGGGAGAGCGTTGTTGGCCACCCTGTTAACCGCGGGAGTGCAGATCCGTGCTCAAGGAACCGTGCTCATATTGAAGACTAGACAAAGCCTGTTGTAATAACGTTTGAGCAGAGACGGACCAAGAGGCCTGAGCACCCTGGGCAGGGAAACCCAGCCTTCATTCGACCTCATACCCTCTCAGCATTTGTTTAATATGTCATTTAAGGAAAACATAAACCTTTGTGAGCAGACAATGAAGGGTCTTGGTGGCTGCATTCAGTCCTTCCTCTATAACTCCTATAACTGTGTTCTAATTCTCAGTATGTGATGGGCATGCTCTGTCTGGATCTACCCTTATTCGAATGATAACAGTACCACTATTAGTACTTCTAGCTGTAGTGGTGATTAATAGAAGTGGCCATTAGCTGCTTTTTAATTTTTTTAACGTTTATTTATGTTTGAAAGAAAGACAGAGTATGAGTGGGAGAGGGGCAGAGAGAAAAGGAGACGGATTCTGAAGCAGGCTTCAGGCCCTGAGCTGTCAGCATAGGGCTTGAACCGAGGAATCGTGAGATCATGACCTGACCTGAAGTCAGACGCTTAACTGATGGAGCCACCCAGGCTCCCCTCTAACTGTTTTTTGTTTGTTTGTTTGTTTGTTTTTGTTTTTTTTAACTTGCCAGAAAGTATTTTAAGCACTTTACATTTCAAGGAAACTTCACACAAATCCTATGGGGTAGTTCTCATTAGCTCCATTTTCCAAACCCGGAAACACTGCAGAGAGAACTTGAGACCTGGGTGGCTCAGTGGGTGGAACATCCAACCCTTGATTTCAGCTCAGGTCAGGATCTCAGGGTTTCCTGAGTTCAAGCCCTGCCTGGGGCCCTGCTCTAGTAGTACAGATACTGCTGGGATTCTCTCTCTCTCTCCCTTACTCTCTGCACTTACTCCCCCACTTGCACTGTCTCCGTCTCTCTCAAAATAAATAAATAAACTTTAAAAAAAAACAAGCATGATTTTCCTGAGAAGGGAAAATTTGACCAAAGACTTGGAGAAAGTAGGGGGTCCTGTTAAGGTGTGGGGAGGGGCCTTTTAAGTGCAGGTGGTGTCCAGGGCCGAAACCTTAAGATGTCCCTTGTAAGATTCAGCTTTGGTGACAGAGCTGATCTAAATAGGGATATAGAGAAGTCCCTGCTAAGATTAAGACTCAAGGCTATCCAAAACAGAAAAGGATTCAGGTCTTACACTACAATATGAATTGTTAATTAATTTTTCTCGCCAAGCCATTGCTTCCATCTATGTAAAGAACATATAAAGAAAGGCAGTTGGATGACTATTTTGTTAAGGAAATGATACATTGGTTTTCAGGTAACACATAACATGTCTTAATTAAATTTACCTCTTTAGCCTCCTTGAGTAGAGAAATAGTTATCTTCCTAGTGGTTTAAACCAACTCAAGAATGTTGGCTCAATATGTTTGAAGAGAAGGGTGGGGATTTGAATGGGAAAGAAGCAGGGTTCCTGTCAGATTTCTGTTAAAGTTAAGATGATGGGAGTGGTAATGGCTGAGATACAGGAATGGTAAGAATGTTGGAGGAAGAGAAGCCTAGGACGGAAACAAGGGAGACAGTGAAAGAGAAGCCAAAGAAACAGTTACAAAGAGACATAGCAGAAAATGAATGAATGATATATATGTACATATGTACGTATGTATATGCCTTAATATAGTTTATTCCCATAATCAGGAATGGTTAAGTATTATAGGATCCGTTAATAAAATATATTGCTTGGAATAATGGAAAAAGCTGTATGACTGTCTCCATAGATGCCAAAATCTATGTGATGGATAGATCTTCTATTCCAAATTAATGAGCGATGTTAAAATGCAATCACCAGGCAACTTATCACCTGATGGTTATTAAAAGGAGAATCAGGATATTAAGTCTCAAGCCTATTGTTTAGCATTTTTCTATAAATAACAGCCAGTGTAATAATACACACACACACACACACACACTAAGTACGACTTTTGAAAAAGGAGAAAATAATTGTCATTATTTTTAGCCGAAATGAGTTGCTATTTCTAGGAAACCCAGTAACCTTCACAAAATTTTAACAGAAGTGACAAATAACTTATTAAACTATCCAGATTCAGAATAAAGAGACAATATTCAGTGGCCTTTCTCTATTACAGAAGTAGCTATTTAGGGATTATAAAGGAAAAATCCCACTTAATTTAGTCACAAACATGTGAGAGTAAAAATAAAACAAGAGTGGGCACTGGCTGGCTGTCAGAAGAATAGGCAACTCTTCATTGTGGGGTCATGAGTCTGAGCCCCATGTTACATGAATAAATAAATAAAAACTTTTTAGGGGCGCCTAGGTGGCTCAGTCAGTTGAGCATCCGACTTTGGCTCAGGTCATGATCTCACGGTTCGTGCGTTCAAGCCCCACACCAGGCTCTCTGGTGACAGCTAGTTCAGAGCCTGGAGCCTGGTTTGGATTCTGTGTCTCCCTCTCTCTCTGCCCTTCTGCCACTTGTGCTCTGTCTCTTGTCTCTGTCAAAAATAAATAAAGAAAAAAAATTAAAATAAATTAAAATTACAGTATAATTAACATACAGTTTTATATTCGTTTCAGATGTACAATATAGTGATTGAACGGTTCTATATGTTACTCAGTGCTCATCAGGACAAAAGTGCTCTTAAATCCCCTTCACCTATACCTATTTTTAAGAGAACTGAGATTCCTGAATTTTTACAAATGGAAAGGATACTATAAAAGAAAAAGTGAAGTTTACTAGATAAAAAATTAAACGCCTATATGTGAAAATAATTACACACACACACACACACACAAACACACATACACTAAATGTTAAGCACCAAACTAAAAATTATTTGCAAAAAATAAATAAGTAAAATTATTTGTAAAATATGTGGTGAAAGGCTAATAGTCTTTAAAATACAAAACCTATTACAAGCCATTTTCAAAAAGACTTTCATAGAAAAATATGTAAAGAATATAAGCAAACAGCAAAATGAGAAAAAATAAATGGCCAACCAACAGAACATATAATTCAGAGCAAAGGAAATGCAAAGTAACCAAAACTGAAATGCAAATACTGATACCCGGAATAGGCAAAGGTCTAGAGAAACAAGTGGTGTTAAGATACTGATCGGAATGCAAATTCAGTGTGATTTGGCAATATATATCAAAAGCCTTAGGACAACAAGATTACCTTGCTTTATAATTAGAAAAGTAAACTTTTTTAAACAAAAGAGAGCAAGACATTCATTCATAGAAAGGTGTACGTGGATATTCCCTCATTGTCTTTGCGTTTAGGAAGTCATTCCCTCCATCCCCTAAATTCATCTCTGTGCCCATTCATGTAAATAACTCTATGAATACAGGAGGTCATTACCCCTAGACGTTTGCCTTCTGGCCAGAAAATTACGTCTGTGATTCAGATATGATTAGACAAGGGGAAAGCACATTAAATATGTAATTTCTCACTTCAAAAATATAAATTGATGGAGCACCTGGGTGGCGCATTTAGTTAAGAATCCGACTTTGGTTCAGGTCATGATCTCATGGTTCATGGGTTCAGACCCCGAATAGGACTCTTTGCTGACAGCTCAGAGCCTGGAGTCTACTTCAGATTCTGTGTCTCCCACTCTGTGTCTGTCCCCCGCTCACACTCCATCTCTCTCTATCCTTCAAAAATGAATAAATGGTAAAAAAAAACATTTAAATATATATATAAATTGATAAACATATCAAGTTATTCAGTCCCTTTATCCATAGCATGTCCGTAACCATATGTGCATAACATGCCAGAAGTAACTGAAAGATTCTGGAGCTGGAAAGATGCAATTGAAGTGTTCCAGCAGGGAGCACCCCTGTCCCAATCTCACTGCTCTTCCACTCTCAATTTCACGATCTCTTTTTCCTCCTTGCTTCCCTTCACAGAAGATATGTGCCGTTTCAGACATGTCTGAATGGACTCCAACTCTCTCTGTCTCAGAAAGAAACCCATAGTCCCCAGGTTATTTGTATTGTAACTCGTCATCTAGCTGAGATCTTAGCATCAGGGTCCGTTGACCTACGGGACACTACAAGTCGTACCATTAAAGCGATGAGTAAAGCCCTCCACATTCCTTAACTTAGACCTGGAAGGGGAGAGCATTTTAAGCAGAAACAGCAAAGCGTGTGCCTTTTAGACCTTCAGAACGCAGAAGGTTGCCAGTTTGATAGGGTCCCTGTTTTGGGTAATTGGGTGGAGAAAACCAAAGTGCGGGTGCATGGGTCTTGTTTCGTCAGTCGGTGGTCTAAGGGGTTCTGGATTTGTGTTTCTTTTTTCCTTCCAGGGGGGTTTCGTGTCCTGTATGATTGCGATCCTGCAGCAAATGGATGACAGCCACTACAGCCACTATATCAGCACTTTCAAAACCAGACAAGACATCATTGTAAGTTGTCTTCATTGGGGCCTGGTAACTTTATGACCTCTTCTATTTGGCACATGCACACCCAAACAATCACCCAAACAGAGCATCATGAGTCTCTTCCCACCTACCTCCAATGGTGCATGTCTATGCACAGTAATAAGAGGAAACGGTTGATTCTGACTTTCTCTCTGTGATAGGATTTCAGGATTCTAGAACATGTACCAGGAAGCCATCACTCAGCCTCCTCAGTCTCTTGAATTTAGAGAGAACCCTTATTTAGACGTGTTTAAGAGATCTTTCTTGCTCTCGGAGGAGAGGAGTACCTCATTCTGAGAGATGGCAGTCATGCCATGGGAAGGATTCTAGAAGGCAGAGCTATGCACAGTGCTGTCTCTGTGGTGGTGGTTGGCGGCATCATTTTCAGTACTCCCTGGAAAGGGAGACAAGGAGAGGGAATACTTGTCCCTTAGAACATCTGTAAGATATCTGAGGTTGAAAATATTCCATTCTCTTTTGTTTTCAGCAAGAAAATTGTTCCCACGATTACTATTTAGCGTGCCACCAAAGATTGCCTAAGAGGCAGAGGTAGGCCCTGGCCACTTCCCCAAGATCCTTCCCTTTAGGGAATTGTTAATGGGCTTTTAAACATCTCCAAAAGTATGGTCCTATCTTGTAAAGTGGTGGGCTGGACACAGCTCAGTCAGTAATCCAGTGTCCCATTGCACAAGTCCTTGCTGTGGACAGTCTCTCACCATCAGTGTATAGTCCAGTCTTCTCTGTGCTCTACATTCTCTACTTTCTGTTCATATTAGACTCGTAGCAGGTGGCCTGT
The DNA here is from genome assembly GCA_017311185.1 of Proteles cristata cristata. Classification (NCBI taxonomy): domain Eukaryota; kingdom Metazoa; phylum Chordata; class Mammalia; order Carnivora; family Hyaenidae; genus Proteles; species Proteles cristata. Next base: position 315,747 of record JAESUZ010000752.1, read on the forward strand.
ACACCCTACGATATCTAGCTCTTTCTTGGCCTGTTGACTTCCTTTCTGTGAGGTCCACCTGATGGAAAAGCACACAAGGAACTGCACAGAAAGCTTTGTGTAGTAGGAGGAGGAGCAAAGAACTGGATCTAGTAGGAGAGTCAGGGATAAACTATGTCACTTAATCTGGAGGCATCCATGAGCCTCTTCTTAGGCCATACCCTAGCAGGCAGCATGGTACAGGGGCCCATAGCAATATGTGGGCATGCCTGCAGAGACCAAGTGCAAGGGAGTTGGGAAGAGAGGAAGGGAGGGGAGAGATGGAGGCTGATGGTATAGTGGGTTGAAGAACAACAGGCTTTAGGGGTGCCTGGGTGGCTCAGTCGGTTAAGTGTCCGACTTTGTCTTAGGTCATGGTCTCACAGTTCGGCATGATCTCACAGTTCTTGAGTTTGAGTCCCACGTCAGGCTCTGTGCTGACAACTCGGAGCCTGGAGCCTGCTTCGGATTCTGTCTTCCTCTCTCTCTGCCCCTCCCCCGCTCATGCTCTGTCTTTCCATTTCTCAAAAATAAACAAACATTAAAAAAAAAAAAAAAGAACACAGGCTTTAGAACATCCAGATCTGGGTTTGAAATTGGGCTGTTCTACTTCCTTCTATGAAATTTTGGGCCAGCTCTAAATCTCTAAAGCTTAATTTCCTTCTCTGTAAGCTAGTACCTGAGTCGAGGGTTAATGTAAATGAGTATTGTTGGAGTCCACACCTGGTAATTATCTAGCTTTTTGCTTGGCATGTAGTTAATGCCTCTGAGGATCAGCTATAATAGTGACGTTATTATTATTATTGTCATGTAAGATAAAGTTGATATAAAAATAGTTTAGTGATTCTTTAAAACTTTCCCTCAGTAGGTAGAACAAGGTAAGTTCTATTCAGGCTCTTGATGATTTGGTTCCATGAAGTAAGCAAAAAAACAGATTTAACTTTGTTTTCTAGAGCAAAGCTAAGCTCTTCCCTCTGTTAGTTACCTAACTAAAAGAGGATTATTATCCCCATGAGAGAACTGTAGTCATCAGGGGTAACCCTGCAGGGGACAGCTAGGCCTTTTGACTTCCAGGGGACTCTCTTTTCCCTTCCTCCTGTTGCGTTCTGAAGAAATCACTTGGAAGATTTTGGGAAATGGGACATAAAATGAGATCTTGGATAATCTGTGAATTGCCTTTATTATATTATATCATCATTGTGTACAATTAATTTAGATTACCAAAAGAGTCAAATGTAGAATCAGCATCAGAAGTGGATAACTGGGGACACGTTGGGTGGCTCAGTCCGTTGAGCATCCAACTCTTGATTTGGTCCCAGTTCATGATCTCTTGGTCACGAGATCAAGCCCCACGTCTGGCTCCTCTCTGAGTATGGCATCTGCTCAAGATTCTCTCTGTCTCTCTGTTTCTCCCTCTCTCTCTCCCTCTCTCTCCCACTTCTCTCCTTCCTTCCCTCTGCTCCACCTCGCCAGTGTGCTCTCTCTCTCCCTAAAAAAAATTAAAATTAAAAAAAATTTTGTTTAAGATTTATTTTTGAGAAAGAGGGCACAAGTGCAGAAGGGGCAGGGGGCGGGGCGGGGGGCTGGGGGGCGGGCTTGTAGACAGAAGATCCAGAGCAGGCTCTGTGCTGACAGCAGTGAGTCCGATATGGGGCAGAAACTCACAAACTATGAGATCATGACCAGAACCGAAGTTGAATGCTCAACCAACTGAGCTACCCAGATGCCCCTAAAAAAATTTTGTTTTGAAAAGAAGTGGGTAGCTGTCATTTAAACTTAATCTTTTCTCCACACACCTTGAATTCTTACTGATTTGAGAGAGTTATTAGAATACTTAATAAATTGTGGGCATGCTTACAATATATGGTGAAGAATTTTAAAACTCATCAAATACATCTATGATTTGAGAATCAAAGATAGAAAAAGTTTGATTCGCCATTGAGCCCAAGGAAGGTGCAAGGATAGGACACACTTCAGAGCCAGAGCGGTTCTTGCTCCTGTCCTGTGTGGCCAGAAGTCCGCCATCTTGCCCACCATCTCGGAGGAGCAGCCTTACAAATAGGACCCAGGCCACCTGCTTCCCCACCGCTGTGCTCCTCTTGCTGCCTGATGTAACTCATAAGGCAGAACTGTGTGGTTTGGTGCCAGAGGAATTGGCCCGGGTTTTCATCTCAGGAATCCGAGTGGAAAATATCTAAATTTAACTAACTAATAAATAAAAAGCTTTCAAAACTTCTTAGCTTTGAATTTTAGTCCGAGTTGCTCTATTCCTAAGTTGATTTTTGCTCACAGCGCCATTTTGAGTAAAAGAGCTGTTTTTCAGATATTGTGCTCTGTGTGTTCTTTCGTTATTACCATCATTGCAGTGCACTGCTACGATCTCTTTTTAAGGGCCATTTAGAACCCTTCCCCCAGGCTACCCATGGGAACGTTCCTGGAATAGAAGGAATCCTGACTTTGCTTTTTATTTATAGTGGTTTTGTTCTGTTCTAATAATAATAAAGGAGAATCGGACTCCGAGTTATTAGCAGTCTCACCATTGTTGGTAAATTCATTCTAAGTGCGTAGCTCTGTTCCGACAACACTTGGCAGGAGAGGACTCAAGACATTATGGCTTTAAAGTTGGGGTCCAGAACTCCAAGTTCTCTTCCCCACTCTCCCACTTCCTAGTTTCTGTGGCCTTAAGTCTTTTACTTTTTTCACAGGCCTCAGTTTTATCAGTTATTAAATGTGGACAACTTTTTCTGACCTTGTCAGATCCCTACAAACCTTATTAAAATGTAGGCTGTTGGGCGCCTCGGTGGCTAAGTTGGTTAAGCGTCCAACTTCAGCTCAGGTCATGATCTCAAGGTTAGTGGGTTTGAGCCGTGTGTCAGGCTCTGTGCTGACAGCTAGCTCAAAGCCTTAAGCCTGCTTCAGATTCTGTGTCTCCCCCACTCTCTGACCCTCCCCTGCTCACACTGTCTCTCTCTCTCTCAGAAATAAATAAAAACATTAATAAATTTTTTAAATAAATAAGTTAATTTTAAAAAGGTAAGCTATAATTACAGGCTAGGGACATTGTGTTCTGATGCTGAGCTCCTTCTAGTCACCTAGTGTTTCCTCAAACTCTCCTCCTTTGTTCTCGGCAGGATTTCCTCATGGAAACTTTTATCATGTTCAAGGATCTGATCGGAAAGAATGTCTATGCCAAAGACTGGATGGTCATGAATATGACACAGAGCAGGTAAGACAGACTGTGGCAAGGCCTGAGGCATTTGATTCTGAATAACTTGGCTCTTATGACCAGGTATGGGACCTCCTGTGGAGTGCTATTAAATCTCTTTGAGGTATATTCATGCTCTGTGGAGCAAGGAACCTCCTGTTTCTGGATTGCTAATTCTTTCCTCATGGTCTCACCTGGGACACTTCTACTCAGGTATGGTTCCCTCATTGCCCAACTCCTGTCATCCTTGGCTCTCCCACAGTGCCCCTCAGTGGCTCTGCATTGTCTTCATCATCATAACATTCAGGGCCTCTTCAGCCTGGTCTACCCTGCTTTTCTAGCCTTGGCTTCCTCTATTTCCCTTGGTAGCACTTCACTGTGCTCCAACCAAACTGGCCTTTCCCCTGGTCCCCAGACATGTTCTGTGCTTTCCATTGGGCGGCTTCTTCCACCTGCAGTGCCTTCCCTATAACCTCTGGTTGTCAGTATGCCACCTAGTCCTCAAGGTCTTTCTCACGCCATCTCCAAAGAAAACCTTCCCGACCTGGATGTTGTGTTTTCTTCCTTTGATTTCCCGTAACTCTTTGACACCCCCTCCCATGAATTTTCAATATTCTTTATTGGGTCATGGTTCTGTTCACAGGTCACAGGTGACCCCCACCAAGTAGCAGACTTCTTAAGACCAGGAACCCTTTCTTTCAAGGCAAACCTTAAGCCAGTGTATTGCGATTGTTGGACCACAATGGAATGGAAGCAAAATGAACTACATATACATTTTTTTCCAGAGTTTTTATATAAATACATACATATATATATATATATATATACACACACACACACACATTATATATATAAGATTTCAGAATTATATAAATATGCATATAATATTAAGATTTCAGAATGTTTTTAATGAACTAAATAAAGTAAACCATTCTAAGAGTTGTTAAATCTTAGAAAAAACCTTCCCAACTATGTACACATTAAAGGAAAAAATGGCATCAGTATCACCAGACTTGGAAAGACAGGCATTGCAGTAGAGTGCCATGAACCCTGTCTGAGGCTCAGGAGACCTGGTTGGTCATCTCAGCTCTACCCCCAAGTGGCTAAATTGTGGCGCAGTCTGCTGTGGATCTCGTAGAACATTCTAGAAACTGAACTTCAGTGCCCTCTCAGACTGCTCTGACATTGGTCTCTGATGACCTCAATAGATGCAAGGGTCTTATGTTGCAGAGCCCAGGTTTGGTTTTCTTTGGTTTGTAATGTAGATAGGAAATGTTTTAAAAGAGCAGAAAGTTGGGGCGCCTGGGTGGCTTAGTCGGTTAAGCGCCCGAATTTCGCTTAGGTCATGATCTCACGGTTCGTGGGTTCGAGCCCCGCGTCGGGCTCTGTGCTGACTGCCAGCTCAGAGCCTGGAGCCTGTTTCAGTCTGTGACTCCCTCTCTCTCTGGCCCTCCCCTGCTCACGCTGTCTCTCTCTCTCTCTCCTAGAAATAAATAAAACATTAAAATTTTTAAAAAATCATAAAAATAAAAAAATAAAAGAGCAGAAAGTTGCCTTCTTTAGCTGGTGTTTTCTTCCCATAGGGTTTTCCTCCGTGCTATAAATCAGTTTACTGAGGTTCTCACAAGGTTCTTCATGGATCAAGCAAGCTTTGAACTTCAGGTAAGCACGGCTACTCACTTTGCTGTCCCTTGAATTCTCAGCCACAGCAAGAGAACTGTTGCATTTTGGAAAACGTCACTTCAAATTTTATCAATTTCTTCCTTCCTTCCTCCTTCCCTTCCCTTCCCCTCCCCTCCCTCCCTCCCTCCCCCCCTCCCCTCCCTCCCTCCTCCCCTCCTCCCTCCCTCCCTTCCCCTCCCCTCCCCTCCTCTCCCCTCCCTTCCCAATATTTACTTTTGAGAGACAGAGCATGAGCTGAGGAGGGGCAGAGAGAGTCGGGAGGAGACACAGAATCTGAAGCAGACTCCAGGCTCTGAGCTGTCAGCACAGAGCCCGATGCAGGGCTCAAACTCACGAATCACAAAATCATGCGTGACCTGAGCTGAAGTGGGACACTTAACCAACTGAGCCACCAAGGCACCGCTTTCATTTTCAAATGCAAATGATTTTCTTGTTTTTTTCCTCCATTCCTGTCACTCTGTCCTCCAGATACAATCAAATAGAGTTTTTTCTTTTTTCTGTAAAAGTAATATAGGTTAAAAAAAAAAAGTAATAGTAGAAAACATAGCGAAGTGAAAAGAAGGAAATTGAAAGACAAATAGTCCCTTACCTTCTGCTGTTAACACAAATACACATATACATGTGCTTGCAGCCAGGCACACAGATACTTCTCTGCCTACAAGTGATTTAGTTTCTAAGGGCAGGTTTCTGTACACACTTGTTTGAAACTCCAAAGTGATGGCAAATCAGGTGACCACTAATCCCGTCTTCATTCATTTATTCCTTCATTCATCCAACAAATATTAGAGTATTTATATGCACTGGGCACCATTTTGGGCCCTGGTGAAGCCAGGCACATTCCCTGCTCTCATGGCCCACCCATTCCAGCAAACATTTTGTTGGTGAGATGCTTTTGCTGTGTCATGGGGCTTTGTTTATATCTGTGAGACTTTATTTATTTATTTATTTTTTAATGTTTTATTTATTTTTTAGGAGAGAGAGAGAGACAGCGTGAGCAGGGGAGGGTCAGAGAGAGAGGGAGTCACAGACTGAAACAGGCTCCAGGCTCTGAGCTGGCAGTCAGCACAGAGCCCGACGCGGGGCTCGAACCCACGAACCGTGAGATCATGACCTAAGCGAAAGTCGGACGCTTAACCGACTAAGCCACCCAGGCGCCCCTATATCTGTGAGACTTTAAAAGTGGAGATTCAGGGTGCCTGGGTGGCTCAGTCGGTTAAGTGTCCAACTTGGGCTCAGGTCATGATCTCACAGTCTGTGGGTTTGAGCCCCACTGCATCAGGCTCTGGGCTGACAGCTCAGAGCCTGGAGCCTGCTTTGGATTCTGTGTCTGCCTCTCTCCCTGCCCCTACCTCACTTGCACTCTCTCTCTCTCTCTCTCTCTCTCTCTCTCTCTCTCTCTCTCTCTCTCTCTCTCTAAAAAATAAATGAACGTTAGAAAAAAATTTAAAAGAATTTCTCTTTGAAAAAAAACGGAGATTCAGAAGAAGAGAAAATTATATATGCATTTACATATACAGGTATATGTATATGTATATAAGTCAAAATTGAACATATATTTGCTGGTTAAATATATATATGCCAAAATGGAATCAAGCTGTGCAGTTCTTTGGCAGCCTATTAATATAATTATTTTTCTATCATCTTTTCAATGATATTAAACATTTCCACAATATTTTTAATGGCTGAATACAGTCCATTGCATGGCTGGCTTATGATTTATTTAACCAAATTCTTCTTATGAACATTTAGATTGTTTCCATTTTCTGTTATTTAAATAACACAGTGAGGGCCTTCTTTGCTTTCAATATTTTTAAATGCCTGTGGTGATTTTGCCAGGGTAAAGTCCTAAAGTATTTACTATTTCAGAAGTTTGGCAGAATTTTAGGGCTTTTGATACATGTTGCCAAATAGCTTGCTATAAATAGGTGCGTTTTACTGGCAGCCGTTTTCCTTTATCTCAAGAGTATAGACAAATATAATAGTCTGGATTTTAAAAACAATTTAATATACGTATTAGGTGTTAAAACTTTTCAGTGTTGAATAATTGAAACACAAGAAAGTAAAAGGAACTTTGTGGATTTTATTTTGTTTTTCTCATTAGTCCCTGCGAGTGAATTTCACTATGTGGCGCCATTTTACCCTGACCCTTATTAATGTTACTTTCCATTTCTTTTCACCCACACAATTCAATTTGAGCAGCTCTGGAACAATTACTTCCATTTGGCAGTAGCATTTCTCACCCATGAGTCCCTTCAACTTGAAACCTTCTCTCAAGCCAAGCGCAACAAAATTGTCAAAAAGTAAGTGTCCTCTTAAACTTGCTTATGATTGGGAGGACGACTCTTCCATTTATATTCAGAGCAAGAATTTTGGTGTCATAGAAATTACGTGGTCAGGGTCACTCCCCACCCTCACCCTCCATGGTGTTAGCAAAATAGGTCAGAATGTAATGATTTCATAGACTTTAAATTTCCTCTGATTCATATCTCTTTTCTCAGTGCCTCCTTCATTTTCCCATCAACCATTGCTTTCTTTTTTTTTTTTACCGGAACCCATACTTGGGGAGGCACCAAGGCTTGCCAGTACTTTGGTCCCCAAGAACAGCAGCTCACCTGCACCTCTCCCCATCAGGCTTCACAAAGCAGACTCCTTTTCCCCCACCCTGTATTCTCAGTCACTTCAGCAGAGAAGCCAAAACTAACAAAATGCCCTCCACATTCCTGGCTCGGGATTCAACAGGGACATATGTGCAAGAGTGATGAGAGATTTAGGGAAGCTTTTCATTGCTTTCCTTTCCGGTCTGTTTCAGAGTTCACAGAGAGTCTGGAAACTCAAAGCTGTGTAGTTTAATGGAAGCGAGAAATTTATCATTGAAAGGCTGTGAAATTTGAGTTCTGATCCCTTGCTGGGATGTCTGGGATTCCAGGCAAATGATTTGGTCTTTATCTACCTCTGGTTTCTCCCCTAAAACACTGAGATTGTTGGCTAAGAGATTGAGATTTAAATCTCAAAAGTAAAAGTGAAACAGGTTTTACAGATTTCCCTGGGGTGGGTATGGAGAAGGAATTGATTTTCAAGATGAGATACCTTCATCTCATTCTTTAGACTATCTTAAATGACATAACTTCTTTCAGAGATGGATTTGATACTGATTAAACAATCAAAAGTGAAGTTAGGTGATGCCAAGTCTGATAAATAAGGTTGCTCGTCAGGCTTAATGAGTCTGGTTTGGATCAGAGGGAAGTGTGACTAAATATAGTCTAAAATATATATGTCTATGGGCAAAGATGTACCTTGGGAAAACATTTTTATTAAGGTAGTACAAACGTGAATCTTTTTTTTCCCCAAGATTTCTTTTTCGTAGAATTAGCATCAATGGCAGTATTAATAAACCATAGGAATGGTTATCATTTATTCTTTATTAGGGGCCAGACATTAACTAACATATGCTTCCCCAATATAAATAATAAAATTAGGCATTTTTGTTAAAATGGAATAGTAAGAGAAATTTGTTGTTGTTTTTTAATATTTATTCATTTTTGAGAGAGAGAGACAGACAGAGCATGAGCAGGGTAGGGGCAGAGAGAGAGAGGGAGACACAGAATCTGAAGCAGGCTGCAGGCTCTGAGCTGTCAGCACAGAGGCTGATGTGGGGCTCAAACCCACCAACTGTGACATCATGACCTGAGCCAAAGTTGGACGCTTAACCAACTGACCCACCCAGGCACCCCTGTTTTTTTTTTTGTTTTTTTTTTATGTTTTATTTATTTCTAGAGAGAGAGACAGTATGAGCAGGGGAGGGTCAGAGAGAGAGGGAGTCACAGACTGAAACAGGCTCCAGGCTCTGAGCTGGCAGTCAGCACAGAGCCCGATGCGGGGCTCGAACCCACGAACCGCGAGATCATGACCTAAACGAAAGTCAGACGCTTAACCAACTAAGCCACCCAGGCACCCCACCCCTGTTGTTTTTTTAAAGTAAGAAGTTTTCAGATTTTTATACTGGTTTCTGAAGGCGTTTGCAAAGGAGGAATTTGAAAAAAAATGTTTGGTATAATAGTAACATGAGTGTAAAATGTAGAACGGTGGCTGTAGGATGGGCCATAGGTCCACATTAGAGTTCCCTGGGAACATCAGCCACATCTCCAATTGGCCCACCCTATTTCTGTTTTTTCCAAGCCCCCAGCCTCTGTGGTGTGTGGGGTGGGAAAGCCTCAGGCCTAGGTATGCTGTAAGGGATAGCCAGGTGATTTTGATTCCTCTCCAGCCAGAAACCACTATGTAGGTCAAAGTTTCTCTCTCTTTTATTTGTTTCATTACTGACTCCTGTACGGAAACTTATCAGAAATTATTTTTCTAATCCCACCCCCACCCATGAAATATTAATACTGCAGATACACTGCATAGCTATTTAGGTACTATATGTTTATTTGTACTCTATACATGAGAATAGTAAGCCTTCTTTGTGCCCAAGGACCAACTTTCATCCCTGTGGGGACCATCTAGAGCTTCTCAATGGGAGTACTTTGTAGAACATACTGGTGTGGATGTGAGTCTTTCAAATAAAAATGCATAAAGTCAGCATGTGTGTTAGATATCTGTCACATTACCATATAAATCATATCTCATTTATCTCTCTTTTCATTAGTGCTTGCTATCTTTTCTTTTGTTTCTTTGCTTAACAGCAGCCAGAATCTTCCTCACCCTTCTCCCATCAATAAGTTTGACAGTTTCATTTCTGAGTTCTTTTTCAGCATTTGCATTTGGCCTCCTTCTGCTAGTTAAGTCCCCTCTCCATGTGGCTCAGTTGTCTTTGGGGGCTCATTTCGGTAGTGACTGTGGCCTTGCTTCCACCCTATGGAGCACAAGCTACTTTCACCAGCCTCATCATTTTAATGCATGTACTCATTTCCACTGCCGATCTTTCTCTTGTTTATGATCTTCTTCCTAGATATGGGGACATGAGAAAGGAAATCGGCTTTAGAATCCGGGACATGTGGTATAACCTGGGTGAGTGTATGACCTTGAACATGCCCACACACAACTCACGTTTAATAGCATCCCGTGATGGGTTCTTTTCTATTGTAACTGCTGGCAACGCTGACATTTATTTGTCAGGGTGTCTGGAAGCAAAAGTTGACTTGTCAGTCTTTGATTATAACATCCATGTTATCAGAAAACGATGTTTAGTCACTCACTTCTGAACGGAGTTGCTTTACCCACATGACCTTTTCCTTTTCTTCTGTGGAGGAAGGTGGGAACACTTTATGTCCACTGAAATCACTTTTTTTTTTTTTTTTTTTTTACAAAATAGTTTATTGTCAAATTAGTTTCCACATAACACCCAGTGCTCATCCCCACAAGTGCCCTCCTCCATGCCCACCCCTCCTCCCCCCCACATCCACCAGTCCTCAGTTTTTGTCAGCATTCAAGAGTCTCTCATGGTTTGCCTCTCCCCCTTTCCCCCACCACTTCTGCCCTTCTTCTCCCCCTTGGTCCTCTGTTAAGCTCCTCCTAATCCTCCTATACGTGCACACATATGATATTTGTCCTTCTCTGCCTGACTTATTTCGCTCAGCATAACACCCTCAAGGTCCATCCATGTTGTTACACATGGCCAGATTTCATTGTTTCTCATTGCCATGTAGTATTCCATGGTATAGATAAACCACATCTTCTTGATCCATGAAATCACTTTTTAATATCCCCACTTACTCTCATTTCAGGTCCCCACAAAATCAAATTTATTCCCTCCATGGTGGGTCCCATTCTGGAGGTGACACTGACCCCCGAAGTAGAGCTCCGGAAAGCCACCATCCCCATTTTTTTTGACATGATGCAGTGTGAGTTCAATTTTAGTGGAAACGGCAATTTCCACATGGTAAGGAGTGTCAGAACTTGAATCTTACTAATCCGCAGATAGTCAACTTTTGCTTATTTTCTATTTCCGTAGAGAAGCAGTAGCCTGAATGATACAAATTGAAGTTGGTTTAAAAACTTTATTTACTTTTCACATTGTGAAGCAGTGAGAGGGAGAATCCAATATTCTACCATGTGGCCTAGAAATCATCTTTTTGCTGTATGTGTTTAATTATCTCTGGATAATTAAAATTTGACATCAGGAATTTTAATCCTGTCTGTTGCAGTGTAGCTGAGAAAATAATGCAGTGGGTTGGAGAAAAGACGTTGAGGCCTTTCTGTTTGGTTTTGAGGTCTCTCTCAATTTGTGTGTCTTTTCTCTGCCTCAGTTTTTTTATCTATAGAGTGCATTGGTATTGACAGGAAGATCTTGTAGTTGTGAAGTTCTGCAAAAGCAAATTCCATTGCCAAGACTTAGTCAAGAAAAAAAAAAATAGATAATTAGAATCATTAAGATACTAATAGGAAACAGGAAAATAATATTTGGGGGAAAGTTTTATTTTCTGCAAAGGACAAAGTAACATAAGACAAGTTTGGAGAGTGTTGATGGGGCCCTGGTACATGATGAATGGATAACATGAAGTATGATCTTCCCCTAGAATATGTTGGAAAGCATTCACAGTTCAATAAAGGGGCTCGGTCAAATCTGGACAGGTTGGCTGCATGTCTTTTGTGGCTGCTTTGAAGGGTATCTGGCATTCTCCTGTGAAATTCTGTCTCTACTTTTAGTTTGAGAATGAGTTGATCACAAAGCTGGACCAAGAGGTAGAAGGGGGCAGAGGAGATGAACAGTACAAGGTCCTTCTGGAAAAACTGTGAGTATTTCAAAAACAAAGCCTCAAGGTGAGACATCACATAGTGAGGGACAGAGCAGGCTTCTGCTGCACGGACAGAGCAGGCGTGAAGTCCTGGAAGCACTGAGGTCACGCCACTCATGGCCCCATAGGGGGCGGTTAATGGAGTTTACACCATCCACTGCTGACACTTGTTTGTCTGATGCGAGTCAAATGTCCGTGTTTTCCTGGCCAGCCTGGCCTCTCAAGAGCAGAGCAGATGGAAGGTGGAGGGGGGCGGGGCATATACAAAGCGATGGCATTTTGCCCAGTGTTTGAATTGCTGAACTTCACTGGAAGTGCCAGCGCCTCTAATTATATCTTCAAAGCACCATTTAAAGGAGGAAGGAAAAAACATTTCAAAGTCCACTTTACCTTTAAAAATATCTTATGCCCTTTAGAGGGCCTCTAAGAACACCTGTCCTATCTCCAGCCAGGCTCCTACCCACCTCCCCCACACCCAACATTTTTATTCTCTCTCTGTGGTTCCTCCCTATCCACCCTCACATGCCTCACACACACCTCCTGCCCTCTGAATTCTCCTTTGCTCATATGGAATTACGACATAAAAGTGTGGTTCGAAACACTTTGAATTTGGAGTTAGAGAAACCTTGAAATCTCATTTTCAACCGTCAAGTCACGTTGCTAGAGATGTGACTTTGGACAAGTGTTCTAATCTCTCCTGTGGCCCAAAGCGTAAGAGCATGTACAGTTTGGTTATCGGTTGAGGTATGCATGATGTGATCCGTTAATATGTTGTCTATTACGGAGCCTGTGTGCCGACTGAGGGTCACTGCTCTGGGTTTGCGCTGGTCACTGCTGTCATCCTCACATCCTCTGTCATCCATGGCGCTCACTACCCTAGACTAGTCATTTCATGTGTCCTCTGAGCCTTTGTGATTTTGACCAGCTGTGTCACAGGTTGATTGGGTATGTGCCCCGGTCACTTTGTTGGCCACGTCTTTCACAGGAATGGCGCATAATAGAACATGCTTGAGGGTAGGGATTCCCAAGATTGTTTTCTTTTTTGTTTTTAAGAGCCAGAACACTGGTTGCTCAGGAATGGAGCTGAATTGATGAATCAGCTATATTTTCTTTTCTTTTTTATTTTTGTTTAATGTTTATTTTTCAAGAGACAGAGTGTGAACAGGGGAGGGGCAAAGAGAGAGGGAGACACAGAATCCAAAGCAGGCTCCAGGCTCTGAGCTGTCAGCACATAGCCCAACGTGGGGCCTGAACTCAGGAACTGCGAGATCATGAACCAAAGTTGGACACTTAACTGACTGAGCCACCCAGGAGCCCCTCAGCTATATTTCAAGAACCAGAAGTCTTTCTTGTTTTGCTTTTAGTGGATGACAAGACCCATTTGTTGATCTTTTCATCCTATTTCCATTAGACCCACCTGTTTGAGTTACACCCCTCCACATGAGCACTTTTGCAATTTGGATCTCATAGGGGGATTAAATGGATAAATTATGTATATATTCACACACACACACAGTTTACACATAATAAACTACCCATTTTTTAAAAATCCCAAGCTGATTTTTCACTATAAGATGGTTTGTTTGTTTTGTTTTTCCTTCATTCTTTCTGAGTCTCAGAAAAATTTGACTACACAAATCTCCAGTGCTCAAAAATAATCCTAAAGTCTGGGCTAATTCTTTGAAGCCATTTCATTCTCCTTTTTTCTTTTCTTCTCTGAGGTTTTTTTTTTCCCCAGTTGTCAAAGCTAAGAAGCCTCTATAGAATCTTTGCTTTGTTTGAGTCTTACAGAAGAGAATTTAGACCAAAAGTTTAACCTCAGTTTATTTATTTACTTACAATTTTGTATTTTTGCTGTGGTGGTTGTTATATAGCAGTTTCATCTGAAGAGCCACATGTCTGGATGAGCAGTAGGCTCCTTGTCTCCTCTAGGCTTGGCATCAATCCACGGCTTTCCAAAATGTCCAAGGATGCCCTGAAGCACTAGGCTTTAGGGAGAATGAAGACATAGAAATGACAGTCCCTTTCACTTTCAGTAGAGTGATCCAATAGCATACACATACCTTTGGGGCAAAGGTTTTCATTTCTGTGGTACTGACAAAAGACAACAAAAAAATACAGATAGAAGTTGAAAGATGGGCTTTGTGGGCTCGGGTTCTAAGTGACAATGGGACTTGAGCCACAGCCCTGAAGATGACACAGAACTTGAGTCACCAGGAGGTACAGCATTGGATGGTATTACTTGACGGGTGTGTGTCTCCCAGCCTGGGGCCACCTGCTGCCAGGACATTAGACAGTGCTCCTTAATGGCTCTGGGATGATGGATAGTATGGAACACAGGCATTTGTCTCTATTTCTACCCTTTCAGGCTCCTAGAACATTGCCGGAAACATAAATACCTCTCCAGCTCTGGAGAAGTGTTTGCGCTCCTGGTCAGCAGCCTGTTAGAGAACCTTCTGGACTACAGGACCATTATCATGCATGACGAGAGCAAGGAGAACCGCATGAGCTGTACTGTTAATGTGCTGGTAGGTGCCAAGACCATGGACTGGTGAGAGGGCTTTGCCAGGCCAGCCCTACAAGCACAGCTCAGCTCTGAGGAGATCTCACAGAGGTGCCCTGGGGCCATCTTAATGCAGTCTGTGTCCTGAGTCTAATTGGAACGCTGGGTCAGCTTTGGACTCAGATACCAGCCACCACAGACCTTGAGAATAAAAGCGGACCCAGGGATAGAAAATGTAACATTAGCTCTGAACTCAGCTCTTACTCAAAGGCCGTGTTTCACCTGTTTCTCTGTCTTGTTTATATCTGGTTGCTTTTATCGTTGGAAATATTGGGCACAGATGAATATGGATCAGAAACCCTGTGCCATGAGAGGAAGGTCATAAAGTCCTGACTGTGCTAGAGCTCTGTGGTCTTGCCTTTCCCTAGATATATGTAACTGAGACCACAGGTGTCAGACATGTAGGCTCCCATGAATTCCTCTGCTTAATGAGGAATTCTTAACACATGAGAAGTCTGACACCACTGACTGCTTGAGAAAAAAGAGACCATCAGTTGACTTGAGTATCAGTTGGCTGTCTGTTCACTTAGAGGATTTCCCTCATGTTTTTTAGATGACTGGTCCTAAAAATGCTCTTCAACATATCTTCTTTATAAATGATCACTTCCTTTTCTTTGTGAGGGTATTTGTTAGAGGGGAAAAAATAAACTCTGGGAACGTGACTCTGTTAAAAAGCAAAAGTAGTGGTTTGGCCATTTTTGTGGCTAGCTTCTTGATTACCTTTGATTTACATTGGTGTTTTTCCTTTCCTCGGTAGAATTTTTACAAAGAAAAGAAGAGAGAGGACATATACATAAGGTAAGCTAAAGGAGATTTCTGCTTTTGCCGTTTATGTCGTGGCTTTATTATTTCAGTTAACAAATACTAAGTCCCAGCACCATGCTTGCTGCTTTGAGAGACTCCAAAAAGTGTGTGATCTGTATACCCTATTTCCCCCAAAGGGTAAACTCTTTAGACAGATAGGTAAATAAGTACAGTACATAGGGAGGCTAATGTCACCGTTGAAGGAAAGTATAGAAGACTGGCCTGAGCAGTCAGGAAGGGCTGCCTAGGGCAGAGGCAGGGCCATGTGCCTTCTTGTCCAGGACTGCTAAAGCCCTGACCATAAAACAAACTTGGGCATAAACTATAGGCATTTTCTTGGGAAGAGATTCCATAGCTCTTATTAGCTCCCCGGGGACCCATGACTTTTTTTTTTTTTAATGATTTATTTTTGAGAGAGAGAGAGAGAGAGAGCACAAGCAGGGGAGGAACAGAGAGAGAGGGAGACACAGTATCCGAAGCAGGCTGCAGGCTCCGAGCTGTTTGCACAGAATCTGATGCAGGACATGAAACCACGAACTGTAAGATCATGACCTGAGCCGAAGTCGGAGGCTTAACTGACTGAGCCACCCAGGCGCCCCATGACATAAAAAAAAAAAAAAAAATTAAGCATGCCTGCGCTAAACAAAGAGTACAGTAGAGCAGATGGGCTTTCCAAGTAGCTGGGTTCAGCTCATTCGGCCTGATTGCAGAATGAGCTGAACCTGAACCTGAGTGCCAGAGCGCCTCCCATTTCCCTTCTTACCAGGTACCTGTACAAGCTGCGGGATTTGCACCGAGACTCAGAGAACTACACGGAAGCTGCCTACACGCTTCTCCTACATGCCGAACTTCTGCAGGTAAGTCAGTGTGGGTGGGAGGGAGGCTTTTACCCATCAGATGGGAACCAGCTGGCCAGCCCTTTGGGACCCAATCTCACACGCTCCCTAATTCTGACGGGCAAGAGCCTTTTCCAAGGGAGACCTTTTTCCCCCAAGAGTGGTCGAAGACCACTGACTAGTGTTGGGAAAATGTCAGTTATCATTTATTTAAAAAATCCTTTAGAAGCAGAGCACGGCTCACAGGCCTCTCGTAATTGACAGTCTAATTGAAGAAACAAAGCACGTTGGTTAATATGTGTAATATATTAATATCTGTAAAAAAAAGTACGATCGCCAAGAAATGAGTCGTAAATGAATATAGCAATACTTTCCTATTTCTACTCTTACTAGGTAAAAACGGTGTGCCAATGGATATAAATACATCTATACATCATGGTGTGTAATTATTCCTAGTCCTGGCCAGTCCTCTAACTTTGAATTCATGTATGAACTTCTTTCGACATCACAGTGTTTGAGTAACCAAAGGATAATTCACACTTCACACAGCAATAACTGTTATTTCCCACTGTGGGTAAGGAATGGATTCTCACGGATCCATTCCTACCTTTTCCTTTCTTCCCATTCTACTAAACAGCACCTCCGTCTACCCAGGGGCTCTGGCAAATACCTGCTGTAATCTTTTCTTCACCACCCCACTCCCCATATCATCACTGAACAAGAATTGTGGGGCTGTAGCGTTAGTAAACACCTCTATCAGGGCACCTACTTTGTGTGTGGTGGGGGGGAAGCAGTTAGGATTTTGTTTCTTAGAAAATTTGAAATTTGTAGTACAGTATTGTTGTCTGTAATCATTATACGTTAGATGTCCAGGATTCACCTATCCTCTGGCTGCACTTCAAGAACATCTCCCCAATGCCCCTGCCAATGCCACTGTGCCTTCTGTTTTCATGTGTTTTGGGCTTTGGTAGTTTCCATACAGAAGAAATATCATACAGTATTTGCCTTCGTCTGTCAGGCTTCTTTCACTTAGCACAATGCCCACAGGGTCCATCCATATTGCCAAAAGGCAGGATTTCCTTCTTTCTCCTGGCTGAATGATAGCCCATTGCCTTGATCTTCCAGTTTCTTTTCCATTTATCCACTGCTGGACCCTTCCGTTGTTTCCAGGGCGTGGCTCTCTTGAATAATGCTGCAGTGAACACAGGAGTGTAGAGATCTTTTAGAGATCCGAATTTCATTTCCTTTTCTATCCACTTTTTTTATTATTTTTTTTAAAAATTTTTTTTAATGTTTTATTTCTAGGAGAGAGAGAGAGCGTGAGCAGGGGAGGGTCAGAGAGAGAGGGAGTGACAGACCCTGAAACAGGCTCCAGGCTCACAGCTGGCAGTCAGCACAGAGCCTGACGCGGGGCTCGAACCCACAAATCGCGAGATCATGACCTAAGCGAAAGTCGGACGTTTAGCCGACTAAGCCACCCAGGCGCCCCTCTATCCACTTTTTTAAAATCGCCATTGCTGTTGTCCTGGTCCATTGTCTGTGCCCGAGAGCACCATGATAGCCTCCTCCTATATCTCCTTGTCTCTGTTCTTACCCCGGCACTTAATTCTCTTGTATGACTTAATTTTTATTTTATACTAAAATAACACATGTACATTGTTTGTAGGCTTGTCGTTAAAAACAGGACTCCTCTGCCTCACCACGTCCCTAGGGCAGCCACTCACAATTCTTATGCAAGTTCAGGGCATTGAAAAGCCATTGTATGTGGGATGGGGTGGGGGAGGGCTGGTTGCGGAAGAAGCACAGAGAGAGGCTACAGAGTTTTTGCTGCTCTGAAAGTTAAACACCCTACCCTGCCATAAAGTATGAGGTGTGGATGCAACTGTTCCCCTACCACCCAGGTAGCTCCTGGATTTAGGGTGCTGTTTATTAAGTATAGTCCATAATTTTCCCCATTGGGATGATATTTCAACTTTATCACGTAGTAAAGTGCTATACAGGGCGAGTCTCTGTAGATTTGATGGACTTTTGCGTGGTCTGACTAAGTACTCCATGCACAAGCACCACACTGCCCAAGAGTATGTTTTTACTCCCTGGTACTTACTCTTCACAGCTGTTCTTTTTCCTGAGTTTTCCACCCTATTCCTTTTTATTTGTTATTCCATATGGACTTTAGAATCACGAAATTTAAACATCGATATAGGGAGACTTTCCATGCTTATGGAGTAGCGTTTTCTCATCCAAAACCATGATAGGACTTTCCATTTGTTCATATCTGCTTTTGTGAATGTGCTCAATGTTTTTGTATGGGAGTCTTGCGTATTCCTTGTTATAGTGATTCCTAAATACCTTTTCTTTTTAGCTTAATTATGGTGAAATACACATAACATAAAATTTAATGTTTAAACCATTTTTAAACTTTTTTAAATGCTTTTTTATGTTTTTATTTTTTTTTAATGTTTTATTTATTTCTGAGAGAGAGAGAGAAAGACAGCGTGAGCAGGGGAGGATCAGAGAGAGAGGGAGATATAGAATCTGAAACAGGCTCCAGTCTCTGAGCCAGCTGTCAGCAGAGCCTGATGTGGGGCTTGAACCCAAAAACCGTGAGATTATGACCTGAGCCAAAGTTGGATTCTTAACCCACTGAGCCACCCAGGCATCCCTTTTTAATGCTTTTTAAAAGATGTTTGTTTATTTTTGAGAAAGAGAATATGAGCAGGGGAGGGGCAGAGAGCGAAAGGGACAGATGATCCGAAGTGGGCTCTGCGCTGACAGCAGTGAGCCATGATGCCAGACTTGAACTGATAAGCCATGAGATCATGACCTGAGCTGAAGTTGGTGCTTAACTGAGCGACCCAGACATCCCTGTTTAAACCATTTTTAAGTGTACCATTCAGTAGCCTTAAGTACATTCATGTTGTGGTGAATATCGGGTGAGCCTATGATTTTGGCTCAGGTCATGATCTCACAGTTGGTGAGTTCAAGCCCTGCGTCGGGCTTTGTGCTGACAGCTCAGAGCCTGGAGACTGCTTTGGATTCTGTGTCTCCCTCTCTCTCTCTCTCTGCCCCTTCCCCGCTTGCTCGCGTGCACTCCCTCCCTCTCTCTCTCTCTCTCTCTCTCTCTCTCTCAGAAATAAACATTTAAAAATTCTTACTTTAAAAAAAGTACATTCACATTATGGTGCCTGGATTATCTTCTCATTTTTTGTTTGTTTTTTTTTGCTGGGGTCTTCTATCTTCAAAGTGGTCATGTATTTATAGGAAGTCCATCTCTAAATATCTTTCTGAGTTTGTTAATTTTTATACCACTACTTAATTCCGTTATTGTCTGGGGTAGTTTTTCACTTGGCATGCTTTGTGAAGGGGTGGATTATGAAGAATAGAGACTTGGATTACACACAACGATAAGTTTACCCCTTCCTTCCCATTTTTATACTTCTCACTTTTTCTTTCATCCAATTGTGTGAGTGACACCTTCAGTGAACAGCAGTTGTGCTGGTTGGTGACCTTGCCCTGTCCCTGACTGTTCACATTCACCATGACACCTGTCTTGAAGCTGGCGTGTATCTTTGGGAGGGAGGTAATTTTTGTGTTTAATAAATTATCAAAACACTACAATATGGCCAATTAAAAAATGTATACAAATTTGGGACTTTTATTAGCTGAATATTTGTTACATCGATCTCTTTTGATCAATTGATTTATTAATTGCTGCGTTACGTTAATCTCTTTTGTTCCTTTTGTTTTTCAGTGGTCTGACAAGCCCTGTGTACCCCACTTGCTTCAGAGGGACAGTTACTATGTTTATACCCAGCAAGAGCTCAAAGAAAAGCTGTATCAAGAGATCATTTCCTACTTTGACAAAGGCAAAGTGAGTCTTGGGTTGATTGCTTTTGTAGTAGGGAAGGAAGAACCTCGCTGAGATATTGCAATCCCGTTCTGATGCTGACTACCCAGGGTCAGCACAGACCCCTCAGGTGAAGGAAATCGTCACCAGTAAAACAGCACTCACTTGGGACACCAGCCTCAGTTTGTGGAACTCTGGATCACCCACATATATGACCAATTGACAATAAATTTGAGCGGAGAGGGTCCTGTGAACCCCTCAAACTTGATAATATGCTAGAACAACTAATGCAACTTGGTAAAGTACTATGCTTACGATTACAGTTTTATCTCAAAGGGCCCAAATCAGAAGCTGCCCAATGAAATGCAAAGGGCAAGGTCTCGGAGCGTCCCAGATGCAGGGCTTCTGTGTCCTCTCCGTATGGATTCAGTGCACATCACCTTCCCAGCAAAATGATGTGTTCACCGTTCAGAATCTCACCTGAGCTCCTGCGCGTAGAGTCCTTGTTGGGGTTTCATATGAAGGCTTCATTGATTGACTCCTTGACCACAGGAGTAAACTCAGTCTCCAGCAGCCCTCTCTTCCCTGGAGGTCCAGCTGATACCATGTAGTTCAAGGCCCCTAGCCTCTAATCCCATGCGCTGCAGTTCCGACAAGATCAGCCCCCATTCTGAGACGGACTGCAGACCCACTATGTGTTGCCTTGATAGTATAAATTCACATGATGTGGTCTGAGGAGCCCACCGGACATAACAGAGACCCTCTCATCAGTGGGGAAATTTCAGGAGTTTAGAAGTTCCCTCTTAGGAACTCAGTACAAACACCCGGACAGATTCTTTATTTAAGAACAGTGACTCATGACTTACTCTTTATTATTCCTATGTGTTTCTTTGAATTCTGGTATTTTAATGGGAGAGGAAATGGATCGATAAATTAATGAAGTCAGTAGATGTCAGTTATCTTTAGGACACTTAACCCCACGGAGAACATAACAAGCAGCCCAGGGCCATGCTCTCCATAACCATAATTTTACCTTTTTTTTTTTTAATTTTAATTTTTTTTTAATTTTATTTTATTTCTAGGAGAGAGAGAGAGAGAGCGTGAGCAGGGGAGGGTCAGAGAGAGAGGGAGTCACAGACTGAAACAGGCTCCAGGCTCTGAGCTGGCAGTCAGCACAGAGCCCGACGCGGGGCTCGAACCCACGAGCCGCGAGATCATGACCTAAGCGAAAGTCGGACGCTTAACCGACTAAGCCACCCAGGCGCCCCTTACCTTTTAGATATTACTGAGTGCCAGGAGCTAGCACTGTCAATTTCAGTGCATTGTCTAGAGATGATAGGCCAGCACCTGGTGCCTGTGGCATTCCTGGGTCACTAGTTGCCTGACACCACAGGTAACAAGCAACCTAATTGCTTCAGGGGCTCTCAAGAAGATAAAATAAACATGTGAACTGGGCAGGAAGTTGTGGCATCTCTGGTAAGCTGGAGAAAGCATGTTCAGCTGAAAAGCTTTTACATTTTTTTAAATGTTTATTTATTTTTAAGAGACAGAGAGAGTACAAGCTGGGGGAGGGGCAGAGAGAAAGGGGGAGATAAAGAATCTGAAGCAGGCTCCAGGCTCTGAGCTGTCAGCACAGAGCCCAACATGGGGCTCAAACCCACCAGCCGTGAGATCATCACCTGAACTGCAGTCAGATGCTTAATTGACGGAGCCATCGAGGCACCCCTAGCTCAAAGGCTTTTAAAATGGAGAAAATAGTGTAAAAGGGATAATAGGGAGAAAAGGAAAAAACCATGTGCTATCCAAACAAAACAGATCCTAGAGTTGACTTGGTCTAGAGATCTGGATAATTCTTATGGACTGCTGCTTCCCCAGCCACTGTTCCTGACTGATCAGAGCAACTTGTTGGTTAAATAAATAACTAAACAAATGAGCAAGTCAAGGCAACCTTCAGAATGGGAGAAGATATTTGCAAATGACATATTGGTTAAAGGGCTAGTACCCAAAATCAATAAAGAACTTATCAAACTCGACACCTGAAAAACAAATAGTACAGTTAAGAAATGGGCCAGAGACATGAATAGATGCTTTTCAAAAGAAGATATCCAGATGGTTGACAGACACATGAAAAGATGTTCAACATCGCTCATCATCAGGGGAATGCATATCAAAACTACGATGAGATACCACTTCGCATCTGTTAGAATGGCTCACATCAACACAAGAAACCACAGATGTTGGCGAGTATGCAGAGAAAGGGGATGCTCCTACACTGTTAGTGGGAATGCAAACTGCTGCAGCAACTCTGAAAAACGGTGTGGAGGTTCCTCAAAAAGTTAAAAATAGGGGCGCCTGGGTGGCTTAGTCGGTTAAGCGTCCGACTTTCGCTTGGGTCATGATCTCGCGGTTCGTGGGTTCGAGCCCCGCGTCGGGCTCTGTGCTGACTGCCAGCTCAGAGCCTGGAGCCTGTTTCAGTCTGTAACTCCCTCTCTCTCTGACCCTCCCCTGCTCATGCTGTCTCTCTCTCTCCTAGAAATAAA
The DNA here is from genome assembly GCA_017311185.1 of Proteles cristata cristata. Classification (NCBI taxonomy): domain Eukaryota; kingdom Metazoa; phylum Chordata; class Mammalia; order Carnivora; family Hyaenidae; genus Proteles; species Proteles cristata. Next base: position 337,977 of record JAESUZ010000752.1, read on the forward strand.
TAAAACATTAAAAAAATAATAATAATAAAAAAAAAAAGAAAAGTTAAAAATAGAACTACCCTACAACCCAGCAATTGCACTACTGGATATTTACCCAGTGGATACAAAAATACTGATTCAAAGGGACACATGCACCCCAATGTTTATAGAAGTGCTGTCAACAATAGCCAAATTATAGAAAGAGCCCAAATGTCCATTGGCAGATGAATAGATAAAGAAGGCATGGCATAGATCTACAGTGGACTATTACTCATCCATCAAAAAGAGTGAAATCTTGCCATTTGCAACAGTGTGGATGGAGCTAGAGTGGATTATGATAAGCAAAATAAATCAGTCAGAGAAAGACAAATACCACATTATTTTAATCATATGTAGAATTTAAGAAAATAGATAAACAGAAGGAGGAAAATAGACAAACTATAAAATAGACCCTTAAATACAGAGAACAAATTGAGGGCTGATGGAGGGGAAATGGGTGAGAGGGTGGAATAAATACGTGATGGGTATTAAGGAGGGCACATGTCGGGATCAGCACTGAGTGTTGTATGGAAGTGATGAATCGTTAAATTCTATACCTGAGACTAGTATTACACTGTAGGTTAAATAACTGGAATTTAAATAAAAGCTTGAAACAAACAAATAAATAAAAGCCAGATAATCACGATGATAAAATAGCTACCATCTCTTTAGTTCCGGTTACTCTTTGGGGTGATTTCCAGACTTTAATAATTTAAATACTCCTTAAAACCCTATTAGCGATATTATATCTTGTTTACAGATGACAAACTTGAAGCCCAGAGAGCAAGTGTATTTGTACCCCTTTGCCCTCTTCAAAATCATTAAGGATCCCAAAGAGCTTTCTTCCACTTGGATTATATCTATTGATACTTATACTCTTAGAAATTAAGGGGCACCTGGGTGGCTCTTTAGGTTAAGCATCCAGCTTCATCTTAGGTCATGATCTCACGGTTCATGGGTTTGAGCCCCGCATCAGGCTCTGTGCTGAATGTTTGCTCAGAGCCTGGGGCCTGCTTTAGATTCTGTGTCTCCTCTCTCTGCCCCTCCTCCGCTTGCACTCTGTCTCACTCTGTCTCTCAAAAATAAATAAATGTGAAAAAATTTTAAAAAGAAAGAAATTAAAGCAACATCTTAAAATATTTACTTAGTTCTCGTAAGAAAATTTTTACTATTGATATATATCAGATATATTAAAAATAACTATGTTTTCAAAAAAATAGTGATAGGAGTAACATTCTTTGGCACATTTGCAAATCTCTTTAGCATCTATTGTGGTATTATACCTGCTGTCATCTGTGGGAAACCCCATTGTATGAGAGGAAAGGCAAATACTATCATTGTTACTAAGCAGGTAACTTTACGTTCTGGACCCCTTAAGAGGGTCTCGGGGACTCACTGTGAAGCCTTCTCCCTGTCTCTTACATAACTTAGCATTTGGAAACAACTTCTCTGATACTGTTGACTGGGTTTCTGCTCCAGGCCCCCCTGATCTGGAAGGGTTTCCATACAGCACATTTCAGAGCCTTTTTCAGGATTCCACACACTGAAATTTTAGGCGGGGGGGAGGGAGGGATGATTTTAAAAGACTTAATTTTAAAATGTTTTACAACTGTGTGGGAACTGTACATCCATTCCTTCAGCACCCAGAAACAATGGAACATAGAACCTGGTTAATAGGAATCAAGCAGGAAATGTACAGGTGCTGTGTTATGTATAGCGTCCATCTAAGAGACATTTTATAAACTGTCAAACAGAGGACTCAATCTGGGATGCTGGCCTCAGATACCAAATATGTGCAGTAGATGGTAACTGAGACAGTCATAACTGCTTTAAGGCATTTTTCTTAAAGCTCCCTTTGACTAAGGAGATAGTTTGGTTAGAAATAGGGAATCAATAAAAAAAAAAAGAAATAGGGAATCAGTGCTCTAAATAGGAGAAACGGTTTCCCAAATCCCACACAACAGTATGGTTAGCCTTTCTTCCATTTTCACTTCCTCCCAAACACCTTATTCCAAAGCTCACATGCACACACAAACACATACACAGACAATGTACACACACCCCAGAATCAGAAGCAGAGCTAACACCCACTTCTTTTCCCCACCAACAAACTTTCATGCTCTCAAAACCCAGGTTTTGGAACTGGTTCCTCTCAGTTCTCAATGGTCTTTAGCTCTGTGCCCTTTAAATGCAGTATTGCTCTGTTCGGGACACTGGCATTCTTCATGTTCATGCAGACAGAGTTCCAGAAGATGCCCCCTGGCAAAGCAGCCAAGGTACAGTAGCTTGATCATGTCAGAAGAAAAAGGTTTAGTTGATCCAGGAGGTGAGGCGTGGTGAGAATGTCTGCAGAAACTCAGCCCACCTGCCTGCTTAGTCATTGTCAGGGACTCCCCCGTGACTTTCACAGATGGGTCACTGACGGCTTTGTTCTCCACTTGTAACCCTCCTTTTCTTTTTCTGCAGATGTGGGAGAAGGCGATCAAACTGAGCAAGGAGTTGGCTGAGACGTACGAGAGCCAAGTATTTGACTACGAGGGCCTTGGCAACCTGCTGGTGAGTCCGGGTCAGAACGTATCGAGTCTCCAGGAGGAGTGTGAAAATTAACATTCATGCAGATGTTTTCGTACATTTGAGAAAGTCCAGATAAATGGCACTCTTTACCATGGAAGGGTAAACCTTGCTCAAAAGAAAATTGAAAAAAAAAACAGAGGAGGTCCAAAAAGTATTAGTATTAACCTCCAGATTATCTCTGATAAAGGGCTCAGGCTCCTTGCCTACAGACCTCTTGCTCTTCTCTGTGCCTCTCATCTCTTAAGGGATTCTCCATAATCCTGACCCATCCCCTCATTACCCTCACAGTTAACTCTGCCTTCTGTGAACAGTCTGTATTTCAGATAGTTTCTGACATCTTCTGTCCATCAAAATTACTTGTTCTGTGGCCCCCATCCTCAGGGTCCTGCTGAATGAATGAACTGCTTATCTTTGGTCCTTGTTTTTTTCCACTGAGCACATTTTAGTAAGTTGTAAAATGCTTCTGCTGGATCCTGATCCTCAAATTTTGCCTCCGTCCTTCCAGATGTCACTGGGCTCCTGTGCTTTTACAGTTTCATAAATTTGTGCGCAATGCCTGGCCGTTGGCACAGATCAACTGTTTAAAAACAGCAGAGCAAAACAAAAATAACCTTCTAAATGTCCAGAGGTAGGCCAACACAGCATTACATTTGAGAATTTTTAGTAGAGGAATCACAAAAGGTGGGGCCATCCATTGTTACTGCAGTTGACCCTTGAATAGTGCGGTGGGGAGGTGGGCGGAGCCTACCCCCACGCAGTTGAAAATCCATATATAACTTTTGACTCCCCCCAAAACTTTACTAATAGCCTTTTGTTGACTAGAAGCCTTACTGATAACATAACAGTTGATCAACACGTATTTTCTACATGTGTTATATATTCTATTCTTACAATAAAGTAAGCTAGAGAAAAACGTTAAAAAAATTGAAGGGAAAACGTTTCCAGCACTACACTGTCTATATCAAAAAAATGTGCCTGTAAGTGGACTCATACATGTTAAACACATACTGTTCAAGAGTCAAGTGTAATTTATTTGAGGGGATAGTTGTGAAGATCACCTGGAAAAGAGCTTGCCCCTGTGCTGGACCAGCCCCTGCTACACACACAGAAACCACTTATTGATTTCATAAATAAACTGAGCTGGTAGTGATGTAACATGCTACCCTTTGAAGCAAACATCGTGATAGAACCTTCACCTAAACAGAGTAGTCATGGTCTCACGCAGTCATGGGACCATTGTGGGAAGGTCCGGGGACATGCCTCCAGGTCTGGCTACCTATTTTGCTTTCTTCAGTTCTGACTCTCAGCCTGGGTTGGAAACGTGTTCCCAGGGGAAGGATTAAAGATAAAGCTGGTACCAGATCTTGAAAAACAGAACATCACCACCACCTTCTGGGCACTTGGGGCCGAACCAAGGACTTTAATCCAAGCCACCTGTGAGAACCAGAAAATTCCTCATCTTTTATCAGATCTCTCCATTGAAGTGCAGCCACCCTCCATGAATCTCAGAAAGAGCTTTTGAACCTTTGAGGGGTCCTGAACCCTCTACCGGAAATTGTTGAACACTAAACACTGCCCCCCGCCCCCGCCCCCCCCATAGAGGCATGCACGTGTGTGCATCTTTCTCATACAGCTTCAGAGATTGCTAGACCCTCCCAGGCTCATTCTCAGACCCACGTCGAAACCCTTCAATCCCAGGAAAGAATAACGTCTTGGCCTACCAGATATTTTCCAAAGAGTTCATTTATCTGTTGATCCATGGGAAACAACAAAACAAATAAGAGTCTGAGTGTTCCCCTCCCCTCAGGGGTGCCCTGGGAAACTCCCTGTGGAATGTCTTGTTTTGTTTTCCAGAAAAAAAGAGCCTCGTTTTATGAGAACATCATTAAGGCAATGAGGCCTCAACCTGAATACTTTGCTGTTGGATACTACGGACAGGGCTTTCCTTCTTTCCTACGGGTAAGAAACCTCAGGGTGGTCCTTCAAGCCATTAAGCCGTGCCTTCTAGAGGAGGGAAGGCATTCATCTCTTTTCAAGACAGGCCTAGTGTGTTAGCAGCTGGAGGCCCTGTCCTCACTGTGGGAGGTCGGGGACAGAAACCACTTCCTACACAGGCCCGGCCTCTTCACCCCACCTCCCTATTGTAAAAGGACTTTTCCCAGGTGGAATGAAAAAGGGAAAAACAGAACCATCTCCTCCACTGGTCTGCTGCCACTGATCGGGCTGGGCTGAAGTAGGGATTGGTGTATTCAGTTGTTTATTTTCCTTCCAGCCAGAGCCAGTTTGAAAGCAAATACCCCAAAGAAGGGACTACAAAAGTTTCAACAAAATAAAAACAGGTGTTGCAGTCGTGAAAAGGACTGTGTTTTTCTTCCTTCTCAAAATTTTCTATAACGGGATACTGATTTTAAAATCTAAAAAAAAACCAAACAAAATCTTATTTTTTCCTGTATAAAAAGGAAGCCTCTTTAGAGGTAGCTGGGTTTGAATATATTACCTATTTTCCTTCCCCTAATTTAAGAAAAAGGGAGAAAGGAAGTACTTTATGTGTGGCATTGTCCCCAAGAGGGAGGTAACATTCATTCATTCAGTAACACCTACTGAGTGCCTACTGTGTGCCAGGCACATACTAGACAGATTATAATCAGCTATGGCCCTTAGAGCCTAATGGGTATAACGTTAATTAAATAGTCATGCAGACAAATGGAAATTGAAACCAACCAAGATGGGTATTCTATGCTATAAGCGTTAGTTAACCAGGGAGTATTTACTGAACTATTTACCCAAATAAAATAAAAACTTAGGCTCACATGAAAAAAAAATGCACATGATTGTTTATAGCACCATTATTTATAATCACCTAAGACTGGATACAACTCAGATGTCCCTTAGTTGGTGAGGGGATAAACAAACTCTGAAAGAGCTGTACAATGGGATATTACTCAGTAATAAAAAGGAATGAAGTCGTGGGGCACCTGAGTAGCTCAGTTGGTTAAGGGTCCGACTCTTCATTTTGACTCAGGTCATGATCTCACAGTTTTGTGAGTTCAAGCCCCATGTCGGGCTCTGCGCTGACAGCATGGAACCTGCTTGGGATTCTCTCTCTCTCTCTCTCTCTCTCTCTCTCTCTCTCTCTCTCTTCCTCACTGTCTCTGCCCTTCCCCCATTTACACTGTCTCTGTCTCTCTCAAAATGAATAAACAAACTTAAAATTTTTTTAGGAAGGAATAAAGTCCTGATACACACAAGCCTGTAGGTGAATCCCCAGTGCATTGTGCTAATAAGTAAAAAGAACTTAGAGCATAAAGTCTACATAGTGTCTGATTTTCTTTCTTTTCTAGTGTTTATTTATTTACTTTGAGAAAAAGAGAGCACACGAGTGGAGGACAGGCAGAAGACAGGGAAAGCGAGGATATGAGCAGGTTCCATGCTGTCAGCAGAGCCCCATGTGGGACTTGATCTCACCAATCATGAGATCATGACCTGAGTTGAAACCAAGAGCGAGATGCATAACCAATGGCGCCACCCAGGCTCCCCTCTCTGATTTTCTTTTTATGGCATCTGTTACACTTCATGTAGAGATGGAAAACAGATGAGCCATCATCTGGGAGCTGTGGGGGAGAGTTGGGCTTCAGAAGTTTAGGGAAATTTTGAGTGGTAGTGAAACTGCTCTGTATCTTGACTGTGGTCGTGGTATGTTTGCCAAAACTCAGAGAATTTTACAGTAAAGAGGGTAGATTTTACTGCATGTAAATTATGCCTGCATTTTGTTAAGAGTCAGGAAGGACTTCCCAGGGAATTGGTGTTCCAACTGCAATTTGAAAGGCGAGCATGGAGTTAGGGAGATAAAGGTGATAGGAAGGAACACTCCAGGCAGAGGAAGTGGCAGGCAGGGGCATGGCTGTGCCTGGGAATGAAAGACCAGCGTGGTGGGCACACAGGGTGTGAAGTGAGCAGGAGACTTGAGGCACAAAGTGTGGGGAGATCACACCGGGCAGGGCTATGGGGTTGCCCGGGTGTCTGTCAGCATCCCAAGAGCAGGAGGGAGCTGTTGTGGGTTCTAGGTGCTGGCAAGGTCATTGTCTGGCTGGTACGGGCAGTTCTCGGATGTGTTTAGATAAGTCACCAGAAATTTTGAGAGAAGGGATGTCAGGTTGGCCTAGGGAAGTGGCTGTAGGAAAAATGGAAAGATGTAGTCCTTCATGACTGTTGGGTCATGTGCGTGAAGAAGGCGGGAAGTAGATCTCTGGCCTGGAACTAGAAGGGCCGCAGAGCCATCCAGTAAGAAAGCAGTGCTGGAAAAGGATAGAGTTCATTGCATACATATTTATTGAACTCTTACTTTGTGCCCTACTGTGTTATAGGCATGGTGACACAGTCCAAAACAACCAAAATCTTTGAAATTATGGCACTTACACTCTAGCCTCGAGTCACACACAAAACATAAGTATTTCAGATGGCCTAGAACAATGCCTCCCACTGTGTAGACAGACTGTGAGCATCATGGAGCAAATGTCAGGGAAGGTGAATAGAGAGGCAAGTGATGAGGGTAGAGCTGCAGTTTTAAAATTACTTTTTTAAATATTCATTTTTGAGAGAGAAAAAGACAGAGCATGAGCAGGGGAGGAGCAGAGAGACAGATAGATGCAGAATCTGAAGCAGGCTCCATCTCTGTGCTGGCAGATGCAGGGCTCAAACTCGTGAACTGCGAGATCATGACCTGAGCTACAGTCAGATGCCAACCGAATAAGACACCCAGGTGCCCCAAAGTAGAGCTGCAATTTTCAATAGAGTATTTAGGGAAGATGTCAGTAAGAAAACGACACTTGAGCAAAAACCTGAAGGAAGAGAGGGAATAAGCCAGGTAGCTGTCAAGAGATGAGATTGGGTGCCAGGCAGTGAGGACAGCAGGTTCAAAAGCCGTGAGGCTGGAAGAGCATGAACAGGAGAGGACAAGTAGAGAATGGGGGCAGCTGGCTCTGGGGACTGGCTCGCAGAGGGCCTTTTACATCTTTGTACGTTCTTTGTTAAAGTCCGGTTTCAGCCATACTCAGTGTGAGGTGATGCAAGTCAACAATTTGATATATGGATCCAGAACTCAAAGGAAAGTTCCCAACTTGTGAGAACGTTGGCTTATTTGCACGTGGATGAGGCAGCATAGGGAAAGAGTAACGGAGCGCCGAGAGGGAGGGTCTAGGAAGGAGCCTTGCTGTAGGTTCTAGTCTTAAATCGGCCTCCAGTCTCGGCTCTCGAGTCCCAACAGGGCAGTGGTGCCTGTCATACTTGTATGTGACCTCTGTGTCACGTGACATAACGCATGTGTCCTGGAGACAGCAGTGGGCCAGCCAAAAGAAGACTAGACTTTCAAGTTGAAAAATTGGGGTCGAAATCATTGGCTGGGTGACTTTGTGATTTTGGTCGGTCCTATAACCTCCATGTTTTCTGATGTATAAACTAGAGAAGTACTGCCTGCCTCACAGGGCTGTTTCCAGAATGAAATATGTAGCATGTAGGAGTGCTTTACACACGGTAAAGTGTTTGTGGATGCCACGTGTTGTCAAAGTGTGCTGGAATATATAAAAGCCGCCTCAGTGTTATGGACTATTTCCCCAAACTCAGAATATCTGGAATTGGGTTGTCCACATCACGCTAAGTCCAGACAGGTCCCCTTTCGGCCCTGTTTCTGTCGGCGACACCATACTCTTCCTGCCAGCGCCAGTGATCTCCGAATGCCCCTTGGGCCTCCCCATCTCCCTCACCCTTCACCAAACCCCAGAGTCAGACCCAGATCCCATAGCTGCTTCTCCCACTCCATCCTGCCTAGGATTCCTGCAGCTGGACACACGCTCCACTGTCAGATGAGGCGTCTACACCGCTTCTAGCCTCACATCACTCCCTCCTTCCAGAACCTCCAGTGAATTCCTTGGACCTTCGTAACTTGTGCCTGCCTTTCGATGTTCTGGCGCATCCGAGCGTATTTCTCCTGCCTCCGTTCTGTACTGCGTGCCCCGTGGCCTTGTTCTTCTGTTCACTCTTCACGCCTGGTCGTGCACCCGGTCTTCCTCTCCTGCCCCTGTCTGTCCATCTGGGCCCAGTCAATCTCTTGTCTTCCCTGAAGCCCGTGCTTTCAGTCCGTGCTGGTCTGTGCTGACCTGGTGCCGGTCTGCTGCTGTTCACATTGTTGTCCACATCTCACGCTTGGTGCCGCCCGGGCCTTGCTTCCTGGCCTTCCGCAGCTTTGCCTGAATGGTGGCATTTCATCAGGTGGGAATTAGTCATGTAAATCTCTCCCAGCTTGGAAAAATGTCATCCTGTCTTCCAAAAGATCTGGCGATTTTGACTGCCATCCGTGTTTATCCTAGAAGACACTTTGCCTTCATGTTACTTATATCAACTATCTCATTTACCTGTTTTCTGTTTCCACCAGAAGCTGTTTTGTGGGAGTAGGGTCATCATTATATCCCTAGTATCTTAGCACGTCTGCTGTGTTTGTCCAGCACGTGTAAGTTATATGAACTGACAAGTAAATTCTGAAAACGTTCCAGACACTATAGGCCCCAGTTTTAGTTAAAAATGGCTCGTGTCTGGGCTGCCAATGCTAAGTACTCATCGGAATGATGCTCAGGTGAGCAGGAGCCTTCAAAACGTGGCTTCATTGGAACTTATGTTCCAGTATAATCAGCTGTGAGCCAGATTATCCCTATGCCTGGAACCTAGGAAACTTCTTTCTTAAAAAAAAATCCAATTATATTAATTTTATTAAACAGAAGAAGAATGTACATTAGAACGGAGACAACAGTATTTCGTGCAGTTTTCCATGAGACTTTGACATTGCCATCCATGGTGGTTTTCGGGATTATCTAGGGACTGCTGTGAATTATTCCTGTTCTTCACAAGTGAAGGTTTGTTCTGTTGACTCTCTTCACGCTTTCCCATTCTCAAATGGGACTCAAAGTGCTGGTCCACAGACTGGTCCTGGATCTTGATGGGGGGAGGGCTTGCCTGTGAAAGAAATTAGTGCACTTCCTTCATTGAGAACATATTGTTGTGGGAAAAAAAATTAGCTAAAATCAGCAGGGGGCCCGGTGATGTCACAGATCTGCATTAGGGCACGAGCCCTCCTTGCCTTGTGGATGAGTACAGGCCATTTGCAGATGGGCTGTGGTCATGGGGCCACGCTGAGAAGCACTGCAGAAGCAGCTTTATGCGCATGACCTTGGTGCCCAAATCACCCATGAGCTCTTGCCAGATAGGATGGTGCATAGCAGGTATTCAGTGAGAACTTGGTGATGGAGTGCACTGTGCCTGGGAGGGCCGTGGCTTCTCTTCCTCAGCACCAGGCTCTCTGGGGCCCCTTCACTCTTCATATTTAATTACTCACCTTGCTGTCTCTGATCTGCAGAACAAAATCTTTATCTATCGGGGGAAGGAGTATGAGAGGCGAGAAGACTTCAGCCTGAGGTTGCTGACACAGTTCCCCAATGCCGAGAAGATGACCAGCACCACGCCCCCAGGAGAGGAAATCAAGGCATCTCCAAAACAGTGTATCCTTGACTTGGGGGACAGAGCTCAGCCCAGCCCAACCCCAGAAGCTAGGGGCTCAGTCCTGACTCTACATGCGGATATGTCCTGTCCCCTGACCACTCATTTGACCATTCTGATTCAGTTTCCCATTCTGTGTAAAAGCCTTGGGACTCTGATGTCCTTAGCTCGTGATTATAAAGTAGAGAAGAGAGACGATAAGCAAATCTTGAATATGAAAGGATGTTTTATAGCCACATGGTGAGCTTGAGGAGGATGTGGAACTCCTGTTCAAAATTCCAGATTCTGGATAAAGATGTAGAGCCTTTCTTTTGTAACATGCAATGCCTTATTGAAAAATTAATTACTTTTTAAAAATGGTTTTATTTATTTTTGAGAGAGAGACAGAGTGCTAGTGGGGGAGGGACAGAGAGAGGAAGACACAGAATCTGAAGCAGGCTCCAGGCTCTGAGCTGGCAGCACAGAGCCTGACACACGGTTTGAACCCATGAACCATGAGACTTCACCTGAGCTGAAGTCAGATGCTCACCAGACTGAGCCACCCAGGCGCCCCTATTACATGCTTTCTTAAAAATAAATAAAAATAAGAACTCCATAACAAAATTATTTTTGAGACCTTTTCATGTGTTTTGTACTAAAATAAAGATATTCTAAAAGTGAACAGTATTCAAAGAGAGGTAGACAAGACACAGCTGGTGTGACATGGTACATAACACAGGCTCTGGAGCCACAGTGCCTGGGTTCGAGTCTCAGCTTTGTCATATACTGTCACTTTGGCAATGTAGTATGTCACTTAAGGTCAAGTTACTTAATGCCTATGTTCCTCAGTTTTCCCATCTATAAAATGGGGGGTGGTGTTCATTCTTATGGAATTTTTGTAAGGAGTAAATGTATGTCAAGTATTAAGAACAGTGCCTAGTATGTAATGAAAATTCAGTAGATATGAGCTATTATTACAGGTATAGGTATAGAAATATTGATGACAATAACAGACCAATAGACAGACACACCGTTAAGAGAACAGCAGCCTGTCAACACATAGTAGGTACTTGGGATAGAATAGTGTTTCAGGAAAAACTCTTTTTGGGTTATGAGGGTTCAGAAAACCACTGAGGGGCCTCCATGGTGTGGGGATGAAAAGAGGTCTTACAAGAACAGAATTTAGGGTCCTGCGGCTCGGCCCGCAGCCCTTTCTGCATATTCACTAGACCTTGTCCAAACCGCCTCATTCCTCTGGGTCTTGGTTTCTCATCTGTTAGGTAGGAGTCTGTTTTAACACTTAATTTGTTTTTGAGAGAGAGAGAGCACACACGTGTAAGTGGGAGAGAGGCAGAGAGCAAGGGGGACAGTGAATCCAAAGCCAGGCTCTGCTGCGCTTTTTATATAGCCAGTATATCTGCACTGGCAAGGACCAAAAAAAAAAAAAAGTCATTATTAATATCAAACTATCAAGTCAGAGACACAGATCTTACCCCTGAGTTAGATTTGAAACCTGACTTTACTGTTTATCAGTTATGTGCTCTGGGTCTTCTCAGAGCCTCAGATTCTTAATCTGTAAAAGATTTATAACATCCACCTGTTACCTGTTGTGCTGTTGTGTCTATCAGAGGTAACGTATTGAAAGCATACCTCAGGGGCACCTGGGCGGCTCAGTCCGTTAAGTGCCCAACTCTTGATTTCGGTTCAGGTCATGATCTCATGGTTCGTGAAACTGAGCCCTGTGTCAGGCCCTGCACTGACAGCACAGAGCCTGCTTGGGATTCTCTCTCTCTCTCTCTCTCTCTCTCTCTCTCTCTCTCTCTCTCTCTCTCTCTCTCTCCCCTACTTACTCCCCCTTTGCTGCCCATCCTCCTCTCCTCTCCCTCACAATAAAGGGAGGAAGGAAGGAAGGAAAGAGAGAGAGAGAGGAAGGAGGAAGGAAGGAAGGTAGGTAGGAAGGTAGGAAGGTATCCAAAGATCCCAGAAATTCCTATCATACGGGCTCTGGAGTCTGGCTGTTTCAGAGGCATGCTTGTCCAAAGGAAATTATTTAAAACTGTGTCTCAGGGCTCCTGAGTGGCTTAGTCGGTTAAGCGTCCGACTTTCGCTTAGGTCATGATCTCATGGTTCGTGGGTTCGAACCCTGCATCAGGCTCTGTGCTGACTGCCAGCTCAGAACCTGGAGCCTGTTTCAGTCTGTGACTCCCTCTCTATCCGACCCTCCCCTGCTCACGCTGTCTCTCTCTCTCTCCTAGAAATAAATAAAAAATATTTAAAAAATAAAAAATAAAATAAAACAAAACTGTGTCTCATCCCTTCGCCCCATATTTCATCGATGCCCATTTTCGTATGGCAAGGTTGCTTGCCAAGTGTCTGACCAGAAAATGTCCTAGGATTATGGCTTAGTAAGGCATTTTGGTAATACGTAAGGGAACCCTGTTTTCCATGCAGTTCTGGCATTCAGTAAAAAGGAACAATTAATACAGGTACCATGTGGGGCGCCTGGGAGGCCTAGTCAGTTGAGTGTCCCACTTCAGCTCAGGTCATGGGTTCATGGATTCGAGCCCCATGTGAGGCTCTGTGCTAACAGCTCGGAGCCTGGAGCCTGCTTCAGATTCCGTGTCTCCCTCTCTCTGCCCCTCCCCTGCTTGCGTGCTGTCTCACTCTCTCTCAAAAATGCATAAACTTTAAAAAATTTAAAAAATAATACAGGTACCAAGTCCCATCTGTGAAGTCGAGAGAACAGGCGGTCCTGACTGCCTGTGACAGCTTCATGGCCAAGCCCCTTTTCCTTAATGAGGTCCTCAGACATGCAGTGTTTCACTGTAAAGCCAGTGATGAGCCTGCCTCCCAGCTACAAGGACAAGCCAGTCCCAGAGCAGATCTTAAAGTAAGTAAGCGTTTTGTTTGTCTTTACAAGCATTTTTATTCTCTGACACGCTTCATATAGAAGTACATCAACACCAAAGCCTTGAACTCATTCAAGTCTGGAAGACCTTCTGTTGTCTTAAACCTCTGGGGCTGCTCTAACAGGACACCATAGACTGGGCGGCTTATAAACAACAGACATTCCTTTCTCACAGTTCTGGAGGCTGGGAAGTCTAAGCTCAAGGCTCGAGTGGATTCTGTGTCTGGGGAGGACCTGCTTCCTGGTCCACAGACGTTGATTTCTCATTGTGTCCTCACATGGCAGAAAGGGTGATGGATCTCTCAGGGGTCTCTTACAAGGGCACTGATCCCATTCGTGATGGTGGAATGGAAGCGCTTGCCACGGAGCTACTTTCTGATACCATCACGTTGGGGGGTTAGGATTTCAACATGTGCGCTTGAGGGGACCCAAACATAGCCCACAGCAACACTTTATTCTATTTTCAGTATAAAATAAGAGCTTGGTAACGCAAAGGTATTTGGAGGCTTGCGGGTTTTTTAGGCAGAGGGAAATCAGGAATTTTGCCGTTAGGTTTTGGATCTCGTGGATCTCAATTCCACCCAGAAGCGCTCACTTAGGAGTGGCTGGCCTCACCTTGCCTGTTGGTTTCCCCCAGGGATCAGGGTCCCAGTCTTTTCCCTGAGATGCTGAAATACTAGAAGGATTGCTAGAACTGTGATAAAACTATACAAATGCAATCACAAGTGTGGATATCAATACATATGCCTTTTTAAAATAGCTGTGGAATGGATTCATAAATCATAAAATTAAGATGTGTAAGAAAATTAAATTGTGCTCCACCTCCAGCCTTCATTGTGGAGACTGTGTCTGTTTTGAGATCGCTTAGGGGATACGGCTGAGTCTGGGTAAGATGCAGCCCAGGGTTTATTGAAGTCTGCTCCAGGAGTTCTTGTTCTAAGAGAGCAACTCCAGCGCTGTGGCAATGTCTCTCCCCAGCTACTACAGAGCCAATGAAGTACAGCAATTCCAATATTCCCGGCCATTCCGGAAAGGAGAAAAAGATCCAGACAACGAATTTGCCGTGAGTCCATCCACTTTGCCCTCTAAAACAAGGTCAAGTTGACCTCCAAATGGAGGCTTCCCACCTAACCAACACAGCAGAAATGATAGCAGCATGAGGGATAGAGGTTCTACGTGCTTACTACTCAGCAGGCCATCTCAGTGGAAAGCTCTAGACTGGCACCCATCCAAAAAAATGGGCTCTTCCGTGGGGCTCCAGTGTTGCTGTCAGTATGATTTGAGTAAGTCACACCTCTCTGGACCTCACATATCCCCTCTAGAATGTGAGAGGGCCCAAGACAATGATCCCTTGCAGCTTTAAACATATTTTGATGCCTCAAAATGTGGCCCATTCACTAAGGAACCATTTCAGGATAGAACCTCACTGAATTCAACTCAGGCCATTTTGCCTGGGAACTGACCCTTCCTGTTGCCTTTCCACCAGACCATGTGGATTGAAAGGACCACGTATACAACTGCATATACCTTTCCTGGCATTCTCAAGTGGTTTGAAGTCAAACACATTTCAACGGTGAGTCATTTGGAATTGGAATTTAGAAAATTCTTTGTGTCTCCAAATATAAGAAGAGTCTTTGTTAAGCTCCCCCCCAGTTCCCACTAGCCTGGCCGGCCTCCTCTGGCCAACTTTGTTTTCCAAAAGAGAAATAAAAGGCACGCTCACATAATAGAACTCCTTTATGAGACTGATGTTCTACCACCAGCCCTAAAGGTTACTCACAGTGAATGACTCTTCTATGAGCAAATGAGTCTTGTCTCCTCACAATCCCGCCAAGTGCCCCAAACCATTTTCCTAATGTCTCCCTGGAGTTTCCTGCCAGTCAGTCTTCTCTCCCAAAACATTTCCTCTTTCCTCCATGGCTGATCACATCTACCCCACACTCTTCCTTCTCCAGCACTCGCCAGAGCTGCCTCTTTTACCTTCTTAATGTTTATTAAATCTGGGTTTTTATTATTATTATTATTATTATAAATTATTATTATTATTTCCAGCTCTCCTACTGCTGTACCCTGTTTTAGTCCCTCTGGCGGATGCCATGGAAATAGCCCCCTCATTGGCCTCCTGCCTTGGCCTTCATGGGCCCATTTTCCACACTGTTTCAGAGTGTGGAGTTCCACAGTGGAAAGCCGACTGTATCCTTCTCAGGCTCCAAACCTTGCTGTGGCTCCCCAGTGCCTAGCAAAAAGCCCCTACTCCTTAGCACAGGCACGCAGAGTCTTTGTCACTCAGTTCTGCCACCTCATCTTCTCTGGAATCTTCAGGAACCAAACTGCTCATTCCCTGCTATTTCAACCCTCCTTGACGATGGAGGGTTTTCTTTGCCCGAAATGCTACTTCTCACTCTAACTCCCATCAGAACCCAGTTAGGTACTTGCTTCACCAGGAAGCCATCTCTGAAACTCCGAAGTGGGTTTAGCTGCCCTTTCTCCGTGCTCCGTCACAACCTGGGTTTATTTCTAACAAGGTACTACCATACTTACGTGTCTTGAGACCCCGCTAAAACCCTAGGCTTCCCCCAGGCATGGATTCTGTCTTAAGCACTTTTGTAACTATAGAGCATAGCGTAGTACTTGGCATGAAATATACTTTCAAGAAATATATCCTGAACAAATCTGAACTAAAATTTGGTGTGTTCCATACCACTAGTAATACAGTATTATTCCTCAAGTATGAATGTGATTATTGGACAGAGACTTTTGGAATCAGGCTGTAGAAGGAGGTCATGCTGTCTGGCAATGGGTAAAATGAAGAAGGTGATTTCTCTTGAAACCTGGCTTTGAAGACTTTGCCCCAGGAATTGCTTGAACATATATTGAATCTTATTTCATTTTCATCTAACATTCAGCTTGGATGTTCTTTTTTTTTTTTGTAATGTTTATGTATTTTGAGACAGAGCACACTTGAGTAGGAGGGGCAGAGGGAGGGAGAGAGAGAACCCCAAGTGGGCTTTGCACTTTTAGCACAGAGCCCAGGGCAGGGCTCGATCTCATAAACTGTGAGATCATGACCTGAACCAAAATCAAGAATCAGGCACTTAACTGAGCCACCCAGGTGCCCCCAGCTGGGATATCCTAATATATTGCGTTATTTCTGACTTCTTCTAACCACAAAACCCATACTAAGAGGACTTATGTATGGTTTGAATGTATGTCTTTCAGACTTTACCTTTGCTCATTGGAGAAGCATCAAGCCCCTTGCCAGTGAACATTTGGGACATTGCAAAAGTATCTTGTATCAGATATCCCACCACTCTTTTGTCATTTATCTCCTCAGAGATCTCTGAGGAAGCTTTGCCTTAAAAGCAATCATTATTACGTCTCCAATTTTTCCCCCCCAAAATTTCTGTAGACATTTTGCCTTAAGAAATTATCACTACCACAGCTCTTAATTTTTAGGTCATCCTTGTACTTTCTCAGGAGATTTTTAAGTAGTTTATTTCACAACTTAGCAAGATCATTTCACATAAGTGTGGGATCCAAATAAACATAACCTTGACAAGCAAAATTCTACTCTTTGATAGCATGGTGAGGATTTAAACCTTTTAAAAGGAACACTTAGGGAGCACCTGGGTGGTTCAGTCGGATAAGCATCTGACTGTTGATTTCGGCTCAGGACGTGATCTCACAGTTCATGACTTCGAGTCCCGCATCAGGCTCTGTGCTGACAGTGTGGAGACTGCTTGGGATTCTCTCTCCCTCTCTGTGCCACCCCCCTCAAAATAAATAAATAAACATTTTTTTAATGTTTTATTTATTTCTGACAGAGAGAGAGAGACAGCATTAGCTGTCAGAGAGAGAGGAAGACACAGAATCTGAAACAGGCTCTAGGCTCTGAGCGGGGCTTGGACCCACGAACCGCAAGATCATGACCTGAGCCAAAGTCAGATGCTTAACCGACTGAGCCACCCAGGCGCTCCAACATTTCTTAAAAATACAATAAGAGGAGCACTTAGGATTTCTTCAGTCTTTGCCGTGAGCTCACAAAATGCCTTTCCATTCCCTTCTCTACTCTTGCAGGAAGAAATCAGTCCCCTGGAGAATGCCATAGAGACCATGGAACTCACCAACGAGAAGATCAGCAACTGCGTTCAGCAGCATACCTGGGACCGAGCCCTCTCTGTGCATCCTCTCTCCATGCTGCTCAGTGGCATTGTAGACCCGGCCGTCATGGGGGGATACTCCAACTATGAAAAGGTGGGCTGGGCCCAGGAATCCCCACTGAATCCCATGTCATTGCCCTCTCTGTGCGGCGCCGAGCAGCTGGTGAATCAGTCTCTTACAGCTTCACTGAGAGGTTCTTCACTAGGCCCTCTTTACATGTGGGCAAATGAAATTAATGAAAAGCTTATGCCTGACCTCACACCTCCTAGACATCATTAGCATCTCAGGCAGGGTGAGGCCACTGTCCGATAAAGAGTCACTGAAAGATCAACCTAATATACGGGGCCTGGTTGATTTACCTGCTATTTCTTCTCCCTTTCTCCACTGAGAAGTAGAAAGCTTACAGGTTTACAGAACTGAGAATGCTCTGGAAGTGAAGAAGTACCTGCAGAAAAGGTAGAACTGTGCTCTATTTAAGATTGGCTTCCAGGGGCGCCTGGGTGGGTTAATTGGCTAAATGTCTGACTTTGGCTCAGGTCATGATCTCACAGTTCACGGGTTTGAGCCCCACGTCGGGCTCTGTGCTGACAGCTCAGAGCCTGGAGCCTGTTTCCGATTCTGTGTCTCCCTCTCTCTCTGTGCCCCTCTCTTGTTTACACGCTGTCTCTCTCTCTCTCTCTCAAAAATAAATAAATGTTTTTTAAAAATTAGCTTCTAAAAAAAATAGTTTCTAGGAGTGCCCACCCTGACTTGGTGTGCCATAGGTTGTATGGGTAAATGCTGGCCCTGGCTGTTCAATGAAATTAGTTCACTTAAGTGTCGTATATTTTATTCTGGGAAAAACAGGAAGAGTGCTCTCTAGAAGTGAACCATTGCATAGGGTTTGGATATAGCACCATTTAAAATGGAGGTAATGTTGGGGCACCGAGGTGGCTCAGTCCATTAAGTGTCTGACTTTGGCTCAGGTCATGATCTCACAGCTCATGGGTTCGAGCCCCATGTTGGGCTCTGTGCTGACAGCTCAGACCCTAGAGCCTGCTTTGGATTCTGTGTCTCTCTCTTTGCCGCTCCCCTATTTGTGTGCACATGTGTGCGCATGCTCTCTCTCTCTCTTCCTCTTAAAAACAAACATTAAAAACAAATTTTAAAGGAGGTAATGTGTTCAACATGTAAAAATCAGTTAAGTCTAATTAATGGAGGCAGGATTTTTAATTGTTCAGTATGTTTTCAGTGGCTAAGTAATTTTGGAGTCCTCTGCTGAATATAAACAACCATTTGTCCAGTACACACCTGGGGAGGAGCCAGGAGAGTGAGTGGAAGGAAAAGGAGATGATCAGGAAGGGCAAGCTGACAGTAGGGGGGCTGATTCTCATATTTCCCTTAATACACAATGTCCTGAGAAGACCAGGGGCTTTAGAATCCATCGCTTCTGTGACCCAATCCTGGCTTCCCATTGGCCACTGTGTGCCCTCGGGTGAGATACTTCACCTCTTTGAGCCCCAAGCTCTGTATCTGAAAAAAGTGAGGAAAATTCCTAATGCACAGGAGTGGCTGGAAGCTAAGGAAGGCATCCTGTATCTGAGGAACATCACAGAGCACTTGTCATATAGTTGAGGCTTGATCAGTGTCAGTTTCTTCCTCTCTCCGATCTACTTGGAGCCAAAGGTGATCTGAACGGTCCGTGCTCTGCAGTGGCTGCTCTAACAGTCTTCTTTCTTCTACTTTCCCTTTAACCTTTCAGCCTTCTTCAGGCTTATTATACTCAGCGTCCGGGAAAGATGTTACACAAGAGATCAGTTTGCCCATGCTCCGTGTCAATAATAATCTCCAGTGTTGTCACGGCATTCAGTACAAAATTAGGATCCAGAATGTCATACTTTTTTTAATAATGCTGTAAGGATTGTGGCGGGTGTTTTTTCCCATATAAGATACCTAGTACTAATTTTGATTTGTTTTTCCAAATGTTGTTTTGTTTACAGAATGTCCCTGTTCAAATTCAAATTCGTATATGCCAATATCTGTGAATCATACGTAATTTCATGTGAGGTTTTTTCCAATGAGAGAGTCTTCTAATTAAAATGTTTTAAAAAGGGGGAAGTTAGGTATGTATACAAATAGAGTTCAAGACCTTTAGCTTCAACTACTAAATTGTACTTACAATCAATAGGTCTGAGTTTGTACATTTTGAAAGATATGAGAAGAGGGCAACTCCTTGATCACCATAACCTCCATAACAATTAATTGGGGAGTCCATTATCACCCACCTATACGGGTGACCTTTCTTAAAGCAGCCCATTCATCACTGCCTGAGTGATAGGAATGTAAGAGCTGTTGGCCGTCATTCATCAGCCCTTTTCCTGCACAATGCAGGACTCTTCTAAAAACATTGAATTTCAATGTTTCATTTTCAGTGCACTCCACCCCAATATTCCTGGACCCAACCGATGCTTTGGGAATTTCAGTGCTTTTTATCTTATAGCAAAAAATTGTTTTTAACTTTGGAAGATTCAAACTGCTTCTGTGTGGAAGGTGAAGGTGGGTGAAGATTAAAGCCATACTATTTCTTCATTCATTTCTCCCAAAATATGAATCTGGCCATAGCATGTGCTCTCCAGATGTCTTGGCTGCTTCCTGTTCGTGACACTCGGCCTGCATGTATTTATATCTCTTGTGCTGTTAGTCTGCTAGGGCCGCTGGAACAAAGGCACAAACAGGGCGACTTAGAACAACAGAAATATATTGCCTCTCAGTCCCGGAGCCCAGTAGCCTGAATTCCAGACATCAGCAGGGTTGATCAGACCTTCTGAGGGCTGCGAGGAAGGATCCGTTTCCTGCCTCACTCCTAACTTCTTCTTTTTTAAAAAAATTTTTTTTAATGTTTTATTTTTTTATTTTTGAGAGAGCACACAAGTGGGGCAGGGACAGAGAGAGAGACACAAACAGAATCCAAACCAGCCTCCAGACTTTGAGCTGTCAACACAGAGCTCAATGCAGGGCTCGAACCCACGAACCATGAGATCATGACCTGAGCTGAAGTTGAACGCTCAACCGACTGAGCCACCCGGGTGCCCCCAGCCTCTCTCCCGGCTTCTGAGGGGTTGCTGATAACCTTTGGCATGCCTCGTACCTCTTCATACAGGGTTCTCCCAGTGTCCAACCTTCCCCTTTTTATAAGGGCGTCAGGTAGAATCAGTGGTTTGTCCTACCCCAGGGTGACTCCACCGTGACACTCCACCGTGACACTCCACAGTGACCTTAACTACATCTGCAGCAATCCTGTTTCCAGCTAAGGTCACATTCTGATGTACCGGGGCTAGGACTTCAACATATGAATTGGGGCGGGAAGGAGGCCACTATTCAACCTATAACATCTTCACACAAGGTAGAGTTTGAACACATTCTGTTTTCCACACCAAATGGGCAGGTCACTGATCACTTTTTTTTTTTTTTAACTGTATCCTGTAGTTTCAAGAACTCCTGGGTCTCCTTCAGGGTGAGGTGGCTTTCATAGTATGGGAACAGAGGAGCGAGGAGAACTTTGGAGGTTGGTGTTTGAGAGCACTCTCAGAAATGATGGCTACACTTACTGGGAAAAAATATGTAACTCCCTTTTTTGACTTTGTTAGACATGTTCACCTTAGGCTTTTTCATTTTTTTTCCTAATTCTGTCTTATGTATTTTATTATTTTTTAACGTTTTATTTACTTAATTTATTTTTGAGAGGGAGAGAGAGGAAAAATGCGAGCGTGGGAAGGGCGCAAGGAGAGGGGGATGGAGGATCCAAAGCCGACTCCTCGCCATGAGCGCAGAGCCAGATGTGGGGCTCAAACCCATGAACCGTGAGATTATGTCCTGAGCCCAAGTCAGATGCCTAGCCGACTAAGCCACCCCAGGCACCCCAATTTTGTCTTTAAAATGTTGCGTTCTGCAACACCTATAATTATAGTTTGAGTTGGGTTTTGTTTCGCTACTAAAGGGACCTAGTCTTTGGGACCATGAACTCTTATTGATAGTGTTATGTGGGACATGGCCTTGACATATAATAAGACTAAATGCAAACTGCATTTAATATTTCTAAAACATTTTCACATCTGTATCTCAGGTCCTCAAAAAAGCCTTTAGGATCAATGAGAAGTAAGAAGGCATAGATATTAATCTTCCCTCAGTGTAGGGGGAAAACATGTGATACAGCTTATATCACACGGTCAACCAAGAAAACTATCAGCCATATCCTGTTAGGTTTTTGCTTTTTCCTTTCTTATATCTGGACACTTATCTACTGTGTCCAGTAGATAAGATACTGTCATTGGCATTGGTCCTTAGGGCAAGTTGTTTCAGTGAATGCCAGTCTGCTGTGCTGGTGATTATTTGGTTTGTGCATGTGTGCGTGTCTGGTGATGGTTCAGAAGGTCCTGTGAGGAGGCATTGCCCCATTCCAGAAAGACCACAAAAGAGCACATACCTTTAGAATCAACCACGGTGGGGTGCCTGGGTGGCTTAGTCGGTTAAGCGTCCAACTTTCGCTTAGGTCATGATCTCGCAGTTCGTGGGTTCGAGCCCCGCGTCGGGCTCTGTGCTGACTACCAGCTCAGAGCCTGGAGCCTATTTCAGAGTCTGTATCTCCCTCTCTCTCTGACTGTCCCCTGCTCATGCTGTCTCTCTCTCTCTCTCCCCTAGAAATAAATAAAAATATTTTAAAAAATAGTTAAAAAAAAAAAAAAGAATCGTCCACTGTGGTACAAAGGCTGTCCCAGGAGAGGAAGGACCATTACATAGTTGTTCCTGGCTTATCAGAACAGGAGACGTTTGTCACTCTTCCAGGCTCTGCTCCCCTCCCTCTCGGGTCAGATACACAGATGAGAATGGGTTCTAATTAATACTCTCATGTGCTCTGTTTGTAGGCTTTTTTTACGGAAAAGTACTTGCAGGAGCACCCTGAAGACCAGGAGAAGATCGAGCTGCTAAAGCGACTGATAGCATTGCAGGTGTGCTCCGGGCGAGGCACGGGGCCCAACAGCCTCCCGCTGTGCTCTTTGGGGTGTCCCAGTGCTCCGCTCCAAGGTTTTCTCTAGGGCTTATATCCACAAGCCCACTTTAGGATTGCCTTTGGGTTTTTTATTTTTTTGGGTTTTGTTTATTTTTTTAACTTTGGAATCATAGCTTCTCTGTTTGCTTAGCCAAGGGACCTAGGATGGCATTCCATTAGACTGCACAGTGCTGAGAGGGACCTTGCTAGAGGAGAGACTGAAGTCCTCAAGTTGGTTTGCTGGGTTGTGTTCCAGCTGAGACGTGATGGCCTCAGTCTCTCTCTCTCCCTCACTATTTCAGTAAATAGTGAGAGAAAATGCAGCCATCCTGTTCAGTCTAAGGTGTAAACCTAGCAGTGGCTTATCCACAGACATGCTTCCTGGCTCAGGTGGGTTTGCCTAGTCTGTCAGCCCTTCCACGGTCACCGGCCTGCTTGTCCCCTTGTGTATTTCTCTGCATCCTTGACCCAAGGGTGGCCGATGCCCAAGCCCCACCATGAAAAGTAGCTTTCTAATTTGATACTTGCTGTGTCTGCCAGTTTACCTGGCCACCTCTGCCTCCATTCCTCCCCCAGCCTCCAAATCTGAAATAGCCCTTTTCCTAAACAATAATGCCTTCCTTTTTATGCCCCTTCTTTCCAGATGCCTCTGCTGACAGAGGGGATCCGCATCCACGGGGAGAAGCTGACAGAGCAGCTAAAGCCACTGCATGACCGGTTGTCTTCCTGTTTCCGGGAACTCAAGGAGAAAGTGGAGAAGCTCTATGGTGTTATAACACTGGTAGGCTTGGTCTAAGGAGCCCATTGACTCAGTTTCTGTTACCATTTATGATGTTGATCAGATTTTCAGTTGCCAAATGAGTCCAAATAGCATGGGTATGGCAGGAAAATATGGGGGTTGGGGGGAGGACAGTTCAGAAAAGACATGGCAGGCTGTTGGTGACTTTCCGCAGTCAACATGCTAGATAGAGATTCTCAGACCTGAGTGACCATCCGAACCACCTGGAAGGTTTATGAAAACACAAATTGCTGGGCCACATCTCCAGAGTTTCCATTCAGGAGGTCTGGGGTGGGGCCCAAGGGTTTACATTTCTGATGTACTCCTAGTGGTGCTGATGCTGCTGGTCTGGGACCATAGTGTCAGGGCCCCTCTACTAGCATTTAGGAGTGTCCTGGTCCCAGACACTGGTTATTCCTGTCCTGCCTAGCCCAATGCTTAGTGTTTTTCTTAGTCTTTATTCATTTTTCATTTTGATGAAAAGTTTACATTCTTCACACCTTTGAAGGGGAAAAAGAATTATGAAATGCACTTTATAATGCATACAGTGATTTTGGGGAGAAAGAATTATGAAATGCACTTTATAATGCATACAGTGATTTCGTCATTTTTTCCCGGCAGTTCTAACATATCTGTCCCAACAGTGTTTTTACTCCTGAGACATTGGGTGGATTAGTGCACATGCCCAATAAACTTTACTCTCTGGGGCATGTAGCTGGTTCAGTCGGTAGAATATGTGACTCTTGGTCTTGGGATCGTGAGTTCAAGTTCCACACAGGGCAGAAAGATTACCTAATAAAAAATAACTAATAATTTTTCTCTGCAACAGTTGATTGAATGTTTGGATCCAGCTTCGTTTTTCTGCTCTTTTTAATAGTTCACCTTGTTCTCTTTAACTCTCTTACTCTTGAACTCTGATTTTCCAGTGCTCTTTCCTTGGTCAAAGCTCTGAATTTCTTTCCGTGTACTTCTGTCTGCCATTCCCACACCTCCATGTCTGCTACCTTTTTCTTCTGAGTATCTTTGTAATCATTGCTTTCAGTCATCCGCATGTTCGATTGTGCCTAACCTCCTAACCTACAGCCGCTTATGAGCTTGCTTCTAGGAACATTTGTCTTTTATGCAAGGTATGAGAGGAAGGACTGTGACTTGCACCTATTTAAGTAGTTTTTATTAGATCCAGGCCAATTTTCACATGTGAATTTGATACATTGGCCAATCAGGGCAATCGGTCCTACTAAAGACACCTTTAATGATGGTAAATTGATGTTCCTATACTTCTTAAGATTCACCATTTACATCTTAAGCATCAGGTCTATAGTGTAACCTAAAACTTTCTATTAGGCCAGTATTCTTTTTAGTGATTGAAAGAAGTTAGACTGGAGAAGCAGACAGAGGGTAATGAACAGCTCTTCTTTTGGGGGGTAATGAACAGCTTGGCTTCTCCTCTCACATGGCTGGCAACATATTTTTGGGGAATGTTTCTCTAAGTCTTAGAAACAAGGTAGATTTCACTTAGTTGTGTTTATAATTAAGACTCTAAGTATTTGCAGGGTGCCTGGGTGGCTCAGTCAATTAAGCATCCACCTCTTGATTTCGGCTCAGGTCATGATCTCACGGTTCATGAGTTCGAGCCCCGCATCAGGCTCTGCACTGACAGCACGAAGCCTGCTTGGGGTTCTCTCCCTCCTTTTCTTTCTCTGCCCCTCCCCCACTCAGGCTCACTCACTCTCTCGCTCTCTCTCTCTCTCAGAATAAATAAACTTAAAAAAAGAATATAAGTATTTGCAGTATATAACAGCTGAGGCAGCTATGGGTGGCAGCCAGTACAAATGGCACTTGTCACAGACAGATGGGAGGCTGCAGCAGTTCCTGTGGGCTGAATTCCAGGCCCACTAACCATGAGATGGCCTGTGTCCCTCAGCCCCCCAACTTGACTGAGAGGAAGCAGAGCCGCACGGGGTCTCTCGTACTGCCCTACATCATGTCATCTACGCTGCGGAGATTGTCCATCACCTCGGTGACTTCCTCTGTGATTTCCACCTCTTCTAACTCATCTGATAATGCTCCTTCCAGACCAGGATCTGATGGGTAAGAGTTTGAATTTTAATCACCAGGGGAGGCAGGGGGCTGGGAAGGAATGGGGTAAAGGTAAGTTATCTCCTTACTAACCTTTGCCTTGTGTCACCAAAGGGAGACTTGATCTATGTAGATGCATCATCCTTATAAGGGAAAGGATTCGGAGCATACAGTTATTATCCTGGATCCCATTCTCATTGTCTTCCTCGTGAGGAAGATCATTATTTACATAATGATGATCATTATGAAAAAAATGGGATAATCATCACCTCTAATCCTATCACATCCTGTCACCCACCCTATCACCTTCTGAATTATTTTTTTCATATTAACTTAGAGTCATTGTTTGATTTCTTTTTTAATCTGAATCCATTTTTAAAAGCCATCTTAAAATTTATATTTATTTTATAAATACGCAACATCATTACATCATATGAAGCTCCAAGACACAAAAGGGATATGTCAGGAAACATCAGACATCAGTCCTTGACCCCTCTCCTACCAGTACTGCTCTCCTGAGGCTGGTACTAGCCGACAGGATCCTGGTGCCTTTCCAACAGCTCTTTAGACACACACGAGCAATACCTAAATATGTGTTCTTCCCCATACTTTCTTCGTATATTGAATGGAAACATCTAATACTTTCTTTACCTTGCTTTTTTCATTGACTGTGTCTTAAAAATCGTTCTGTCTCAGAATGTAAAGAGCCTCCGCTTTCTTCTGAGCTGGAGACATCTTGGGATATGTCTGCACCATATACATTCCACTGGTGCCTGTTGATAGATGTTTAGTTGACCCCAGTCTTTTACTGTCACAGTAGTGTGGCAGTGAGTCACCTTAAAAATAATGTATTTTGGGGGTGCCTGGGTGGCTCAGTTGGTTAAGCATCCAACTTCGGCTCAAGTCATGATCTCGCGGTTTATGAGTTCAAGCCCCGCGTTGGGCTCTGTGCTGATGGCTCAGAGCATGGAGCCTCCTTCAGATTCTGGGTCTCTCCCTGTCTCTGCCCCTCCCCCACTCACATTCTTTCTCTCTCTGCCTCTCAATAATAAATAAAAGCATTAAAAAGGAAATTTAACAAAAAAGAAATTTTTAAAAAATGTACTTTGTAAATGCACAAGTATATCCATGTGAGAAAAATTCCAGAAGTGAACTTCCTTTGTCAAACATATATAGTTGCAATTTTCAAATTTAGTCCTGAACTGGCTTCCATAGGCATATACCAATTTTACAGCCCTGCCCAGCAAATATAAGGGTGCCTCATCACCCCCCATCTAGCCCCCAGATTGTATATTATCAGTCGTTTTAATTTTTGCCAGTTTGATAGGTGGAGAGTATTTTTATGGTATAGGATTTTGGTTTGGTTTTCTTTCTCTTGTTTTGTACGAAACTGAGCTTTTCATTTTTTTAGTAGCCATTGTGTTTTATTTTCTGTGAACTATGGTCCAGTATTTGGGGCACATTTTTCTGTTGTGTTTTGTGATGGGAGTTGAAATACATCTTCCAATTTTTCCTTTCTCTTTTGACTTTGCTTCTAACTTTTTATTTAATTGTGCTGACTTTTTTATGTAGTCAAATAAATTAATGTTTCATTTTATGACTTCTGGGTTTTATATCATAATTAAAGACCTCTAAGACTACAAAAAGTTAATTTTGGAGTTTCACTATTCACCACCAAATCTTTCAAATTTATTCTAGTATAAACTATGAGATATGAACTTAACTTTATCTTTTTGGCTATATGACTACCCATTTCTCCCTATAACATTTAGTGAGCAAACCATTTTTTTTTGTCTACTGATTTGAAATGTCAACCTTATTAAAAAATCAAATTCTTATATGTTCCTTAGTCTATTTGTAGACTTTTTTTTTTCCCATTTCTTTGATCTCCTTGTATGTTTATGAACTAGTACTATGTAATTTTAATTACTATAGATTTAAAAGGCTTTTTAAAATCTATCTGGCTAATTTTACTCATGCTCACTTTTGGATTAACTTGTCTAGAATTCTATGGCAATTTTTATTGGGATCATGTTTAATTTCTAGACTAACTTTGGCAGGATTGATGGCTTTTTGACATTGAGCCTTTCTCACCAAAATCATGGAATGCCTTTCCATATGTTCAAATTTAAAATATTGTAAAGGGATGAATTTTTAGTTGTTTAAAAATACTGTTTAAAAAATATTTTACTAATTATATAATTAATATATGTACACATAGAAAATTTTCAAAGTATTAGAAACTTAAAAGAAAAATGCTTATGTCATCACTCAGAAGAAACCACTGTTAAGGGTTAGCTATAGAAAACGAAAAAAGCGTATATACATTTTATACAATTGGGAAAGCATTGTACATACCATTATGTGACCTGCATACATAAATGATGAGTCATTTAACATACATTATGTATTTTAGAGTTCAATATAAGTCCAGTTGACTCACCATTTCATCTTAAATTTATAAATTCTGTATTGTAATAATTATACCAGAAAAATAACCTGTCTACACAGCCCCCTCCCTGAAACTCACATGTTTACTATTTCCTAAATTATCTATCTGTCCTTTTCCACTGAGAGATATTTTTACATGGTTGCAATTATAGCACAGATATAGTTTGGGAAATTGCTTTTTCTTTTTACTGTTTTATTATAAACATTTTCCACGGTGCATTGTTATCTTACTATCATCTTCGATGGCTGTTTACCATTGCATACCATAATGTGCCGTAATTAATCTTTCTCTTACTATAGAATATTTAAGCTGTGTCGTTATTTCTAAATAAGTAATCACCAAAGTTCATCATAAAGTTTGTATGCAAATATTTAACTTGTATCAGTATATGTGTACTTATAGCTTTCTGGTTATTTAGGATACATTCTTCTATCACTTCTTGGCTTTTTGGTGAAGATCATGTGTAGGATGCATTTCTAGAAGTATGCATTACCTAGTCAGAGGATGAAATTCATTACACTTCTTATGTCAAACAAGTACCAATATGTAATGCCATGTGCAATAGAGTATTAGGTATTTGCACAATTTCTAATCCTTAGCATTACTAAATATTAAATAATCCTTGATTCATTTACTTTTTCTCTTCTATGGTTTTTTTTTTCATGCCATAAAGAGAGACTAACTCCTTTGTGGAAAGCATAGAAGTTCTGTTCAGTAAGACTCTTTCCTTAAATAAACTGCCTCATTCAGAAAAGAAAAGGGTTGAAACAGCTGTTGAAAATCAGAGACCCCATGATTGCTGATACCCTAGGGCAGTAAACAGAGAACAGGTGAGTGGGGTCCTCTTTTTTACCACAACCCAGTTTTAAGGTGGGCTATTGATCTTGCCCAGATTTCCCCAGTGAGTAAGGAGTCATTGGTACTATTGTCTGACACTTATTTAGGATGTGTCTTCAAAGTAGCTCCAACTGATTCTCAGCTAATGACCGTGAGTCTCCCATTACCAATGTTATGTCACAGGATTCATTAACTATTTCATGGGGATTATTGGATGTGATGCCTATCAAGATCCAGTTCTTTATTGGTAAGAAGGTGGACTGTATCCGTCCTGCTTGGCATACGGGAGGCCAAGGCACAGAAAGAGGATTAGTTTTCAAAACACAGCTCGTGTTAAGGGAAAGCCAGAAGATTTACACAGAAGGCCAACTAAGTACTACATGCTTAAAGCACCAGCAGAGTTGGGGCCCCGGAACAAAATTGTTTAGAAAAAATGTAATCTTTGATGTTTCAGAAAAATCAGTGAAGTAACCCTTATAAGCAAAAAAACTAACATGGGCCCTGGGGGACTACATGGTAGTTATTTTATGGTTAAGTGTGGTTCTTAATTAGGCCCTAGTGAAACTCACATCTTTGACTGTCAGTCTAGTGACCCTTGGCCTTCAGTGTCAGTTTCTCAGCTGAAGTCCTAATTGATTCCATAGAACCTGGGGTGGTGGTTTTCTTTCTCTCTGACCAATTACTGTTTGAGGTGATTTCATGTGTGTGTTTGATTCGGCTTAGTCGGTTTTAAGAATAATTAGAATCATGGGGCGCCTAGGTGGCTTAGTCGGTTAAGCGTCCGACTTTCGCTTAGGTCATGATCTCGCGGTTCGTGGGTTCGAGCCCCGCGTCGGGCTCTGTGCTGACTGCCAGCTCAGAGCCTGGAGCCTGTTTCAGTCTGTGACTCCCTCTCTCTCTGACCCTCCCCTGCTCACGCTGTCTCTCTCTCTCTCTCCTAGAAATGAATAAAACATTAAAAAAAAAAAAAGAATAATTAGAATCTTGGGGTGCCTGGCTGGCTCAGTCCAAGAGCATACGACTCTTGATCTCAGGGTCATGAGTTTGAGCCCCATGCTGGGGGTAGAGATTACTTAAGAAAAACAAAATCTTAAAAAGAATAGAAAGAGGATTTTTTTGGAATTTCTATGATATTTCTTTAGTACAGATTTAAGATAAATAATAATGAGTGGCTTCCCCTTAAATATATTAGCAATTCAAAAATACCAAAAAATTAAAAACCCATGCATGCTGTCTTTTTAAAAAAATATATAATAGAAAAGGAGAGAATACTTTGAAATCAGAAAAAGAAACTGCAGTCAACAGACATTTCCCAGTGACTCCTTACTCAGACTTCTCTGGAACTTTCTCACCCTTTACCTTCATAGAGCAAGGTAAACATACTGTGCAGAAAGGTGGACCACGCATATTAAAATTTTTAAATGAGACGCACCCGAGTGGCTCAGTTGGTTAAACGTCTAACTCTTGGATTTCAGCTCACGTCATAATCCCAGGGTCGTTGGATTGAGCCCTGTGTTGGCTCTGTCTCCCCCTTCCTACCCCCACTCTTTGCAGTCTCTATCTAAAAAGAAAGAAAGAAAATTCTTATAAAATTTTTAAATGGTTTAAGAAGCATATCAACTAAAATACAGTGAGTGAATCCTGTTTGGGATCTTGATTCAAGCAAACCAGTTCCAAACATATGATGAGAGAGGCAATGTGAACAATGGACATTTGATGAAATTAAGGAATTATTTCATTTTGCAGCACTGATGCTGGGAGTGTACTAATGTTATGAAGTAAGTCCTTGCCTTACTGAGATATATACTAAAATATTTATATATGAAATGATATGCCGTCTAAGAATCGTTTCCAAATGATCCAGTGAGGGGCGTGGAATGTGACTTAGGTGGATGTGAGAAACCAGACTGGCCATGAATTATTATTGACACTGCATGATATCTTCATGCGAGTTTATTCTCTTTTTCATGTTTGAAGTTTTCTGTAATAAAATGTACAAAATCTTGGCCCCCTCCAAATACCCTTAATATTTACACATTTAATAACTAGTTACACTAACTTTTTCAAATTCTTTGGATTTCTGTTCTCATGAAATACCGATTTATATCCTTTAAAATTTTTCAAAATGTGAGCTCATATTTTTCTTTTTGGTGTATAAAAGTGTCTTATAAATTAAAGGTATTTGGCGTCTAAAATATGCTCAGCAAATAGTTTTAGTTTACTGATTGATGATGCTTTCTGCCAAATGGAAGCTTTTTAAAAAAAAATTACTAATATCTCATAGCTGTTTTTATGTTGTCTTATTTCATACCACAGCTTGTGTGTGTGTGTGTGTGTGTGTGTGTGTGTGTGTGTGTGTGTGTGTGTGTGTGTGTCTGTCTGTCTGTCTGTCTGTCTGTCTTATGGACTTTATTTTTTTGGAGCAGTTTTATTTTTTATGATTTATTTTATTTTTTAGAGTGAGAGAGAGTACGTGAGTGGGGGAGGAAGAGTAGGTGGCAGGGATGGAGGGGAGGAGAGAGAGAGAGGGAGGGAGGGAGAGAGAGAGAAAGAGAGAAAGTGAGAGAGGAGAATGTCTTAAGCAGGCTCCACAGTTAGCACAGAGCCCAACTCAGGGCTCCATCCCAGGATCATGGGATCATGACCTGAGCTGAAATCAAAAGTCGGACTCAACCAACTGAGCCACCCAGGTGCCCTCTAGAGCAGTTTTAAATTCACAGCAAGAGTAAGAAGAAAGTACAGAGATTTCCCAGTCTATGTCCTCCCACACTGACCCAGCCTCTTCTACCATCACCTCCCCCACCAGAGTGGTACATTTGTTACCACTGAGGAACATACCTTGACCCGTCATCATCATCCAGAGTCCATAGTTTACATTAGAGTTCCCTCTTGGTGTTGTACGTTCTGTGGGTTTGGACAGATGTATAATGGCATGGTTGTAACATCAGACAGAATGATTTCACTGCCCTAAAGTCCTCTGTGCTCTGCCTATTCACCCCTCCAAACTTTCTATTTTTAGGGAGCAAAATCTATCCATTTTTAATCAAACCAAGGTTTATTGAATACCCATTCAGAAGCTGTAAGCAATACCCATCATAAAAGGTATAGTATCTTTTTAACCCCTCCTTGTTTTTACATTATGCCATAGTCGTTCCCTCTGTCCCTGTCTCTCCCCAACCGCTACCCCTCCATGGGAGAGCGGGTTGCATACGTGATGTTTTAAGAACCATCATATCATCTTACAGAACTACAGCCTATACATTCAGGAAATTTGTCATTGATACAATACTTTAAACTCTAAGCCATATTCCTCTTCTGTCAGTGGTCCCACTAATGTTTTTTACACATAGCAGCATCTGGTACAGGATCCAGTTAAGGATGTTGAATTTAGTCATGCCTCTTTATTCTTCTTTAATCTGAAGCAGGTTAGCCCCTCCTTATCTTGACTTTCATATCATTGACATTTTTGGAGATTACAGGCCAGTTATTTTACAGGATTTCCCTTCATTTGAGAAATTGGGTTTCTTATTTTTCCTTGTGCTTAAGATTTAGGTTATACATTTTTGTAGGATGTTGTTTACTTTTAGGTATCATATTCAGAAGCACATTGTATCCATTTCTCCCCCATTGGTGACGTTCATTGATCATGTATGTGACTAATGTTTTGTCCATTTTCTTTTCTGTATAGTTACTGTTTTTTTTTTCCTTTGTAGTTAATAAGTGATGTAAGGGGAAATATTGTGAGACTCTCCTGTTTCTCCTCAAACTCTTGCTCTCTCTCTCTAGCATTTAATCGTGATTCTCGAATGAAATAGTTTTCACTATGATGCTAGAAATATCTATCACTGTAAATAAGAACATTTCAGGAATACACATATATGCTAGGCACTTATCCTAAGCATTTTGTAGTAGCCTTATGAGGCAGGTGCTATTATTGTTCCCATTTCACAGATAAAGGAAAACCGAGGTATGAAAAGATTTTCTGCCCAAGATTGCTCAAGAAGTAAGTATAGGTAGGATTTGAACACAGGCTGGCTGTCTCTGGCGCATGTGCTATTATCTACCGCATAAAGCTGTTTACCCCTCTTTTACTGTATGAATTCTGTCTTTGCTTGTAAATGTAGTAAGACTTTGTCTTCCTGGGATAAGATGAATATTCAGAGATGTTTCCTTCTGTACTTTGATGGTCTTGTTCCTGTGCACATATACCTTGAGATGTTTAATTGGCGATTTGAAATGCAGATTGAGAGCTTGAGAAGGGAGTCACAGGTCAAGATTAGATTGAGGAGTCATACACTCTGTCTTTCTGGAGTAAATTTGGAATAACAGATGACCAGTGTTTTGTGATTTTGCTCCTGTGTTTGGCCGGTAGGTCGATCCTGGAGCCACTTTTGGAGCGCAGGGCTTCGTCAGGTGCCAGAGTTGAAGATGTCCCCCTCAAAGAAGACACCGAGAACCGAATCAGCAAGTTTAAGAGGAAAGACTGGAGCCTGAGCAAGTCCCAGGTCATTGCAGAGAAAGCATCAGAACCTGATCTGATGGTAAAAAACAAATGAACAATCAAAAACGGGGGGTGGGGCATGCAAACAAGCACCAGAGGTTTGCTAGTGCTTCCCCTGTGGCCCGGCACATCGCCACTCATGTCACAGCTGGGAGTCCCCAGGTGGAAGCAGGCCTTTCTTCCTCAGGACCCTGTAGCCTACGACAGCATTACATCTTAGGCTGGGCCAAAGAGAAGCATGTATGGAGAGTGTGAGCATCTAAATCAGTAGTGGTGCAAGACCTCATACCCACAATGTAAACATGTGGGTTGATGCTTGGAGTTGTGGTTCTTAGCACCATGTTCCATGAGCTGGTCCAAACATGGGCCTTTCTCTTCTCTTAACTTAAAAAAAAAAAACACACCCACACCCACACACAAAAGGTACTTTTTCTTCCATGAGCCACATCAAGGAAGGCAAAACCAGCCTTCCCTGAGAATCCACATGGTTCGTTTCCAGTCCAAATACCCCAGTCCCACTGTGGTCAAAATTGGGCTCGTGGCAGGCCAGAAAATAAAGTAGGATTCAGTGATTCCCTGTTCGTGTCTTTGCCACGGCTCCTGGAATTGTTCCCTCTACCAGGTTTGTGCTTAGTGGGCAAGATTGTTCAGAGCATTGATGAGGTCAGCCTTTCTCACCATGAGAACATTTTGCTGTGTCCCCTCCCCCACCCCCACTAGAGCCCCAGCAGGAAAGCACAAAGACCAAAGAGTCTCCAGTTGTCGGACAATCGGCTGACACCATTTCATAGCTCTTCGCCTCCTCAGTCAACACCGTTGAGCCCGCCTCCACTCACTCCTAAAGCTACCAGGACCCTAAGTAAGTTTTATAGAGAGATATATCCTTTATATCTGTTCTAGTAGGGAACGGAGTATATTTATGGATCTGAGCAATTTTTGGCCGGAACAGCCACACCATGTAGGAGATTATTATACAGTCGGTTCATTCCGTGGTGGTGGGTATAGTACAGTTAAGAGTTTGACAAGGAGTGTTTGGGTTGCTGGGACTCATTAGCCTTCTCTGTATAGTGACCCAGAGGGTCTCACTATGCCTTTTCCAATTGTGAAGATAGAAAGGAGGTAAAGTCAGATGGGGACCAGACAGGAAGCAAGTAACTTACAAACTGTTGGGTCCATAGCCCTGTACTTTGTATAAGAAAGGACCCCAAAAAAGGACAAGAAATAGACCTATTCCATATTCTGTTTATAGTCAGGCCTGGGGAATCAGCAATCCACAGTGTCTGAGAAGAATGACAAGGTGCCCTTAGTACAAAGAGTGGAGGGGCAAATGATTGTGCCACTTGGAACATAATAGTCAACCAAGAGTTAGAGGTAACTAGGTTAAGGTTTCCTGGAGGAAATGGGTATCACACCCTTTAAATGATAAAACTAAGACCATTCAGTTCAATGTAACCAATATTTATTGACCACTTACTTTGTGACTGACATTTTTCTCTAAGCTCTTGGGAAATATCAGAGAATGGAACCCCAGGTTCTAGAAAATGTCCTCATTTCCAGCTTACTCATAAAAACCTTGAACAAAAAGTGGGATTTTTACTTCAGAACTTCGTGTGAAGCCTTCTAGTGAGTAAACAGTGCTACATTTGTCATGAGAGGCAAGAGATCTTTTGCATTCTGTCCACAGAAACCATAGAATCTGATCTGAGCAATTTGACTGACCAGGCTAGTTTAGGGGGCAAAATGGGAAGCAGAGGTTCTACAAGATGCCGTGATGAATTCTTCTCTCTGCCTTCATCTATTTTGTACCATTTCTAGGCTCCCCGTCTTTGCAGACAGATGGGCTGATGACTACTACTGTCCCACCTCCCCCTCCCCCCAAAAGCAAGCCCTATGAGAGCAGCCAGCGGAACTCCACGGAGGTAGGGAGCACCAGCCATGGGGATGCAGTGTTGGTTTTCCAGGCTTCCTACTAGGCGGGGTTCCCATAGATCTGTCACTCCTATCAATTCTTGATTCATTCCTGAAACCATAAAGATGGGGGAGTTTCCCATGGAAGTAATGAAAAATGTAAGTAGACCTTTTCATCAGATGGAAGGTAGAGCTTTCCTCTGTACCTCACCTTGGGTACAGGCGAGTGCATTAAGAAGTGAGTTCTGATTCTCATTTGAAGAGTTTACTTCTTCTGAGGGAGTGACAGTCATTCTGGAAAGACCTCTGATGGATTTCCTTTGTTCACTCAACAAATATTTCTTGAGTGCCTACCATAGATGTGCCAACAGCCCTCGCGTTGGGGATATAACATTTTGGTGTATATCTGGTAACTCAAGGAGGACAAGGGAGGATAAGTCAGTCTTATTTCCCCTCTTGTCTGTGTAGACAAACTCAGTTCAGTTAGCAGCTAAAGCATGATGTCAGAAATGTGGAGGAGAAGGGAGATTAGGAAAAAAGGGAAGACTCATTTCTTGTTGTGTCTCTTCCCTCAGATGGCTCCCCCACTGC
This sequence comes from Proteles cristata cristata, assembly GCA_017311185.1. Classification (NCBI taxonomy): domain Eukaryota; kingdom Metazoa; phylum Chordata; class Mammalia; order Carnivora; family Hyaenidae; genus Proteles; species Proteles cristata. Next base: position 373,331 of record JAESUZ010000752.1, read on the forward strand.
CCGTCCGAAGAGAAGCCAAAGCCCCACCCCCGCCACCTCCAAAAACTCGGAAATCTGGCCTCCTTTCTTCCGAGCCTGGACCCCAATAAGGATCTTGCCCCCCCCCCCCACTCCCAACCCACCCCCAAGAACATCGGAGGCCTGAGAGGAGAAACTTGGCCTTCACTGCCCGGGGCCCCTTGCTGACCACCTTTCCTGACCCAGGATCAGCTTCACCAGCTCAGAACTGGTTGTTCTTGGAAAGGCTTCTCTTTGATAGATGCCTCAGGCCACACTTCCTCTCCTCCATTCTACATGGAATTCCCAGATTGGCCATGTCCCATGTCCTCTCAAAGGAGAGGTCTCCCTCCCTGTCATTAAACTCGGCCTCCAGCACAGAGCCACTGAGGCTTAAAGAAGCCTGGAGACGTTCTTCTGTGGTCAGTGTGGAGCACCCCAGGAGCCTACTCTTTGGAAAGATTTATACTTTGCTTCTGAAAAGCCATGCACGAGACTTCGTTTCCTCACATGTACACATCATGTCTCAAGTAACATTGGAAGAGACCCATCACAAGTACTTCTGTAGCCAGAATAATGCTATCTTTCTGATGTCTGCTGTGTCTCCTTTGAGGAAAAGAACACCTTCGTAATGAAGATTGGCTGCCTTCAAGTGTGGATAGCTATCACTGTTGAAAAAACATGGACTCCATTGTGAGGTCCGAGCTCCTGCATCCCACCCCTCTCCCCACCACGTGTGTCACGGGAAAGCTGCCCGCATCCCCTCTCGGGAGCCCCTCATGCTCCCGACTAACGGCCCTCAGTCACTTCTTCCTGCTACGGACTCCCTTGAAGCTCTTTCTTTTGCACAGTTTCTTGTCCTGTTATCCCCCCTGAGCCCAAATCACTGGACAGAAGGGACTTAGAAGCCCAGGTTCAACAGCATCTCTTCCAGATCCCATTTGGATGGCTCAATGGCTCCTTCTCTACAACCTGATTTTACCCTGGAGAATACAGTGCAATATCTCCCTTTGATTATTTATTCCTTGTGATTGTGGAATTAATTTGATTACATGTTTATGGTACTAATGTCAGTGCTCCTTTCCGAAGAAGAAATGGGGTGATTTCAATGGTCAGAGATCCCATACACACAACAGAAATGACCACACAAGGTTAAAAGCGTTTTGAGCTAGAAGGGCCTTGAAGGTCACACAGACAACCCCTTCGTTTTGTCGAAAAAGAACTTGAGGCTCAACACAGAAAGTCTGACTGCAGATTCTTACTATTAACCCAGCTTGCTAATTGAGGCTCTCTCCCCAGATAGAGCCTGGATCGAGAGGACGGCCCTGGCAAACTCCATGATGGATACCCACCCCTAGTTGGAACAACAGTGGAAATGTCCCAGATATTTCTATACTACTTGGTTGTTGATGGCAAAGTAGAAAACTTTTTGTGGGTCCCCAAGGTCAGCCTGTACGAAAGCTCACCAGATCCCTACCACAACCGGGCCCAGTCCCCTTCCCCACTGAGGTAGAGAGAGGAGAGATTTCACCTCCAAGATTTGCCTGCCTGCCTGCCTCTTTGGGGGCCTATTCCAGCACCACTCCTTTGAGGAGAGACATACTAATTCTTCAGAGAGTCAAGAAAGTTTAAACCTCTGAGACTTGGCCAGCATCAGTCAGGCAATTAGTATGTGCATTTAAAAGAGGTGAGGAGAAAGGTCGCTCTTCACCCCCCACTCAGGAGAACCTAAAAAGGGGTAAAATAGAACCTGGGCTTTGGAAGGAAACCATCTGGTTTCAGACCATCCCAGCTACATCATCCATGAACTTGACCAACTCCCTCAAATTGTTTGAAATCCTCTGAGCCTTCATTTCTTTCCCTTCAGAAACAGGGATAATATCTACCACACAGGTGAGGTCCTGGTCAGATGGACTCTGAAGCAGTAGGTGCGAAATGGCCCTTTCTTTTCTCTGCGGGCCCTGAGTAACATCTGGAATTCCCTTCCAGCAAACATCACAGTTATTTTTTCCCCAAGGTAATTGGGAACATGAGTGCAGGTTAGCTTTGCACTTACAGCCCCTTGTAAAAACATGGCATCTTTTGGAATAATTCTTTATGACTAAAGAAGAAGTGCTAATAAGAACTGAAAGGGATATTAGTGGAAGGAACTCAGGAGAACGAAGAGAAGGAAAGGTTATACTGAGCTTCTGTGGAGCCCTGAGCACCTTCTGAGAGGTTGCCTCGTAGACTGGCTAGCGGGGATCTGTAGGCCTCAGTCGCCATATTTTTAAAGTTACCTTTAAAAGAGAAAGATGTACACGGGGTCACCCAAAACACCAAACCTCAAAGCAGGTCCCTTCAGAGCAGTGCAAGTGAGTTCTGCAGGGTGGTCTTTGATGAGAGGCTGGGAAAATCCGATCCACCAGTGCCCGAATACCTTCCCTTTTTCAATAGAGCCTAGTTTTCCCTATGGTTCCCCTTCCACATTAATGGAAATACTAGGTGTCTCCTGCCTGAGTAGAAAGGATTCTAGGTAATGAAGTGAATAACAGATTACATGGGACATTGGAAGTTTTACCTCCTTTGGAAAGCCATGGGGTCAGAAAGAGTCACGTTTGACAAAAGATCGTAAATAACGTCTGTCCTACAAAGAAAGGCCTTATGGATTACCTTACATACAGGAGAGATGAGGGGCTGGGAATAAAGGAGAAAAGAGCTGGTCTTTGTTTTCCTGGAGAAGAACTCTGGGGTATTGAGTAGTGTCGGAAGTAGCCCCCCACCCTCCCCAACTGTCACGGCCCTTGTGGATATTAGTTTATGGGATTTTTTTTAATCCCTTATTTTCTCTCTCTGTTCTGGTGACTTGTCTTCCTTAGATATTTTTTTTTTTAAGAATTGAAAAATGTTATTCAACATTAATCTCTCATTGAATGCCAGGCACTGTACGAAACCCTACAGATATGGTGATTCAGTGTGTTCAGTGGGAACAGCCTGGTATACAGACCGTGTCGTGCTATGGGTTTGGCAGGACGGGATTAGAGGAAAGTGAAACCTTAAATAAGACTGCTGGGCCGCGGGCCTCCCCCTCCTCTGCCTTCACACTTTGATTCCAGAATTGGAGTCATTTTCTCCGGTCCGGAAGACCCGTGAAAAATGCCATCCCTAAGACAAATGAGATAAAGCAGGATCTGGGGTAACAGTGTACCTTTGTTAACTTTTTCCAAGTTTTGGGAAGCCTTCCCTCCGCCTGCCCCCAGATCATGGAGTAATTTCTTCCTTTAAATTTGAGACATGACTTAACATACATACAGTCACATACAGATCTCGGGCGCAGACGGATGAAACTTTACATAGGTATACACCATGTCACCACCTCTCATATCCAGACCCAGACCACGAGCAGCACCCCAGAATGTCCCCTCAGGTCCACGCTCTCCTTCCACAAGAAGCATTTAGAAGGCCCTTGACATTTGTACCTACCTTCCTCTCGCTTGTCAGGTATAATGAAAAAAGCGGGGAATTCCCCCCTCCCCTATCAACACAAAACAGGACAGAAAAAAGACCTTGTACCTTTTGGCAAGTCAACTTGTAGTCAGTCCCTGGGCCTCAATTTCCTCATGTAAAACAAAGATACATATTTGAGGCTACATGATTTTTAGAATCCTTTTGGCTCTAGCTTTCTTTGATTCTAAGTGAATGAGAGAGAGAAGCAGAAGGAAACTATGTTTCTGTACAACAGATTTTAGGCCCGTGCACCATTGACCAAGTGGGTTTTTAAAATTAGTTGCAAAAGGTAAGTTCCTCTTTGGGTGGGTTGAGAGCGGTACCGCCAGTTTTAATCTACAAAAGGAAAAAGATAGTTTTCCTTTTAAGTTGATGATTTCAGCCTGATTCTTACAATCCGGCCGAAGCTGGTCTCCCACATATGCTGCCTAAACTCCCCTATTAGTCAAATTTTGTGAGTTGTTTATGCAAACTTTGTCAGAGGCTCTGTTGCCAGGATTTTATAACTAGCTGGTTTTCAAACAGGAACCGTTAGGAAGATGTGCATTGAAGTAGAAAACTTTTGTTCAGATTTGCTGTTATTTATTTTTTAAATTAAAAATGAAAATGTATTTTGAAGCTTATTGTGTTTAGTTTGTTATTGCCTTTATGTTAATGAAACAGAATCATTCCTGGACTTGTCTTTATGGATACTTCCTTCGTGACACATCACACCCAGTCCCTCTGGCCTCATTTCATTATGAGTCCTGTTAGTTTAGACTCGTCCTATGGGGTCATGGAGTCATCTTTACCTGGATGCAATAAAAACTGCAGACCTTTTGGCCCTTTCCCCTTCATCCATGCTTTTGTCATTGGAGCCAGTGGCTTCTGACAATAATTCATTTATAAGATGGATTCTGTTTCTTCATTCACTCACTGCAGAGGTAAAGGGAAATAAAAAGAATAGCTAATAGCTTGCTTGGGAAGGACAGGAAGCAATTCTGAAACTGGTTAAACAGTAGTATCACCTAAGAAGAGGCCACACCACACCACAGATCAATTAAATCAATTTCGAAGAGAAGGGAGGCACCATATTCCTTTAAAACCTCCCCATAATGGAGCTCCTGGGAGCTCAGTTGGTTAAGCGTCCGATTCTTGATTTCAGGTCATGATCTCACAATTCGTGAGTTCGAGCTCAACATTGGGCTCTGCACTGGCTCTGCACTCTCAGTGCAGAGCCCACTTGGGATTCTGTCTCCCTCTCTCTCTGCTCCTCCCCTCCTTGTGTTCTCTCTCTCTCAAAATAAATAAACTTTAAAAAATATCTCCCCCGGGGCGCCTGGGTGGCTTAGTCGGTTAAGTGTCCGACTTTCGCTTAGGTCATGATCTCGTGGTTCGTGGGTTCGAGCCCCGCGTCAAGCTCTGTGCTGACTGCCAGCCCGGAGCCTGGAGCCTGTTTCAGTCTGTAACTCCCTCTCTCTCTGACCCTCCCCTGTTCACGCTGTCTCTCTCTCTCTCTCTCCTAGAAATAAATAAAACATTAAAAAAAAAAGAAAAAAATATCTCCCCATGTTATTTCAACGTTAGGTCAAGGCTGAAAACTTCTACCTTAAAGAAAATAAGAACATGAAAAAAATCAGTATTCAAAATGGATGCTCATTTCTTAAACTCCCTGCTGGTGGTGGGTCATGTTAGAGAAGGGAGGCAGCCACACTTCAGTTAGAATAGCCACACTGTTTTAAGTCCTGGGCATATGCCTAAGATTTTTTTTTTCTTTTAAGAAAATGTCCCAATGCTTTTAAACATTTGCCATCTATTGCGTCTTAGAGCAATAATGCTCCACTGTGTACAAAAGCAGCCCCGGCAAATTCAACATGCAGATGGTTTGGGCGCCCAAGACAGAATCACTAAGGCTGGGGGATCTTTTTGGATTTAGGGTCTCCAGAGAGCAATCCTACTTTAGGGGCGCCTGAGTGACTCAGTCGGTTAGACGTCTGACTCTCGGTTTTGGCTCAGGTCATGATCTTGTGGTTTGTGGGATGGAGCCCCTGGGTTGGACTCTGTGCTGACAGTGTGGAGACTGGGATTCTCTCTCTCTCCCTTTCTATCTGCCCTGCCCCACCCCCAACGCCCCAGGCTTGCCTGCTCTCTCTCTTTCTCCTCTCTCTCTCTCAATCTCAAAACAAATCTTTAGAGCATCATCCACTGTCAAAATTTATAGGGATGCCTGGGTGGCTCAGTTGGTTGAGCTTCCAGCTTCAGCCCATGGAGGCCACATGTGGCCTATGAGTTCGAGCCCTGGTTCAGACTCTGTGCTGAGAGCTCAGAGCCTGGAGCCTGCTTTGAATTCTGTGTCTCCCTCCCTCTCTCTCTCTCTCTCTCAAAGATAAATAAAAATTTTTTTAAAAATTATAAACGCTGTTGTTTCATGCTGATTCTTGGCTTTTTCCAAGTTGTTTTTATAAGACTAAACCCTTGGCTAAAATGGCCTATCTTCAAGCCACTCTTTTTGGTACTTAAGCACTTAAATCCATATATATATATTTGAGAACTTTTAAAGAGAACATTTGGTATGTTTCCCCACCCTTCATTCTGAAAGGCTGCAAACTTTTTTCAAGCAGCATATATGATGTAGAGATTTGTTCAGATTCAGGAAAATGTCTAACAGTTTAACGAAGGGGTCATTTTTACTCTCCTTGTCCCTAGGCATCTGGCCATTTGAGAATCAAACCTCCAACATGCTCCTGTAAGTCACAAACCCCTGGAAGCCATCCCAAGCCACTCACATGCGTTCATCAGCCTCTTTGCAAGCCCATTCAAGGAAGCCCACAGCTGCCTGCGGAGAAATTGCCCAAAGACAAGCCTTAGCAGAGAGAAGCCAAGACTCCAAACAGGATGTAAAGGATAAGTGGCGGGGCACCAGAGTGGTGCAGTCACGGAAGTGTCTGACTCTTAATTTCTCCTCGGGTCATGACCTCACCGTGGTTCTGAGCGGACAGTGCAGAGCCTACCTAAGATTCTCTCCCTCTCTCCCTCTGCCCCTCCCCCTCCCCAAAAGCAACCCTGTCGTCCTGTTTTTTTAGTGCATTAACTAAAGATTGTAAATAGTGTTGCTGTTATTGACAAAAACAATGATACTACCTTTAACATAATAATTTAACAAGAATTATGGTTAAAGAAATGATTGTTTGCCAATCACTGAGTGACTGGCAGGCTGAAGCCTCTCATCCTGCCTTGTATGTATTGAGTGAAATGCAGTTTTGACTTTTGTGTCTTAAAAGCAGGTTGTAGATCCACATCTCTGCCTAATTGTATTAAAGGGGGAGGAAGGAGGTTCTCTGATACAGGTTTAGAGATTCCTTACATGGAGATATTGGGGGCAATCTAGCATTGGGCAGATCTGTATTAAAAAAGGAGGACTTCTCCACCACTGACCATTTCTGACCCCAGGTCAAATTCCTTAACACTGCCAGGCCCTTTCTGGAGGTGGAGGGGCGGGGAGGGGCAGGCGAAGGCACCATCTGTTTGATTGCAAGAGGGGAAGGACCTTGATGGTGGTCATGTGAATGTAGGCACGATGTGCTACTGCGACATCAGGCAGCTTATCTGAAATTACAGCTTTTCAAATGGTCTCATAGTCACTTGGGAGTTATAAGGATAATTGAGAACTGGTAGCAGTGTCTGGGACCTTCTAAAAAACTGATCACCAATACACTAGGTGGATCCATGAGCCCCACGATCCTGTTTCAGGTCCAATTAACAAAATATCCAATTTACACAGTAGGTGCTAGCGTTCAAGTCCAACACCATCAGCTGCTTATCGTGGTGCAATACTGGAGCTCTGCCCGTGTAACCCCAACAGAACTGAGTGAATCCCTTAATCCATGGTTTCCTCACTTTTAAAGGAAGATGCTGTATTCCATAGCATTTCTCATGAGAGAGCCCAAAAAGATCTGGCAGCTGAAAACGATTATTTCTAGGCCTGGGTGCCAACCCTCAGCATGCACCAGTTGGCTATGGTGAAAACATGGAGGCCACGTACAGCCAGAAGGAGCACTGGACTAGGAGTCCAGCAGTGCCTCCTTTCTGTCTAAGCCTGTCTCCAGTTCCAGTTGACTTTGAAAGGGATTGAAGACCGTCTGAGAAGGAAACTGCTTTGCAAGTGGGAGGGAACCTTGGCATACTCTCTCACTTCTAGAGAGTATGGTCCAAAATAAAGCTACGCTAGCACACAAAACTCCTGCTGAGTTAGATTTGGGTGCCCAGACCAACAGGTGACTGCACTTGGGCAGGGTGGTGGTGGTGGAGAGCCATGAGATTTCTTTAGTCAACAATAATGTCGACTTTATGTTATCTTCCATCTCCTTTGCCCCACACTCAAGAGTTCTCCCCTTTATGGGGCTACAGGGCCCCTCTGCCACCAAAGTTCTGCATCAGCCTTAACATTTATGCCATTTTATTCACAACACAGCACTTCATTATGAAATACATGGACTTAGCGTACGCATATCTGAAATTCACACAAGGTACAGCTGTTACATGGGTCACATATTTTAAGGTCAGAATTATATTTGTGTTGTCCATCCTTCTGATTCAGTGGATTTCAATCTTCTTCTGCCCAGTTTCCTCTTCAATCAGACTTTCCTGAAAAATATGTGAGCAACAAATGTATATCAAGGTTGATTTTACTAGCTGAATTCCATTATGCTTTTGACATTTTCATTTCTAAAATATCGATACCGAAGGAAGAGATCTATTAATTTTTGTGTGCTAGAAAGTGCTAGATAGAGAACAGAACATGTGTTTTTAAGTTCTTTAAGTAAAATCTACATTAATAGTTGAAGGATAAGATGTGAAAAGAATGAAAGAAAGGTCTGATCTCAGGTTGTTATTAACCCGTTTTTGTCTCAATTCCTTTTTTTTTTTTTAAATATTTTTATTTATTTCTAGGAGAGAGAGAGAGACAGCGTGAGCAGGGGAGGGTCAGAGAGAGAGGGAGTCACAGACTGAAACAGGCTCCAGGCTCTGAGCTGGCAGTCAGCACAGAGCCCGACGCAGGGCTCGAACCCACGAACCGCGAGATCATGACCTAAGCGAAAGTCGGACGCTTAACCGACTAAGCCACCCAGGCGCCCCTGTCTCAATTCCTTCTAATTCCATGTTTGGGAAATGTCACTGCTTGCCATTATTTTTATTCTGTGGTAGGTAGAAATAGAAAGAAAAAGCAAATAAAGATGTCTGTCTGCATTTTTTTCTTTGGTTGTGGCTGTCGAAGTTGAGGTCAATGGAGAAAATGAAAATGATAGCTTATCTTTATGTATGATTTATTCAGGCTTTCCCTGCTCCTGGGCATAACTGATAATTAACTGCTGTGCCCCTAACTGCTGCAGGTACATGGACCATGGAGCTCCGAGCATCAACGGTGAGCTCAAGGTTCAGTTTCTAGATTCAGTTCTCTATATACTTGTTTTTGGGTTATCAAAAACCTACATTAAGTTAGTAGATTCCCAGTTTCAGTGGGGATGTGGAGGTTGTTACAGTCCAGTCAGAAAACTAGAGACCAGGGGTCTCTGGGCGACTCAGTCAGTTGAGCGTTCAACTCCTGATTTCAGCTCAGGCCCTGATTCCAGGGTCTGGGATCAAGCCCTGTGTCAGGCTCCACATTCAGTATGGAGCCTGCTTAATATTCTCTCTTTCTCTTTTTCCCTCTGCCCTCTCCCAGGCTCATGCTCGCCCTTGCTTGCTCTCTCTCTAAAATAAAAAAAATTGGAAATCAAATATGTGGCTCTGAATTATAAATTTACCAATCTGGTATTCTTTTATCCAAAGGAAAAAAAAAACAAAAAACAAAAAGCAAACCCAGAGCACCGTTTCTGATTTCCTCATTTTTCCAGGGAAAAGCCACATCATACCAAGAACACTGGTGAAGACTTAAGGAATCTGGTGGAGAGGTGGGGGTTAGCCTAGATTAGTATAGTCTGGGAAAGGGGGGTTGGCAAATCATACTTGAAGAACAGAAATGTAACAGTGGAAAGAAATTTTCAGTTATCCCAAAGTCCAGAACCATTATGAGATAAAGGTTACAGAGAGATTTCAATTTAAAGGGAGATAAGGTGCTACCTATTAGAACTGTGTGACCACTGAAAGATGGTGTCGCAAAATAGTGAGGCCCTACCCTGAGAGGAATTCAGGCAGTCGGGAAGGTGGGCCCTGCGGAGGCTGAGAGCTGATTGTCCTGTGTGGACAGCCTGAGAGGAAGCACCAAGGAGCTGTTCATCTCTAAGGCCCCATGTCATCACCGCTGTAACTCACCAGAGCTCCTTTCAGGTCCCTGAGGGGAGAACGCGGCTGGTGGATGGTGCATTCGAAGTGCTGGCGTTCTGTGGGTTGGCCAACCTCTTTGGCTATCTGAGGAAACAGAACGTGATTCTTGCTGATGGAGACAAAGAAATCCACTTCGACCCAAAATTGTGTGTGGAAAGTGAGGCCAAGGAGATCATCTGAGAAGATAGATTCTCCATCAGACATTTGAATGGATGGGTTGGGAGGGTTCTGGAGGTAATGGTGGTAATAAGGAGAGAGAATATTTTCTCCCAAGAGATGATGAGAATGAAGTACTTCGAACCTCATGAGGAGACGGTTTACAAAAAGTCTAGGAGCACTGAGTTATGAAGAGGGTGATTTTTAGTTTCAAGTTTTAACGAAATGTGTCAGAGTTAAATAAGATTTACTTCACATATAATCTGTGGAAAGGAGACTTCAGATTGCGCTATAGTAAGTGTCCAAGCCTCCGATTGCTTATCCCTTAGGGCCTGTTCGTTTCCCATTACTTTAAGAAACAATATCCGGAGTGCCTGGGTGGCTCAGTCAGTTAAACCTCTTACTCTTGATTTTGGCTCAGGTCATGATCTCAAGGCTTGTGAGTCTGAACCCCACATTGGGCTCTGTGCCGACAGTGTGGAGCCTGCTTGGGTTCTCTCTCTCTCTCTCTCTCTCTCTCTGTCTCTCTCAAAATAAATACATAAACTTAAAAGAAAAAAAAGAGAGGGGCAACTGTGTGGCTTCATTGGTTAAGTGTCTGACTTCAACTCAGGTCATGATCTCACTGTTCGTGAGTTTGAACCCCACATAGGGCTCTGTGCTGACAGCTAACTCAGAGCCTAGAGCCTGCTTCAGATTCTGTACCTCCCTCTCTCTCTACCCCTCCCGAGCTCGTGCTCTGTCTATCTCAAAAGTAAATAAAACATTCAAAAAATAAAATGTCTATGTGTCTTCTAAACATGAAAAAATAAATAAAAATAAACAATAGCAACTGTTCTTTATTAATCTGCTTTCATTTTGGGGGTTAGCCAGCTAACATATAAGGCCTCTCTCATGTGATCATGACCCCAGGAAGTCTCATTTTAGAGATAAAACACCAAGTACTCTATGTTAGTGCTGGTACTAGTATTGACATCTGATTCATATGAAGTCGAATCCAGCACGTTTTCCAGTATGTATTTTGTGTCCTTGAGCTTGCTAGCCGCTCCCCTCTGGCAGCCTCCAACTCCGTTGCTGAAACGCCCATTTCAGTAAAAAGAAATGATAGGGCGTGCACGCTTGATGAGGCTACTGATCTATACGTTATGAAAATGTACCACTGACTAAGTGTCACAGATACTTTTAAAAGGTGAAATAAGAGGGGCGCCTGGCTGGCTCAGTCTGTTAAGCGTCCGACTTCGGCTCAGGTCATGATCTCACGGTTCGTGGGTTCGAGCCCCACATCAGGCTCTGTGCTGACAGCTAGCTCAGAGCCTGGAGCCTGCTTCAGATTCTGTGTCTCCCTCTCTCTGTGTCCCTCCCCTGCTCAACGCTGTCAATCTCTCTCTCTCTCTCTCTCTCTCTCTCAGAAATAAGTAAAACATTTAAAAAATAAAATAAATAAAATAAAGGGTGAAATAAGAAAAACAAAGTCAGCAGAGGTGCTCAGATTTTCTTCCCAAATCCCACGGAATCCTCTTGCTCTAGACACCTTGGGTCCGTCCCATTGGTTCGAATCCCTTTGGCCCTTCCGGATACTCTGAGCACCGCACACTCCTTCACCCGCGTTGCCGTGTTCTCATGGGGTTGTTCCTCTGTTTCCTTGCTCCCCGTCTGAACTGCAGCAGGAATGGGACCGGAGTTTGTGAGTGTCTCATCTCCCGGAATATCTAGGGGGGGGGGGCCCAGACTAGCCCTGTGGGGGCCACACACCGACCGTTCACGTGGACTGACTCAACATAAGCCCTGTCTCAGTTTTGAAGATGAAAGAGACTTACCTCTTGGAGAGAATCAGCCAGATTCTCAGCACTTCTCTTTCCCCCCGGCCGTAGGCCATAGGACCAGTGTTGGCTGGAGCAGCCAACCACACAGAAGGTCAGCAGAAGAAGTCCAGCGACAAGTTTTGGAATCGCCTCCATTCTGAGAAACAGGATGCAGCAGTCAGAAGAGCCCCAGCCTGGGTTGAGCAAGAAGTAGAGACCTCTTTGGTGAGCAGTCTGACGTTTATATGCTAACTAACCCTGCAGAAGATAGAAGTAGCCTTGGTCTCTTTTCACCCTGGGATGCTCAAATACACACCCCACTTGCTTGCCTCAGGATTTCCTAGCCACCGGAGATAAAGGCAGTACTTTGAACTTAAATGCTCAGTGCTTTTAATTTTTTTTAATGCTTATTTATTTATTTTTGAGAGAGAGAAAGAGAGTGCATGCATGCACAAGTCGGGGAGGGGCAGAGAGTGAGGGAGACACAGAATCAGAAGCAGGCTCCATGCTCTGCTCCATGCTTTGTCAGCACAAAGTCCACCATGGGGCTCGAACTCACAGACCCTGAGATCATGACCTCGAACTCACAGATCCTGCCATCATGACCTCGAACTCACAAATCCCGCGATCATGACCTAAGCCAAAGTCATACGCTCAACCAACTGAGCCACCCAGGGGCCCCGTGCTCAGTACTTTTTAGTAAGAAGCTAGTCTCTTTTTATTTTTACTATTCATTTAGTTATCCAAACTTCATGATTCCTTCCCCTATCAAGTTCACCTTTTTGCCTTAACATTTCCCAGATCCCCCTCAAGTGATTAGTTTCCAACTAACTGTATCAGTTCCTGAGATAAAGAGAATTGGGCCATCTGCTTGGAAAGGTAGCTCCTGGTAGGAATCTCTGGCTAATATAAAGTTGTATGACATTAAATGGTTACACTGTGGCACTAATTACATTTTGCTGAGTACCCTCCACACCTAAGTGTGGGCTGGACCATCTGTGAGTGTGAGAGAGAACTCAACACCTTTCAAAGCACCAAGTCTCAGACCAGATGCCTCCGTGGCCAAGGCAGTCCTGAATTAACTAATGACATCAGGAATTCTCAGAGTCTTCAAGTTAATTTTCATCTGATGGGCAAAAGGCTAAAGACGAAATCAAATACTGGTCCATGAGTTGTTCATTCCCCAAAGGCTGGATCTCTGTGGTCAGGGGTGACAAGGACCACGAAGGTCAAGATTTCTTTAGATACTGTCACACCTGGAATTTGTCCTTTGGGTACAAAATGCCCTATAGACAGACAGAAGCATGCAGTCTAAAAACACATGCTAGAAATACAAAGCATTTTACCTGTTTGAGGACAAGGAGCCAAAAGAATCCCGAGCTTCTTTTTAGGTTTGTGGAGTTCTGTGAGTTTTCATTGTCTTAGCTTCCTTTTTATATGAAACTTTTCTAGGACTGAAATCTTTCCTGCTGGTAAATTATACCGCCTGTGGACTGTGGTTTTGGTTTTTTTCACAGTAATTTTTTTTAAATCCTCACAGAAAGCCCTTTAATAGTGTATGTAATTGGAACACCCACTGGTGTATCTGTTAAATTTACTTAAATCGTGGCCATTAAAACCTCAGCTAAGCCTTTTATAGCTGAGGCCACAATTCACAGATTAAAATCTAGCTAGCTAGGTTGGATTCTCTTGAGGACACGGACAGACCTAGCCAGAGTTTGGGGAAAGCAGCTGCCGTATATTAAGTGATGTTAAATGCACACATAAAAGCTTTCCCAAAGGAAGCCATGTAATCAATACAGAAAGGAGTTCAGTCAGGATGCCTGGGAGCTGGTCTCAGCTCTTCGGTTCTTCATTTGTAAGAGAAGCTGATTTATAAATAAGAAGAAGTGATTATTGGCACTCTACCTATACGCAAGTATGATCCTAAAGAAGATAGTGGGAGTCTGAACATTTCGCAGTCTCCTACCTACCAGGTTCCTTCTTGACTTATCTTGAAAGCCTGCTAATAGTATCGGAAAGTTGAGAAACACTGTAGTTCGAATACACTAAGCCCAAGACCACCTGGAATCTACTTGGAGACACAGTTTGACTCACTTTAGCAGATACTTATTGAGTTAAAATATGCAAGCCACCGGGCTAAAGGCAGTGGTAACACAAAGGTGAGAAAAGGTAGTTAACTGGCACGTGTATGAGACCAGCCTCACCCATTACAACACTTCCACCAAGTGGATATCACTATCCAAACTTTACAGATGGGTGTTCCAACCCAGCAGGGAACCCTTGGGATATTTTATTTACACAGTATAAGGTTTACAAAAGAAAGAGAGAACCATTACTCGTGATTACTTTTATTTGATTACAGGATTGTCTTCCCCTAATTTACCCTTGGGTTGTAACTCATGGTAGTAAGGATCCCATCTTATTTAAACATCTGTTAAATCCCTAGCATCAGATTTATCAGTTTGATAAATCCAGTCAGCATTCAGGCAGTTTGATAAAGTTGAATGAATGCCTAAAAAGTAAGGACCTTTAAACAAGATGAGGCTTAATGCTTCCTCTACTTCTGCATCAGTGATATGTTTTATCTGACATGGAATTAAACCTTCATATACAATTAATTGTCTGTAAGGCCTGTGAGATGAGCTAAATAGTAAAATGGTTCAAAATAACTAGATGTTTTTTCCTTTTAGAGCTGGGATTGGCAATTTCTCCTCTGGTAGGATGCTAAACCAATCATTCATTGCCCAAGGGTAAATTGGGGGGAGACAATCATGTACTCATGATATTCTTCCAGAATAATTACATTTGCAAGGATGTCAGTATAAAGAGCAATGTTTTCTTCCCCAAAGAAACTGTTTTACCCAGCCATTTGTGTGGAGGTTGTCAGACTCTCACGATAGGCTAGAGAAGGGGATAAGCGTTCAAGTATAATTGTAAAGAGAGAATTTTTAAAATGATTTAACTTATTTTTTTATTAGACTGAATAATTTAAGTGCCATTCTGACATGAAAGAGTAATCGCATCTCACTATAATACAAAGGTAAGGAGAGGCTCTTTTTCAACAGGAGCTCATTATGTTTGAACAGTTCTTAAACTGTCCAACTGATAGCCTGTTTGCTAAGAGATGTGCTTCTTCTAACAGCGCTGCCCCAGCAGATGTGGTCTTGGAGCAGAACCAAGGAAACCGGAGTGAAGACTTCTGACCTTTAGCGTCACATTAATCACTTAGCTTTGGTTTAAGCATCCGTGAGTTTCTTGTAGGTTATTCCTACCAGTTGGTATTAAGTTTTTGAAACATGTTTTGAAATTTTTAGATGAACACAGCTACACGTTATGTAAATGCACTCAACATGCGTGATGCGAAATCCGCCATCTTCTTAGATCTCGTAGATCCATAGGGCAAAGGCCAAATTTATTTTCTACAGCACCACGGAAGAGATCGAATATGCAACTAATGGAATTTTGATGTTGAGGTACACACTTTGAAACTTTTCATAGTTCCAAGGACAGATACATTTATCATGAAGTTTAATTTAGTAAACTGGGTTTAAGTGATCGGATTTTATCATTGTTAATTCTTTCTCAATTTAGAAACTTCTAGATCTTAAAGTATATGGCTATGGAGGGAAAACGGTTCCATTTTCAACGTTAAAAGAAACACCTAAAAATTATTCAAATGCTACAATAATGACTTAGTAATCTTGATGAGTGACAGATGCAAGCCTTTTCCCAATTTAAAATCTCAGCGGGAAGAGTCCTTGGTGAACTCCTGCTGACATATTTAAAGGTTTTGAAAGGCTTTCAGAGAATTAATCCTTGCATTAAGGTGTTTTATGCAGAAAATAACATAACCACTTATCTTTGTAGAGGTGTACCTTTTTAATTTTAAAGATAATACCTCCTTGGAAATTTAATAAAATTCTAGGGCTTTTCATTAAACCTGATTTGAAGTTGACGTGGGGGTAGATTTATAGTATAAACCACCAGTTCATAAAATGAGCAACTGGAGAAAATATCCCATGTCTTGATTTATGATAGTACCCTTCATAAGAAAGTGAAATTACAGTATTTCCTACTAAAATTTCTTTGAAGCTGTAGTTGAAAGAACTGGATGTTCCAACATAATACACAAGGCTCCAAATAATTCTGTATCAGTATGCATAATCTCCTTTAGATTTTCTAGTCCCCCGCTCCCAACTGTGTTTTTACCTGTGTACAGACATGTTCCATCACTAGGCTTAGTAGAAGTTGTATTATTTTGAAACTCCTCCCGCAAAATTCTCTCTCTAGGCGTCAGGTGAGAATGTTTTGGGGACAATGTACTCAACCAACTTAATCAGTCTAACTTGTAACGTGGATCGGCTAGAGAGCAACACAAATGAATCGTTGGAAGGCAGTCTTGTCTTTTCAGAATTAATGAAATTTGTGTTGTTAGCCTTTTTAAAAGGATTTTTAAAAGAGGGTCATAAAAAAAAAAGTCTCGCTTGGAGTAAATTTGCTTTAATGGCACTTTCAGAGACTAATCCATTTGAAGCGTTGCTGGATTTCCTTTTCCACCAAGACCCTCGGGGCTGGTCATCAACTTACGCTGAAGAAATGTAAGCAAAGTATGGTCAAGGGACGATTTTCAAAAGAACGACTAGAAACTCCTTTTCAACATTTCATATCGTTTATTAATGCAGTATACGTTAGATCCAAAATCTGCAGTTTCTAAGCATACCATGTTTCGATCTTTCAGATTCTTCTGCAGTTTTAAGTTAAGTCTACAGAGGTACCCTTAAGTGAATGAACAACACATTCTATAATTATTGAAAATATAGTACAGAGCAAAATGATTTAAATATAATTTAGGCACATATTGATTATGAAAATAGATATCTCTCAATACAATACTTCTCTGTCTTGGTAAAAATAATAAAGCAAAGAAAATAATTCATTTCTGAAGGTGCTTTCCCTCACCTGTAAAGGTCCGATCTCTCACTATGCATATGTACCCTTTACCGTTAAGGAAAGCTTTGCATATGTATATATAGAAGAATAAGCTACGTAAATACTGAATACGTGTCATTGTCCCAAAGGAGACAAAGTCGTTTTGAATGATTCATTGCTTCAGGTTGATGAGTCTGTAGAATTCAGAATCTATTTGGACACAGCTTACATCCCTGCTCTTGGGACAGACATAAGGATGCGGGTTATTGAAAAGGAAGTACAGGCCCAATCTCTGCTACTGCAGACATAGGACTCAAGAAAAGCAGGCTAGAATTTAAACGCAACCAGAAAATGGAAGTAAAAGAACCACAGGTGCTGCTGATTGGTAGTACGTTTTGGACCAGTCCAACGTCTTTCTTTTTATTTACATTTTTCTGGTGGCTCTCATCAAACTGTCAGTTTAAAATCCCTTCACTTCCCCTTGTGGGGTTTTAACTGCAATCATATTTATGTCCAAAAGAGGACAGTGGACTGGGATGTAATACCTATTTCTAAGCTGGTCCTGTTTCAACTATTTGGCATTTGAACTGAATTATTATTGGTAATGCACCTTGGTTTTTTGGTTCTGACATATACTTCCCATGCTTGTTTTGACTGTACAGGAGAAAACAAGGCTAGTAGTGTCAATCGATAAAATTGCCCAGTCTGGCGTTCAGTGGAACTGGCTTAGAGTGAAATTCTAAGGATGCTCATTTGAAAGCTATTGCGATAGGTAAATTCTTTGTCCATCTGGAGAGCTCCACCTTCACTTGAGCTGACAATGAGGTCTTTCCTTTCACTCAGTCTCAGTCAGTAAGAATGGAGGATTTCACTTAGCTACTGTTTTGTTCTAGAAAATAAACCTTGTAAGATCCTGAAAAGAGAGCCTTGGGGAATCTGATCTCAGCAAATTTGCACAGCATAACAGGTATGTGGAGGAGGGGAGGCATCACTAAAGCTATTCATAAACCTGAACCTTTTCAAAATTTTCGTAAAGTGTAACAATTTAAATACCCATACTGCAATCTAGAGATTCAATAAATATAATTGCATATGTTGTGCTTTGCATAAATTAAAATCCTCAAATACGTTTCAAACCAAGATGGTATTCCCACATCATGCCTATTTAAGAGCAAATATAATAGATCACATTCCTGGTCATAGAGCCAGACAAACACCCTTAACTCCGCTCACAGGCAGCAAGCTACCCTAGCGTCCCTACGTCTATTAAATGAATGCTTCTCTCTTCAATCAGGATGTGGAAAAAAGTCACTTTTTCCCTTTATGCACCGTTGAGAACAAGCATAATCCTCTGAATGCTTTTTTTTTTTTTTTTTAATCATTCCCTTACAGTGTTACTTCTTCTAGACAACTGAGTGGGTGGAGGAAAAAAAAGTGATCAGGACAACATTTTTCATCTCAGGGCATCTTCCTCCAGCGCAGAGATTCTCATCTGACGCTTTGTGACATATGCAGCGGTGTCAGCATCTCTTCAAATATAGCCCCCTTCACGTTGGAACCTCTCAGGTTGGCTTCTTGGAGATCACACCCAGACAGATCACAATTCTGCAAGACAAAAGCAATCTTCCTGAAACTAAGCCTCCTGTGGCACATGAGGAAAATGTCCCTTTATCACAAAACCCTGTTACTTCTGGAAAACTTCCCTTTAAGGAAAAAGTCAGATTTTCTTCTCGATCCATATTTGTTGTCTCTGGGCGAGTGCTCAGGCTGATAGTCACAAATACCGATAAACACAGGTTGAAGGGGAAGCGTGTCTCTTCTGTTCCTATACTTTAAAATTGGTCATTTAAAATCCAAAATGTACTCCAATGTAGTAAATATTATCTATGCAAATTTACTACAATCCAAGAACAACAAAAGGCAGGGCAGGTAAACACAATTAAAAAAAAAAAAACCTGAGGGGGCGCCTGGGTGGCTGAGTCAGCTAAGCGTTGGACTTAGGCTCGGCTCGGGTCATCAGTTCATAGGTTTGAACCCCATGTAGGGCTCTGTTCTGAGGGCTCAGAGCCTGGAGCCTGCTTCAGATTCTGTCTCTCCCTCTCTTTCTGCCCCTCCCTTGCTCCTGCTCTCTCAAAATTAAATAGATGTTAATTTAAAAAAAAAAAACTGAAAGAGATTTTACTTACTAATGATATTATAATAGATTTTTCCATTCCCCAACTGGAATGCTTTTATTGTAGGGAACTGCCTTTTTTCTTTTAAGCCCCAAAATTCTGTGCATAATTCAATGAATTTTAACAAATGTATACAACAGTGTAACTACCACCACAATTGGAAGCTACATTTGAATTTCTCTTGAGATCACAGAGTGGCAGATGAGACAGATTGTGGCCAAGTCCCTGGGGATGGTGGGTGACTGCGCATAACCTTTTAGGACAGAACGTCACCAGCTGCCTTTCACCAGTCAACCTGAATGGTCTTCATTCAGTTGCCTTCAGGAAGACTTCTGGTGTTTACCTACACTGACTACATGGTTAACTAAAACTGAGGAGGAAAAAAATCATCATCTTTGGTGACAGTATCAAATAATAAAAAAATTACTGTGCTTATAATGGGTTTATATTTTTGGCCTTGGGCAGGTTCGTTTTGTCTTTAAGTTTATGGGGCCTTCTACTCTGCTGCAAAGATCAAGAGGACAAAGCAAAAACATTAAAAGGAAAAATCAATGACAAGGCAGATTTTGACCTCTGTCCTCTCCAAGCTGATCCATGCCAGATTTCCCCGGATACAGCTGTACTGTGCAAATATGGTGGCAACAGCCACATGGCTACTTATATTTAAGTGAATTAAAATTAAGTAAAATTTTAAAAATCCAGTTCTCAGTTGCACTGGCCCTATTTCAAGTGCTCAACAGCCACGGTGCCTGGCGACTACCGTACCAGACAGATTTAGAACATGTCCGGCATCACCAAACAGATTTAGAATGTATCGGATGGCACCTAGGGACCTATCAACAGCACTGGAGCCTGCCAGCTACCTCTGCGAATCAAGATAATTACATAATTCTGGTGAAAGAGATGCATCAACAAAATTAAAATCTCAAACCGTGAGACAAAAAGAACACGTCTCCAATTTAGAATGGGCTCTCTCTTAACCTGATTTCAAACTGGATATCTTTTACGTTTCTTGAGTAGTTAAAAAAATAATCTGGCTCCATGAATTCTGTCTGGACTTCAAACCCAAGAAAATCACAATAAACTAGATTGATAAAGCAGCCATCAGACTTATCTACCTGAAGAAGACCCAAGGAACAGAGGAGAAATGAAATCAGCTTAGACCAAATGGCAGATGAATCTTCCGGTCTGAAAGCTGGGACCTACAGCTCAGCCCGTGTGACCGAATCCTGCTCTGGGAGGCAGGGCCGCTGAAACCAGCAATTGGCAGGAGAAGAGCATTGTGGCTGTGCCAACGTGCAACCTGGTGGTTTTTACCAGCCAATGACTTTGTTGACGACTTCAACACATTTTGCAGGAGACCCTCGGTAGCTGTAGATTACCAAACAGTCTTTGGAAACTGGTGACTCACCTCTAAATCCGTTCCTGCCAGAGTTGCGCCTCGGAGGTTACAGTTCTTCAACTTTGCATTTTTTAAGGTAGCAACTCTTAGGTTAATTCCTGTCATTTGACTTCCTTCCATATCCACACCTTTCAGATTAGCACCTACAGTGAATACATTTTGGGCAGCAGTTGAACTTAAAAATATTTATAGTCCTCTCCCGTCAAAAAAACCACAGGGTGACTTAACGGAGATGAATGATGACAGGCTCCTTTAACTTTTGGAAAGGACTCTGCGAACCATAAATCTCAGTCTCTCAACCGACTTAACACATAGAAAGAAAGCATTCATTGTTAACAATCTGCTTGCTTGTACTATGAATTAAGAATATTTCAGTCTATATTTCTGAGGGAGGAATTCGATGCGGTCTTAAATAATTAGCACTTTTATAACATGCTTCCATAAGTTTATGATAAGGAAGGTAAGTACCCTGTATTCTCAACATACAAATAAATGAAGTCATCAGTTCACTGACACAACAGAGCAAGAAGAAATTCATAAACAAAATGTTAATCTAAAAATGACAAAAACTGCCTGGCTTTATACAAAGTGAAATTCATTTTAGTTACCGTGAGCAGTAAATCACTATAAGCAATCTCAAAGTTCAAGATGTTGATATGTAATTCTCCAACTAAAGCCTTATTTGATAGCGAAGGCTGGGCTTCCCCTAACTCCTTGCCGAGCACCACTGAGACCAAGACAGGACTCATCCCTTTGCTAATTCTCCATGTGTGATGACAGAAGAAATCTGTCCCCCCATAGTGATAGCGATTTTCTTGTAACAATTATTTTGTTGGGCTTTTTACCTCAGAGTATATTCTCACCTTAGAAAGTGTAATAATAGGTAGGATCTCACCTTCTAGGTTGGCTTTAAGACCAGAAGGATCTTCAAAGTTACACAGTTTCAGGGATGCTCCTTCGGCATTAGAACAGAGCATCTTGACTCCCTGGAGATTCGCACACTGGTAAGAAAAAGAGTTTTAACATTCAGAACTTTGTTTAGAAAAGAAAAAACTGGCTCGAACAATAAAAGAAAAATATAGAGAAGAGGAGGAAGCTCGATTCCATACACTCACAATCAATTATTTTCTGTTTATAATGAAGACTTCTAACTAGAATCAAGAAGAGCTGAGAACCACTTTAAAGAAAGTTCTTCAAAAGGACTGTTTTCAAAGAAACAACCACGTAATTAACAACAGCATGTCCATTTTACACAAATAATAGTTTAGATAAAAAAATTGTGGGGTTACGGATGCCTGTGTGGCTCGGTTGGTTGAGTGACTGACTTCAGCTCAGGTCATGATCTCATGGTCCGGTCCATGGGTTCGAATGCCATGTCGGGCTCTGTGCTGACAGCTCAGAGCCTGGAGCCTGCTTCAAATTGTCTCCCTCTCTCTCTGTCCCTCCCCTATTTGCACTTTGTCTCTCTCTCAAAAATAAATAAACATTAAAAAACATTTAATTAAAAAAAGTTGGGGGGGTTAGAGCTATAACATCCCTATTTCTATGTTTATAAACAGTCCTGGGTGTGAAAACATGAGAGCTGAAATGTATGAGTAAGGAACGCATAAACTTGTCAGGGGTAGGGATTTCTCTTCTTTATTTCTGTAGGAATCAACAAAATTCTTGATGTTCAATCATGCTATTACTACCTTCATTTCAAAGGTCAGAATACTAAGGCCAGCAATTGAAGGAGTCACCTAGCTACAAAACACTACAAGTTGTCTGTCAGATCTTTATGTACTAACCACTACCACATAACATTGACAACCCTGAACACCCAAATTACAGTGCAAAATACAAAGAGTAAAAAACTAGAAAATATAGGTTAGAATTTTAAATTATACTAGCTTATGTCTGAGGATTCAACACCATTAGATCTGAACTCCAACAACTACCGGATAAGGCAGGAAGCCATAAAGTTGACATTAACGTTAGAACTTCACAAACTGTGACCATCAAAGTAGATGATGAATGTAAAAGTGTTTTCAAAATTGTACGGCACTATATAAATGATAACTGCAGTTGTCGTTATAACTACAATAGCAAGGAATCTAAAATCCTAAGGCTGATCAAGTTATGTTATCGCCACACCTAACAAGAAAAACCCTGTGTTATGACTGCAATTTCATTCTTCCTACAGTCAATTCTGTTGAAAGGGAGATAAGCTGCAGATCATTTCAGATCACAGAAAGTTGACAAATGCACACACATTTCCATGTCTATCTCTGCAGAGGAAGTGCAGGTGGTAAAGTACACAGGTAGTTCAGAAGCTCAGACTAAGAGGTAAGATAATGAGGATGTAAGAGGACCAAAATAACTAAAAGATGACTGTATTCTAAATACATGAAAATATTAATAAGACAGGAAGCTGATAATATGAATATAAATGTCTCTGGTTGTCTGTGCTGTGCATCTGGATAAAACAGACCGTACTATTATCACAAGTTCTGGAGGCGACAACCCAAGGAGGGCACCCTGCTAGTAGATAGCTGTGACTGCAGCCCCAGAAAACAGGCTGTGGGCAGGTGTCTGGTCTGACCCAACTATAAGTCCAAGGCGGCCCCAGACTGGCCCTTTCTAGAACAGGGATCAAACCCTGCCATAGGCAAATGGGGCCACTGCAGTTGACTAATGCAGCTCAGCCATAACAGAAGGGCACATGCAACACACACAGGAGACACTGGTGCCTGAACTGCCTGGTTCTGGGGAATAAGGGACAGTGAACTATGGGGCACTACAGGACCTCTTCTTTATAAGGCCGTTGCTTTTAAGAGCGGGAGACATATCTGACTTTCCTAAAACACAGAAACAGACAGAGAGAGTTAGACAAAATGAGGAAACAGAGGAATATATCCCAAATGAAAGAAGAGGACAAAATCAAAGCAAAGAGACTAAATGAAATGGAGATAAGCTATATGCCTGATAATTCAAAGTGATGGTCATAAAGATACTTCCTGGATTTAAGAAGAGTGGAGGATCTCAATGAGATCCTTAACAGATGGAAAATATAAAAAAGAACTAATCAGAGATGAAGAACTTAACTGAAATTAAAAATACACTAGAGGGAATAAATAGTAGACTAGAGGAAACAGAAGAATGGATGAGTGAGCTGGAGGACAGAGTAATGGAAAGCAACCAAGATGAACAGCAAAAAGAAAAAAGAATAAAAAATGAGACTAGGTTAAGGGAACTCACAGTGACATCAAGTGTAGTAACATACACATTACAAGGATCTCAGAAAGAAAAGACAAAGAAAGGGGGTAGAAATAATAGCTGAAAAATTACCAAATCTGGGGAAGGAAACAGAAATCCAGATCCAGGGGGCAAAGAGACCTCAAAAGAATCAATTCAAGGAGGCTCACACCAAGAGACATATAATTAAGATGGCAAAAGGCAGTGATAAAGAGAGAATATAAAAGCAGCAAGAGAAAAGAAAACAGTTACATACAAGGGAAATCCCATAAGGCAATATGCTGATTTTTCAGAAGAAACTGTAGGAAAGAAGGGAGTGTAGGGACATATTCAGAATGCTGAAAGGAAAAAAACCTGAGATCAATTACACCCTACACAGCAAGACTACCATTCAGAATAGAAAGAAGGATAGTTTCCCAAAACAAAAGTTAAAGCAACTCATTGCCACTAAACCAGCCTTACAAGGATATAATCAGGAGTAAGAAAATTAGGCAAGGAAAAAAATTTCACAGGTAAATGGAAATATAATAAAAGTAGTAAATGAATCACTTATAAAACCAGTGTGGAAGTTACAGCACAAAAATAATAAAATCAATTATATCTATAAAAATAAGTCAAGGGCTTCACAAAATAAAAAGATGTAAAGTATGACAGTCTACACGTAAAATGTGTTGGGAGAGGTGTAAAAATATAATCCATTTAGAATGGGTTCAAACTTAAGCAACCAGGGGCACCTGGATGCCTCAGTTGGTTGAGCATCCGACTTCAGCTCAGGTCATGACTTTGCATTCATGGGGTCGCGTCCCACATCAGGCTCTGTGCTGATAGCTCAGAATTTGGAGCCTGCCTCATATTCTGTGTTTCCTTCTCTCTCTGCCCCTCTCCTGCTTGTGCTCTGTTTCTCTCAAAAAATAAAATAAAGCATTAAAAAAAAACCCTTAAGCAACCATCAACTTCACAGATACCTATACATACAAGATGTTATATATGAACCTAATGGTAACCACATATCAAAAACTTGTGATATGCGAAAAAAAAAAAAAAAAAAGAGAGAGAAAGGAATCCAAGCAAATCACTACAGAAGGCCATCAAACTACAAGGAAAAATAGGAAGAGAAGAAACGAACAGAGAACTACCCAAACAACTGTAAATCAACAAAATGGCAAGAAGTACATACGTATCAATGATTACTCTGAATGTAAATGCACTAAATGCTCGAATCAGAAGACAGAGGTGGACTGAATGGATAAAAAAGCAAGACCATCTATATGCTGCCTACAAGAGGCTCATTTCAGACCTAAAGACACACATAGATTGAAAGCGAAAGGTTGAAAATCATTTACTCTGCAAATAAAGTGAAATAAAAGCTGAGGTAACAATACTTCTATCAAACAAAGTAGACTTTACAACAAAAAACTAGCAAATAATAAAGGACACTACATAATGATAAAGGGAGCAATGTAATAAGAGGATATAGCAATGGCAAATATTTATGCACCCAACATGGAAGCACCCAAATACATATAGCAACTATTAACAGACATAAAGGGAAAAAATGATAGTACAGGACTTTAATACCCCACACCAATCAATTGCTAGATCATCCAAACAGAAAACAGTGGCTTTGAATGACAGATTGGACCAGATGGATCAAACAGTTATTTCAGAACATTCCATCCCCAAACAGTAGAATACACATTTTTTCCACATGCAAAGGGAACAGTCTCCGGAACAGATCACATGTTAGGCAACTAACAAGTCTCAACAATTTAAAAAAGACTGAAATATCATGCAACTTTTTGGACCATGGCGGTATGAAACTAGAAAAAAGTGGAAATAACACAATACATGGAGATTAAATAACATATTACTAAACAATCAGTGGGTCAACTAAGAAATCAAAGAGGAAATCAAAAAAATACATGGAGAAAACTGAAAATGAAAACACAATGGTCCAAAATCTCTGGGATGTAGCAAAAGCTGTTCTATCTAAGGGGAGGATTATAGCAGTACAGGTCTACCTCACGAAGTAAGAAAAATCTCAAACAGCCTAACCTTAGAGCTAGAGGACCATAAAAATAAGAATAAACAAAGCCCAAAGCCAGTAGAAGGAATAGTAAAGCTTAGTGCAAAAATAAATGAAGTAGAGACTAAAAGAACAGACCAATGTAACCAGAAGGTGGTTGTTGAAAGGCTCAAAAAAATTGATGAACCTTCAGCTAATTAAAAAAAAAAAAAAAAAAGAAACTCAGAACTGAGAGAGGAGAAATAACAACTGATACCACAGAAATACTAAGGATTTCTATGGTATTTATTATTATCAATTATAGTTACATTAATTACATAACTGTAATAATTATTAATGTTCACAATATTATGAAAAATACATGTCAACAAATGGGACAACCTAGAAGGACTCGATAAATTCCTTGAAATATATAACCTCTCAAACAGAATGAAGAAGTAGAAAACTTGAGCAGACTAATTCTAAAAGCACTGAAACTGAATTAGTAATTGAAAAACTCCCACCAAACAAAAAGGCCAATACCATATGGCTTCACAGGTGAATTCTACCAAACATTTAAAGAGGAGTTAACACCTGTTCTTTTTAAACTAAGGCCAACATTACCCCGATACCAAAACCAGCGATTACAAACTACAGAGATTACAAAACTACAAGCCAGTATTTCTGATGAGCACAGAAACAAAAATATTCAATAAAATATTAGCAAACTAGATCCAACAATACATTTAAAAGAATTATTCACCAAGATCATGTGGGATTTATTCTGAGCATGCAAGAAGGTTTTAATATTTGCAGATCAATCAATAGGGTACATTACATTAACAGGAGAAAAACAACGCTATGGCCATTTCAATAGATTCAGAGAAACGATTTAGGAAGTACATCCATTTATGATAAAAATCCTCAACACAGTAGGTATAGAGGCAACATGCCTGAACATAATAAAGGCCATACATGAAAAACCCACAGCTAACTGCATCCTTTAAGGGGAAGAACTGAGACCCTCTAAGATTAGGAACAAGACAAGGATGTCCACTCTAACCACTTGCATTTAACATAGTACCAAAAGTCCAAACCACAGAAATCAAGCAGGAAAAAGAAATAACAGGCATTCAGATTGGTAAGGAAGAAGTAAACCTTTCACTATTTGCAGATGATATGATACTCTACATAGAAAACCCAAGAGAAACTGCCATAAAAATATTAAAGTTGATAAGTGAATTTAGCGAACTCTCAGAATAAAAAAACCAATATACAGAAATCTGTTGCATTTCTATACACAAATAATGAAGTAGCAGAAATTAAAAAAAAAATTCTATTTACAATTTCACTAAAAAGAATAAAATACCTAGGGGTAAGCTTAACCAGAGCTGTACTCCGAAAACTATAAAACACCACTTAAAGAAACTGAACGTGACCCAAATAGACAATGTTCTGTGCTCATGGATTGGGAGAACCAATACTTATAAAATGTCCACACTACCCAAAGCAGACGTAATGAAATCTCTATCAAAATACCAATAGCATTTTCCATGGAATTAGAACAAATAATCTTAAAACTTGTAGAAAACCACAAAAGACTCTGAATAGCCATAGCTTTCTTAAAAAAGAACAAAACTCAAGGTATCATAATCCCAGATTTCAAAGTATACTACAGAGTAATAGTAATCAAAACAGCATGGTACCGGCACAAAAACAGACACATAGATCAATAGAACAGAGTCCAGAAATAAGCCCATGCTTTTATTGCCGATCAATCTATGACAAAAGAGGCATGAATATACAATGGGAAAAAGACAGTCTCTTGAACAAATGGTCTGGGGAAGACTGGACAGCTTCATGCAAAAGAATGAAACTGGAGCACCTTCCTACACCATGTACAAAAATAAGCTCAAAATGGATTAAAGACCTAAATATGAGACCTGAAGCCATAGAAATCCTAGAAGAGAACACAGGCAGTAATTTCTTTGACATCAGCCATAGGAACATTTTTCCAGATATGTATCCTTTGGCAAGGGAAACAAAAACAAAATTATTGGGACTAGACCAAAATAAAAAGCTTCCGCACAGAAAAGGGAAATCATTGACAAAACAAAAAGACAATGTACTGAATGGGAGAAAATATTTGCAAATAACATATCCAATAAGGTATTAACATACAAAATATATAAAGAACGTATACAACTCAACACCAAACAAATAATCCAATTTACAGGTGGGCAGAAGATATGAACAGATGTTTCTCCAAAGACGACATACAGACAGCCAACAGACCCATGAAAAAATGGTCGACATCACTCATTATCAGGGACATTCAAATCAAAACCACCATGAGATATCAGAATGGCTGTCAGAATGGCTAAAATCAAAATCGCAAGAAATAACAAGCGTTGGTGAGGATGTGGAGAAAAAGGAACTCTCGTGAAATGTTGGTAGGAATGCTAGGTGGTGCAGCCACTGTGGAAAGCAGCATGATGGTTCCTCAAAAATTAAAAATAGAATTACCAAATGAATCAGTAATTCCACTACTGGGTATTTACTCAAGGAAAACAAAAACATAATTTGAAAAGATATATGTACCTTTATGTTTATAGTGGTATTACTTACAATAGCAAAGATATGGAAACAATCCAAGGGTCCACTGACAGATGAATGGATAAAGGTAGGTGTGTGTGTGTGTGTGTGTGTGTACAAAAGAAGATTACTCAGCCATTAAAAAATGAAATCTTGTCATTCGTAATAACATGGATTGATCTAGAGGACATAATGCTAAGGCAGAGAAAGACAAATATCCTATGATTTCACCCACATGTGGGATTTAAGAAATAAAATTTAAAAAGAGACAATATGAATATCACTCTTAAATATGGAGAACTGATGGTTGCCAGAGGGGAGGTGGGTAGGGGTGGGTGACATGGGGGTGGGTGACATAGGTGACGGGGATTAAGAGTACACTTAGGATGGTGAGCACTGAGTAATGCATAGAATTGTTGAATTGCTATACTGTACATGTGAAACTAATATAACACTGTGTGTTTATTATTATTTTTTAAATGTTTATTTATTTTTGAGAGGAAGAGAGACAGAGTGAGAGCAGGGGAGGGGCAGAGAGAGAGAGGGAGACACAGAATCTGAAGCAGTCTCCAGGCTCCAGCTGTCAGCACAGAGCCTGATGCGGGGCTCAAACCCACGAACTGGGAGATCATTCCCTGAGCTGAAGTCAGACGCTTACCCGACTGAGCCTGTTAATTATATTTTTAAAAAATAGAGAAGTAGAAGTAGATGGGAGTATAGACTAGACCAGCTGGTCAGGATGAATGCTGACTGGTACATGGGAGATTTTTTTAAACTATTAAATGTTTGCTGTTTTAAATATAATAATAATACCAACAACAACAATAATAAAGTCCTATAGCAATTGTAAGTACAGCTCTGTCCTCAAAGCTATATACATTATTGAATCCCACAGAAAAACAAATTTATAAGAAATTCAATGAAGTTTTCTATTTTCAACCACAGAAAGCATTTCATTCACCTTCCATCAGATGGTAAAAGCAGGTCACCAACATGGATGAACTTAGCTGCTCAGTAAACCAGCGTTGCAGGTGTTAAGAGTTTTGCTATCTTACTGTATCAAGGGGCACAGGGTTTTGATGAAAGCAGTTCAGTTATTACCATTATTTTAAAAGTATGATAATGGCTTTAAAAAAATTTTTAAAAAAAGGGGGGGGCACCAGGGTGGCTTAGTCGGTTAAGCGTCCGACTTTCACTTAGGTCATGATCTCGTGGTTCGTGGGTTCGACCCCCGCATCGGGCTCTGTGCTGACAGCCAGCTCAGAGCCTGGAGCCTGTTTCAGTCTGTGACTTCCTCTCTCTCTGACCCTCCTCTGCTCACACTGTCTCTCTCTCTCCCCTAGAAATAAATAAAAACATTTAAAAAAATTTTTAAAAAAAGTATGATAATGGTATTAAGATTCTATTTTTAAAATGGTCTTTATGGGCTAAACAAAATGTTTACAGGTGGAATAATGAGTTGCTTCAAAATAATCTATGAAGGGGTATAGACAAAATGGTTCATGTGCTGATGATACCATCTGAACCTGAGCAACGGATATAACAACGAGGATTCATTATTCTATTTTTGTATATGCTTGACATTTTGCACATGAAAAAGTCATTAAAAAAAGAAATAAGGAAAAGAAAACACATGTTATAGACTCTAGTTCCAACTATGCTAACAAATTGGCCTTTTGGGGCTTAGGCAAGTCTCTAGGTCTCAGTTTCTCAGTCTATCATCAGGGTCATACTGGATGACCATCGAGGTCCCTGCCAGCTCGTACCATTCATAAGTCTTGCATATGCAACAGATATGTAACAGCTGAATTATTACACCAGCTTCCACGCAGCTTGCTGAAGTCACTGAGGGCAGGAAGGGCACGTGGAAGAAACACTCTTAGAGCATGCTGACAGAGTAACGTGGCACAGCCAGGCTCTGCTCCAGAGAGACAGCTGCTGAGATCATCCTGGTTGACAGCAGAATCGCATGGGTCCCCTGGAAAGGTCTCACAGTCCATGAAGGATAAATGGGGTGAGAAATTCAAAAAGAGTAGTGGAGGGGCCCTTGGATGGCTAAGTGGGTTAAGTGTCTGACTTCAGCTCAGGTCGTGATCTTGCGGTTCATGAGTTTCAGCCCTGCGTCAGGCTCTGTGTTGACAGCTCGGATCCAAGAGCCTGCTTCGGATTCTGTGTCTCCCTCTCTTTTTGCCCCTCCCCCACTCACAATCTGTCTCTCTCTTTCTCAAAAATAAATACACATTAAAAACAAAAATAGTGGAACCCATTAGGGGAATCGGCAGACTGCTTAGCACACAGCATGTTCTGTGGGTATCATGGCCATTCGTTAGCATTCATCTTCAAATGCCAAGGACAATTAGCAATTAGTTTTGACTTTACAGCCTATATACCCTGGGCAATGACTCTTCAGCATGAGCCACTTCTATCATTAGTAATTAAATTTATAATTCTACAGCACTTCAGTTTATCAACTATACAGTATGGGCAGAACAAGTAGTTACAGTTAAGAGAATTATGGTTCAGGTTCAGAGTTAGTATTGCTATAATTAAACAGAACTCAAAACCAGCTTTATTGAATGACCCAGACTGTCTTTTTCTCTTTGTTTTATCCTTAACAAAAGCCAAACAAGTGATCTCTTGACATTTCACTATGTAAAGACTAGGTCCTTCAGGGCGCCTGGGTGACAGTCAGTTAAGCCTCCTACTCTTGATTTCAGCTCAGGTCATGATCTCACGATCGTGAGATCAAGCCCCATGTGTGCTTGGCAAGGAGCCTGCTTAAGATTCTCTCTCTGCCCCTCCCCTGTGCATGCACACACACTCTCTCTCAAAATAAGCAAACATTAAAAAAAATAATAATAATAAAGACTAGGTCCTTCCAACCTTTTCCTAGTGCTGTCAGTCTCTGACTCATTTTGCTAGCAATGTGGTCCTTCCTTATAAGATGGAACAAGGAGAGTGAAAATAATGGAAATGTATATTGACAGATTTTGTTATAGATCTGATATTATAAGCTTCATGGAAAAATAGGTTGCAAGTAAGTAATAAAACTAAAGTTATACAATTCAATAAATATCTACTCAATGACTACTTAAAGCAATGTACTCTATTAGGTGTTGTTAATTCAAAAGACATATAGACGTGGGCCTTGGTATTAAGGAACCTGAAGTTGTTAGAAGTGAGTATATTTAACTACCGGTTCTACATGTATCCTCTAACCCCAAATTAACATAGGTAATTGTTGGAGAAACACATGCACATACATATGAATACATATATATGTAATATCAATATATGTGTGTACACACACACACACACACACACACACACACATATATACATATACACACAGTTGATCTTTGAACAACACTCATTTGAATTGCATGGGTCCACTTATATGTGGACTTTTTATTTTTATGTTTTTAAAGTTTATTATTGAGAGGCTGTGTGTATGTGTGTGTATGCGAGTAGGGGAGGGGCAGAGAGAGGGAGAGAGAATCCCAAGCAGGTTCCATGCTCTCAGCACAGAGCCTGACGTAGCGCTTGATCTCACCAACTGTGAGTTCATGACCTGAGCAGAAATAGAGTCAGATGTTTAACTCACTAAGCCATGCAGGTGCCCCATATGTAGATTTTTAAAATTCAACACAGTACAGTACTGTAAATGTATTTTTTCTTCCTTATGATTTTCTCAACATTTTCTTTTCTCTATCTTACTTTGTTGTAAGAATACAGTATGTAATACATATAACACACAAAATATGTGCTAGTCGACTATTTGTGTTATCAGTAAAGCTTCTGGTCAACAGCAAACGATTAGTAGTGACATTTTGCAGGAGTAAAATTATATGCAGATTTTTAACTGCACAGAGGTCAATGCCCCTAACCCCCATGGTGCCAGGGTCAAGCATATATACATACATACATGTTAACGTACACACATATATAAAGATATATATATATAAAGAGAAGAGAGCCACGGAGATGCTTAGACTGACACACATTATGTTTATTTCAAAATATCGCTGCCAAATACCTCTAGAGCAATTTTTCCCCACTCCAGAAATGTGGTTGAATACAAGATTCCAAAGGTCCTCTTTAGCTTTACCCTACTAATTTCACCGAAAACAGAAGTCCTGATAAAGTATACTATATCGAGGAGATCAAGACCTAATTTCAAGATTATTTACTTATTAGTTGCTAAATCGGTCAGATCCTCACTTATTGACAGATATCAAAGTTGCAAAACCAACATACTTCACTTTTGGGGTCTTGGGTTCCGTTTTCACGTAAAAGTGCTAGTAAGAGAGAGAGATCAGTTTTGCTCCTTGAAAAATTTAATTTTTCTACACACTAAAAATTTAATTTTCTCTTGTAACTAAAGAGGATTCTTACGTCAAGCACTGATCCGGAGAGATCAGCTCGTTCAAGATTTGCACAGCAGAGATTAGCATGTGCAAGATTGCAGCGGCTTAAATTGGCCATTTTGAAGTTAATGTATCGAAGGTCCAAACGGGAAAGATCAGCACCACTGAAGTTTAAGCCCTAAAATTAAAAAACACAAACTGTCATGAAATTTAAACCACCTGTTTTGTTTTATCACACTTAATTACTATAGCTAACCACCAAGTTTTTTAGAAGCAATTGGCAGTTCAGTCATTTTGAGGTTTCCTAGAACACATGATCAGATGGAACTCAGATGTAACATCAGTGTCCTTAATGGGTTCTTAGTACAAGAAACTCTAAAAGTAACATTAGAATGCAGCCTGGCTATTCCTCATGAATGTGCAGAAAGTTCTAAGCAGTGATTTGTTGGCCGTGTATGTACTGATAAGTATTATTTATATAGATGTTATAAGTATTCAATAATTCAACGTAGTTTTATTTTTATTTTTTTTACTATTTATTTATTTTTGAGAGAGAGACAGAGACAGAGTTTGAGTGGGAGATGGGCAGAGAGAGAAGGAGACACAGAATCCGAAGCAGAGTCCAGACTCAGAGCTGTCAGCACAGACCTCGACACGGGACTTGAACTCATGATCTGCGAGATCATGACCTGAGCCAAAGTCAGACACTTAACTCACTGAGCCACCCAGGCAACCCCAAGGTAGTATTATTCTTATAAAGTGAGCATTGTGGTTTTAAAAATCTTTAATGCTATTATACATAAGAAGTATCTGTCACTGCCTGGCCGTACATAACTGTACAAAAAATTGACTCTATTTTAATAGCTGCGATTTCTATGCACTACTCAAACGCTGTACGTGAGGCCTATTAGATAATAAAAAAGGCTATTACACCTCTTTTTTTGATGACCATTTTGGGATTAAATCAATGCTATAACCCATAATTAAATTATATCTTGCACAAAAAAGGAACATAAAGCCAAACAAGCAAAAAAAATCCTAGAGGAATGTAAAACTTCACTTACAGCTTTGCTGACACAAATAACTCATGTAAAAGTCTGCTTTAATTACCTGGCAACGCAATTCTGATTTGGTTGGGGTGGCTAGAAGAAACCGGACAAACTCTTTTCTTGATATTGGTGAATGATCCTCTGGTGGTTGAGAATTCTTGAAAAAGACATTAAGAAATCAGTGGCGCACTTTGGGAGGCAGCTACAATAAATGCAGTACTGGCTACTGTAAAAAGCGCCTTACCTTTATCGCTACTTCCAGGTGCTGAATCAATGAGTCAATACCAAAAAATCTGGCTTCTTCCAACACACCTATCATAATAAAATCGTGTTGACTTTTGTGGAAAGCTACTCATTTTAATACTTATGGAGTTATTTGTTAAAACCTCACAGTGCAAGGGAAATTCAATAAGTTAGCTATCAACCAACACAGAATAAAAGTAACTAACCTTTAGAACATGTACATAGGATATTTAAAAATATTTGTAAAATAAGGTTTTTCTAAATAGCTTACATTCAGCCAAAGGAAAACAGAAAACTGATGAAGTAGAATGAAAGCCTTCCAGATTTCAAAATTTTCTGAAAATCACTTTATTTTTTGGTTTTTCATTTTTTATTTATTTTTATTTTTTATTTTTTTAATGTTTGTTTATTTTTGAGACAGAGACAGAGAATGAGCAGGGGAGGGGCAGAGAGAGAGGGAGACACAGAATCCGAAGCAGGCTCCAGGCTCGGAGCTATCAGCAACAGAGCCCGACGCGGGGCTCAGGGCTCGGGGCTCGAACCTACGAACCGTGAGATCATGACCTGAGCTGAAGCTAGATGCTTAACTGACTGAGCCACCCAGGGGCCCCTGAAAATCACTTTAAATAGGCTACAAGAAAAACTACTATCACAAGTTCCTAAAATAACTGTTACAGATTTGATTGTGAGCCTAATAACAAATGATTAGTTCACCTAGTTGAACATTTCATTGACTTCTTCAATGGAGCAGATCTGAATAGGTCTGTCACAAATATCTTTTACTTAATCAGAAAAATGTAGAAATGAATGAAATTAAATTAGCTTCAAAATAAAAGCCAAAAAAATGATTCAGAAGCCAGACACTCATCAATTTTTAAAAAAGATTTCTAAATGACAGAAGAGACTGTATGTATCACTTACTTTCCTTAACTTGGTTTTAAAAAAAATCTGCACATTCTCTAGGTGATTTAGTATGTAGTCTATATTTTCTTACATCTGTTAAACATTTTCATCAGAGTATTTGGGAGTAAATTTGGAATCCATTTTCCTTCAAAGGAAGACCTCAGTCATTCAGTTAGCTGGGTCTACTTGTGAAAAAATTACAAAGAAAATAAGAGATATAATCTCTCCTTGAAATAGTTCTGAGCTAATAAGGCTAACTGTATGCAGATATGGAAAACCACAGCAGTTATCTGGGAAGATTAGGATCTCCTCAGAGAAGGCCCAGTTCCACATCTAATATTCCAGTTACAAAACAAAGGTCATCTGATGAACAGCACACTACTCAGGTAGCTCCTCTGGCACTTTCCAGTCCATCCCAGAGTGGCTTCCTCTCTGGATTCCTCATGAAGGGGCAGCCATATTTGGTATTTGTCCTTGGTAGAAACCCACCATAGAAAGGGTTCTTGTGGGCCTCGCTCTCGGTGTGCCTTATACCACCCACCTCCCTGCGCCAAGGGATACAGTTAAGGATTTTTCTCTACTTCTAGGTTCAGAAGATAACCTTAAAAACTTCCAGAAAAGCCTTATACGTACAAGAGGCATCTATGGGGGACAGTTGAGAAAAGGAAGAAATATTTAGCATATTTTCTATTAGCACCAGGAAGAAATCAGATTTGAATTCCAGCTCTGCCACTTACTACCTTTTTGGTCTTAGAGAAGCTACTTATCCTTTCTCTTAACATTCCCATTCCCATTTGTGAAATGGGGGTATTACTACTTTACTCACAAAGCTGACAGACGTATTAAAAGAGACAGGCATATATATTATTTGGTATAATGCCTGGCACCTGGTGGGTTCTCGATAAATGATCACCACGATCATTATTACATTGTAAGTTTGTCGACATTTAAGACCATTCTCTTTTTGCTGTATCAAACTGGTGTTCAGAAAACTTATGTTAACTTCAGGGAAATAAATACTGAAATGCTAGAAAAGTTCTCAAGTTAGAGAATCATTTAAGTGAGGCTGAGCTATGAGGCAGAGGAAGATGATTTAAATCAGAAAAAGAAGGCTTTGAAGATAAGTGCAAGCAGAAAAGACATGAATCATTGGAAAAAGTGAAGGTCATTAAAGGAAAAAAACAAAAGAAATATTGAAAGTAAGCAAAAAATATATTCACTGATGAAAGCACAAATTAGGAAGAGCAAGAAATAAGATCATTTAAGTAAACAAAGGGGAGATAAATAAGTCAGTATCGAAGATTATAAAGCATATAATTACTTGGGGGCACCTTGTAGCTGAGTTTGGATGGATTTTGTGCTACTTAGAAGTAATGCTCTATAAAATGAATCCAGTATAGAGCTCTGCTCGCTGAACAACTGCATAAATAAAAGCAATGGCCACGATACCTGAAAAAGGAGCAAGCATAGCTTGGCAATACTGAAGTCTGAGAATAGCATGGATGTGTATTTCTGATGTTATTTCCTAGGCAGGGAGGATAGGAAATGCTATCAGTGATCCAAAGAAAAATTAAACTGGGAAGCATCAAAGAGACCACAGGACATCCTCAGCGAGGTTTAAATGTCTCCAGGAGAAAAAAGTGGCCGCTAGAATGTAAGCAGCAAAGTAGCTGCCGAAAAGCAAAGGATTGTATAAAAGGGTACTGCTGCTGATTTTTCTTATGAGAATTTCTGCAGGGTGACTAAGATAAAAAAAAATAAAAAAGGTTATACAAGGTTTCAAGCAACAGTTGGCAGAAGGTGAAACACAAAAAAGCAACAAGAATTTGTTACGAACAGATATGGAGCCAGATGAAGGGTCACGTAAGGTCATTTTTGGCAATGGGTAATGTTTCAAGGCAGTATAAAATTTAATACAGCAACAATAAAATTTACTGAGTGTTATCTGTTGTACTACAGAGGTTGTAAGCCAGCCATTCCCCCTGCCACCAGCCCAGGCTGATTCTGATGTAGTATTTTTGAGATCAGAAGATTTCACATCAAATTTTAGATTTCCAGCTTTTCTTTAAAAATCAAGGCTCTGACACCCTAGGTCCACACACCCACATGGCAACAGTCTGTAGAAGCTGAGAATGCACACTCAAGGTCACCACACTGCCCACCACCCATCCATTCGGACCAAGTTTAGTCACTTGGAGGCCCATCAGCTTTGAACACGCATCTACTGCTTTATAGGAGCTTTGGTCGACATCATCTCCATGGTGTGAATATCTTGTGATGTAGTCAGAGACAAGTAGATCTTTAATACTCGGTTTTCAAAGGATACTCAGAGAAACTTTCCCCAAGTTAATCTTTTAACAAGTTGTAGAAGTGAGTTTCTAATCCAGACTAATGATTCTGGAGTAGAATTTCCCTTTGGAACGAATCTATGCCTCAATATAATGGGAAGGTCCATAACTTGAAGTCAAGTCACTGTCCCGGTTCAATTAAAAACAACAAAATCTTTGAACGTCCCTCATGGTAAAATATCAATCTATTTAGAATCTAAAATCAGAAATTTATGGGTGAGACATATACCCATATGCACAAAGACTATCTGTGCCTCTGTTTCTATACGTTCATAAACATATAAAAAATCTAGTTTTAAAAGTGGAAAAGATACACTTCTACTTTATGAAAACAAACGATAGTACTAAGCAAGGGAAAACAAACTAAATATCCTACACTCACAAAAATGTGAGGAATCATATTAAAAACTCACCCAATAAATTAATGCCATCATTTACAATGAGCTGTCCGTGACGCAAGTAGTTCAAAATGGGTTCAAAGTATTCGGGACTCCGGTCGATTAAGAAAGCTCCTCTATGATCTTGCTTATTTCCCCAGACACCTGTGCCACCATTTCGGTGAAGAAAACCCCCCCAAAACAAAAAGCAAAGTGAGAAATTTACAAAGGAAAACTGTATAACATACCAGTAAGTTTTTACTCCTGTGATAATTACTTGATACCATTAAAAAGCACAGAAGGACAAGCGTTGAGTCAATACAGCTACAAACAGATCACAGGACATGTGGAAACAACGTGTTGTACTCACCTTTGTCCTTAAACATGTGGGCCAGCATACTGTCAGGTTCTTTATTCACTAACGTGCTCCTAAGAATTCAGGGAAAAAAATGGATTTCTCCATTTGTCTTTATAAACAAACATATTTAAGTCAAGAGTATATTCGATCCCAGCTGCTCTCTCAAAAAGACGCATGCTATAACCTGGTAGGGTGATGCTGGGGAACAGAAATGTGCTGTAAGTTGCCATTTACTAAAATCCCTTCTAATCTGGTACTTCCTTTGACTCAAATACTGTTTGTTTCCTTTAACTTAAACACTTCTCTATTCTCCTGGCAAGCTATTATATTGCCATATTCTTGACAGAAACTTACATTTTTCTTATTCCTTTAATATATGTAGTTGTAGTCGCTACAGATTTCAGTATTGTTAATTTTTACTTGGGTTGCATATATATTACCTGACATCTAAAAAACGTGGTCTAAAACCCTAAAGTATTCGCTATCTAAAAAGCACGTTCATGCTCTTCATGCTTTCTTTGGAATGACTTGTGAATCATTTTTTCGACTCTTTAAAAAACGTTCTAAAAAATGGTTAAAGATCACAGAGTACTTTAAGCAGCACCGAGCATCTTCTAAGCAAATCAGCAAAACTGAAGGAAAGAACCAACACTACATAGTGACCCCCCCCAACACACACACGGGCACACATTCATGTGCACCTACCGGGTAGTTGTAAAGTAACGCCCTCCAACGTTTAACGTCAGCCAGTCTGTGTGAGATCCTGACAACCCTTCAGGAGGTTTAGAATCTGTCTGAGGATCTAGAAATTTCAATAAAGAAAGTTAAGACTGGGGAACTGGGGAAGATGGCAAGAGCGTAATTTTTTTACACTAAAAACACACACAAAAGCATACCAGAGCTTCCAGAGGCCCACAGAGAGTGTTTAGGACAAAACTAGGTGATAAGGTATTCCCACCAACACTGGCAGGTAGAAGAGTGATGTGGTATTGGCGTCTTTGAAGGAAGAAGCTGAGACACAACAGGGTATGTAAGGAACCTAAGAATTCCAAAGTAATCCATACGCCCTTCAAAGCTCAGTAAGTCTATCTGAGAACAGCATACTGAAAGTGGAAGGGTTATCTGGATGTGGAAATGGATGCAAGTTATTTGCAGTAAGAGCTGAGCAGGCTGGAAACGAACTCTCAAAACCCACCAACCCAAAATCCCTTCTAGGGCAGAGCCCCAAATACCAAGGATAAGATGTTGGAAAAAGAATCCAGTTGAACAGAAAGACAACAGCGACCAAAGAAAAAGGAGTTCAGATAAAAGGCAAAAAGGTCTAACAGAACCAGAATATATCAGACAGTGACTTCCACGAAAACAATAGAAAATGTGGGGCGCCTGGGTGGCTTAGTCGGTTAAGAGTCCGACTTTCGCTTAGGTCAACCCAGGAACTGCGATATCATGACCTCAACCGACTGAGCCACCCAGGCACTGGGTGAGCACTGTGAGCACTGACTTCTTACTCATAACATGTGCTAAAACACTGGGGTATGGGGGTGATAATGTGAACAGCTTAATCTTCACCTACTAGAAAGTCAAATGGAAATGTCTAAAATTGATTTAAAAAACAGAAATATCATTTTATTCACAAAAATTAAGCACCTATGTTTTATTTCTGAGAGAAAGAAAGAGACAGCGTGAGCAGGGGAGGGTCAGAGAGAGAGGAAGTCACAGACTCTGAAACAGGTTCCAGGCTCTGAGCTGGCAGTCAGCACAGAGCCCGACACAGGGCTCAAACCCAATGCCAATCTAGAGGGGCACCTGGGTAGCTGTCAGTTAAGCACCTGACCTCAGCTCAGGTCATGGTCTCATGGTTCGTGAGTTCAAGTCCTGCCTCGTACTCTGTGCTAACAGTTAGGAGCCTGGAACCTGCTTCAGATTCTGTGTTTCCCTCTCTCTCTGCCTGCACCCCCCACCCCCGGCTTATGCTCAGTCCTGTCTCTCAAAAATGAATAAATATTAAGAAAAATGCCAATCTAGGGGTGCCTGGGTGGCTCCGTCAGTTAAGCTTTCGACTACTGATTTCGCCTAGGTTATGATCTCAGGGTCATAGGATCACTCCCCGAGTCTGGCTCTGTGCTAGGCATGAAGCCAGCTTAAGATTCTTCTCTCTCTGGGGCGCCTGGGTGGCTTAGTCGGTTAAGCGTCCGACTTTCGCTTAGGTCATGATCTCGCGGTTCGTGGGTTCGAGCCCCGCGTCGGGCTCTGTGCTGACTGCCAGCTCAGAGCCTGGAGCCTGTTTCAGTCTGTGACTCCCTCTCTCTCTGACCCTCCCCTGCTCACGCTGTCTCTCTCTCTCTCTCCTAGAAATAAATAAAATATTAAAAAAAAAATAGAAAATGGAACTCTAGAGTCATGAAATTAGAAAGCCTTTCCTGAGCCAGCCCACCTTTCTCAAGTTAAGGAAACTAATTTCATGTTAAACGAGCAATATCCCACACAAAACAAGAAAATCCCATACAAAAATTTTAAAAGAATTACATCTCTATACAATGAAAATGTGCCAAAAAGAAATGCCCACAAAATAGATAAAAACTATAATATGATATTCGAAACACACTAAAGAAGTAAGTAATACAAAGTATGAAAGAACAATATAACCCAAAATTACAAAACTCAGAAATGAGGTGAGAGAACTCAGGAGAGAATTGGAACTATAATGAAAAACCAATTCAGGGGCACCAACTCTTGATTTTGGTTCAGATCATGATCTCACAGTCATGAGATCGAGCCCCATGTCACACTCCACGCTGGGCGTACAGCCTACTTAAGATTCTCTCTCCCTCTCCTTCTGTCCCTCCCCTGCTTGTGTGTGTGCGTGCTCTCTTTCTCTCTCTAAACACACAAACAAAAAACAATTCAGAAATGAACATTAAACTAGAAGAAACACAGGAGAGGATAAACAAATAATACCTTAAGAGAAATAAAAGCTGAAAAAGAGGAAAGCTTTAAAAGTCAATAAGAAATGAAGAAAGAGGTGAAAAGGATTCAAGAAAAGATTCCTAGTACAGAAGACAGGCACAGAAGATCCAACATGCAAATAATAGGAGTCCTAAAATAAGAAAATCAAAGCAAAGGGACAAAATAAATGCATAATTTAAAGTTCAAGAAAACTTTTTTGAATTTAAAAGAACATTTGAAAGTACCTATTGACAGGATCCACCACATGCCACACAGAATCAACCCAGAACACCCGAAAAAGTTTACTAAAATTATTGTTTTTAAAAGAATGAATAATCCTTTGAGTGACCTAGGAACAATAATCATTATGAAAGATCAGATTTTTTGGACACCAACATCTCATGTCAGAATAAGACAGAGTAACATAGTTTGGATATTTAAAGCAAGACAATGTGAACCAAGGATTTTTTAAGCACCTTAACTGAGGAATAACTGATATACAATAAAATATACACCATTAAAGTTGGCAATTTGTTCAGTTTTGACATATCATTTTATATCCAACCAAACTGATTTTCAAGTATAGAAGCCACAAACTGTTATTAACTTGTGAGATGTCAGAGAATATTGCTCGTCTTAGAAGTTCTCTGCAAGGAATGAATCTACTAGAGAACAAGTTTCAGACGACCACTGGAAGCATTAACATAAAGATTGGAGGTAAGCATCAAATACACTGAGGAGGAAAGCTAAGTGACAGTTTTAAGAGAGAGAGAGTATAGTATATAATGGCTATGTAATCTGATAATGTAGAAACAATACAATTATTTTTTAAGTAAAGGAAGAAAGGAATAAGCATATGCAAAAAATATCTGTCTTTAGTAACCATATCGGTACTGAAAGTATTGGAACTGTTACTGATACTTTTGTGTTTTCTGTGGAATATAGTAAATGAATGCTTATGTGACATAATTCTATCATTCTCTATGTCCCTGAAAACCAACGAAGAAAGGAGACACAGGTGTAAGAAAAAGTTAAATAAAAATCTTAAAATCCTGATTATAAACCAAATGAACTCATGAGATACTTTATTTTTCTCCTTTTTATATAGGATAGAAAACTTTAGATCATATAACATATATTACATATACATTTCATCTCTAGCTAGCTATGTATTTCTAACTCCATCCACCAAAAAGCCTAGTAAAAATGATGAACCCAGTAGGAGTGAGCCTGTCTGGTACCCAGACTGGGTTTTGAAATGACATTTCCTACTAAAAGAAATCCAGGCTTCTTGGAAAAAATATTGATCTGGGTCTGCAACAGAAGTAAAAGCTGTACACCTTGTTGTTCCAGATAATAAGAAAGTTATAATAGACCAGTGGAGCTATATTAAAAGAGGCTGATGAGATTTCCATCAGCCACATGTAAAATGATCTAGGCAGCAATAAACACAGAGCATGAAAACATACCAAATATTCTTAAATCCAAGAGTTCAAAACAGTAAAACAAAAACACAAATTAATTACTTTTTGTTTTGTTTGTATGTGTGCAATGAACCAATGAACTGACCACTGCCTGCTACCCACTCTGTTAAGTTAATGTATCAGAGGGGTAGAAAAATTTGTGCTCATCATTTTATAGCAGAGACATAGAAGCATGTACTTACTTCAAAGCTGACAACTGCTCATGTGAGGACCCTGAGAACTACCACTATCCACTCACCAAATACAATCCACTGTGATGGCTTGAACAAATTATTAAATATTCAGGATCAGACCGTATGTAACTAAATAAACCAAATACTCAAAGACCAGTTATGTTATCTAAGCCTTAGGCTCTTTCTTTTGAGACCCACAACTTTCTTCTAAATATGTGTCCATGTGTGTCTGATTGATACCAAGTCATTTTGGACTGACTGGATTTGATCACTGTGAATGATAATCAAACACTAACTTATACAAGTAGTATATACTCAAAAATCTGAACATAACCCAGAACTTTTGACAACTATTATCAAGGGGAACATTTCAAAATAAAACTTGTAGTTTCTAAAATGGAAACTACCTTATCACGTCATATTTGATGAATCTGTGCACTTCCAGAACATTTGAAAGGCATCTAAGAGATGAGGTATCCATGCTAAAAGATGACAATATAATCCAAATTAAAAATTAAGTTCAGCACACACATCCAATTTAGAATCAAAAATGGTATGGAGATCTGAACACTGCCACAAGATCCTTTTTAATATTAAGCTTAGGGTGTGCATGTGACATATTTGCCATTTCATTGTTTTCATTTTGGCAGACAAAACTGGCTTTTGGGGAAGTCACTTACCAATAAATGGTTCTCCTTCACACACAAACAAAACATCATCATCCCTGTGGAAATCAAAATTTAAAAACCACCATCAAAATCCAGAAATCACATTAATTATCAAATGATTAGAGGAACTATACCTTAGAATTACGTAGAAGGCAGGTTTTGCTATCAATCTATATTGCAAAGAAGTTGAATAAGTTTCCAGTGCTTTGCTTAACTTCTTAACTGGCTTTTGATATAAATTCAAATAAGATTCCATACATGGAAGAACTTTTAAAATGAAAAATATTGGGGTGCCTGGGTGGCTCAGTCAGTTGAACATCTGACTCTTGATTTCAGTTCAGGTCATGATACCATGGTCATGGGATCAAGCTGAGTGTGGAGCCTACTTAAAATTTTCTCTCCCCCCCCTCCCCTCCTCCACATTTGTGCACATGTTCTCTCTCTTTCAAGAATAAAATAAAATGCAAAAAAACCTCAAAACCCATTTTGCAACTTTTGTGAATTCAGCTTTCTTGTCTGATACAATTAAAGCCACAGGCCAACTCTTCTTGCTTTACTTTAATTCTATAACCCTAAAAAAATTATTGGAGTTTTCTTCTAAATCATTGGCTACTCTGTGCTTCCAAAATGAAAATACATTTTCACTTTACATTTAGGAAGAATATAATTGCAAGTATAACTCTGCTATAAAAACTCACCCACCAGCCCCCGGAATGTAAGACGAGTACACATAATCCAAAATTCTAGATTTTCAGTGTATATTCTGCTCCCCTGCCTCAACATAGATCAGCATTAATGTAAATAAATGATCAGAGATTGCACTATGAGCCACAAATTCTTAATCAGATAGATATTTTAGAAGGCTTCAGTCCTGGCCTTACATGTTGTTTAAATTTTTATTTCCTACAAGACATCATAGGGATATATTGATTGTTTCTTAGAAACAGAGTCTGTGTTAAGGAGAAATTGAGGGTAACGCAAATCATTCAACAACGAGACTCAATGATCCACTGAAACTAAAAGAAGTTGAAAGATGCTAAAGAACTAAGAAATTCTTATTGACTTGGACTTTAAAGCCAATTCAGCCTATAATCTTTTCTGCTCTACCACCGTGGCAGTTAGCCCTTAAGACCAATATGAAAATTTGTTTTCTTCTCATTAACAAAAATCAACTATTGAACTGTATGGTCTGGGTAAGACACTGAAGTTCTCAGATGTTTAGTTTCCTCATTTATAAAACGAAGAGATTAGAAGTGCCTACCTTCAAAGGCGGTGTATTATACTGAAATGTCATGCTGCCCTGAGTTTAAATGAAAACTAAACTTTGTATACTATTATAATTTAGCACATCATTATCTTACCGTCACTTTAAAAAAC
Source organism: Proteles cristata cristata (assembly GCA_017311185.1). Classification (NCBI taxonomy): domain Eukaryota; kingdom Metazoa; phylum Chordata; class Mammalia; order Carnivora; family Hyaenidae; genus Proteles; species Proteles cristata. The sequence goes on from JAESUZ010000752.1 coordinate 417,710, forward strand.
CCCATGTTTTTTCTTTGCCAGTTAAATAAGGTGATTTGGGAAGAGTCAATACAATGTAAGTAGCATTGAGTCAGTACTTAGTGTTCCGTTCTTATCTTCCTTCTTAAACCTCTTCTTGCTCCAAACTTCTATAATCCCATGAGAATGGAATGAGGTGACCTAACATTTGTTTTTAAAGAGATAAAATCTGCCTAGGATATTTAAAAAACAAGAACAAAACCCAACAAACACAAAACCACTATTGTGGTGGATCACTGTTGAGTTAATCCTACTTAAAGCTCTATCTTACCTAGTAGGTTTTTACCAAAGTAGGTCTTTATTTATTTATTTTGAGACAGAGGGAGAGACAGAATCCCAAGCAGGGTGCTGTCAGCTCAGAGACCAACTCAGGGCTCAATCCCATGAACCGTGAGATCATGACCTGAGCCAAAAGCAGAGTCTGTCACTTAACCAATCGAGCCACCTGGTGCTCCCAAAGTAGCTCCTTATAAGGTTTCTAAAGTTCAAAATATTCTTAGGAAATGAATAGAACAATAAGCAGTAGCATTAAAATTAAGGAGATCAGTCAGATTTCTAACATTAAAAAATGCATGTCTTTAGAGACTGAGGTTCCAGAAGTTCTAGGCATCTGAATTTTGAAACATGACAAGTAGATATTAGCCAAACCCAAATGATAAGCTAGTGGGAAAAGAGGAAGAAAAGATGTGGTGAAAAAACCACACTTTCCCACATTTGAGAAAAAAACTTGGCAAACTGGCCATTTTCCAAATGATTTTTGGTGAACTGGATTTGTGTAAATCAGTCATTTAGCAAACTGGCCTGCTTCTCTGTAAGGACTAGTTTTATAACAAGTAGAGAGGAATCAACCTTTTAAGTTTATCTTACAAAAACAGGTGTTCAGAGGCGATCAAGCCATGAGTTAATGTACGCACATCAATCGTGTAATACAAAAAATAAATTCTGACCCCCCCGAATTGTATGTCTATCAGATCCATCTCTAATAACATGAAGAAAAGAATTCCTTATAGCCATATATGATCTTTGCAGAAAGACTATCAGGATATTGGAATAGAGGGCTTTGTATCTTATGGGGTAAGTCCAAATTACTTAAATTCCAAAGAGGAAATTTTAGGCAATCATTTGACAAAATCCTGTATTTTTAAGGGGACCAGCAGAGCACCACCATGCTGAGGGAACACTGTAGAGAGCTTATAAAAAGGTGAAGGTTACCTGATCAAAGCAATATCATCGATTAATCCACCTTTTCCATTATATACACTGGTAGCTTTTATGCCGAGTTTACTGCTGGCCACAGAAAGCAAATCGGATAATGTTCCATATACAGCAACCACCTGTGAACACACATTAATTTGGACAACTCGCATGATGAATTTCATTACTTACAAATTATAAACTACCATACTATAAATGGGACTAAAAATCAAACTTCAAATGAGAGGAGATTTTGAGCAATTATTAACTTCGAGTATTGTGGAAATCCAAAACTAGAGTGTAAGAAACCATGTCTGCCTGAAAACAATCTACAGCCTTCTCTGTGTTAAATAGGGCTCCAGTTCCAAAGACAGACCCACACCTGCATGTCGACTCTGTCCACTCTGAAGTCAACTGTCTAGCTGTAGACTTGAGACAAATTAACTTCTGTCAACTTCTCTTTATACTTCTGTTGCTTTGACCAGAAATAAATAAAAGTCTCACCTACATCAGGTCACGAGGATGAAATGAGTTAATGTGTAGGACGTGATTAGCAAAGTGCCTGAGACCTATGAAGTCTTTATTTTTTTTTTTACAAATAGTTTATTGTCAAATTAGTTTCCACATAACACCCAGTGCTCATCCCCACAAGTGCCCTCCTCCATGCCCACCCCTCCTCCCCCCCACATCCACCAGTCCTCAGTTTTTGTCAGCATTCAAGAGTCTCTCATGGTTTGCCTCTCCCCCTTTCCCCCACCATTTCCGCCCTTCTTCTCCCCCTTGGTCCTCTGTTAAGTTCCTCCTAATCCTCCTATACGTGCACACATATGATATTTGTCCTTCTCTGCCTGACTTATTTCGCTCAGCATAACACCCTCAAGGTCCATCCATGTTGCTACACATGGCCAGATTTCATTGTTTCTCATTGCCATGTAGTATTCCATGGTATAGATAAACCACATCTTCTTGATCCATTCATCTGTTGATGGACACTTAGGCTCTTTCCAGGTTTTAGCTATTGTGGAGAGTGCTGCTATGAACATTGGGGTACATGTGCTCCTATGCATCAACATTTCTGTATCCCTTGGGTAAATTCCTAGCAGTGCTATTGCTGGGTCATAGGGGAGTTCTATTGTTAGTTTCCTTAGGAACCTCCACACTGTTTTCCAGAGGGGCTGTACCAGTTTACATTCCCACCAACAGTGTCGGAGGGTGCCCGTTTCTCCACATCCTCGTCAGCATCTAGAGTTCTCTGATTGGCTCATTTTAGCCACTCTGACTGGCGTGAGGTGGTATCTCAGTGTGGTTTTGATTTGTATTTCCCTGATGAGGAGCGATGCTGAGCATCGTTTCATGTGTCTGTTGGCCATCTGGATGTCCTCTTTGGAGAAGTGTCTGTTCATATCTTCTGCCCATTTCTTCACTGGGTTGTTTGTTTTTCGGGCGTGTAGTTTGGTGAGTTCCTTGTAGATTCTGGATATTAACCCTTTATCTGATATGTCATTTGCAACTATCTTTTCCCATTCCGTTGGTTGCCTATTAATTTTCTGGGTTGTTTCCTTGGCTGTGCAGAAGCTTTTAATCTTGAGGAGGTCCCAACAGTTTATTTTTGCTCTTGATTCCCTTGCTTTTGGGGATGTGTCAAGTAAGAAGTTGCTGCGGTGGAGGTCAAGGAGGTTGTTTCCTGCTTTCTCCTCTAGGGTGTTGATAGTTTCCTGTCTCACGTTCAGGTCCTTTATCCATTTTGAGTTTATTTTTGTGCATGGTGTGAGAAAATGATCTAGTTTCATTCTTCTGCATGTTGCTGTCCAGTTCTCCCAACACCATCTGTTAAAAAGGCTGTCTTTTTTCCATCGGATATTCTTTCCTGCTTTGTCAAAGATTAGTTGGCTGTATACTTTTGGGTCCACTTCTGAGTTCTCAATTCTGTTCCATTGGTCTATGTGTCTGTTTTTGTGCCAATACCATACTGTCTTGATGATGACAGCTTTGTAGTAGAGGCTAAAGTCTGGGATGGTGATACCTCCCGTTTTGGTTTTATTTTTCAGTATTACTTTGGCTATTCGGGGTCTTTTGTGGTTCCATACAAATTTTTGGATAGTTTGTTCTAGTTTTGAGAAGTATGCTGGTGCAATTTTGATTGGAATTGCATTGAATGTGTAGAGTGCCTTAGGTAGTAATGACATCTTAACTATATTTATTCTTCCTATCCATGAGCATGGAATGTTTTTCCATTTCTTTGTGTCTTCTTCAATTTCCTTCATAAGTTTTCTATAGTTTTCATCATACAGATCTCTTGTATCCTTGGTTAGGTTTATTCCGAGGTATTTTATGGTTTTTTGTGCAATTGTGAATGGATCAGTTTCTTGATTTCTCTTTCTGTTGCTTCATTGTTGGTGTATAAAAATGCAACCGATTTCTGTACGTTGATTTTGTACCCTGCACTTGGCTGAATTCTTGGATCAGTTCTAGTAGGCTTCTGGTGGAGTCTGTCGGGTTTTCTATGTAGAGTATCATGTCATCTGCGAAGAGTGAAAGTTTGACTTCCTCTTTGCCAATTCTGATGCCTTTGATTTCCTTTTGTGTCTGATGGCTGATGCTAGGACTTCCAGCACTATGTTAAACAGCAGTGGTGAGAGTGGGCATCCCTGTCGTGTTCCTGATCTCAGGGGGAAAGCTCTGAGTTTTTCCCCGTTGAGGATGATGTTAGCTGAAGGCTTCTCATAGATGGCTTTGATGATGTTTAAGTAGGTTCCTTCTATCCCAACTTTCTCAGAGTCTTTATTAAGAAGGATGCTGTATTTTGTCAAATGCTTTTTCTGCATCTATTGACAGGATCATATGGTTTTTATCTTTTCTTTTATTGATATGATGTATCACATTGATTGATTTGCGAATGTTGAACCAGCCCTGTAACCCAGGAATGAATCCCACTTGATCTTGGTGGATGATTCTTTTTATATGCTGCTGGATTCGATTTGCAAGGATCTTGTTGAGGATTTTTGCATCCATATTCATCAAGGATATTGGCCTGTAGTTCTCTTTTTTTTGCTGGATCTCTGTCTGGCTTGGGAATCAGAGTGATGCTGGCTTCATAAAATGAGTCCGGGAGTTTTCCTTCGCTTTCTATTTTTTGGAATAGCTTGAGAAGAATTGGGATTAATTCTGTTTTAAATGTCTGGTAGAATTCCCCAGGGAAGCCATCAGGTCCAGGGCTCTTATTTGTTGGGAGATTTTTGATCACTGATTCAATTTCTTCACTCGTTATGGGTCTGTTCAGGTTTTCTATTTCTTCCCGTGTGAATTTTGGTAGTGAGTGTGTGTTTAGGAATTTGTCCATTTCTTCTAAGTTGTCCAATTTGTTGGCATATAATTTTTCATAGTATTCCCTGATAATTGCTTGTATTTCTGAGGGGTTGGTTGTAATAAGTCCATTTTCACTCATAATTTTGTCTATTTGGGTGCTCTCTCTTTTCTTTTGGATAAGTCTGGCTAGAGGTTTGTCAATTTTGTTTACTTTTTCAAAAAACCAACTCTTGGTTTCATTGATCTGTTCAATTGTTTCTTTGGTCTCTATGTTGTTTATTTCTGCTCTAATTTTTACTATTTCTCTTCTTCTACTGGGTTTAGGGCGTTCTTGTTGCTCTGCCTCTAGTTCCTTTAGGTGAGCTGTTAGATTTTGGACTTGCGCTTTTTCTAATCTCTTGAAATAGGCCTGGAGAGCAATGTACTTTCCTCTCAGGATTGCCTTTGCCGCATCCCATAGATTTTGAATTGTTGTGTTTTCATTTTCATTTGTTTCCATATATTTTTTAATTTCATCTCTAATTGCCTGATTGGCCCATTCATTCTTTAGAAGGGTGTTCTTTAACCTCCATGTTTTTGGAAGTTTTCCAGACTTCTTCCTGTAATTGATTTCAAGTTTCAAAGCATTGTGATCTGACAGTGTGCATGGTATGATCTCTATTCTTTTATATTTCTTGAGGGCTGCTTTATGTCCCAGTATGTGATCTATCTTGGAGAATGTGCCATGCGCACTTGAGAAGAAAGTAAATTCCCTGCCCTCAGGATGTAAAGTTCTAAATATATCCGTCAGGTCCATCTGGTCCAATGTATCTTTCAAGTCCATTATTTCTTTAGTGATTTTCTGTCTGGTTGACCTATCCATTGCTGTAAGCGGAGTATTAAAGTCCCCTGCTATTAGCACATTCTTATCTAGAAGCTTGTTTCTGTTTGTGATTAATTGTTTTAGATATTTAGGTGCTCCCATATTCGGTGCGTAGACATTTATGATTGTTAGTTCTTCCTGATGGATGGACCCTGTAATTATTATGTAGTGCCCTTCTTCATCTCTTGTGATTGTCTTTAATTTAAAGTCCAGTTTGTCTGATATAAGTATCGCTACTCCGGCTTTCTTTTGATTCCTGTAGCATGATATATATTTCTCCATCCCCTTACTTTTAATCTGAAGGTATCTTCCCGTCTAAAATGAGTTTCTTATAGACAGCATATAGATGGATTTTGTTTTTTAATCCATTCTGCTACCTTATGTCTTTTGATTGGAGCATTCAGCCCATTTACATTCAGTGTTATTATTGAAATATGTGGGTTTAGAGTCTTTGTATCTTTTGTAGGGTTCATGTTTGTGGTGGTGTCTCTGGAATCTTTGTTCCTTGCAACCTTTCCTTCAGAGCACCCCCCTCAGAATTTCTTGTAGGGCTGGCTTCGTGGTGACAAATTCTTTCAATTTCCGTTTGTTTGGAAAGGTTTTTATCTCTCCTTCTATTTTGAATGACAGGCTTGCTGGATAGAGGATTCTTGGCTGCATATTTTTACTGTTCATCACATTGAAGATCTCTTGCCATTCCTTTCTGGCCTGCCACGTTTCAGTAGATAGGTCTGTCACCACTCTGATGGGTTTCCCTTTGTATGTGAGGGCCCTTTTCTCCCTAGCTGCTTTCAAAATTCTCTCTTTGTCCTTGTATTTTGCCATTTTTATGATGATATGTCGTGCAGAAGATCGATTCAAGTTACGTCTGAGAGGAGTCCTCTGAGCCTCTTGTATTTCCACATTGACTTCCTTCCCCAGGTTGGGGAAGTTCTCTGCTATAATTTGTTCCAGGACTCCTTCAGCACCTTTCCCTCTCTCTTCCTCTTCTGGGATTCCTATGATACGGATATTGTTGCGTTTGACTGTGTCGCTGAGCTCTCAAATTCTTCTTTCCTGTTCCTGGATCAGTTTGTCTCTTTTTTTGTCAGCTTCCTGTTTTTCTAGAATGGTGTCTTCTAAATCACTTATTCTCCTTTCTGCCTCTTCAATCCGTGCATTGGAGGCCTCTAATTTATTATGTATCTCATTTATCGCATTTTTTAATTCTTCATGCCTATTTTTATTTTCCATTCTGTCTGTAGCCATAGTTTCTTTGATGTCGCCTATGTTTTTTTCAAGCCCTGCTATTAATTTCACCATTATTATTCTAAAATCTTGTTCACTTATGCTGCTGATATCTGTTTTGAGCAGTTCATTAGCTGTCATTTCTTCTTGGAGTTTCTTTGGAGGAGAGCTCTTTCGTTTCGTCATTTTAGTTAGCTTTCCGGCTCTTGTTGGTTTTAAAGACCTGTTATGCTCTCTGTTTCTATGAGCACTGCTATATCCAAGAAACTCTTTGACTTTCCAGGGCCTATCCTTTCAGAGATTGTTTTTTGAATGGTATCCCTCGGTCACTCTTGTTGGGACCTTAGTTATTTTATTTTCCTATTCGTAGTGATATTGGGACTCTTCACCTTGTGTACTCTAGCTTGTTTCTTGAGGTAGCCCTGGAAAAGAAAACAGACAGACAAACACACAGGGAGCAGGAGCACACAAACGCACAGGCTGATTCAACTAACATGCAAAGTGAGAGGGAAAACGAAAAAGTTAATAGAAAAGACGGAGGAGGGAGGGCGAATAGGGAGCATAAAATACATAAAAGGGTCAAAAAGGGGAAAAGAAAAGGAAAAAAGAAGAAAACCGATGGACAAAGAACAGTTTAAAGCATATACCTGGATTTCCCAGCTACAGTTAAATAGCCGTGTGTATGCAGTGCTGGTTGAAGAGCATAGAGAAAAAGAGAGAAGGCAGGGCGAGACAAGGCAGATTTGGAAATAGAATGAACAGGCAGAAGGGATAAGAAACTTTTTTCAAAGAGGTAAAGGGTAGAATATGGTTGGATAGGTGAGAGAAGGGTGCTGGAATGATCCAGAGAAACTATATAGTCTAATTACTCCTGAGAGAAATAGCTGAAAAAGTCGGTAGGTGTAGAATTTACATTTATAGAATGGACTTGTTGTGATTGTTTAAGCAAGCTGGCGACCAGAGTTAATCAGGTCAGTGTTTTGGGGAAAAAAGCGAGAAAAGAGAAAGAAGAAGAAAAAAAGAGAAAAGAAAGGGGAAAAAAAAAAGAAAGAAGAAAAAAAAAAAGGGGAGGAGGGCACCTCTCAGGCAGGGATGGGCGTGGCGTGATCCGATGCCTCAGGCGGGGGTTCTGCCTTGGCGATTGTGGGGAGGAGAGTGACGGTGCTCCAGTCCCTTCTTGAACCCCGCGCTGCAGCTCGCATTTTTTTTTTTGGCGTGTCAACTCCCCGTTCCGGGGACGCAGCCGAAGTTGGTTGCACTCTTCAACCCAGGCCAGTTCCAATCTCCAAATCCCAGTCCGCGCCCCGCTGAAGTTGCCTTAGTCACAGCTTCCCAGACAACCCCCTCGGGCTATTCCAGGCTCCCTGCTGAGCTCTGGGGGCGGAGTCAGGATCGCTGCTTTCTTCTCTGGTCGGCTCTGGTGCGCATGCGCGGGGGCTTGCCTGCTGGGTCCGCGTAGCCTGAGCCCGCTGGAGTGAGGAAAACCTGGTCTCTCTATGGCTCGTCACCCGAAACACGAACTCACAGGCAAATTTCCCAGTTTTTAGCTCTTTGCCTTCCCTCTCGAGTTCCAGCCAGCCAGGAGCGCGGATGCCCGGTGTCTGCTCGTCTCCTTCAGGGGTCCCAGCCGCCCTGGAGCTACAATGGCGGCAGGCGCACCGCCGGTTAGAAGGCTTTCTCAGTGGATTCTGCGTCCTTTTTCTCCCAGTCTCTCAGGTTTTGTATGGTTTCCAATGGCTTCAGATCTTTTCTGTGTGATGTATGGGCGCGAGTGCAAGTACGGAGCTCCTTACTTCTCCGCCATCTTGCCCCCCCTCTATGAAGTCTTTATAATGTTGTTTTCACGTTACGGGGAATGTTTATTTTAAAAACAGATATGATTTACTGTTTATAATATTTACTACATCAATCGCCACATGAAAGGCAACAACTTCCCACTTCGTTTACTTCAGTCTTCAATAACTACTTGTATTATAAAAGCCAGATTTTAGCTAACACTCTAAATACAGCAAACGGCGGGGTTACAGTGAATTGATCTTTCCGGCTTTACATCAGGCACAATCTGATATATGTATAAGCAATGCAAATGCTTAGATGGGGGGCTGAGAATCTCTACATGTAGTAATTTTTTTCTTCAGTATAATTTTAACTATGGGTTCCCAGTGGCTGAGTTGTATAGTTGTACCATTATCAGTTAGGATCTCTGAAGCTTATGAATAAAATGTAGGCGAGGGGCTGAACGCGAAGAATGAACAGCCAATCAACTTCCCACAGGGTATTGGAGAAAGCTGCCATATGAAATAAGAAACAAAGGTGATCCTTTGTTTACCAGTGACTGGAGTTCAGTAGACATTGAATTTTTAGTTAAAGAAAGAAAATGAATAGCAGGGCATGAAGGAACTGTTTGCTAATATAGGCATGTGCAATCTTTCACGGTAGAGTACTCAGATTCCAAGTGTTTTGTCTTGGATCATAAGGATACAAGGACAGAGAAGTATTGTTAGCTGGGGAATTCTAGGGAAGGGTGGATTAAAAGATATACACAACCCAAGTGTCCTAAACAGATGAATGGATAAACAAAATGTGGTCTATAGATACAATGGAATATTACTCAGCTATTAAAAGGAATGACATTCTGATACATGCTACAGCATAGATGAATCTTGAAACCACATGCTAAGTAAAATAAGCCAGACACATTAAAGGGCAAATACTATGTGATCCCAATTATGACATACTTGTAGGCAAATTCAGAGACGCAGGCAGTACAATAAAGATTACAGCGGGGAGGGTGGTTTGGAAAGTTATTGTTTAATGGGTACTTTCTTTTTTAAGTTTACTTATTTTGAGAGACGGGGGGGGGGAGGACAAAACCCGATGTGGGGCTTGAACTCAAAAACTGTGAGATTATGAGCTGAGCCAAAGTCTGATGCTTAACCGACTGAGCCACCCAGGCACTCCAGTGAGTAGATATGATTTGGTTTGATAAAAGTTTCGGAAGTAGTGGTGGGGTTATGCTGTGAATGTACTTAATGCCAATGAACTGTATGCTTAAAAATGGCTAAAATGGTAACTTCTGGCATGTATGTCTTGCCATGATAAAATAAAATAATGCAAAGCACTTGGTGCAGTGTCCTGACATAGCAGACATGCCATAAATAATTGAAATCTGAATAAAATATGTCTCCTATATTTCCTATCATTTTTCACCTCTGTAGGAGCCTGGAATTCTGTTACTGCAGATACATGTTCCTGGAAGAAAAGGGAGAAAGAACACATAACGCATTGTGCTAAGGGGGAGAGTGTGGAGAGAAAACCAAAGAATCAAAAACATGAAAACAAAAGAATCAAAAACGTAAAAACACAACTGCCCAAAGCAAATGCAAATCAACTTTTACAGTCTGGAAGCATTTTTCATTTCTCTCACTCAACGGCCATATCATAAAATGGATGACAATTTGATGTATCTATGTTATGTTCCTGCATTTAAATATTAGAACATAAGATCTTTCTAGATAATTTTTTAAGATTTATTTTGAGAGAGAGTGAGTGCACGCAAGGGGGGTGGGGAGGGACTGAGAGAGAGATAGAGAGGGAGAGAAAGTCCCAAGCAGGCTCCATGCCCAGCCCAGCATGGAGCCTGATATGGGGCTCTATCCCTGATCTGGGGTGGAAATCAAGAGTCAGAAGCTCACCTGACAAAGCCACCCAGGCATCCCTAAAGCATAACATTTAAATGACTTATTTTTCAAAACTACATGAAATTATTTTCTACCTCCATATGATTGACTTGATTCTTTCTGTATGTCACTTGTTTCTTAATAAAAATAAAGGCCACTCGCCATGTTTTAAAGCCACGCTGTGCAATTCGGAAGCCACTAAGAGAGGCCACTTAGATTTTAATTTATTACAATTAATAAAAGATCAAAACTGAGTTTATCAGTTACACTAGCTGTATTTCACCTGCTTAGTAGCCACACTTACTAGTGGTTATTATACTAAACACTGCAGATGCAAAATATTTCTACCATCCTGGAAAGTTCTACTGGACAGTACTGTTCCAAAGAGGAGAACAAAAAGAAGAACAAAGAAACATCTATGTTAATTGTTAGTCTTGACTAAGACCCAGCAGATTGCAGTAACAAAGGGGTAATGTCCTACTCAAAACCTGCTTGCAGATCTAGATGGGGGGGGTTGAGTAGTTGCTATCTTCTCTTTCTTCCCCACTGATGTCAAATTTACTTATAAGACCAAAACAAAACCAAAAGCTTACACATACAATCTGGCAATTCTAGGGCCAACCACAGCATAGCAGACATGCCTTTATAGGTTGCAAAACCACTAAGGAGCACATTCTAAGTAAACACTGAGATAAACTTCATTTTATTCTTACTTCAGTCAGGCTTAGTAACACACTATCAAATGCATTTTCCAGTCTAACTTTCTATCGAGGCCGTACAGGTTTAAGGAGAAAGTTTTAATCTGTAAAAGTTGCTTCTCATCTGTGAACACGGGTGACCTGTGATGCCCTGGCAATACTGAGGGATGAGCAGCTCTGAGTACATCCCTGAGTACTTCTTTGGTCCCTGGCACCCAGAAAACCACCACAGCCGACTTAAAAAGAGGGCTCTGCTTAATTAAACGTTCCCTTACCTGGCTTATAAGCCTTTGACAAGCATGTCCTGAATGTGAGGTGAAGTTTTCATTGCTTTCAGAGTGTGGAACTATGACACGTCTTTTTTGTATGAGTCAGTTAAATTTATTTAAGTTTTTTTCCACTGACGTTCTTAAGTTGAAAAACAAAGTACACAGTTAAACTGCAATTCTAAAGTGATATTCGTAAAGCTGCCGAACAGCATTATGGTTGACTTATTTTCTTATGAGTTTTTGTTTCCCAGATTTGTTACAATGAAGTGGTATGATTTATGCAATAAGTGGAAAAAGTTGTAAGATCTCCATTGCTCTACATTCTTATTTTACAAATCAGAATTAGTCTGGCAGTTGACACTACATGAAATAACTAAAGGGCCATGAATTAGAGAAAATAGTAGTGAAATTATTGCAAAAAATCTTACAGTTCTGTAAATCTGAAAATTGCCATTAGGTTGGGCCAACATACTTGCTTTTCATTTGAAGGGCATTTTTGGCATTTGTTTTTAACTAGATCACTTTACCTTTACTCTCTGGAGCATACTGACAAAAATTATATTGCAAACATAATATTCAACATCTGTTTTTCATATAAACCAACCAGAATATCAGATTTAAAAATAGATGTATACCAACATAAAAATGTGATGCGTTCGGAAACTATTTTCAGTTGGTAAGAAAGTTTCTAATAGACTGGCACATGTACCTTTCTTTATCTAGCAACTTGGTTGGGAAAAAGCAGCAGTGGACATCTTGTACATCACGGATATGAACTCTGATGGTTTTAGGCTGAGTTTATTTTTGTCTTCAGAGGGGCCGAAAGGTTATAAAATGACTGTGCTAAGAATGGCTGTTTACTCTATGTGTGGTATGCTCCCAAGCGTGGTCCTAAAGGGCCCACATCACTGTGATTATCCACTTTAGGAAACTAGGCACTAAGAATGGAAGCATTCTATGAAGTAAACTGAGAAGCACCTGGAGTCAAGTTTATGACCACTGTATTGTACTGCTCTTGAACTTAATCGTTTCTAAATTTCAGACATCAAGTGAAAGCCATCTACCAACTGGGAAAATAAATGTCATACTCTACCTAGGAGGACATAACAATTTTGGGAGTTTTAATTTGCCTTTAAACACCATTTGCAAATTGCAACCTATGTTACTCCGATTTAAAAGTTAAAACCTGCACTTGTACTTAAAGCATTTTTTCTCACGTGCCCATACTATTACCTAATACACTATCGATAAATATTTAGTGAATTTATGCAGGTCCATTTACCCAACCAAACTACCGATCACAATTACTAAACACGGAACTCAATTTACTCTACTTACGTTTTTAGTTTAATACATTAAAATTTTTTTTTCTTTTTTAAAAAATTTTTATTTAAATCCCAGTTAACATACGGTTTAAGATTAGATTCAGGTGTACAATGTAGTGATTCAGCACTTTCATATAACACCTGGTGCTCAACACAAGCACACCCCTCACTCCCCATCACCTGTTTAACCTATTCAGCCCACACACATCCCTTCTGGTGACCATCACTTCTCCAGCGTTGACAGTCCGTTTTTTGGTTTGCCTCTTTTTCCCTACCCTTATTCATCTGTTTCTTAAATTCCACACAGTTTTGAATTATTTTGTTGCTAAAAAAGATGACACAGCTAACTCTAGGTCAAGAAGGCAAATACTGAAATATTAAAAATTAAAGTCTGACAATACCAAGTGTTAAAGAGGATGAGGAGGGAGGTTTTTGCAATGCTGGTGAGATATAAATTACTGTAATGACTCTGAAAAACAATTTGGCCTTTTGAAAAATTAAGCATTCACATACCCTAGCCCCCAATACAGTTGACTCTTGAACAAAGCAGGGTTTTGGGGTGCCACCTCTCTCTCCCCTGCGTAGTCTAAAGTCCACGTACAGCTTCTGACTCTCCAAACAATTCACTAATAGCCTACTGATGACCGGAAGCCTTACCAATAACATAAAGTCAATCACTACGTATTTTATATGTTATGTTATATACTCTTTTGATACAAGGAAGTGTGGTAGAGAAAAGAAAATGTTAAAAAAATCATAAGGAAGGGACCAGTTAAGTGTCAGTTAAGTATCCGACTTGATTTCAGCTCAGGTTATGGGGATTTCATGGTTGTGAGATGGAGCCTCCAAATCTGCCTTCACACTGGGTGTGGAGCCTACTTAAGATTCTCTTTCCCTCCCTCTCTCCCTCTCCCCTGTGTTCTCTTCCTCCCCCTTAAAAAATAAGAAAAAAGAGAAAAAATCATAAGGAAAATACATTCACAGTACTATTATGTACAGTGTTATTTATACATATATTAAAAAATCTACGTGAGTGGACTTGTACAGTTCAAATCCGTGTTGTTCAAGGGTCAACTGTTATTACAACTTATATATATCCACTAGAGCAGTGGTTCTCAAACGTGTCGTGCCTAGACTGGTAGTTTTAAGATCACCTGGAAGTATGTTATACATTCCAATTCCAGCCCCATCCCAGATCTACTAAATGTGAAGGTCTGGGAGTGGGGCCCAGTGATGTGGTTTCTCAGTCTGTCCAGCTAATCCCAACACAAGCTAAAGTTTGCAGACCACTGCCCTAGGAAAATGCTTGCGTGTGTTCACCTGGCTATATATTTACAGGTACATTCATGGTAGCACCATCAATTTAATGGCCGAATGTAAAGAAATAAACAATCCAAAGGTCCACTGGGAAAATGGATAAAATGTACTTGTACATAATGGGCTATTACAAAGCAGTGAAAATAAACTAGAACTATGTGGAATGGTAAGGTTGTAATCTTAGAAATATTTTTAAGTCCAAAGAGATGACATATAATATGATATCAATTTAGGATATGTCCCCAAATTACAAAACAAGATATAGTTTAGTTACACATACATACATGGCTCAACTAGTCAAGAAACAAGGCAAAGAGATATACAGCATTCATGCAATTGGCTGACTTTATGGAGAAGGAGGGGATAGAAAAGTGGGCAAGTAATTAAGTTTTGGTGATATGCTTTTTCCTGGGTTGTGTGGCAGGTTTACTTATATTTATTATTTTCCTCTTAATTTTTATGCATTGATATTCTTGATGTGTATCAAATGCATGTTTTTTTATTTTTTTATTTAAAAATCTTTTTTTATTTATTTCTGAGAGAGAGAGAGAGAGAGAGAGACAGTGTGAACAGTGGAGGGTCAGAGAGAGAAAGAGACACAGAATCTGAAGACAGGCTCCAGGCTCTGAGCTAGGGGTCAGAACAGAGCCCTACGCGGGACTCGAACCCACGAACTGTGAGATCGTGACCTGAGCTGAAGTCGGACGCTTAACCGACTGAGCCACCCAAGGGGCCCCCCCAATGCACGTTTTAAATGTTTAAAGTTGAAAAGCAAAGTTACTATTATTTTTTTTTATGTTTTATTTATTTCTAGGAGAGAGAGAGAGACAGCCTGAGTAGGGGAGGGTCAGAGAGAGAGGGAGTGACAGACTCCGAAACAGGCTCCAGGCTCTGAGCTGGCAGTTAGCACAGAGCCCGACGCAGGGCTCGAACCCACGAACCGCGAGATCATGACCTAAGCAAAAGTCGGACACCCAACGGACTAAGCCACCCAGGCGCCCCGAAAAGCAAAGTTATTATTCATGTTCAAATTTCACTTTCCTTCAGCTTACTACAATGAATTCAAATTTGGATACTTAACACCAACAGCATGTTTCTGACCTAATAGCAAAGCCAGAAGAAAACAATTCTATCCTGGGCCAGGGCTGTAAACATCAGCATAGAAGATCTATTTCTTATCCCACTACGTGATATGTTGTATCTGCAGTGAATTGGCATGGCTCCTCACACAAAGACGGTGCTCAGTAAGTGCTGGCTGAATGAAGAAGGTATGCAAAAGGTCTACAGCTTTCATAGCTCATTACTGAATATTCTGAAGTTTAAAAAGCAACTTATGTTCAAGATGTACAGAAATTTTGAACTGACATCATGTGCTCCAAAGCCAAACATTCTGATGTTTGGGTCCTCATTTCAAATTCCTTAATACCAACTGTTTGCAGGCAATATTCAAAAGAGAAAAATGGGAATTCTGAGGCATATGGAGAAAGGACGAAAGGGTTCAAGTACAACTGATTGTTTTGGAGCCATTGAAAAAAACCTAAAATATAAAGAACACAATTTTTTATACTTGTGGCCTTCCAATGTTTTTGACTATGCACCCCATCAGCAAAACAGTTTTGGGCATGTGCTCATTTATGTTTACTTACTTACTTATAAAGTTTATGTCACAAGCAGAAAAAATATGATTTCCCAAATAAAGACTTTTAAATCAACATAGAACATGGAGTCAGCCAGTAAAAATCCCCTTAAATAGTTATCATTAAATTCAGTAAAATCTTGCAAATATAAAATTGACTTTAAACAATGAAAACAAACAAGAAAGGAAGAAGGAAAAGAAAAACATCTGAAATTGTTTTCATATGTTGGAAAATATTTTTAAACATCTTGCTAATTGGGATGACCTCATTGTTGGCTAATGTTTCCTCGAACAATATACACTTAGGGAGTAGCTTATTGTTAATAGTAGTTATTATTTAGGACTTTAAATAGTCTCTAAAGTTTGGCACTTTTTGACTTCTCAGATCCAGAGATCCATTCTTTTCTTTTTTTTTTTTTAAATCTCGTAGTTTATATTAGGAGAGATCTGTTCTGCCATTTTCTCATTGCTTACTTGTGTTCACTTAACTAGTAGTCTTCAATCTGATGCTTCTTTGAAGGAATCTTTTTATTTTGTTGTTTTTTTTTTTTTAACATTTATTTATTTTTGAGAGACAGAGAGAGACAGAATGGGAGCGGGAGACACAGAATCCGAAGCAGGCTCCAGGCTCTGAGCTGTCAGCACAGAGCCCGATGCAGGGCTTGAACTCACGAACCATGAGATCATGACCTAAGCCGAAGTCGGATGCTTAACCCATGGAGCTACCCAGGCGTCCCTGAAGGAATCTTTTAAAGCCACTTGGCATTTTGGGGTATCTGGGTGGCTCAGTTGGTGAAGCAACTGACTCTTGATTTTGGCTCAGGTTCTGATCTCACAGTTCCCAAGATGGAGCCCTGCATGAGGCTCCATGCCTTCAGTGCATAGCCTGCTAGGATTCTCTCTCTGCCCCTTCTCTGCTCATTCACTCTCAAACTCTTTCTCTCAAAAAATAAAACATTTATTTTTAAAAATATTTCAAAACTTTTTCTTAACATTTATCTTTGAGAATCAGAGACAGAGAGAGCACAAACAGGCGAAGTGCAGAGACCGGGAGACAGAATCTGAAGCAGGCTCCAGGCTCTGAGCTAGCTGTCAGCACAGAGCCCGATGCGGGGCTTGAACCCATGAACTGTGAGATCACGACCTGAGCTGAAGTCCAATGCTTAACCAACTGGCGCACCCAGGCATCCCTCAAATAAACAAACATTTAAAAACAAATAGTCACTTGGCATTTTGGTGAAGGTTAACTTAGTTAAAACCTGGATAACACAAATCTTACCCCAGCACATGCGTGCTTCAGTATGTCACTAGTATTATGCCCATGTGAACCAACCAGTGAAGAGGTTTTCACGTGTGAACTCTCCTCTCTCAGAAGACTTTAGACCACCTGATACACAGTCATTGAAAGCACTTGTGTCTTTACAGCCTGAAAAAGTGAGTTTTAATATGATTTTATATTTTTAAGTACATAGTATTTCTTCTTAAATGCCACGGGATCCTTTTGTACACCCTCTGTGGTGTGCTCTCATTCTGGAAAGCACTCTTTTAGAGAATGCAACGCCCTCTGTACAACTACATCAATGCGTTCACCAGTTAACACTTCTGTTGATTCAGTATACGGAAAAGTCATGGTATATGATATAGGTCCCTGCAGTGACTCCCTGCCTCTCCAACCCCGGACTTTACGGCCCAGTCTGGCCACCACTGAACAAGCTTTCTAGAAGGGAAACTTATTTGAAAACACAGACAATAATCCTATGACCAGGAAGCAAAAAATAGAAGCTAGGTAAATAAGGAGATCATGAAAGTGACACAGATATTCCAATTGCTGAGTGGGAAATCAAACTCTAATAGTAGTGCTCCGTTTCAGCATGTTTTTCGTGAGCATCATGTCAGGATCATGCCAATCCTAGCTAAATATAGTCAATTTACATAAACATGCAGGCTGTTATATGTCATTCTGCTTTCTTTTGTCAAACAAGAGTAATTATAGTATTTTTTTTTAATCAGCTGGAGGGGGAGAGAAGGAAACACCGAGAACTTTGGCATAGAATACATTTTCCAACTGAGTAGTAAGGATTATGGTAGGACTTGTTATTAATACTGAGTTATCCTGGTCCTCTCCGGTTTGATCTTAACAACATATTTATTTTTATTTACTGGAGATGTGTTTTTTCCAATCTATTGAGATTCCCTAGCAAAATATTTTTAAAATAAATAAAATTTAAATCCAAAAACCTAGTCAAAACTAGATAGCTTAAAAGGACACAGTTAAGACTAACACAGATGATGCTTGAAAAAACAAAATTCAGTGGCTTCAGGAGAGATTTAGAGCATAGTTAAATATTTATGAACGAGCCAAAACATCGTCTCTCAGGGAGGAACAAAGCACAGATGCTGGATGTAAAGGTCAATCAGAGGTCTGTTTTTGAGAACATGTTAAAATTGTTTGGATATACTAATTCTCCCAGTAACAAGTTTCAGATTAGTAGCAGCTAACAACAGACAAAGGAGGTTTATAAGTTAACGGTAAGAAGTTATAAGTTAACGATAAGAAATCGGAGAACTCTTGTGAAGTATATTTGGAAGTAACATTCATGCAAACTCAAGAACTTGAATATATGTCAGTTGTTTTTATGTATTAAAGCTCTTTAAAACTAGAACAATGCAAAATTATAGTCAACAAACTAGACTGCTTCAAATTTTTAGAGCAGATTTAAAATTTCAGAGTAGTTGGAAAGCCACTTTTTAGAACCTCGACACAAATAAACACTATTTAAAAATTTACGGTTTCCAAAATAGGCAGGAAACAAAGTACTGTATTCTGACAAATAATACAAGGAGACCAATTTACCTTCATCTTAGACTCTAAGGCATAGTTACTTGTAGATGTCATTTAGCCACATCATAAATGTCTGCCTCCAACAGTCAAATTTTCCAAAGCAGCCGAACAACTTTCATGGGTGGGGCAGGAGGCTTGAGAAGGAATAGTGTTCATTTTGGCTTGCTCCAGCCTTGGAAAAAATTATTTAGTACCACACCCTCAACAAAGGCCTAACGCAGCAACTTGTAACATCAAATCAATCCATTCTGGTCTATTGTGACGGTCCTCTAAGGAACTACAAATAAGGCGAAATTAAAAAGTGAGCTAAGTTCGGCGGCGGCGGGGCTTGGGGAGCCTAAAAGAGAAAGGTAGGAACCATCAAGAAAATGTCCCTAGTTTTCGATCTTCTCTTCGACCTAGAAGAATATCTTACTTATCCACCGATCAGCAGTTTTTTATTCTTTCTGCCTGATCAGCCTTCCGTACCTGCCTTAGTTGTTCACCACCACTTTCTGGAACAGACCATTACTCAGCACGAAGGTGGCCACGAGCACCTTCTATAGCCAAGGGTGGGGGGCAGCGGGGTCTTCAGGGGAGGCGGCGGGACGAGGAATATCAGCACCCAGAGCTCAGGTGACAGCGGTCCTCCCCACGCCCTCCGAGTCCTCCTCTTTCCAGGACCCACCCCTGAACGTGGGAACGCTAAAGCACAAGCTGACCTGCGCTGGTCCCCAGGGCGGCCGGGGAGCCCATGGGCAGGCTCGGGCTAGGAATCCCGCGGCCTCCTCCCAGCCCGCGGGAACCCGACGGTCACCTCCTGGACGCCCCCACCCCGGCGCACGCCCACCTCCCAGCCCCTCTCCCCAACTTCAGCCCTCTGCCCTGCCAGCCCGCTCCGCTGCCCTAGCCCCCCGCGGCCAGCCCGCCTCCTCCCGACCCCCTTACCTTTCCATTCTTGGGGCTGCCGTTAAGGAACAGGGTCACCCGCCTCATCGCGCTGCCCCCACTGGGTCCTGAGTGAGTCGCCACCCTCCCACCTGGCTCTCCTCCCACCTTCTTCTTCTCCCGCCCTACCCCTCCCTCCACCCACTCGGACTCTCCTCCCTTCGCCACCTTCCTTCTATTACGAGACACACTCGCACGCACTCTCGGTCCCACACCCCAGGGTTGGCCGGTCCTCCTTCCCACCCCGCCCCTGGGCTCCTCAGTCAGCCTGGGACCCTTCCCCCACCTTTCCCAGACTGACGCTAAGCTCCACCAATCAACCGGCAGCGCCTGCCAGAACTCAGCCAATCACCGCCATTCATTGGGTGGGCTCATACTAACCCAGCCCAGGTGGAGGGAGGGAAGAGAGGTTGCAGTCTGGCAGACGGGAAGGGTTATCAGCCAATCAGCTGAACCTGGAGCCGAACGGCGGCTCAAAACATTACTGAGCAGGCGCAAACCCAACACCAGGTAGAGCTCATCTGCATGGGGAGGCGGGGTTTGAAGGAAAGAGGTAGAGCGCTAGCTGGGATCCAGACAAGTAGCGCCACCCCCCACTCCTAAAACCACGGACGAAACGGCTGCCGTCGGGACTGGATGATTGGATAAGGGCCGCCCGTCCTTCTGCCAGGATTGGTCCAATGATTCTTTTCGAAGTTTGCAGTATCCAATTGAAAATCGGGGGGCGGAGCTAGGTATAACAGAAGCGTTCCTCCGCGAAAGCCTCACGCAAAGTAGTCCCCGCGGATACAGGTTAGTAGATGGTGTCTCTCGTCGGTGCGTCACCCACGGCTAGTGGCGGCTTCTCTCGAGATCACGAAGCCACTCTTGGTCCTGGGACGACGAGGAAGAGGCCTGGCAGAGATAAGGCTGCGCGTAGACACGTGCAAACAGCGGCGGCGTAGAGATTCTTAGAGTAACGCCAGTTTCCGGGAGGCGGGGCTAGTGATTTGAATCGGGCGGCGGGCGGCCTCCAGGCCGAAGAGTGGGTAGCGAACGCGGACTTTGGGGTCAGAGTGCGGGCGCCAGCGACAAGGCGGCCCCCGGCGACCTGCTTGGTGGCCGACAGTTGCCCTCTCGAGCGAACCGTCAGCATCTGCACAACACTCACCTGTGGTGGAGCGTTCCAAATACACCCAGTGGGAGAGCCGAGCTGCGGGAGTGAGAGGTAGGGCATGGAGCCCGGTGCAGCCGCGCAGTTTTGGGGGGCGTGCTTTTCAGAATCGTGTTGTACTTCCCCTTCTCCCGAGGTAGTGGTCCTGAGACCACTCCTGCGACCTGAGCCGCGTCACCCGCGTGCTTTATAATATGCAGATTTCCTGTAACCCAGCCTGCCTACTTAATTAGAACTTCTGGGAATTTTTTAAAAGGGTACCCAGAGGTTTCAGGTGTTCGCCAAGGTTACAAAGCCATGGCTTACTGTATGGTGTCTGTTTGTTTCCTCCCCAACAGCAATTTCCTCCTTTTCTCTTTTTAAAAGGGTCTCAAAATATGTTTTTGACATCTACTTTCATGCCTGTGTGGGTTGTATTCAAAGTCAGCTTTGAATGAGGATCTCAGTTGAGTCAGGTTAATATTGGGGGTGGGGTTATTTTTCTTTTTCTCTCTCTCCTTTTAGATGGATACCAACTCAAAAGACAGCGAGCCTCTTGAAACCAAGGAGTCTGCTCTTCATGATGCTGGTATGTAGTGATCTGTTGCCTCCTTGTGAAACGTGAGGTTTCGGTATTTGTTTTCATCATGATATTTAGCCCCCACGATATGTTGTCTCTTTCAGAAAATACCTCTTTACTTCTGGGAAATGGGAGGCTTGTAACTCAGAAGCATGCACCCGAAGTGACTCCTGATGGTTGCACACCAGATACTTTTAAATCACCCTTGGACTTTTCCACAGTAACAGTAGAGCAATTGGGAATTACACCTGAAAGCTTTGTAAAGAACTCTTCCGGTAAGACTCGGGTCATTCTATTGCAGTGCTTTTAAAGTTTAAAAATAGCTTCCGTAATCCAGTTCATCTTCTCAATATCATTGCTTTGACTCTGCAAACGTTCAATTAGGAGGATTTCTTGTGAGCATGCACAGTGGATCTAGCATAGCAGAGTATCAGGGTCCTTGGGCATCCCAGCCTGATAATGTTCACAAGTGGGCTCTGCTCAAACTGGAAAAGATGTCTATAAACTACTGGAGGTTTTGTTTTGTACTTTAATTTTTTTTAATATAATTTATTGTCACATCGGCTAACATACAGTGTGTACAGTGTGCTCTTGGTTTTGGGGGTTAGATTCCCATTGTTCATTGCTTCCATATAACACCCAGTGCTCATCCCAACAAGTGCCCTCCTCAATGCTCATTACCCACTTTCCCCTCTCCCCGCACCCCCCAGTTAACCTTCAGATTGTTCTCTGTATTTAAGAGTCTTTTATGATTTGCCTCCCTCCCTCTCTGTTTGTAACTATTTTTTTTCTCCTTCCCTTCCCTCATGGCCTTCTGTTAAGTTTCTCAAGATCCACATATGAGTGAAAACATATGACATCTGTCTTTCTCAAAAATACGGACCAGGGCGCCTGGGTGGCTCAGTCGGTTAAACGTCCGACTTTGGCTCAGGTCATGATCTCACGGTTTGTGGGTTTGAGCTCTGTGTCGGGCTCTGAGCTAGCTAGCTCAGACAGCTAGCTCAGAACCTGGAGCCTGCTTGAGATTCTGTGTCTCCCTCTCTCTCTGACCCTCCCCTGTTCACGCTGTCTCTCTCTCTCTCAGAAATAAATAAAAAACATTAAATAAATTTTTTTTTAATGGAACGCTTCACGAATTTGCGTGTAATTTTTGCTTGGGGGCCGGGCTGATCTCTGTATCAATCCAATTTTAGTAAGTGCTGCCGAAGCGAGCCCTGTAAATCACTACTTGACTGACACATGGGATATAGGAATACATGTACTCTAATTAGTAATTTTTATGCTCATGTATGGCAAAAATAAGAGAATGTTGAACAATTAGGAAAGATTGGGGTATCAATCTTGTTTCAAAAGCACAAACAGAAAAGTGACTGGGGCTAAATCTTTAAGAAGTAGAAATGAAGTTCACCAGTGAAGTGTAATGTTCCTAGAGATGAATTAAATATGGAAATGGGATTAGATTGGAATGCAGCATTTAGAAATGGAAGGTAACCAAAGACTGGAAAGTCAGGGCACTAAGCTAATCTGTATTCCCTTCTTAACATTATTCATAGATCTTAAAAAAAAGAACTAGATTTATTTTGTGCTCTTCAGTATATGGCCAGAATTCAGAGTCGTGTGGACAGGTAGATAGGTATCTCAGAGAAATAAATTATCTTGAAGAACTGGGAATGTGAGAGTACATTTGCCTAAGTGGAGAACTTCCCTTTCAGTTCTTGGGGAGAAGACTGACTAATTCCAGAGAAAGAGAAGTTCTTTGTCCAGAGCGAGCCATTGCAGGAAATCGGAAACAAAAATGACAACTGTTAAAATGTGTTCACATATTCGTTCCAGAGCTGTCTGATCAGTGTTTTCTATGTGTCAAACACTTTCAGAAGCATGGAATAAGTCACTACACAAAACGAAGAGCCCTATTCAGCTGCTCACGTGTGAATAATTTCGTCTGTCATTGTCTATTTAGATTTCAGTAATGTGTTTATCTTGTTCTCTCTTAAGCTTGTATATCACGGGGAATTCAGTACATGATTACTGATGATTGTTTTGATCCAATTTTAATGAGAATTTTCATTATAGGAAAGTCACCATCCTACTTTAAGAAATCCAGACGACGCTCTACAATTGGTGTTCGGGGCTCCCCTGAAACAAACCATCTTATTCGTTTCATTGCTCAGCAGCGGAATTTAAAGAACACTGAGCGATCTTCTTCAACACAGACTTCTCCTTTTCTGGTATGATGTTCCTCTAAGTTCTGTCATGAATTCTTCTGGGAACAATGTTTTGCTATGTGACACAGCTTTTGTCCAGTGTTTCTACCTTGTGCATCTCATCTGTCTTGGATTTGGGGAGATAATAATTTCTCTGTGTTTTATAGAGATCGTTCAGTTAGCGTTGATGGCGATGTTGAACATGGCTATATTAAGAATTAGGAAATCCTGGATAGACATGGTTTTCTAGGGGAGCTATTTTATTTTGCCGATTTTCTTTTCCAGTTAATGTTTTTCTCTATAATGAGGTGAGGCAGTGTTTTTCGACCTTTTTAATTTAATATTTTTTATTTAAGTGTCTTTTTTTCTTTTTTTTTGACCACTGCATATTGGCACTAGGGGTATGACCTTCCCCCCCGGGAATGTATTGGGGTTAACTCTGTAAAAGGGAGGAATTTATTTTTCTGCTGATGGGGAAGGATGTAGATATTTTTGCAAATTTTTATCAGAATAATATATATTTCTAAACAGTCAAATAATGTATAAGAAGTGCTATGAAAGACACACCTAAGGCTTACCCTTCTTGAAGGACAACTACGTGCCTCTTTGGGCACTGGCCTTCGTGTTTGAAAATGTGTTTATATTACTTGTTTATTTTTCAGTTTTGGGACACTATGCATGAGGCTATGTAGTGCGGTTGTTCTCAGAGATTATCCGTAGGACCCTGGGGATCCCTCAGTTCCATCCAAGAGGTCAATGAGGTTAAAACAGTTTTTTGTGATAGCATCGAGGTGCTTGCCTTCCTCCACTAGGTTGATGTTTGCGCTCACAGTGCGGAAACAATGGTGGGTAAAGCTGATGGCACCAAGTTGTCCTTTTAGTCGATACTGCTAAGCAGTCACACCAGGTGGTAGTGCCAGGTTCCCTTAATATCCGGGATGATGCAGTGAAAACTACAAGTTTATTTTTTTTTTAATTTTTAAATTTTTATTTATTTAAAAAAATTTTTTTAACGTTCATTTATTTTTGAGAGGCAGAGAGAGAGACAGAGCACAAGCAGGGGAGGGGCAGAGAGTGAGACACAGAATCAAAAGCAGGCTCCAGGCTCTGAGCTGTCAGGACAGAGCTTGATGTGGGGCTCGAACCCACGGATGGTGAGATCCTGAACTGAGGTTGGATACTCACCTGACTGAGCCACCCAGGCACCCCTTTTTACAATTTTTGATGTTTATTTTTGAGAGAGAGAGAGAAGGAGACTGAGCATGAGCAGGGGAGGAGCAGAGAGCAGACACAGAGAACGCAAAGCAGGCTCTAGGCTCTGAGCTGTCATCACAGAGTCTGACATGGGGTCTCGAACTCACTAACCATGAGATCATGACCTGAGCCGAAGTCAGATGCTTAACTGACTGAGCCACCCAGGTGCCCTGAAAATGATGTTTTATTACTTCTCCACCCTTGAATATTCTGTGTGATGAAATGGGAAGTATGCATCAAGCACTTCCAAAGTACGTACAGAAGTGTGGTGGATGTTTTGAAAAAACTTGTATATGTAATCACTTTGAGTGGTGAGCCGGACTCTGACTAATTTTTTTTTTTATGTTATATCATTTTTACTTGAGTGCCTGACTGATATCATGGTTCGACTTGGGAACGTGAACAGCATTTTCTCAAAAATGAATAGCAAACCTACTTCAGGGAAAAACTGAAACCTTTCGTACTCATGAAAAAACTAGTGTTTTCTGAAGAAAATTAGAATTTTGGACCACATACATTCAGCATCATGAGCTTGAGAACTTCTCAGTGGCTAAACTTTTCTTTTAAGATCAGCAGGGATACTTATGAACGTGATTTTCTGATACTAAAAAATAAGGTGTTAGTGTTTCAAAGATCTGCATTAACTAAGTGAGCCAGTGTTTTCCTAATGACCAGTGCATGCAAAATATACCCTCAAATTGCAAGAGACTCACAGATTTTAATATAGCAGAATATGAAAATTTCATGACAAATTTCATGATAGGACATTCATATTTGACATTGCAACTAACCTATCGGAAATCTTTGTTGAGTTTTGTGTTGCATTAAAGGAAGAATAGCCACAATTTGGAAAAGTCTGTTAAAATACTCTTATTGATCTTTGATATGCACTTGAACTAAGTCTTTAGTGTTCTCAGTTTTTGTTTTTTTTTAAGGTTTATTTATTATTGAGAGACAGTATGATCATGGGAGGGGCAGAGAGAGGGGGAGACCTAGAATCTGAAGCAGGCTTCAGGTTCTGAGCTATCACCACAGAGCCCAACGCGGGCTCGAACCCACAAACTGTGAGGTCATGACCTGAGCTGAAGCCAGACGCTTAACTGACTGAGCCACCCAGGCACCCTGCCAAGGGTCTCATTTTCAACTTTTGTAGCTGTTGCTTATGGTATTTGCTTTCATATTTCTTAATAACAGGCTTTTTTCCCCCTTGCAATTCCTTTTTATTAAATTGAGGTGTAATGTACTAATTTGAATTTTTATGCACAATTGACCCTTACATAAAGGGGACTTTAGAGGCTTTGACCCCAGTGCCGTGGAAAATCACAACTCCTAAATAGCCTGCTGTTGACAGCCTACTGATCACACAGTCGATTAACACATATTGTGTATATTACATGCACTGTGTACTATAAACTAGAGAAAAAGATGTTATTAAGAAATAAGAGAAAATACACTTACAGAATTGTACTTATTGAAAAAAAAATCTACATATAAAGTGAATCCTTGCAATATAAACCATGTTGTTCAAGGATCGATTGTGTTCCAGATCGATCACCATAGTAAGTCTGGTTAATGTCCCATGCCATACAGTTACAATTTTTATGTGTCTATGACGAGAACTTAAAATCTTCTCTCAGCAACTTTCAAATATACAAAATAGTAATGTTAAGTATAGTCACCATGTTCAGCGGTATATCCCCATGACTTACTTATTTTATACCTGGAAGTTTGTGCCTTTTAACTCCCTTCACCCATTTTGCCTACTCCCAAGCAGCCCCTGTCAATGCCAGTCTTTTCTCTGTATCTATGAGCTCCTTTTTTTTCTTTTTAAACTTTTAGATTCCACATGTAAATACAATCATATTGTCTTTCTCTGACTTACTTCTCTTAGCATGATGGCCTCAGGATCCATCTATGTTGTCACATATGACAAGGTTTTTTATTATTTGGCTGAAAAGTATTGTGTACATATACCATATCTTCTTTATCTGTCAATTCATTGGTAGATATTTAAGTTATTTCCATAACTTGCCTGTTGTCCATAATGCTGCAGTGAACATGGAGGTGCACATATGACCTCACGTTTGTGTTTCATTGGATAAATCCTCAAACTGGAATTGGTGGGTCATATATATGGCAGTTCTCCTTTTAATTTTTCAAGGAACCTCCATACTGTTTTCCATAGTGGCTGTGACGGTTTACATTCCCACCAACAGTGCACAGCGCTCACTTCACATCCTTGCTAACACTTATTCTTTTTGACAGCAGTCATTCTAACAGGTTTGAAGTGACATCTTACTAGGTTTTGATTTACATTTCCCTAATGATTAGTGATATTGAGCATTTTTTCATGAGTCTCTGGACCATCCGAATGTCCCCTTTGGAAAAATGTCTATTCAGATTTTCTCCCCTTTTTAAAATTGCCTGTTTTTTTTTTTTTTTTTTTTTTTTTTTTTTTTTTTTTTTTTTTTTTGCTATTCAGTTATATGAGCTCTTTTTATATTTTTCATATCAGCCTTTTGTCAGATATGTGATTTACGCATATTTTCACTCATTCAACAGGTTGCCTTTTTGTTTTATGGATGGTTTCCTTTGCCGTGCAGAACATTTTTAGTTTGATATAGAACACTTAACTTATTTTTGCTTTGTTGTCTGTTTTTGGTGTCAAGTTAAAAAAATCACTGTCAAGCCTGTTGTCAAGGAGCTTACTTCTAGGGTTTTTGTGGTGTCCAGTCTTTTAAGTCTTTTGTCCACTTTGAGTTAATTTTTATGTTTGGTGTAAGATCATGGTTCCGTTTCATAGTTTTTGCATGTGGCTGTCCAATTTTCCCCACACTGTTTATTGAAGAGACTATTCTTTCCCCATTGGATATTCTTGGCTCTTTTGTCTTCTGTTAGTTGACCATACATTCATAGGTTTTTGGGC
The DNA here is from genome assembly GCA_017311185.1 of Proteles cristata cristata. Taxonomy (NCBI): domain Eukaryota; kingdom Metazoa; phylum Chordata; class Mammalia; order Carnivora; family Hyaenidae; genus Proteles; species Proteles cristata. The sequence goes on from JAESUZ010000752.1 coordinate 445,107, forward strand.
TCTGTGTTCTGTTCCATTGATCTACATGTCTGTTTTGATTACTGTCACTTTGTAATATAGTATGAAATTGGACCATGATGCCTCCAGCTCTGTTCTTCTCAAGATTGCTTTGACTGTTCAGGGTCTTTTGTGATTCCATACAAACTTCAGGACTGTTTGTTCTATGTCTTGGTAAATGCCACTGGAATGTTGATAGGGATGGCATTGAATCTGTAGAATGCTTCAAGTAGTACGGACATTTTAACAATATAAATTCTTCCAATCCATGGGCATAGAATATCTTCCCATATATTTGTGTCTTCAGTTTCTTTCATCAGTTTCTTACAGTTTTCATTATATGGGTTTTTCACTTCTGTGGTTAAACTTCCTCCTAGTTTAATTCTTTTTGATGCAGTTGTTTCTTAATTTCGGTTTCTGCTAGTTTATTGTTAGTGTATAGAAACACAGTAGATTTTCGTATATTTCTGTATCTTACAACTTTACTGATATCATTCTAACAGTTTTTTGGTGGAGTTTTTAGTTTCCTATATTTAATATGCCTTCTGCATATGGTGACTCTTTTACCCATTTCCCATTTGGATGCCTTTTATTTCTTGCCTAATTGCTGCTCCTTAGTCTTTCAGTGTTAAGGCATTAACTATTGACCTCCCACTGTGGATGATGGAGAATTAGCCCTCTTTCCTCCTTATAGCTTTTATTGTACATACACATGTACTTCGTGTCCTCTACAACTTCCTAATTGTTGGGTTACATAACTATTCAAGAGCTTACATTACTATGGCCATATCATTCCGAGCTTATTTTTCTTCAGTTATGTTTTCCTCCTTTTCTTTTGGGCCATTTTCCATTCGTACAAGCAGATCTTCGTATCTCTCTCTAACTCTCCCTAGACTTCCATGATACCCCATTTTCTGTGCCTCTTCACCACAGCCAGACTCCCTGAACAGGTTGCCTGTCCTGTCTTGCTCCTCTTCCTTCTGCCCCATCCTCTCTACTACGGCTAGCTGCTCCAATTGGACTTTTGTTTATGCTACTCAATCGAGAAGATTTTTGTCACTCTTGATCATACATGGCCTACACCCTGCCAAGACAAAGATTAGATTTCAGTTTGCATCTTACTTAGCCTTTCCTCAGCTTTTGGTATGTTCAACCACTTCCTCCCTGAAATATTTTCCTCACTTGGTTTCTGGGATTCCATACTGACCTAATTTTCTACCCGTGTCATTGGTCATTCTCTCTGTGTTCAATATGCCAATTCCACCCCTTCTTCCAATTTTCCTCTCAAAAATGCTCGAGTGCCCCAGGACTCTTTTCTGCCCCCTTTTCTTTGCCTTCCTTAGGTAACCTAATTCCTTCCCATGGCTTCAAGCATCAGCTGTAGACTGATGGCTCCAAAATGTCTAGCTTTGGCCCAGAGCTTCCTAGAACTCCAGATCTAGCCTATTCAGCATCCTCATTTAGTTGTTTAATAAGCATTTGAAGTATTACATGGCCACAGCCAAATTCTTCATTTCCACTCCCCACTTCTCTGTCTTAGCATAAGCTGTCATCATCCAGTTGCTCAGGTCAACTACCTGTCTATCTGTTGTGATTCCTTTCTTCCACATCCAGCACATCGCTACCTTTTGGTTACCTATTAAAGACCCTTCTGTAATCCCTCCTGTCCCACAGCTCCTCTACCGCAACCCTAATTTGATTCCTGCCTAGATTACCAAGTATTGCTTCCTAACTGGTCTCCTTACTTCCCTTTCCCTAATCCATCCACCATGTCTCAGGACGGTTCTGATACATTATCCCAGATCATTCATTCTGCTGCTTAAAACCTTCCCATGGCTTTGTGTTATGCCTTGAATTAAACCCAGACCCCTTCTTTGAAGCCTCCTTGATCTGAGCCTTGCCCACCATTAGCCTCAGATCCCCATCTCCTTCCATTTCCTGGGCGTGGTAGGTTTTTCTATACTGCATCCTATTTCCTCCATGCCAAGGCCATTGTTCTTGTTCTTCCTCATTATTGGGAAATGCCTTTCTCCCCCAGTTATCTTCCCTCCACCAGCACTTTCTCATTGTTTTGGTTTCACCTCAGATACTGCTTCAGATACAGTGCTTCGATTTCAAACGAAAGCATCACTTTTACTTCCTGCATCAGATTCCTTTTTTATCTTCTCAGTAACACCTCTTGTACCTGAAACTATATTAATATGTTTTCAGAATTTCAGTTTAGAATACAATTCTTCGCCTGTATCCGGATCCCTTGGAACAGTATCTGATACACAGAAGGAATGTTGCCTGACAAAATTCATAAAAAAATGAAGCAGTGCATTTACTTTGTTATTCCCATTCTCCATCAGGAAATTGGGAAAAACGATTCTAACTAGGGAACCTTTCATTTGTTTTTTAGGCAGCATTTCAAAAGGCTTTAAATTCCTAGGACATTAAACCTTCCCCTGTGTTCACATATGAGCATGAGAAAAAAGGCCCAGTGGAGGTAAATTGTATGACTTTGGGATAACCCCTTTATTTTTTCCCTATCTCATAGATAACAGTTGGTCACCAGGTGAGTGTTTTGTGTTGTTTATGTCATAAAGGTTTACATCATCAACCATATTTGGATTTAAAATTTTCTGTTATTATGTAATAGTTTGCTTCCTGAATATATTTAACTGGGAATAGAATCAAGTGTGTGAGCAGATTCACCATCAAACATGGCTTCAAGCTTTTAATTGAGTTCCTCCATATGATATCTTAAAGGGAGGTATTTTTTTACTTTACTTTTGCCTATTGGTATAATTTTTAGATTGTTACAAGCTCCAAACTGGTGGAAATAGGTTAGTCTAAATAATAAAGGGTGGGCCTAATTATTTATGGGTAATTAAATACTCATAAATAAAACAGAGAACTTTATAATTTATGGGTAAACAGAACTCTTAAACTGTATGTTACTCGCATTTATCACTTCTGTCGCTGCCAGTGTCAATTTCAGTTGATGGCTCTTTGGCTGAAACCCTGTTAGAGTTTCCAGAAAGCTCCTGTACTTAGACCTTTTGACTTTGTAGGTTTAGTAAATGGCTGGTTTCCAGCTCTGAGGAGGTAAGGTCCCATGAGATCAGGAAAATTTAGCTGGGGCGAGGGTAAGTGTGAAGGTGGGTATCTGAGCTAAGGATCATCTGTGTCTTGGCCTCCTTGGGGGCGGGTATATGGATGGAAACAAGCAGTCAGACTAGTTTGGACTGAACTAGATGCGTTGAGACCTTTGTGTGTCATGCATTTGATTTTCAAGGTTTCTTTTCCTTTTTAGCAAGTCTGGTAAAATTCCAAATTGAGGTTCTTCTGTCCTTTCTTCTTTTCTCCATCTCTAGGAGTCCGTGTTTTCCTGTATTCTCCAATATAATTGCTTACACTGGCCTTTCAAACCTTTTTGTGCTAAATTTTCTCTTTGCAATTTGGTTTGCTGAGGCTGTCTCAGGTTATGGACTCTCAGTTATAAAGGAGAGGTCTTAACCTCCCCAGAAAGAATCCTTCTAAGTGTTTAGCCCTCAAATAATTGGGGTTGTGTTTTTCACAGGTGCCTTTTTAAAGCTCTTCTCCACCTACCCTGGACTTTAGTCATGTGCATGGACTGAGTCTCAGTATTGACTAGCCTGTAACAACATAGTTGTCTGTATGTACCACACGGGTGTTCCTCTTTGCTCAGGTTCAAAACCAAGGGAGGAGGAAGCACCATGGTAGCACACGAAATACTCAGAACTGAAAATATATGAGTTGAGGGAGAGAAGAGACTCTGGTACACTAATCCGTTCATTCTGATCTTCAGAAAGTCTTTAGGTATTTAGTTCTGGATCCAGTGGTTATAGGCCTAGAATACAGAAACTGTGTTTGATTTCACCTACAATATACCCTCTTCCATGTCTCTATTTTGACAGGGCAGTCCTGTACTCTATAGAAATGTTAATTCTTTGAGAGAGCGAATGTCTGCCTTCCAGTCAGCTTTTCACTGCATAAAGGAGAATGAAAACATGATGGGCTGTCCTGAATTCTCAGAGGCAGATGGAGAAGTCAAGACAACAGGCTCAAGTGAGTAGAAAGAATTCAGTTTGGACTTCTGTATTGATGCAGACAAGCCTCTGAGGTATAAAAAAGATAGAGTTCCACAGTGTGAAGGCAGTCTTTTCTGAGCAGAGCTTGGTATTTTTAAATGGAGCCTAACATTTAAAATTTGGGAAATTTCACACAAAAATTTAGATTTCTGGTTTGTCTTGAAAAAACTTGCTCTCAGGCATTCCTGAGCCTACATCTTCACATGGCCACAATTAAGTTTTAGGTGTTAGCATGTCAGAGCCATTTAGCTCATTTCATCTTTAGAATAAGGCATGTGGCAAATTCAAGCATTCAAACCATGATTTTTTAGAGGTTTATTATTAAGTTTGGCAAGCATTCCTATGAATACCAAACTGAACTCCTGATGTTATAAACAGAGATATCTAATCTGACATCTTAATAGCCTGTCGCATTCTTAACCATAACTTTACTACAATTTAGGTTGTAATTCATTTGGTTCCTTTTGCCTTTCTCTTGATTTTCTAATCACAGAGCATTTGAAATACCAGAATTAGACAAAATCTGGGCATCACCATAATCATCATAACCATTCCTCTGGTGCGTTGCATCCTAAGGTTCCAAATGATTTGGTTTTGGTTTGTTTCTTGAACCACCTTCTAGTACATTCCCGCACCTCCGCGTGTGCAAGACACGTCCGGTCAGTCTGCGTGACCCACTCTGATGCATTCATTTGTATTTGTACTTTGTAACTGTACTTTGTAAGCTGTTTTTCACTTATGACCTGCATTTGAAAATACTTAACAGGCATGATTTGCTGTAGTTCTACAGCTGATTAAATTCACTTTTTGTAGCTAGGAAGAACAGAAGCGCGTCGTGTCTGGACTTTTCATAAAATCATACAGACGATTAGTCAAAGCAGAACCAGTCTTAGAACATAACCACATCCTTTAAATGCTCAAATGAAGAGGGTTCATCGTAAACCTTAAAACAGAGTGAGATACTATATCAGAAATGGAAATGTATATTAATGTATTTTAGTACATTTGGAAAGTCTGGAAGAAAATTCTCCTAATGTTTCTTATCCTTTTAGTAGTGATGGTCTCTTGCTTTACAGTTAGATTTCTCTTCTGAATAGAAAAGTATCCTTCCCTTTGATCAAGTATTTAGGTTCAAGCATTACGTTTTACTAAAATCATTCTGTACAAAATTTTAAAATAATACTAGGAAAGAAAAATATTGATGCCTGTGATATGTTTTTATTTTGTTTTGTGTATGTAGCCAAAAAGGAAGGTTTTGGGCAGTGTCCACAGTTTGAGTTCGCTGCCGATTTATCTTCCAAACGTCGAAGGATATCCTCTCCAGGCGACTCTGATGGCAATCTCCCTGACGCAGTTCATCTCCAAATGTCCAGTAGAGCCACTTCTCCTCATACAGGCATAGCGTGTGCTGCTGACGCTCCTCTTGCGGATCTCCCTGAGGTACTTCACTTAACCAGAATCACAGGAAAATGAAGCTTTGGTTTTCTGGTGAGGCAGTTTTAAGACTGTCCGAACCCTTTTTCACTTACCGTCCCTTGTACTTCTGTACTGCAGCTGAGTTTTAAATTGTGCTCTGTGTGTGTATTTCCTACTTACGGAATCCTTTTTATTGTGGGCTTATGGGTTATTGGACAGTTTTGATTAATACGTTGCTTTGGGTTACAAAAAACACTTGATGAAAATCTTAGGTCCTCTGGTCTTCTGCTTGGGAGGCGTGGCTCTGGATACTCGTGGTACCACAGTGAGACAGTCACAGTCTTGCCCTGAGCAGCCTTTTGTCTGCTGGAGGTGGCAGATGTAGGGGCATGTTACTTACAGGTAACTGGCGAATGAGCTGAGGATTATATATGGGCCGTGCAGCTCAGGTCTGGGGGTCTTCCTGCCCCTGACTGGTTTGATACCGGCTAGGAAGCAGGCTGCTCTTTAGCTGTCTGTCCTTTGCTCTGCTCACCTCTTTCAAGTAGCCGTATGGATTTTTCTTGCTTAGAGCTACCTAGAGCCTGTTAAGGTTATCAAAAGATGGTAAGCAATGTGAAATAATACCATGGAAGATCCTTGACCTTCACTCACATTTGAACAGAAGCTAGTTCGCTTCTCACTGACTTTCCTTGTGTTGTACTGTGAGACAGCCAGTCCCCGTATCTTCAGTGAGAGGAGACACCTGATCCCATTAGAGCTGGAACTTTCCCTGCACCTTCTCTGTCATGTAGATTCAGTGCATTTCCTGTTGATCTTATCTGGACCGGCATAATAGATGTCATTAAAGATTCTTTGGAGTCTAGTAGGTTTCATTTGTACCCTGGAGTCATTTACAATCTCTGCTCCCTCTGCTTTTTCCTAGCTGACATGAAATCGTCATCTGGCAGAACCAGTAGTTTCTCATCAGAACTTTGATTGTTTGAACATACACCACGATTTAGAAATGGTTTCCATCATTTCCATATTAATGGTTTCTACTCATTAATATGAGTGTGTTTTCTGTCCTAGCCATTGATGGTTTTCCCAGCCTAGCTATTGATATCCTGTTGTTTGATTAATAATTATATAACATTATTTGCTCATTTTGAGAATTTTCTCTTTAAAATCAGTTAATATGGTTTTGTAGACTTCAAACAATAAGGCAACAAAAATGTGTCCTATAAACTAGGGAGGTGAAATTTATTTGGTAGGATATTCAGGGTTCAGAGTGAATACTGTTTTTTAGTTCCATTCCAGTATTTTGTAACAATTAGGTAGATAATGATTGATTGGTTTAACATCAGATTTCCAGATAATCTGTAATGCTTACTCAAATCTTTATACAGATCTCAATACTCCTGTAAGTAATAAGATTTAATATTTCCTTAATTTTTTTCCTCCCAAGAAATCGTTTGAATCTGGTTCAGTACAGTCTGGATATTTGGTTGAAGAGTCTGTTTCACTTTCAGATCTCACAGAGGCTTCAAGTGGTAAGTATTTAATCTTTCCGTAATACATGTGCCAGTTCACCCATTGAAACTTATTGTTCAGTGGATATTTTATGATTGGGTTACTTATATGCTAAAATTTGGGAAAACTGAAACAGTGCCCTACATCTGAGGAGTTCGTGGTCTAGTACAAATGTTTCAGAATTCTTGTTATATGAAAGATGACTTTTTATTTTTCTGAACTGTCACCAATAAGAATTAGTGAAATATTTCCAAATTGATAGAACTCATCATAAAAAACAGAATCTCTGAACACTTAGTGTATTTTGTAAGACAAAACACTGCACGTGTATTTTTTGGTTTTTAAGTTTGTAGAAAGGGACCAACATTCAAAACTGCCCCCAAAGCAGTATGCTTGTAATAAGTGAAAGCTAAGGTACGCTATTAGGTTTACTTTGAGCCTACCTGTGTCTTTATCTTTAATTTTTTTTTAGTGTTTATTTTTGAGAGACAGAGTGAGCAGGGGAGGAGCAGAGATAGAGGGAGACACAGAATCTGAAGCAGGCTCCAGGCTCTGAGCTGCCAGCACAGAGCCCGATGTAGGGCTTGAACTCATGAACTCCGAGATCATGACCTGAGCCGAAGCTGGATGCTTAACCAACTAAGCTACTCAGGTGCCCCTAAAGTAAAAACTTGTATATATTTAGTTAGGTCTTGCTTTTTTATTTATTCCGAAAATCCCTTCTTTACCATGGGAGCATTTGGCCCATTAGCTTTTCAAGTCAATATTGATATGGTTTGATTTAAATCTACAGTTTTTCAGGGTGTCTGGGTGATTCAGTCGGTTGAGTATCTAACTCTTAGTTTTGGCTTGGATCAAGATCTTGCAGCTTCCTGGCCTGAGCCCCCCATTGGGCTCTGTGCTGGCAGTGTGGAGTTTGTCTCTGCCACTCCCCCACTCGTGCTATCTCTCTCTCTCTCAAAATAAAGAAACTTAAAAAATTTTTTTAAGTAAATAAATATTGTTTTTTCATGCATTTTCTGTTCTGGTTTTTGTTCTTCTGTTTCCCTTCTGTATTTCTTGGGTATTTCTGAAATCTATTTGGAAATCTATTCATTACCTTATATATATTTTTATTCTTTTTTAATATATTTTTTTAAGTAGCCTCCAGTCCTAACGTGGGGCTTCAACTCACAGCCCCAAGATGAAGAGTTGCATGCTCTACAGAGTCAGCCAGGTGCCCTATCCATTACCTTTTAAATTCCCCTTGTTGCATTTTTTTTTCTGTTAATAGTTACAATTGTAATATACATCCTTAACCTTTCACAGTCTATTTAGAGTTAATATTGACAACTTCACATAAAAGACAGTGTGATATGACGATTTATAAGAAATAATATTGGTACAATGGAATACTGCTTGGAAATAAGAAAGAATGAAATCCTGCCATTTGCAACAACATGGATGCATCTGGAAGGTATTATGCTGAGTGAAATAAGTCAGTCAGAGAAAGATATATGTTTTTACTCATATGTGGATCTTGAGAAACTTAAGACCATGGGGGAAGGGAAGGGGAAAAACATTAGTTACAAACAGAGAAGGAGGGAGGCAAGCCATAAGAGATTCTTAAATACAGAAAACAATCAGGGTGAATGGGAGGGGAGGGGGGAGGAGGGGAAATGGGTGGTGGGCATTGAGGAGGGCACTTGTTGGCATGAGCACTGGGTGTTGTATGTAAGCAATGAACCACCCAATGAATCTACCCCAAAAACCAAGAGCATACTTTATACACTGTATATTAGCCAATTTGATAAATTATATTAAAAAAAAAACAAGGACTCTTGCCTGTAGTCCTCAGGCATTCACTTTTGAGTGTCCCCTCTCTGTAAGGAGAGCTTTCCTACTATCTTCCTTTCTAATCTTATATTCTAATAAACTTTTGCCTCCTGCTCAAAAAACAAAACAAAGAAGAAAGAAATACACATTGGTTATCTAAATGAATATTTATTGAATGAATAAATATTTAGATGACCAAACGTTCTTCAGATAGATTTGGCCTTCATCCACAGTTGCTAAAAATACTTTAAAACCATAAAGGTGACACTGGTGTCATACTACTAAGGAAGGTGGCTTTTGGGTCCCACCCAGTGGCCAGAGCTAGTTGCTGGGAGGATCAAGTACGTGATTGGAGGGTTCAGCCCCACCCCCTGACCTGGGAGGAGAGGAGAGGGGCTAGAGGTTGAATCAGCCAGTGACTTCATCGGTCATGACCATGTATTGAAAGCTCCATAAAAAACACAAAAAGACAAGGTTCAGGGAGCTTCCGGGTTGCTGAATGTGTGGAGATGTGGGCACCTAGCCCTGTGTTCTCTTCATCTGGCTGGTGATTCGCACCCTTTATCATTTCCTTCAAGAAACTGGTAAACATAAGTGTTTCCCTGAGTTCTGAGCTGCCCTGGCAAATTCAGAGACGTAAAGGAGTAGGTCCCAAGAGCCTCTTGATGGATAGCTGCTGTCAGAAGTGTAGGTCACGATCTGGACCTGTGACTGGCATCTGAAGTCCAAGGAGGAGGTTGTTGGAAGCTCTGGTCTGTAGCAGGTTGGTCAGAGGCACGAGAGACAGCTCAGGACCTGTGACTGGCATCTGAAGTGGGGGGTGGGGGGTGGGGCATGCTCCGGTAGAACTGAGCCCTTCACCTCTGGAACCTGATGCTGTCTCTGGATAGTGTCAGAATTGGATTGAGTTCTTGGACACCCTGCTGGGGTCCGAGAATTGCTTGGTGGTGGTCTGTGTGAGAGAATCCTTTCCCCTATGTTAGAATTGGGTCCTGGAACCCGAACAGAGCTGGTATTAGGGGAGATAGAAACTTCACATACTGTATAGATCAATTTCCTGTCTGCCCACCCATGTCTTTTATGGTACTTTACACTACAGATATCCTCTATTTTACTTTTTTTTAAATATTTATTTTTGAGAGAGAGAGAAAGAGACAGAACATGAGGGGAAAGGAGCCGAGAGAGAGAAGGAGACATAGAATCGGAAGCAGGCTCCAGGTTCTGATCTGTCAGCACAGAGTCTGACACAGGACTCGAACTCACAGACTGAGAGGTCATAACCTGAGCTGAAGTCAGATGCTCAACGGACTGAGCCACCCAGGCACCCCTCTTCTATCTTACTTGTATATTCATTTTAAGTCCCACAATATTTTTGCTTTAAACAATCACATATATTGGGAGAAGAATCTTTCGTGGTCACGCTGATAGCTACCATTTCTGATCCTCTCCATTCCTTCCTGAGGATCTAAGTTTCCCTCTGGCATCATTTACCTTGGACCTAGAAAAGAACTTCCTTTAGCATTTCTTGTATGTCTTGTCTGCTCTGACTTAATTCGAATTGGAAGGTGATGGATGCGGTACAGAGTCATGTTAGATTTGGGGAATGGGAGTAGAAAATACTTTGGGGAGAGCTTGCAGAGGAGAACCCGCATGATCCCTCCATGATCTCCTTGCCCTCTGCGCCCTGTCTCTTCTACCCGCCTTGCTGGAGGTCCAGCCCATGACTCTGCCTTCCTACGCTGTTCCTGCCCTCCGTATGTCTGTGATGAATCACCAGACATTTGGCCTCGCATGGGGCCCCAGTGCTGTCTGGCCGTCCCTTCTCTTCCTTAGTCGTACCTTCCCTTTTCACTTAAGCTTCCAATTTGCCTTTCCTTGCTTTTTTTTTTTTTAAGGCATTTATGATTTGTTTCTTACAAAAAAGAATTCTTCAGCATAAGTGTGTTGTGTGCAGTATTTTTCTTTTATATCAACATACATACATAATTAGATATAATTCAAAATTTAATTGGGCCTCTTGCACTTTTCTTTCCTATATCTGGCAGCCCTCCTCACATATGACAGAGATGAAAGTTCCCTGGTGCCCCTTTGTAGTCTCTTGCTTCTGTCAGCAAGAAGACAAAGGATGCCAGAAGCAAATGGCCTGGGCCACTCACCACCACACCCTCATGCCTCTCTGAACAAGCAGACCCCTGCTTTGTTTCCTCCTGTTATAGTAGATCCTCTGTGCTCTTATCCAAAGCCAGCCCCGTCAGTGTGGTCCCTTCCCTTTTGAGGACCTGCCTGAGGTGTCCCCTCTTTTCTGGGTTTTTCATTTTCCCCACTGACATGCAACGTGCTCTAATATCGCCCATCTATAACTTGCCTTTGTCTCAGGGTTTCCTTTCAGCCAGAACCCCCATTTCCTTGCCTTCCTCTGTAGCAAAACTCCCTTAAAAAATTTTTTTTAATGGTTATTTATTTTTGAGAGAGACACACACAGAGCCTCAGTGAGGGAGGGGCAGAGAGAGGAAGACACAGAATCTGAAGCAGGATCCAGGCTCCATGCTGTCAGCACAGAGCCGGATGCAAAGCTCAAACTCAGGAACCAAGAGATCATGACCTGAGCCAAAGTCGGCACCTAACCGACGGAACCCCCCAGGCGCCCCGGTGTAGCAAAGCTCCCTTAAGGAGCAGACCGGGCCAGTCTCCTCGCCTCCCATTCTGTCTTGATCCAGCTCCAAATGGGCCTTGGTAACCAGCAGCCTCTTCCTTGCTATGGCAGTCATCTCTCTCCGTATACCCTCTCCTTGGCATCCCCGTGTGGCAGGCAGAGCTGACAGTGCCTCCTGTGAGAAGCCATTTCTTCACTGGGCAGCAGGACATCATTCTCTCTTATTTTCCCCTCTTCCTGTCTCTCTGTCTTCCTTATTCCTTCCTTGCCTTCCATCCTGACCTTTAAACGTTTGAATGCGCTGGGTTCAGTGCTCTGACTTCTCTCTGCACTCACTCCCTAGGTGATTGTAGGCATTCCCACAACCTTAAATGCTGTCTGTGTGCTGTTGACTTCGAACTGTAAATACCTATCCTTGGTGTCTTCCCTGAACTCTAAACCCACGTCCCCAGCTGCCTTTTCGGGTCTCCACAGGATGTCTAATAAGCATCTCAGACTTAACCTACTCAAATGGGTTTTGGCTGTTTCTCCTTCCCAAGACTGCTCATCTGTTTGTTTTTCCATCTCCGTAAACAATACTGACCATTCACTCAATTGCTTGTGTCGAAAACCTTGACGTTACCTTGACCCCTCCCTTTCAAAAGTTAAACTTGAGCTTCATTAACAAATGCTGTGCTGTTGGCTTTATCTTGACAATATATCAAATGTGTAACTATTTCCCACCTCCTAAGTGAAATCACTGCAGTCCAGGCTCCCACCTTCTCTTGCTTGGATTGTTTGACCTCCTCTTACTTGACTTCCCTGCTGCCATCTTTGTTGACCTCCTTCTTCAAAGTCTTCTACATGGTGGCCAGGGTGTTCCTTTTTAAAATGCTAGCCACACTGTGTCATTCCCCTCCTCAAAATCTTTCATTGACCTCCCACCCACCCAGAATAGTATCCAGTCACACTGGACCCAGTCAGTCCTTAGCCTTGTCTTGGAGCTTCTTAGCTCTCCAATCCTTGCTCGGCTGTTCCAGCCACACCGGCCTTGCTGTTCCCATCGTGCGTCAGCTGCGTTCCTATCTCAGACCTTCGCACATGGCTTCATACATGTAATATTCTTCCCTAGACATGTGCATGGTTCACTGCCTCATTTCACCCAGATGCCTGCTGGGTCCGTGAAACACCTCAAAACAGCAGCTCCCCTCCCACCATATCCTGCTATATCCCCTTAACTTCTACATTGTTGCCTTTAAAGGCACATTTTGCTCCTTATCTTTATACATTTCTTTAACCTTTTCTCTCTATTTGGAGATGACTGTAGAGCCCCTTGCAGTTGTACGAAATAACGTAGAGATCCCGTGTCCCCTCCCCCCCAGGGTTCCCCAGTGGTGACATCTTGGGTAGCAGTAATACACTGCCACAACCAGGGAATCGACACGATACAGTGCGCTGACTTTTCTTCACGTGTCACCAGTTAACTTGTCATGCAGTGATTTACATGTATATTTAGTTCCGTGTAATTTTAACACATGTAGACCTGTGACCACACTGCCTTCAGTCAAGACAGAGAACTATTCCAGCACAGGGACCCCTCACGCTGATTCATAGCTATAGCTTCGTCTCGCCTTCTACCCCTCCCAGGTCTTTTAGATTGTCTATCTGTTCCCCAAAGTATGGGGGCTTTCTGTGGGGGGTTTTGTTTTTTGTGTGTATGGTTTTTCTTTTAAAGTTTATTTTGAGAGAGAGTACATGCAAGTGGGGGAGGGGCAGAGAAAGAGAGAATCCTAAGCAGCCTCCACACTGTTAGTGTGGAGCCCAAGATGGAGCTCGAACTCACGAACTGTGAGGTCATGACCCAAGCTGAAACCAAGAATCCTGACATTCAATCAACCGACTGAGCCGTCCAGGCTCTAGGAGGGCTTTGTGTGTTTTATTCATTGTCGTATCTCTAGCACCTAGAAAAGAGTGCCTGTCACGTTGTGAGTGCCCAACATGTGTGTTAAGTGGCAGTCATAAGAAAATACTCTCGTGAGAAAACGCTTTGCAAGAGGAAGCTTTGCCTTGTTTGTGGGCACACGCAGCCTATAAACGATTTGGTTTGATCATCTTTCTCCTCGCTTCCTATCTTCTCCCTCCCGCCACCCTTGCATGCTGAAATAGCTCTGACTGCCTGGTAGAGTTGGTCCTCTGTCATTGCCCAACTCCGGTTGGTGTTCTGGTGCAAGTCTTGGGTGTTGTGAGTGGAGGCTAAGTCAGTCTCTGTTTCATGGTCACCTTAGATTTGTGGGAGCCCAAACTCCTTGCCCCTCAGTAGTGAGAAAGTTGTGCCCAGTGCCACTTCTCTGTCTTTTTATATTTCCAAATGAAATTCTAGATGTCATTCCGTAAGCAGGATATATTAGGGTTGAATTTCTTTTCTTTTCTTTCTTTCTTTTTTTTTAAACTTCGTGAGAGAGAGAGCGCGGGGGAGGGGCAGAGAGAGGGGAGCCAGAGAATCCCAAGCAGGCTCCTCACTGTCATCACAGAGCCCTGCGACCCCACACGTCGATCCCATGACCGCAAGATCACGGCCTGAACCGTTGCAGGAGTCAGGCGTTTACCCGACTGAGCCACTCAGGCACCCCTAACGTGGAATTCCGCGTAGCCAGGTATTCTCTCTGCAGAGGCATAGTATTTCTGGTGTAGGATGGCCTGATTCAGATGTCTTTTGCGTCTCTTGTTTACATGTTTACTTTGAAGGCGTCAGGGTTGCTGAGCATATGGAGGGCAAGGGACCCGGGGTTGCTGTTTCACTTGACAACTTGACAGAAATGAGCACAGATGCAGCTCAAGTCCAGTCACTGGTCACTCCACCCTGCAAGAGGGCTGCTGCGTCCTCCGAGACCTTCGTACTTCGTTCCGTGCTAAAGAAACCCTCTGTTAACCCACTTCTAGAAAGCCTGCAGGTAAGTCAAGAGCTGCTTTTCCTAAAGCAAAGAGAATAAAAATTCATTTTCGTTTAAAACAGTACTTGTGAATTGTTGTAGGTCATACTGGTTTAAAAGGAGATCTCTTGCCCTAATGTTTACCCCTTCTTTTCATACTCACAGAATTGTGCAGTTTCTTTCTTTCTTTTCAAGTTCAGTATGGATCAGGGTGCCTGGGTGGCTCAGTCGGTTAAGCGTCTGACTTCGGCTCACGTCATGGTCTCACAGTCTGTGGGTTTGAGTCCCATGTCAGGCTCTGCGCTGACAGCTCAGAGCCTGGAGCCTGCTTCAGCTTATGTGTCTCCCTCTCTCTTTGCCCCATTCCCCACTCGCACCCTATCTCTCTCTCTCTCAAAAATAAATAAACCTAAAACTCAGTATGGGTTATAACATGTAGAATTTAATATAGGCAAGACTCTATAAGAGTTTCACAGTTGTTAATGTGAGTTTTAATGTGAGTCTGTTAATCATTTCCACCCAAAATATTTGGTCTTAGAAATTGCTTGTTTTACAGGCGTGCATCTTTCTCTAAACTCCACTAGTGTGAGCTAAGAATAGGTTGATGGGAGCTAACTGTCACTTGGTACTTTCCGTAGACAGTTCTGGCATGTGTCATGTTCATGCAGCATGCACTAGTACTCCAAGAAAGATATTAACCCCATTTTATATAAACTGAGGCTTGAGGGTATTAAGTGAACCCAGAGAAATCTTATGTTAAAATCCATGACAGGCTGTAAACACTATGAGACGTTGTAAGGTGGGCTCTGGAGTCCAGGAGCCTGGTTTCAAACCCTGACTCTGAAAGTTAAGAGCTGGACCAATTCTATAACCATTTTGTACCTTGGTTTCGTCTCCAAAAGGAAAGTGTTACCAACTACCTTTCAGACTAATTTGACCAGTAGTAAATGGAATAATAATATGAAATTAGCACCAGTGCCTGGCAAATGAGAACTTTTTCTTTCCCACTTCATAGGCATTTAAATGTATAGCCATGCCTACACACCTCTGTCTTTTCTTTTTTCTTTTTTTTTTTTTAATATTTTTATTTATTTCTAGGAGAGAGAGAGAGAGGCAGACAGTGTGAGCAGGGGAGGGTCAGAGAGAGAGGGAGTCACAGACTGAAACAGGCTCCAGGATCTGAGCTGGCAGTCAGCGCAGAGCCTGACGCGGGGCTCGAACCCACGAACCGCGAGATCATGACCTGAGCATAAGTCCGACGCTTAACCGACTAAGCCACCCAGGCACCCCTGTCTTTTCTTTTTTTTTATTTGAAGTTTATTTTTGAGAGATGGAGAGAGCGCACGCATGCGTGCAAGTCGGGGAGGAGGCAGAGAGAGAGAGGGAGACAGGAGATGGAGAATGAATTGTGAGATCATGACCTGAGCTGAATGCTTAACTGACTGAGGCACCCAGGCGCCCCACCTACACATCTGTTTCTAAAGCCAAAATAAAGTAGACTACCTTCTATTTACATACATAGTTATGGTCAGTGGTTACTTTTAATGTAACTTTTAAATGTACTTTGAAATGTTTAACAGTTTTTCTGGTTAAAGAGCTGATGTGGGTTTCTATATAGCACTGTTTATTCATATCACGTGTATTTGTTTTTATCTTCAAACAGGCTTAGCATCTCATGATCCATGTAACTCTTACTTATTAACTACATGACATAGCCAACATCCAGTCCTACCACTAGAATTATATGAAGATTTTTATAATTAATGTTTTTACTAAGCTCTCCAAAGTTTGTAGGTGCATACAGTTTGAATCGTTCGCTAATTTTCATGGTGGTTTTGATTGTAAATAAATCTCAAAAATTCACCAGAATTTCATTTTCTAATTTCACTTACTTCACAACTGTGGGCCTTTTCCCAGTCAGGAGAATGAAGTGGACTTGAGAGACAGCTGCTCAAGGAGGGTTGTTTGGGACAGGGCATTTGCTTAGAGAAGGTGAGGCCTTTGGAATGGATGCGCTGGAGAAAATGGACGGCTCTAGGGAAGAAGGGCCCGTCAGGGTCTGGGAAGCAGAGGATGTGGAGATGGCTCATGCAGCCTGTGGCCCTGGCCCTCCCCTGCTTCCCGCCAGCAGCCCTGTGTTGAGTTTTGCCTTGTTGGGTGATTCAGGACTCATGCTGTACCTTCCTCACCAACTCTCTAATCTTTTGGGGAAGCAGAGAGGGACAGATACTACCTTCTCTCCTTGTTCCTAACTCAGGAATACAGTCACATGGACAGGAGATTTACACACTTAAAAAGGTCTGTTTCCCATGCTTAAGCACCCTATTATGCCATTTACCTGTTTCCTTATTTTTGTGCAGATCTTACACCTGTAGATAGCCTAATCTGACACCATCCGTATAGTACATTATAATTCTAGCCACTCACATTTTTCCTTAACCTTATTTGCCAGATTAAAAATGATGGAATGCATTTAGCCCATATTATATATTTCTGTTCTTTAACTTTTGCCTAAAATACTATTTACTAAAGTAACATATAGGGAGTCCGGTTTTTATTTGTGGC
Source organism: Proteles cristata cristata (assembly GCA_017311185.1). NCBI lineage: Eukaryota > Metazoa > Chordata > Mammalia > Carnivora > Hyaenidae > Proteles > Proteles cristata. The sequence continues at coordinate 462,071 of JAESUZ010000752.1, forward strand.
TCATGTCACTAAGCCAGAACAGTTATGAAAGCAATATAGTATTACCCTTGGCAGAAAAAAGTTCAAAGTGGCCATGCTTAATGACTGTGAGTATGCATTTATACGTGTAAGATTATTCATTGATGTTTATTTTGCTTAGGAACACTGTGACAATCTCTGGGATGACGGGACTCATCCAAGCTTAATCTCAAATCTTGCGAACTGTTGCAAAGAACAAACAACAGGTAAGAAATTCACATTTATTTGGGAAGCCTGGGGATATCATTTTCTTGTAAAAAGCTAATCTAGTATGCGATATTTTCAACGATTTGCTAAGTGCTTCAATGCTTCTGAAATTACCTGGGAATGAAGAGCAGTTGATTGTAACCTCCTTGGAGAGTCTCAGAATTGGTCTGTTCATTTCATCTGCCCATTTGTGCTTAATGGTAACACTTACAAAGGAAATTGATACTCCAATTTTGTAAACTTCCAGGATACTCATGAAAAATTTACTTTCAAGTCGATTACCGTATTGTAATTAGAAATACTGCTTACCTTTTCCATTTTGAATTTTTTTCTCTGCAAACTGTATTTGCTATTATACAAATAATAGCTGCTAAAAGATTCTAGGACACGTAATTTAGATAAGAAATATAGCCTAACTTTTTTTTTAAATCTACCCATTCATTATCTATAGAAGGTCAAGAAAACTGTAAAGTGCCAGCCTTTCTAAATGTCAGGAAGAGGAAGAGAGTTACTTTTGGAGAGGATCTCAGCCCTGAGGTGTTTGATGAGACTTTGCCGGCAAATACTCCGTTGCGGAAAGGAGGGACACCTGTTCGCAAAAAGGATTTAAGTAGTATCAGTCCCCTGCTCCTTGAGCAGTCGCCGGTTCCTGTGCAGTTATCGCAGCCAGATTTTGATGACAAGGGGGAGAATCTTGTAAGTGTGCAAAGTGCGGCGCAAACTTGTTTACATTTTCATCAGACCTCACCTGTTTTGTGTGAACAGTAATTATGCTTTGAAATCGTGAACTGGACTAAATGATGTGTCATGGTATAAATTAATGCATTTTTGTAGGTGGGTCCTCCCACCCCCATCCTGTGCGCATCCCAACAAGTGCACAGGTCAGTCCCCGTTCTCTTGTACTTGCAGGGCTTTTTGTACGTAGCACGTTTCATGGAGCTGAAATACTGTGGACTGTAAGATGTACCATTGCTTTATGTATTACTGGGAGAGAAGGCTAGACGTTAAGCTGTGATACCCGTGAATTGTCACATGTTCTCAGATTTTAGAGATGGGAAGATGTGAAAGAGCAGCAGTCTTCGAACTGATATACTATAAATATAAAGTTTTTCCTTAAGATGAATTCAGTAGGTAGAATTACTGGATGAAAGAAGAATGTTTTTCACCTTTTTGATACATATTGTTGAGTACCCAGAAAGTGTACCAATTTGGACTCAACCTCAGTATATATGGTTTTATTTGATCAAACTTTGTAAACCCTGGGTATTAATTGTACTTTTTTAAACAGCTTGAAAACTTAGTTTAGTGAGGTTTGAACATTTTTCCTATGTTTGTAAGCCATTTGAATTTCTTCTCTAGAAAATTACCTGTTTTTATATTGGGACCATCATTCATTCTCTCCCTTGCCATTACACTTCAAAATAAGAGTATTCCACTTTCAGCCAAGATGGGGTCACAGGGACCTAATTTATGTTTTCATGAGAAACAACTAAAAACAAACACCGCACAAGAAGGGCTTACCTTGGTGGAGCCTGGCAGTCTCCATGAGTTGAGGGGATGGGCGTGGGGGTCTGGGAAAGTGAAGGAGAGGCTAGAGGTCATGTTCAGAGTACCGGAAAGGAGAGAGCTGCACAGAGCTCTGGAGATCTGCAAAGGGTCTCACTTGAGTCCATAGCTGAGCACTGGTCACCGGGAACTTGTAAGTAAACTGGCCTAGGCCAGGGAAAGGACTTCCCAAATGGAACAATCCCTAGAGTTCACAGAGGTGGCAGGAGTAGAGTTCCCACCAACCTGAGTAATTCAGAGCGCATCAGACACTCAGGAGAGTATTGCCTCCCTCTTAGAACAGAATTAGATTGAAAGCCTAGCAGAGCTTAAATGCAAACTTTGAAAGGAGACAACTTCTCTGTAACTAACTTTACTGTGTTGTATAAAAAAGCTGAAGAACAGCGAAACTATCCAGTGTCAAACAACAGTACGTTCAAAATGTATGACGTTCAGTTAAAAACTAATAGATGTGTAAGAAAAGGTGCCCCCATAATGATGAGAAAAACCAATCAATAAATAGTAGACCCAGAAATTATACATATGGTAGAATTTATAGACAAAGGCATTGAAAGTATTTTTTAATCCATCTTTCATATGTTCAAAGAGGTGAAGGAAAGATTGAGCTTGTTAAGAACATGAAATATAGGAAAGATCCAACTTGAACTCTGAAAATTATAATCTCAGGGAAGAAAATTAGGTTGAATGAGATTAATAGCATATTAGAGTTGTCAAAAGAAAAGATTACCCAATGTAAAGATATAATAATAGAAATTATTCTCCATGAAAGAATAAAAATGACTGAACAAGAATGAGCAATTGGTGAGCTGGGACAACTTTAGGTAGCATAATATACATATAATTATAGAGTCCCAACAGAGAGGAGATCAGACAGAACAGAAGAAAAAATATTTGAAACATAATAATAGAAAATTTTCCAATTTGATAAAATGATATACTTGCAGATCCTGAAAGTTCAACAAATTCCCAGCACAGGAAACATGAAATAGTAAGCAAAGACACTTCATTGCTTAGAATCAGTGATATATGGCCTAAAAGGAACTAGAATAAAAAAAACAATAATATGAGAGGCAGCAGAACTGTCATTAGAAACTGTGCAAGCCAGAAGACAACACTGCAGCATCTTTTGAAGATGTACTTAATTACTTGGAGCAAAAATTACCCAAACAACAACAACGATAAAAAGTCCGTGTAGAATTCTGTATCCGTTATTATTTCAAAACAGAGGTGAAAGAACAGGCTTTTTCATACATATGGAAGCTGAGAGAATTCATTACTGTAGTTTATTAGAAGTGCATTAGAAGAAATGTTAATGGGAATTCCCTTCATCAGAAAGAGAATGGTTCCAGATGGAAATCTAGCAAAGGAATGAAGAGCATTGAAAACATGTGGGCAACTGTAGCAGACTTTATCATTAATCTTGTAAAAGATTGTTTAAGGCAAGAATAACTGTATTGTTTAGTTTGTAGCCTAGTTAGTAAAATATACAACAAAAGTAACATGTCATAGAGGCTGGGAGGGGTTTTTAACCTGTACACAACATGGTGTGAGTTAATGATGAATGCTGTAACCCTAAACAACAAAACAATAGAAATGTATGGGATGCACCAAGAGGAGGCTTAGAGGGGAATAAAGCCTGTATTTCAACATAAGAGACAAATTGATGATCTCAACTTCCACTTTAAGAAACCAATAAAAGAAAAGCAATTAAAGTGACAGTAAGCAGACCGAATTAATAAAGATAAATGCAGAAATCAATGAAGTAAAAAAAACAAGCAATAGAGAAATATCATTGAAATAAAAAGATTATGCCTTAGAAAAATAACATGAGTAAACTTGTAATCAGACTGTTCAGGGAAAAGGGAAACTACTCCAATTACCAGTATAATAAATGAGCAGTAACTATACATTCTAACTGGTATTAGAAGGTTAATACAGATAAAAGGATAATCAGAAAGTATTATGAAAAACTTAATGCCAACACATTCAACAATTTAGATAAACTAGACCTATTTAAAGCACAAACTTCCAAATCTCCCTTGAGAAGAAATCCCTTACCTCATTCTCCCTTTATCAACTGAAGAAATTGAAGTTGTAGTCAAAACCTTCCCACATAGGGGCACCTGGGTGGCTCAGTCGGTTAAGTGTCCAACTTCAGCTCAGGCCATGGTCTCATGGTTCATGGGTTCGAGCCCCGCGTCAGGCTTGTGCTGACTGCTAGCTCGGAGCCTGGAGCCTGTTTTGAATTCTGTGTCTCCCTCTCTCTTTGACCCACCTCTGCTCACGCTGTCTCTCTCTCTCTCAGAAATAAATAAAAAAACATTAAAAAAAATAAACAAAACCTTCCCACATAGAAAACTGCATGTCCAGATGACTTTGCTAATGAATTCTACCAAACACTTAAGGAAGGCCTAATTTTGCAGAGACTCTTTCAAATGAATTGAGGAGGTAGAAATAGTTCCCAGTTCATTAATGTCAGCATTAACCTGACACCGTAATCAAACATTATCTTTTTATTTTTTCAGTTTTCAGAATTTTTAGTAACAACTATTTAAAATCCCAACTCCATGAATCAAATGTGTATTCATTAGATGTAAACATCCCATTCATTTTTCTTTTAAATATTTATTTCATAATGAGCCATTTTTAAGAAAACTTTAATACAGTATCCTTGTGAACATAATACATAAAGATACTACATCATGACCAAGTGAGATTTAACCCAGAGATGCAAAGTTACTTTAATATTTGAAAAACAATCTGTAATTCACCACATTAAACTAAGAAAAGCCATATGGTCATTTCTGATTTAAAAAATAATGACAATAAAAAATACCCTCTGAACCAAACTGATAATTAAGGACAAGTTTCTTCAAACTCACAAGTTTTTTTCTATGAGAAACCAACAGCGACCATCATACTGGCAATTGTGTGGGTCTGCATTTATATTGCCATTTTCCCTGAACTTCCCCTGAGGAATACTGAAATGTTAGATTGTATTTATAATAGAATGTCCCATTTGTTTTAAAGTTAGGAGTGATTTTAAGTTAACCAAAGAGTAACTTGTCAGTGGATCGTTATGGCCACTTTCACTTAATGTTTTATTTTTCTTTGTTGGACTGTAGTTAATAAACATAATCTCATTAAAGATTGGTAAATATTATAAAATATATGTTTATATCCAATATCTTCGTTTTGTTTTGACTTTTTTTCCTTGATTTCCCATGTTTACGATTTCACCTACGAAAATAAATCCTTATCTTCTTCTGGGAGCAATTGTATGTCCATTAAATTTAAGGATGTCTGATTTCTTCTCTTGTTTTTCTTTCTTTAGGAAAACATAGAACCTCTTCAGGTATCATTTGCAGTTCTGAGTCCTCTTAACAAGCCTTCAATCTCTGAGACTCTTTCAGGTAGTAACTTTTTTTTATCTTACATTCATACAAGTGTCATTTTCACTGTGTGTAAATATGAAACTAAATCTCCTTAGTTCCTTTTTAAGTTTTTAATTTTATTATAACAATGCATAACAGTTTGGTTTCAAAAACCAAATAGTTGGGGTGCATGGGTGGCTCAGTTGGTTAACCATCCGACTTCGGCTCAGGTCATGATCTCACGGTTTGTGGGTTCAAGCCCCACATCGGGCTCTGTGCTGACAGCTAGCTCAGAGCCTGGAGCCGGTTTCAGATTCTGTATCTCCCTCTGTCTCTGACCCTCCCCTGCTCATGCTGTCTCTCTCTCAGAAATTAAAAAAATAATAATAAAATAAAATAAACCAAATAGTATTGAGACACCTGGGTGGCTCAGTTGGTTAAGCATCCAACTTCGACTCAGGTCATGATCTCACAGTTTGTGAGTTCAAGCCCCGCATTAGGGTCTGTGCTGACAGCTCAGAGCCTGGAGTCTGCTTCGTATTCTGTGTCTCCCTCTCTCTGCCCCTCCCCTATTTATGCTGTCTCTGTCTGCCCAAAAAAAATAAATACATAAACCTTAAAAAAAAAAAAAAACTAAAAAAGAAAATAGTACAGAAAAGCGTATAAGAAGTCTCTTGCCCATCCAAGTCTCATACCTTTTAATCACTCACACTGAGCTTCTATAAATAGGTCGGGCTATATTTCAAGTCACTGCAGGCAGTGGAGTTGCCATCTCAGGTCTTAACTGTCAATAATAAGTTCCTTTTGTTTGATAGCTGGCACAACTGAATGATCTGGATCATATGGGTCATTTTTCAGTATCCAGGACTGTTAACCAACATTAACTTGACCTTTTGGGCATAGGCACCTTTCAAAGTCTCTAGCTTTTTTATGATCATGACCAGGCAAACCAGGATTTAGAGGACAGATGTCATGGGAAAAATAGGATGGGAACCATTATTCATGCCTCCCCCTTGACCAAAGGCCTTTAAGTGGCCTCTTACTCGCTAGACAACACAAACTGGGTTCATTGGTATAGAATCCACGGCCTGTAGTGTGAAATTAGAGCTAAACTTGAAGCCATAGTCTGTCATATTCCAAAGCCTGTGCTCCTTAACAGACATTATACTGCCTTTCATTTACATAGTTAAAAGTGATCAAATGAAAAATTACTTGAATTTTATAAATAAATAATTTTCACGACCATCTTAATGCCCTTTATTGCAATTTTATTATACAACATGTAGCTTTGAATAAACAAGACATCAGTGAAAATATGGTATTTACTGTAATATGATTTAATCTGTTATCTTGGGTGTTATACAGTCTCCATGGAAAGTGGTGACAGTTTCTGGGTGTTCAGTAAACTTAAAATTTTAAAGAATGTTTTTGAATCTCAAAATGTATTCTTGGTAATTATTTCTGCTTAGATATTACATTATGTTAAAAAGCAAAGGTGGGTAAGGGCGCCTGGGTGGCTCAGTCATTTGGGCGTCTGGCTTCGGCTCAGGTCATGATCTCATGGTTTGTGGGTTCAAGCCCCGCATTGGCCTTTGTGCTGACAGCTCAGAGCCTGGAGCTTGTTTCAGATTGTGTGTCTCCCCCTCTCTCTGACTCTCCTCTGCTCATCCTGTTTCTCTCTCAAAAATAAACATTAAAAAAATTTTTTTAAATAAATAAAAGCAAAGGTGGGTATTCATAAGAGTACCAAGTGTATCCAGAAAATTACAGCTCTTACAGCTTTTTGTTTAGCCACTCTAATTTTGCTCGTGTCTTATTCATCAGGCATTGATCCCTTTAGTTCTTCAGATAACCATGAGAAGACAGCCTCCCTTAAAGTTGGTAGAATAACCCGGGCCTCTAACCGAAGAAGTGTAAGTGTTTGTATTTGGCACAGTGTTTTTGTTTTTAAATCTTGCTATAGATTTTTTGCTTTTCTGGTCAAATTGTTATGGGTAAAATCTTGATTTGATTACATTCATTAACAGCTAAAACCTACATAGCATATTACCATGGTAATGCTTTCTTTGTCATTTGATTTTAATTTTATTAGAAGGAAAATACAGTAAAAAAAAGATGCTCTCAGAATTTGTGTTAATGTGGAAGGCAATCTGTTTGCAATGTTTCTTTGGGATCCATGTGGTTTTATTTTACTGAGGTGCATGCAGTGGAAAAGAGTAGCATGTGAATAACAGAGACAGAAAATGGCATAATTATAGCTTTTTACAAAAAGATTTTGTTTTGTTTTTTAACACTGGGTTTTAATGTTTTCTAGTAGGAGCATAACTCCCATTGAATATGTGTCTTTTCCTATTATATAATTAGAGTTGGATTTTTATTTAAATTCATAAATATATATTACCATTATAGCGCTTTTAGCTAATACTGTTGGGTGATAAAGCCAGAATTCAAATTCAGATAATCTAAATGTATATTTCCCCCCATAACTCAACAGCAGTTAGCTGCTAAATTGTAGATCCTTAATATGTATTCCGTAAATAGATAAATCAACTGATTTTAAACTTTTTTTCTTCCTTACTGGGCAGAGAGCATATTCTTCTTTGGGTCTATGTTTAATAAGATCAGAAATTGGTAATTCCTCTTCTCCCCCATGTGAGTTTTAACTGATTAATGGAATTGTAAATTAAGAGGAACTGGGATATGAAATGATAGAAGCAGTGTGGGAAGGAAAATAAATGTGGAAAACATATATCAGATGCAGCTGTTTTATGATTATCCCTACTCTAAATTTTTTTTATAGCAGTTGATCACTTTTGCAGCAGAGAATGTTTGCAACTTACTTAACACAGAAGCTCAGCCCTGTAAAGAAAAGAAAATTAATAGGAGGAAATCTCAGGAAAGCAAGCACACGGCAAGAGTACGTCCTAAAAAGAGTCAAGTAAGTGTGTGTTTAAGGACATAGTAAGAGTAGAAGTGGCACATTTCTTTGTTGTATAGCTAGGAAGGCACAGAAAAATTTTTTTTCCGTTAACATTGGGCCAATGTTGTAATTACCTGAAGACCGTTTTTGTTTCTTCTTCATTGTGTTATGTTTACATAGCGCCATAAAACATTGGCACTCAAATGTTAAATTGGTTTTTCCCTTTGAATACGATCCAATCTCAGCGTTTGAGATGATTCCTCTAATTTCTTAGACAAAGATGAGTGTACCATCTGCCACTGGTTTGACTTTTCTTCTGCCAGTTGCTCGATCTCTTCCCTGTGTTTAAGGAAGTATTTAGAAACTGGTTCTGTCTTCCTCAGCACTTCAAGGCCCGTGCTGGCTAAGGTGACTTCAACTGTCTGTTCAGGAATAGCGGTCTAGCACTTAACCCTGTAACCAGACCCCTTTCACTCAGGTGATCCGCACCTTCCTCTGCCACACCCCACAGCTTGCTGGTACCGAAGACCTTCCCACTTGCCATAATACATGCTCTGTGTCCCTTTCCCTGATCCTGGCCACCTGTGCATCCCACATTCTCATTCCCTTATGTCCCTCGTCCAGTACTTAGGATCTTCTGGCCCCTCTGTGTACCCTCCAGCAGATAGACATCCTGTCATTTCCCATGTTTCCTGTTCACCCCAAACTGGGCAAGCTGTTTCAACAGCTCTTGTCAGTAACCTCAGTTCTCTACCCCTTCCATTCTACTTCACCTCTGGATAAATCTGTTACCCCCTCTGCCATCTAACACTGCTGCTGAAGAGACTCACACAGGTGCTGCTAAGGTAAAGCATAGTTTCAGATATTACTTGAAGTCTGGTGTATCCTTTTCTACCTCTTCACTTGAAGTATTTCTCCAAGGTGTTGAGTAGCTTACTAAGTAAAATCCAGTATAACCTACCACCTCAGCAGCATTTGACATAATCGAGAGCATCCTGTACAGCCTCTGTTAAAGGTTTATTTTCTTTCACCCACCCTTAGTTTGGATTACCTGGAGTTCTACTCTTTGCCTTTCCAAATTGTATATTTTCTGGGTGATGTTGTAGGCAGCATGGTTGATGCCTCCCAAATCTTTTTGATCTATAAACATGTTTAGCAGCCTACTAGACTTCTTTTCTTAAAAAATTTTTTTAACGTTTTTTATTTTATTTTCTGAGAGAGAGAGACAGTGTGAGCAGGGGAGGGTCAGAGAGAGAGGGAGACACAGAATCTGAAACTGTCTCCAGGCTCTGAGCTAGTTGTCAGCACAGAGTCTGACGCAGGGCTCAAACCCACGAACCGTGAGATCATGACCTGAGCTGAAGTTGGACGCTTAACTGACTGAGCCACCCAGGCGCCCCTAGACTTCTCTTAAACCATCCTATAAGCACCTCTGATATCTACTTTTCTAAAACTAAACTTGCCAATTTTACCCCAACACCCTCCCCCTGCAAAACATTCGGTAAACTTCCATCCTGTTCCATTAAACAAAACTGGTTTAAACATCTGCCAGTCAGCAAAGCTGGAAGAAACGGAAAGTTTTCCTGGTTCAATCCCTCTTTTAGGTCACACTCCATTGAAAGATCCCCTTGCCGAAAAAAATAAACATAAGTTCAAAAATAAGCATATGCATCTTATAGTATTGCATCAGAAATAGATTTGCTTTATACTCTTAAAAAACACTTAAAAGAATGTACACATACTTCTTCACATAAAATCAGCAGTCAGAAAGTTCAAGGAGGGTTGAGCAGTAAAGTTTATTTCAACCCCTACCAGGACCCCCACAGAATTAAAATAATTGGTACAATAAAAAGACTAGACTCAGAATAGCAGTGAGAAGAGGAAGGAAGTGAGGAGGGATATTACCCAATAGATGACACCCTTCAGTAAATCTCTAGAAGACAGAGTGGATGAAGGTGTGTTGACAGAAGAAGGAGGTGGATTTACAGCCCAAAACATGCTCTGAGGGGGCCAGAGAGCCAATAGGAGCCATCTTGCCCATGGGGGTCCCAGAAGACTCTAGGCCCAGTATTGGCCAGGAAACAGAGTAATGGAGACGGTTTGCACCAGCTGGCACCTCACCCCTCCCCCCCCCCATCTTCTTCCGTCTCAGAACAGATGTCATCTAGGTGAAAGGCCTCATTCTGACATTTAGAAAGCCCCACAGTCCTGACAGCCTGCTCTTACCCTAAAGCAAAGCCTAAGGTTGATACTCTCCGTTCTACCCTGCCCCACCCAAGGTTCCTAGTAGAATTTCCCTACAGGAAAGAGACTGAGCTGGAAAGCAGAGGAAACTCAGGCCAGTGTATTCAGTCTTTTCTGTGAAATCAAGACAACTGAGTAGAAACAAGAGCACAAAAGACCAATATGTATAAGTTGAAAAACTAACCCCAGAAAGAGATGGTATTCAGGGAATGGAAGGATACTATTAAAAAAGAGAAAAGTTCCGATATACTCAGATTTAAGAAAGTATCTGCATAAAACCAAGAAGGGGATGCTATAAAAAAGGGGCAGAGGAAGAAGTATTCTTTAATATGTAAAATTTAGTCATTGGCTAAAGAATAAAGTTGAGGAATGTCTCCCAGAAGGTAGAGCAAAATAGAAACAAGTAAGAAGACACAGAAAGCCGAATCTAGGAGACTACAAAGGTGTCTCGAAAGAATAGGGGAATGGAATGGAAGACATTGTCAAAATAGAAGGAGATTTCACAGAACGGAAAAAAGGACTATTCAGGTTATAAGAGTACTGAATGCCTAGTGCAACAACAGGACTTCGACTGTCAGTGTGAAATTGTGCAATAAAGATAACAAAGTGGACTTCTGCCAACAAACAAGAAAGAATAGGAGGGGTATCCAGTTTACCAGCAGCCTGACCGCTGAAAGATAATTGAACAGGACCTTTAAAGTTTTGAAAGAAACTTGATTTCAGCTCCATACTCTGTACCCCGCCAAATTCAGCTAAGCGTAAAAGAAAAAATAAAGAAATTGAAACCCTCAAGGACTCTGGAAGCTTTTCTTTGGATATGACTGGGGGAGATACTCTAGCAAATCGAGGATTAAGTAAGCGTAAGAGTTCAGAGCACAGCAGGTCTCCTGATAAAGAAGAGCAGCGCAAGAGAAATTTCTAAACACAGTTGTTTGGCCAGCCTAGAGGAGCAGCCAGTCCAGACTGGAGCAGGAGGAAAGGATGCTCGAGGGAGAAGTCCTCTGGAGAGAAAAACAAAAAGACCTATGATTGAGAAAGTGGAAGGTGTGTTGTATCAGAAGAAAAAGGAAGGTAATTATATACCTATACCATTTCCAATAAAAGTTTTGGAGTAAATACAAAGCAGATGTTAGCATGATTTCAACCAGTAAAGGAGTGTTAAGGAAAAGTATGTTTTCTTTTTTCTAATGTTTGTTTATTTTTGAGCAAGAGGGAGACAGAGCACCGACAGGGGAGGGGCAGAGAGAGAGGTAGACAGAATCCAAAGCAGGCTTCAGGCTCTGGGCTGTCAGCACAGAACCTGACACGGGGCACAAACTCATGGACCGCGAGATCATGACCTGAGCCATAGTTGGACGCTCAACCCACTGAGCCACTCAGGCGCCCCTTGTTTGTTCTTTTACTTTTTTGTTTTTTGTTTTCTTTAAGTTTATTTACTTATTATAAGCCAACTTGACAATAAATTATATTTTTAAAAAAGTATGTTTCCTAGTGCTAAGAATCCTCTACAGGAGGCGCCAGAGGAAAGGAACTTGAGCTTTGTCTTTGGCAGAGCACTGAAAACTGTTTACACAGTCATAATGTAAATGCAGTTTGTTTTCAACTAAGGGCAAAGCTTTAAAAACCGGATTGTCCTGCCAAATGTAGCTACTGGCAGAAGGTGAGAACAGTGGGTAAAGAAGATCCAAATGAGGGTGTTAACATTACAGTATGGGGGGTGGTTAACACTGAATGTTCTGGAGCAAACAACCTGGGTTCTAAATTCTGGCTTGACCACTTCCTACCAGTGGAATGGCGGGAAAGATTCTTGATATCTCTATTGGTTTTAAAATAAAGGTAATAACGGTACATAATTTATATGCTTATTGTGTGCATTAAATGAGTTAATATATGTAAAATGCTTAGACCGATGCCTGGCCATAGCAAGCACTATGGCTATTAAAGTCAAATTCAGAACCTTGTTAGGCAAAATTTGGAAATATCATTATGGACTCATGATTTTTTTCCTTTAAGAAGATTTCCCAGCTCTGTCAGGGCTTAGAAACAGTGAGCACCTCTGGTACAGATTGCCCTTTTCTTTTTTCTTTTCTTTTCTTTTCTTTTCTTTTCTTTTCTTTTCCTTTCTTTTCTTCTTTCTTTCTCTCTCTCTCGTTCTCTTTCCCTTCCTCTCCCTCCTCCTTCATTCATGCGTTTGTTCGTTCCTTCCTTGGCAAGGGAAGGGGCAGAGAGAGAGGAATCTTTTTTATTTTATTTTATTTTATTTTATTTTATTTTATTTTATTTTATTTTATTTTATTTTATTTTATTTATTTCTAGGAGAGAGAGAGACAGCATGAGCAGGGGAGGGTCAGAGAGAGAGGGAGTCACAGATCGAAACAGGCTCCAGGCTCTGAGCTGGCAGTCAGCACAGAGCCCGATGCGGGGCTCGAACCCACGAACCACGAGATCATGACCTAAGCGAAAGTCGGACGCTTAACCGACTAAGCCACCCAGGCGCCCCAGAGAGAGAGGAATCTTAAGCTGGCTCCATGCCTAGCACAGAGCCAGACTCGGGAAGTGATCCTATGACCCTGAGATCATAACCTAGGCGAAATCAGTAGTCGAAAGCTTAACTGACGGAGCCACCCAGGCACCCCTAGATTGGCATTTTTCTTAATGTTTATTCATTTTTGAGAGTCAGGACAGAGCACAAGCCGGGGGTGGGGGGTGCAGGCAGAGAGAGAGGGAAACAGAATCTGAAGCAGGTTCCAGGCTCCTAACTGTTAGCACAGAGTACGAGGCAGGACTTGAACTCACGAACCATGAGACCATGACCTGAGCTGAGGTCAGGTGCTTAACTGACAGCTACCCAGGTGCCCCTCTAGATTGGCATTTCTTTTTTTTTTTTTAATGTTTTTTAAATATTTTTTATTTATTTTTGAGAGAGAGAAAGACAGCATGAGCAGGGGAGGGTCAGTGAGAGAAGGAGATACAGAATCTGAAACAGAGGCTCCAGGCTCTGAGCTGGCTGTCAGCACAGAGCTGACGTGGGGCTCAAATCCACGAACCGCGAGATTATGACCTGAGCCGAAGTTGGATGCTTAACCGTCTGAGCCACCCCAGGCGCCCCAAGATTGGCATTTCTTAATACCATTTTCAGCTAAAATTGATCAAGTGAGATGGCTGTGTTCAGATTTCTAAACCGCTCCTGTACAAAACAAGCCTGGGTATGTACAGTGTGCAACAAAGGAAGCTTAAACCACTGGGGCCACGAGAAGGGACATCAGACAGCAACCAAAGGTGGGACATTATGACTGTCAGACATAAAAATTGTAGTGGATTGAAACAAAGAGTTCAAATATGAAAAAAACACTTCATAACAGTTAAAAATCTCAAAAGTCACCTTCGAAGCTGTCTAGGACACCAACTCGATTTTGTGAAGATTGGAAAATAAGTTCAGGTAAACAAATAGGTTGATGAGGGAAAGGTATTTATATGAGAGTTTCTAGTATTAAATAAAAACACATTCATGAAAGTTGTTAATCATCAAATGGGAGGCTGGTGGAGGAGCAGAACGGACAGTGGACTGCACACCCGAGCCCACTGGTCAGTCACACTGTCACAGAGAGAGAACGTGGGCCTCCCAGTGCGATGAAGAAGGCTACAGGTATCCAGGAGATGCTTCTTTTAAAAAAAAAAAAAAATGGGGCGCCTGGGTGGCTTAGTCGGTTAAGCGTCCGACTTTCGCTTAGGTCATGATCTCGCGGTTCGTGGGTTCGAGCCCCGCGTCGGGCTCTGTGCTGACTGCCAGCTCAGAGCCTGGAGCCTGTTTCAGTCTGTGACTCCGTCTCCCTCTGACCCTCCCCTGCTCACACTGTCTCTCTCTCTCTCTCCTAGAAATAAATAAAACATAAAAAAAAAGAAAAAAAAAATCAAAGAGAATCTAATCAAGCCTGGATCTAATGACCAATTTGGGAAAGTATAGGAGATAGAGTGAAATAAAGACACCATGATTGCTGTCAACCAAATCCAGAGTTTGGCTAAGTCTATCAGAGATATGCCTCTGTTTATTCATCAAATAAATGGCAAGGGAAGGAAGAAAGAACCATAGATTAAAAGTGATCTTTCAACAAAGAGAATGTGTGAAGACCTCGTCGGGATCCTGATTTAAACAGTTGTAAAAAGACATTTATGGGCCAATTGGAGAAATTTGATCACTGAGGAAATGAAATATTAGAGAAAATTGTTGTCTTTGGTCTTTGTGTTTTAGCTGTTTATTTTGATATCGTTTTAGATATTTATGCTGTTGTCACAAGAATCACATAGACTTCCCAATTTCCCTCTGCCCAGTTTTCCCCAGTGACGACATGTAACACTTGTGCTGTGTCATGGAAACATATCAACATGGTCAAGATACAGAGCATTTCCATTGGCACAGGGAATCTCTTCTTGCCGTTCTGTAGTTCTCTCTACTTCCCCGCCTCCACTGGCAGCCACCAATCTCTTCTCCATTTCCGGAAGTTTGCCGTTCTGGCAATGTAATGTACTTGCAGTCATACTCTATGTAACTCCTTGGGTCTGGCTTTCTTTTCCACTCAGCATAATTCTCTGGAGATTTGTCCAGGTTCTTGTGTGTATGAACAGTTAGTGCCTTTATTGGTGAATAGTAGTTATTATTTAAAAAAAGGTAATCATTTTGCATATATACATACATTAAGTCATTATAAAGTATACCTTAAACTTACATGTTATGTGTCAGTTATAGCCTAAAAAGTTGTGGGGGAAATTTTAAGTTTGTTTAGTTTGAGAAAGACCATGACAGCGCAAGTGGGGAAGGGGCAGAGAGCGAGGGAGAGAGAGAATCTCAAGCAGGCTCTACAACACTGTCATCACAGAGCCCAATTTGGAGCCTGAACCCCAAAAACCGTGAGATCATGACCTGAGTGGAAACTAAGAGTCGGATACTTGAACCAAGTGAGCTACCCAGGCACCCTATATATCCTTTTCAAATGTTTATTTTTGAGAGAGAGAGAGAGAGAATATCTAAAGCAGGCTCCATGCTGTTGGTGCAGAGCCCAACACAGGGCTTGAACTCACAAACTATGGGATTTTCGACCTGAGCCGAAATCAAGAGTTGAACGCTTAACTGACTAAGCCACCCAGGTGCTCCATTAATTTTTCTTTATTCGTTTTTATATCATTTATTGTCAAGTTAGCTGACATACAGTGTATACAGTGTGCTCTTGGATTTGGGAGTAGATTCCTGTGATTCATCACTTAAAACACCCAGTGCTTGGGGCGCCTGGGTGGCTCGGTTAAGTGTCCAGCTTCCACTCAGGTCATGGTCTCACTGTTTGAGTTCAAGCCCTATGTTGGGCTCTGTGCTGACAACTCAGAGCCTGGAGCCTGCTTCAGATTCTGTGTCTCCCTTGCTCTCTGCCCTTCCTTCTCTGTCTCTCAATAATAAATAAATGTTTAAAAAAAAAAACACCAAAACACCCAGTGCTCATTCCAACAAGTGCGTACTTTAGTGCTCATCACCCATTTTCCCCATCCCCCCAGCCTTCCACCTCATCATCCCTCAGTTTGTTCTCTGTATTTAATACAGTCTCTTGTGGTTTGCCTGCCTCTCTGTTTGTAACTTTTTTTTTCTCTTCTCCTGTGGTCTTCTATTAAGTTCCTCAGTTTCCACATATGAGTGAAAATATATATCTGTCTTTCTCTGACTCACTCATTTCACATTAGCATAATACCCTCCAGTTTCATCTATGTTGTTGAAATGGCAAGATTTCCTTCTTTTTCATTGCCAAGTAGTATTCCATTATATATATGTAGATGCCACATCTTTTTTTCAAATAACGTTTACTTATTTTTGAAGGAGACAGAGTGTGAGTGGGGGAGGGACAAAGAGAGAGGGAGACACAGAATTTGAGGCAGGCTCCAGGCTCTGAGCTGTCAGCACAGAGCCGACCTGGGGCTCAGACTCAGGAACTGCAAGATCATGACCTCAGCCAAAGTCAGATGCTCAACCGACTGAGCCACCCAGATGTCCCTGTATACCACATCTTAAATCCATTCATCAGTCAGTGGACATTTGGACTCTTTCCATCCTTTGGCTATTGTCGATAGTGGTGCTATAAACATTGGGATGCGTCTGCCCCTATGAATCAGCAGTTTTGTATCCTTTGGATAAATTCCTAGTAGTGGTATTGCTGGATCGTAGCCCATGAATTATTTTTAAATAATTTTAAAGCTACTCACAGGAAGCAACTTAAGTATATGCTTCTGTTTCATGATCTCCTTTACCATCTAAGAAGAAATATTGGTGATTATAGAGTAAATGGACCCATTTGGGGGTGATACCTTCAGTTCTTGATCTGCTTTAGGTCATAAACCATCCTAACCTTTGGCATGTCAGTGTCTTCCCTAGGATTCCAGTCACTGTGACTTCTTCATTACAGGATAAGCAAGGCTTTTGTGTTAAAGTAAAATTAAATTTTGATAAGGTTCTAGCCTCTGCAGGAAAGCTAGGCAGTGCCTGACAGAGCACAGGTGCTTTAGTCTTTGGTCTTATCTCTGGACGCTGCACTGTGACGATGAGAAAACTATTACTTTTTATCACGTTTACCAAATTTTATGAAGCTTAACTATACCTTTTCTTCTACGTTTCTTTATTCATTTGTTCATTCTTGTTTCTTGGGAAGTCATTACGTGCCAGGCACTGTTTCAGGGACCAAAGACATTTTATATATAAACAAAGATGCCCAAAATCCTGCTCAAAGGATTTTTTTTTTTTATAGCTGTGAATCAGCAACTGTTCTAGAAGTCCTAACTGGATGACATTGACTCTGGTGTATTCACTGCTGTGTAGGTAGGGCCTCTGGAGGTCACACTGTAATACTAAGCATAATTTGGTGTTACAAATATTTTCCCCCATATCAGTTTTCATAATACTAGGAAGGAATTTAAAGAACAAGAAGAATGGCTGACACCTAGCTCTTTCTGTGCATGGATCAAGCCTTCTTTTAACCATTTATGTTAACGTAGTGCTCGCCACAGCTTTCTGTGGCATGTGCTGGTGTGGTTCCCGTTTTGCAGAGGAGGAGAATGAGGTCCAGAGAGGGGAGGTAACATGCCTGAGGTCATAGGCCAGGTGGGTGGCAGAGTCAGGCACCTGGCACTGGAAGCCATCTGTTGTCTGTTGTGGTTCCTCTGTGGAGCCCAAGAATTTTCTTTTGGTTTCCACATCCACTGACCAAGCTATCATTTCCCCACTATCTCATGGAATGTCAACAGATGTTCCATAGAAAAAAAAAATTTCACGGAAAAATCGTTAACCCAGTATTTTCCTAATGTGTATAGAGGCTATTTATACCAAGGACTTCTCAAGAGAATTTAATGGCAAATGTATATTGTAAATCACCAAGAGGAACATTTATCTTGTACAGTTCTAAAATTATTTTTGCATGGAATGTTTTGTTTCATTTTGTTTTCACTGGATATCTATAGATCTGCCCAGGAACATACAGTTCTGTGCCATTTTCGTACTCTGAAAATCATCCATCACATCATTAGTTTCTGTATTTTCACCCAAATGATCTTTACTGAATGTAAAATCAAATGCTGTCACTCCCTGAATCAGCGTGCTGTGAGCTTTCGTTGTTTTCAGGCTCCTCATTGTATACGAGGGCCTTGCCTGCTCTCTGGGCAGTCTTAAACCTCCTGGAGGCCAGGTACCCATCTCAGTCCATATAGAGTCTGACATGGTGTGTATGTATCAATAATACTTGCTGTTAGATCATGAGCCCCCTGAAGGCCACATCCTGTTTTCATATCTTCTACCCAGCAAGTTATTACCTGCACATATTGGTTTCTCAATCAATGTTTGAATGCATTCCATTTTCTGAAAGCTTTAATTGCTAAAAACCCATTCCTTATGTTGACCTGAAGTCTGGTTCTCTCCAATATTATCACATCGAGTGTATTTCTGTTTGCTCATAACAATCTTTTATTTCAACGCAGTGTTTGAGTTTCCCTGAGGTCTTCTCCATCTGAAGCTTTTTTGTTGTTGTTTTTTTTTTAACAGAACATTAGTTCTCACTTGCTAATGCGGCAGTCACAATTGAATTCAGTACTGCATTCCAGATATTATTAGAACAGTTTTAATTTGTATAGAAACCCACGTGTTTTCCATCGGTTATCAGCAGACCTTTGTCCCTCCTCTTCTACTTGTGCCTGTTAAAACCCATCTCATTTTTGACCTATTCATTTTTTAATGTTCATTTATTATTTATTTTGAGAGAGGGAGACAGAGTCCCAAGCAGGCTCCACACTGTCAGTGCAGAGTCTGACATGGGGCTTGAACTCATGAAGTGTGAGTTCATGACCTGAGACAAAACCAAGAGTAGACTTTAAACCGATTGAGCCACCCAGGCTTCCCTTGACCTATTCATTTCAATCTTGATTATTAATGTTTGAAGCAGCTCACCTAGTTTGATGTTATCTTTCACTTTCATGTAACTTTTGTATGCATAACTGTTTTTTCTTCATCCAAACCTGTGAGCAGAAAATAGCCCCTCATAGCATCCAGTAGATGAGTCATTCTAGATCAATCCTGGTCCATCCTAACTATAGCCTAGTTACACATATCCCCTGTCTTAAGTCTGTCAACTCTATAGCATCTAATCTTTCACTTACCCAGAACTTATTTGGCAAACGTTTTGTGGAAATGTAGACTGTTAGTTATCGTGTAATTTGTAAATTAAGTTCTTCATATTTTGACTTTTTGTAAGCTACCCAACCCTCCATGCCTGACTCAGAGTTCTGAAATTTTCAACAGAATAATTGGTCTCAAGTTTTTCTATAAAAATAAGATGGTCGGGGCGCCTGGGTGGCTTAGTCGGTTAAGCGTCCGACTTTCGCTTAGGTCATGATCTCGCGGTTCGTGGGTTCGAGCCCCGCGTCGGGCTCTGTGCTGACTGCCAGCTCAGAGCCTGGAGCCTGTTTCAGTCTGTGACTCCCTCTCTCTCTGACCCTGCCCTGCTCATGCTGTCTCTCTCTCCTAGAAATAAATAAAACATTAAAAAATAATAATAAAAAAATAAAAATAAATAAATAAAAATAAGATGGTCAAGATTTTTATATGGTGTGACATCTTTCTCAATTACAGCATCTTAATACATTTTCACAGGCTCTAAAAAGTTGCAGAAGGAGGAAAGCAAAGGGAAAGAAAAGTGTTCAAAAGTCTTTATATGGGGAGAGAGACATTGCTTCCAAGAAGCCGCTCCTGAGTCCTATTCCCGAGCTGCCTGAGGTCCCAGAAATGACGCCTTCCACTCCAGGCGCCGGAATGATGTGTTCAGGTATCTCGTTCATTCCTGTTTAGGTCTTATCCTCTCCACCACTGTGTTCCCCTTTTCCCGTTCACTGTGGAAAGAACGTACACATAAAAATAGCAACTTTCCCTCACACAGTCATGAGAATTTGCAGTTAAGGAAGCAGTAACTTTTAGGTCACCCAGACCGTTTGTGGAATCTGATGTAGGCTCTGGATTCTCTCCCCAGAGAAACTCAGATCTGAGATAGTGCATATAATTGTAGGCCAAATCATTTCCTTTTGTCCTTTTTCTTGTTAAAGCATTTTAATATTTTGTTCAAGTATAATTAAGCATTCTGTGTGGTGTCCTAGTCCATTGTGAAAGCTGGGGGCTCAGTAATAGCTGCATCTTCTATTACTAAGGACAAAAATTGAAAACAAAACTCCCGTGTGATATTTCAGTAGAGCACCTCTTAGCACATCTACTGAAGATACCATTTATGAATTGACCTTGATTAACTTGGAACAGTTATATTTAAAAGCAGAGATGAAGTCAGTTGACACACGGGTAGGTAAAGCTTGGATTGGAGGTGCATCTGTTTTACAATGCCTGAGTTTTAAATTGACTAGATCGTGCTACAGTTCACAAGAGTATGTGTTCATTTGGTGTGTGAATTTTGTGGGTAATATTTTTAAAAATCATTGTCTTTCTCAGTCATCAGATATGCATAGCTTGCATTTGCAGTGTACCTGTGGGATTTATAACAGATTCAAGGATGAATAAGGCATATGCCACCCTAGGACTGTTGGCTTCTGCCTCCATTTGAACTTGAGGAAAGCACAGAGGTTAAACGGACACAGCTTCCTCCAGCCCCTTGAAATGGTACATCTTAGGACAGGTTGGCGACCCTACTGCTTTTTAATCTGGCCTAATGCTGCTTATCCTTTTAAGATTTAGCCATGCTGGCTGCTTTTCCAGGAAAAGTCTTTGTTCGCATTACACCTTTACCATCTAGTTTATAACGTTCTCTCTTCTTCCGTCTCCTGCAAATTGTGGTTCCCTTGAGACTGAAAACTAAGTCTTATTTTCATCATATCTCTAGGTCCTGGCAGGAGTTTTCCCAAAGATAGTTAAACAATGCCTGTTAGTATAGGTTTTGAATCTTATTAGATCATTTCTTTTTAAAAATACCTGAAACATTTTTTGTCTATAAGCAGTGGTGTCCTCTGTTAAAAAGGGTTTAAAGCAAATTCCTCCCACCCTCCCTTTCCCTTTTTCCCCTGCCCCTTTCTCTCTCTTCCTTCCCTCCATCCTTGTCCCCTGCCTTTGTTCTCTAGTCTGTCAGTTTCATGAAAAATACATAAACGTCAATTTTTAAAGTTGTATAAAGAGCCCCACTGACAGGAGTCAGTTGCCACTGAGTGAGCCCTACATTAATCTCTAGCTTATGTGACCTGATGTTAAGTACCCATGTCGTGGATATATACCTCTTCAAATTGAAATCCTGTCTTTTAGATTTTTGGCTCAGCTGATGTTTTATAGAAGTTACTAAGAGTTTTTATTTTTGTTTAAAACATTTTTTACATTTGGCTGGCCAGTTAAAACCCTTACTCTCTGAGATCACAAGAGAGATGGCATCCAGGAGCACTGAGGCTTAGAACAGTGAAAGCCTGAATTTTTTTGGCCGTGTTCCATAGCTTTAAGACCTTGATGATGTTTTTTCCACCTGTATGATGTAACACGTTGTGCAGAAAAGGCAAGACAGTCTCTGTGTGGAAGATCTTCCTGGAGGATGACTTTAATCAGATTGAGGTGGAAGGTAGAATATTGAAACAAACATAGCTCTCTTTGAGAGTACAGTGCAGTTTATATTCGTTTTCTTTTTAATTTTTTAAAATGTTTTTATTTATTTCTGAGAGAGAGAGAGAGTCAGACAGCGTGAGCAGAGGAGGGTCAGAGAGAGAGGGAGACACAGAATCTGAAACAGGCTCTAGTCTCTGAGCTATCTGTCAGCACAGAGCCTGATGTGGGGCTCGAACCCACGAGCCGTGAGATCATGACCTGAGCCGAAGTCGGACGCTTAACCGACGGAGCCACCCAGGCGCCCCTCTATTCGTTTTTTAACACAGGGCATAAGACCTAAGTGTCTTTAAAAGTACCCTTCTAGCTAAATCCTCAAGCCCTCCAAAATTCCAAGTTTTCTCTTTCCTCTCTTTCAGGGGCAACGTTGTTAGAAAAGGTTCAGAAGCATGGTGGTGCCCATTTTCAGTAATTCATTTCTCGGGAAATGGGAAATGTGGCTGCCTCATGCTAATTGACCTCATAGTGTGGAAAGTACATTAGAATAGAGGAAGCAATTTGAGATATGCGTCTCATTTTCGTGGTCTGAGGGCATGTACTTTATTCACTTATGTATTAAATACATATTTTCTTAACCTGTGGCTGGGGGAAGAACTGAAAGAGAAAGAGCAGGATGACAGCTGGGGGCAGGGACAGTGTGGCATTCATAGCTCTTGAGAGTTCTGAAAGCTTTAAAACATGGAATACAATAAAGCCCCAGTTTGATTTGTCAACATTTATTTCCATTGTTACTTTTTGCTGAGATGGAAACTTATTTCCACGCCCCTAGATGATTTTGACTCCAGTGGTGAACTTCAAGAAGCAGAGCTTCCTCACAGAAAGAATCTTTTGCCTCAGAAGCTAGAAGATTTGCAGAGTCAAGGTTTCAATAAATCCGATCTGTCTGCATTCTGCAGCTCTTACACCAGAAGTTCCTCGCTGCTTATCGATGCTGACGCTGCATTAGGGCAAGATTTAAATGGAAATACCATCGAAGCTAACAAACATAAAGCTCTTCCAAAAGCAGAGGTGAAGTCAGAAAGTGAAAACGAATTGAGAGCTGGCCCTGAGAATGAGAGCAGCCCTGTGGCCGCAGAGGTCCTGGCATCAGATGATGAGGGAGCCAGTACAACCCTGCCGTCCCGGGAACTGGCCGCCGCCGGTCACAATGTGGAAAACCTTTTCCAAATCTTTAACATTTCAGATGACGTGAACATAAAGTACGAAAAGCAGCATGACGTTGTTACAGCCTCAGAAGGGAAACTGCCGACCACGCATGCAACATCTGGCTCGCAAAAAGGTGTCTTCGTTGACAGTGTAAGAGAAAGTGCACATCCAAGTGCAGGTTCGGGAAGAAACTGCAGAGAGAGTAGAAGCCCTGGAACAAACGGGGGAGGAAAGAAGCGTAGACGACGCTCTCTGTGTTATTCTGATGGCCAGAGTTTCTGTTTGGGAAAAAACAGAAATAACCCCTCCTACCTTGTGAGCAGCCCTGTGGAAGCGGGTTTAGGAAATTCTGACCTCTATAAAGATTTATCGGACTCCATAGAGCAGGCCTTTCAGAGAACAAGTAGGGAAACCAAAGTGAGACGGAGCACCAGGCTGCAGAAGGATCTGGAAGACGAAGGGCTGGTCTGGATCTCACTCCCATTTCCTTCTGCTCCCTGCCGTTCCCAGAGACTGAGGAGGAGAACGGTTTGCACAGTGGACAGCAGAGGCCTCGAAAGTGTGGCCTTCCCTGAAGACACGGAGCCTTCTGGACAGACCCTGAGCGCGGTGCTCCCTGTGTTCGTGTCGGGGGAAGAAAACAGGGATGGCCTCGCCGCCAGTGCCCTCAGTTTACCTGGGAGGAGGAGAAAGAGCGTGTGCACAGCCACCCTCGCGAATACGAAAGGTCCCGCTCAGCCAAAATGCTACAGAAGAAGAAGCTCTCTCCACCAGAGGAGGGAGTGCTCCCTGACAGCGTCCAAGGGATCAGGCACAGCGGCAATTGAAGCAGTAACTGGCATTTCCTAAAGAACGTTCAGCAGCGGAGAAGGTAACCCTCCCCCTGTTCCCACCTCCGGTGCCCAAAACATTTCTTTCATCCCGCTTCTCATCCTCTGTCCAAAGTTTCAAATAAAATCATTTGACTTAAACCTTTTTTTAAGTAGAAGTAAGTGGGGTCTCTTCATTCGGAAAGGAAACATTCTCTTAAATCTGTTCTCCCCACAGATAGCACATGTTTACTGAAAGTTTCATGCTAGTACACGCTGACCAAAGCTTCAGGCCTCTGTTGTAAAACAAGAATTTATCTCATGAAATGCACTCATTGTGTCTAGGCGAGAAGACCTTAAGAAACAGACTGATAGAAGAAATGGAATGTTACGAAAATGAAAGGATAATACAAGGGTAAACACTTAGAAAATGAGAAAAGATGGGTTTTAAAATGTGGCAGAAAAGGCCGGTTAAAAATGTTTAACCATTAGGAAAGATGGAAATCATAAGACCTGTTTGGTTGGTTTAAAGTTAAGAAGCGTTAATGACTGGCTTCATCTATGTTAAAGGAACGATTTCTATTAACTGATTAAAATCAAAATTGGAAAATGCTTTCAGTAACCAGAATATTACAAGCCAAGCATTATAAAATGAATATAGAGCCTGTAAATAACTAAGGTGAGAGCACTTTGTCTTTCAAACAAGATTCTTATATGTCCTGTGGGGTGGGAGGCGCAGGGTTGGTTTTGGGGGAAAAAAAGAGCAGTTTAGTTGAATCATCCTCCAGATCATTCCAATTAGTCACATTTGGGATTTGTTCCAAGAAATTCCAAATTAGTAATTTGGTATTTAATTCATGGTTCTCCATTAAAAAAAAGAAAAAAAATTCTTTTTTTAGTCTAAAAGTTCCTATGAAGGGGCCTTGGGAAATTTGTTTGCTGTCATGAAGCATGGTAGTAGGTGACTGATTTCTTTCCTAACCCGGTGTCTCCCAGCAGTTCTCTGTGTTTCACAAAATTAAGGTACCGTCCCTGGTCTCGGATTCCCCAGTTACATTTCAGCAGTATCCTCTCCTACCGCTGTTTTGATGACAGCAGTTTGAAAATCTAAATTGCTATAGAGCTGGAATTTGTGAGTGCACATAAATCATTGTATCATTAAACAGTTGTCTTTGAAATCCTTTAAATCATTCCCCTCTCCCTCTCCGTGATAGCAGAAACATGTTAACAAATAGAGCTCTCTATAAATAACACAACAGGGAAGAAAGCTCCTGCTGAGGGCCCGTTTCCCCTGCCCTTAGATACAGGCTATTTGTTACCTCCTTGGCACCAATAGGTCTGGAACTCCTGCTGCTAAAAACTAAATGTATTTTACATTAACACTCAGAGTGATCCCCAATTTCTTCTGCTAAAGGGTGGATTGTTTAAAAAATTCTTTTATCTTTACATGTAAATCATTTATGGGCTCTCCCCCCCCCCCGCCCCCATTCATAGTTTGGTACAGTTGGCAAATCACTACCACTGAAAAGAAACCAAAAATTCAAAAACAAAAGCCAAAAACCTACTTACCACTTACGAAGCTTTTTGGTCTTGTAATTAAAAAAAAACTTTCAGAAAACATACGATGTTAAGGATGTTGTTTTCTAAAACTTGTTCTTTGCCTAATGTGAAGGCTATAAAACTCTACTGATTGTTATTTTCACCTCTTTTTACTGTATGATGATGGGTGACTCAGTTGTATTTGAATTTTAAGAACTCCATGTGCTTTGTTTTATTTCTCAAAATGTGCCAATGGTCTGTGGTGGTTTTTGGCTTGCGTTTTCAAATGTAAAATTCTTGTAGCGTCTCCATTTAAACTGAACACTTTACAAATTTTGTTGATTTCAAAATATTTCAGTATAACTGTTCTGTTGATATTTATAAATAACAATTAGGCAGTTTTCCTAAAAAAAGAAGAGGTCTGAGAAACCAAAGCAATTTGGACGTGACTTTATCTACCACCGTCTGATTTGTATCCTATGATTTGTGAGGAGTTCATCACTTCTGTATGTGTCCGCGCTTGCTTGTCTCTAGTGGTTTCTTTCACTAATGGCTAAGTCAGAGACGGGGCTTCGGTGGTTTGTCCTTGCCTTATCATTTTTACCGCCATAACCCTTGACATTCTGCCTTGAAAAAGTCCACGTACCTTTCCCTGCTACTGTAGATTCCTGTTTGTTCCAGAAGATGGCAGCATGACATCTGGGTACAATTCCTTTCAAGCCCGGGCAGCTCTTTACTGTTGCTGTGGGTGTTTCTCTTTAACTGTTATTTTCACTCATTTTTATCACGAGAGTAATATGTGTCTGGTGAAGAAAGTAGAGAACTGTACACAATTAAAAACTGTTCCTTCTCCCCCACCCCCGGTGCAAGCGTCCTGCAGCCACACCGTCCTCTGCCCAGCTTTCTGTGTAAATGCTCTCTACAACTGGCCTAGAATTTTCCTGAACTTCGCCTGTGTAGACATGAGTATAGGTTTTGTTATTTTCCAGCGGGCATACTATAACGTGCCATTCTGCAACTGAATTTTTTATTCCACAAAAGGTGGAATATACTTTGGGGTTAGTATGGAGATACCCAGTGCTCCTTCAGTTGTATATGCTGAAAACCTAGTGTCTAGTTAGCCATCTCCTCCCTAAAGGATGCTTGTTGTCTCCACTTTATTGTCACTGAAAATAATGCCACTGTGGGCTTGTGGGAAAATGTCTGTAAGGTAAATTCCTTGAAATTAAAATTAAATGGGTATCAAGTTATGTTGTATAGTTCCTACCTGATAAAGTCCTTTTATAAAGAGTTTGGCATCAACCCCTACATTCTGTCATGTTCTTCTCCTGCCACTTTGGTTCCATTTTCTCTCACTGCGCGCACTGGCATGTAAGCTGCGGTATTGAGAGTGAGGTTTGGATTTGGCACAGCAAGAAGAAAGTGATTTTTAATGCCTCATTCATGCTTCATATTGAAAGAATTTTTTTTTTAATGTTTATTTTGAGAGAGAGACAAGAGAGGGAGTGGTGGAGGGGCAGAGAGAGAGGGAGACACAGAATCCCAAGCAGGCTCCAGGCTCTGAGCTGTCAGCACAGAGCCTGACACGGGGCTCAAACCCATGAACTATGAGATCATGACCTGAGCTGAAGTCGGACACTTAACTGACTGAGCCACCCAGGCATCCCAAAAGAATTTTTTTTTGGACGCCAGGTTTATGAGAGGTAATTAACTGTAGTAAACTGCAGTAAAGTTTACCCTTTTTTGAGTGCACAGTTTGAATTTTGGCAAATTCATACCATCATATAACCACTACCACAGTTAAGTCACAGAACGCTTCCATCACCCCAAAAGACTTTTCTTCTTACCCACTTTGTGGTCAGTCCCCCTCCCCCATCCCTTTATCGGATTTTTGAAACCACTTCTCAGATATCTGTCCTTAGTTTTGCTTTTTCCACAGTGCCCTATAAATGGATAGAAGAATTCTATCCTTTGGTGTCTGTCCTTTTTTAAATTTAGCAGAGTGCTTTAGAGATTCCTCCATGTTTCACATGCTAAGTACTTGATTCCTCTTTATTGTTAAGTAGTATTCTGTTTTATGAATGTACCAAGTTTCCTTACTCATTCAATTGGTGGGTATTTGCTTTGTTTGGTTTTTGACTATTACAAATAAAGCTGCTATAAACATTCACATATGGATTTTTCTTTTTTTTTATAGACATGTTTTCATTTCTCTTGGGTAAATACTGCAGAGCGGGGGGTTCCTGGGATGTATGGTTGGGATATGTTTAACTTTCTGAGAAGCTGCCAGGCTTTTCCATAGCGGCTGTACCGTTGTGTGCCCTCATCTGCAGCACATTCAGTGTTCCACATTTTCATCAGCATCTGATGTCGTCTGCTATTTCCATGTAAGGTGCTCTGCTAGCTGTGCAGTAGTATCTCATTGTCATGATGTTCCTACAGCCGTTCCCTAACAGCCAGTGATGCAGAACATCCCTTCTTGCGCTTATTTGCCATCCTTATATTCTCTTTAGTGAAGCGTCAGATTTCTTCCCCACATATTTTTTAGTTATTGATGTTTTCCAATTGAGTGAAAGAGTTCTGTGTATATTTGGATACAGATTCTTTATTGGCTGTGTGTCTTGGCAAACATTTTTTTCCCACTATGTGTCTTGTCTTTATTTTCTGAGCAGCGTCTTTTAACTTTGATGTAATCTAAGGTAACAATTGTTTTTTTCTTTAATGGCTCATGTTTTTTTGTGTTTTATCTAAGAAACCTTCGCCTAATGCAAGAGCATAGGAATTTTCTCCTAGAAGTTTTACAGGTTTAGCTCTTTAATTTTTGCATCTCGTGTAGAGCAAGGGTTTTTTTGTTTGTTTTATTCTTTTTATTTTTATTTTTTTTATTACAGTTCTTGTCAAGTTGGTTTCCATATAACACCCAGTGCTCATCCCAACAAGTGCCCTCCTCCATGCCCATTGTTTCACTTTGTTTTTAATGGAAATTATTAACCATTTGTTGAAAAGATTATGCATTCCTCATTGAACTGCAGTGGCACTTTTATTAAAATTGGTTGACCTATATGTGTAGATCTATTTCTGGACCTTATTCTGTACCATTGGTCTGTGTGTCTGTTCTAAAACCAACATCACAGCATCTTGATTACTATGGAAAGCTTTTTATTTTTTCTTCTTCACTATGGTTTGGTTCGCTTTGGTCATAGTTTATGTTTAAAATTCATTTTGGCGAGGGAGGCCAATAGAAGCAAAATATTGACCAACCAGTTCTATCTGTAGCCTACAATTATACCCAGACCTGCAATACCATTTGGAGCAAAGAATCAATAATAAGCTATCAGAAATACGGGAAGAAAACCGACTTCCGTGAGTTGATATACATTCATGCCAATGTTCTTGTAAACTGGTTTGTACAGTTCATGATTAAAATTGTCACCCTGAGCCACTGTAAGACTTAGTCATTGAGAAAGCATTCTCTTTTTGAACACTATCATATAAAATCAGCCAGAAATTAAAGTGAGTTGAATTAAAATAAGGTTCAAAAATGTTTGCTAAAAATTATTAAATTATAAGTCTGATTCATTTCTTCTCATAGGTAAGGCTTTTACTCAGTTTCACTTTAGTATAAAAACTGTCACTACCCTTACTCATAAAGTAGTAGCCTTAGCACTTGAGAATCATTTCTTAACTTGGGAAGGTTTCCCTGCACCACGTCACCCCAGGTAGGCAGGTTTTAGATTCATTAATGCGTATGCTGGGGATTAACTTCTAATGTGATCACTGCCTTCAAGATGCTCAGTTTTCTCTAAGGGGCAGAAGTACAGTCCACGGTGATTATAAAGGAACGTCCTGGTCCTCTCAGCCCTGAAGTGGCACCAACTTGAGATCAGGTAAGTTTGGTTTCTTTCTGGAAGAAGAGATGCTTCAAAAAAAAGTCACTGACAGGCGTTTTAGAGGAATGGGGATCCAAAAAGGCATATTCTATTCAAATGTAATTATTGTAATTATTGTGTAATTTGCTGAAATGAGGCAATGGAAGTTGGCTTCATCTCATACATGTGTTTGTTTTCAGTATTTTTCTTAACTTCCTGTTATATTCTAAGCTATGAATACATTTGGACAAAGTGTGGATTTGAAACTTAGAGTAGAAATTGTGAATGTACATAGCAAAGTTTTAAAGAAACTTCTCGTAAATGCTTATGCATTTTTATCTTTTGTATCACCAGATTTATAGTTTGTCTAAAGGGCTGACTCTGGGATTGGAATCCTAGATCCAGTGAACAGAATTGAGATGAAGTTAATTTACAATAAATAATTGTACATACCCAGAAAAAATGTTTTTTTTTTTTACCTTAAATTTACTTAGAGATAATTTCATAACCTTAACTTGGCTCTGGAATGGACTATGTATTGCACATGGACTATGGCTGAACAATTTCCAATTACACTGGTGTGTTCATTTTTGTATATTCTTTGATGCTTCTCTGTTGTTTTTATTTTTTATTAAATCATGATACAAACTCAAGTAACATAGTAGCTTTGGTGAGAAGATGAGTAATTACTGCCATTCTCCTAATAACGTATTTTTGTCCCACATCTTCAACCGAAGTCATACTTAGCCTGGTGGTGACCTTAATGTTAAGATTTATTAGGACTTTGGAATTATTTAGGATATTGAGAAGCAAGTGTTTTCTGGAACTGCTACTTGTTGCTATTTGGAGCGTTACATATATCACTTACATAAAAATAAATGAGCATGTGTGTTAAAGAAAAGTTTGCATTTTCTAAGGGGTGGGGCGGGATTTCCAGAATTTCCGATAATCAGTTGTAACACAGCCTTTCTTAAGGGTTCCTTTTCCTTTTCCTCAATTGTCCACAGCACACACAGTGTCTGATAAATTGTTTGATTTATATTCTCTGAGAGAAAAGTGGCCCATGGGGGTGCAAACAGCTGGCATTTGGTTTTAGATAAAATTGTTAAAAATTCCAATTTCATATATATATAGTTTTTTGAAAGTTCCAAATTCCTAAGTGTATTTGTGAATTTTTAAGCTCTTGAGATGTAAAGATAGCTAGGTATTCTATTGATTTACTACATCTAATATTTTCTTTATTCTCGTGGCTTTATTTACCCACTTAAAATTTGCTTTTTTTAAAAAACAATTCTTCCACTTGTTTGCAGTGTTAAATGTGAATTGTTTGTGACATTTTTATTTTTGCTGTTTAAAGACAAACTACACTTTCCAGTATTGTGTTATCCGGTAAACACGGAGTAAATGTCAACTTTCTCTCCATTTAGGCATATCACAGAACTGCTAAGTAGCCTCAGGCACTCGCAAAAATAGGTTCTTCCAAATGTATGGCCCAAACAGTGAAATCGTGGGGTTTTTTGGGGTTTGTTTTTTTTTTTTTAGTATAAAATTGGAGTCAAACAGATGAAACTTTTAATAGACAAAGAGAGTAAAAGGATTTTTTGGATCAAGTAAGTTTAGTTCAGATGCCAGGCACTTGGATGTAAAGTGTGTGATTTTATGCCTAACATTTGAACAGCAGACAATGTGTTTATTTTCTAATTGTTCATAACAGAACCAATAATCCAAAACGACCAGCCTTTTCTAGTTTTAAGTATATATTCGGAATGAAGATTTCAGAATTATTCCCTAACTCAGACCTGAAAAACCTGGTGTTAGTCTTGGGTGATTTCCAGTGACCCTGTGACTCCCTTCTTCCTGCCCCCTGTGTAGATTTGGAACTGGGCAGCCATTTTTGTTTTTGGAAGGGAGAGGAGACAGATATAATGAATGACTTTTATTGTGCAATATTTCAAACTCTCTTGAATGCATTCGAATGGGATGGAAAGTGTTCTGCCCTATGTCATAGCCAAAACAAACAAAACATATTCCCTAAACCTGGATGTGTGTTTCTCTCAAACTGGCAATAGTTAGAGCTCAGCTCTCAAACAAGAATTTGGTTTGACAATTTTTAGCCCTTGTTCAGCTGAATATTGGGATAGGTCATGGCCAAAGCAAATATCGTGGAGAAAACTTAACACACATATTTACAGCTTGCAGGTGGCATTTTTTTCTTTCTTAAATGTTTGGTATTTGTCTTAAGTGATTGCATTTATAGTGATACTTTTAAATAGACTACTTTTTCTTGCGGATATTTTTTAAATGAACTTTGTCTCTGATAATAGTAACTCCAAATGTAAATAAATTCTACGGAGGTCCCCAAAGAGTGATAAATGTTTAAATTTAAGTATTTAAACATTTAGAAAGACCACTAAGAATCTGAGAATTCTAGGAACATCAGATCCAACAACTATTCCATAAAATTCCCTTGAGGGTAGCCTTCTATGGTCCCCAAAGAATTCATTCTGGTGAGTATCAATGACTCCTTTATGAAGATGCCTCCAACACTGTTTACTGACTCCAACCACCCCCCTCCCTTAGGTTGTTAAGTATTCCCCCCCTATGGATCTGTGGGGAGAAAGCACTCTGTACAATCAAGATAATTCATTTTGTAATGCACCATTGTGCTTCATGACCCTGGCAAAATGTATTTTTTATTAGAATAATAACTTTACATTTATGGTCACCTATGACCAACAGGTCCTTGGTTTGTGCCTTAACCAAGAAATGCTGGAAACATAAATTTCTGAGCCAGGCAGTCTGCCTCAAAAAATAGTAGCTAAGACTTCATTCAATCCATCTTTTAGGTCCTTCCTTCATAGTATAAAATTCAGACTTTCATCAAATGTTTTGTTGAACAATAGCAGACATCTGTGCGAATGGAACTAAGCCATTGGATAATTTCATTGGCCATTAACTTTTCATGTAATAAACACTACAGACGAGAAGTGCCTGCATCTTGCATTTCGGTTACCAATGTTGCGCTTTGCTGCAAAGATATCTACTTCCTGAACACTGCAAAGCCCAACTATATTCCTATCAACTAGCCCGACTGGCATGTTCTGAACATAAATCATTTTAAAGAGTGGGTGCTTAGTGTTGCAGTGTGTCTGAAATGGTGGGAAAGGGAAAGACCTCTGTGTTGGGTAAGTGCGTCCACACTGTCTGTGACTCTCAGGCTGTCCAGAAGCAAATGTGAGGTTAAGATTTAAGAGGGGATGGGGGCGGGGGGAGGGGGATGGAATGCAAACTTCTTGGTAAAAAATAGGCTCTTACTTTTCTATTTTAAATGTTGCTCTAAGTTTTTCAACTTAAGTATTCAAACTTAAATGTGGATGCATAGGACCTTTTCACTGAGTATTGTAGGAATAATTGGACATTCTGATCATCGAAGTTCCACTTTTTTTTCCCAATCTGATGAGAGCCAAAGTTTTTTTTTTCTTTTTTAGAAAAATAAGCTTATTTTTAGGTTTTAAAAACTATATATCTCTCAGTCGGAACTCAATGTGCACCACAGCTTCCTTTCCTCTCAGAACTCAGCTTTCCTTTAGATGATGGGTAACCTGGGCCCACAATCCTACACTCATCACCCTTACTCAAGGTTTTAACACCTTGTGGGATTTGTTTTGTTTTGTTTTCAACCCACACTGTAGTAAAACCTACAAAACACCCTTCGGAGGTATTCTAGATCTCCAAGTACGTGGCAAGACCTGCAGTGTTACCATCTGGTAAAGAGGGTGAACAAGAGGTAGTGCGCAGAGGCCTTCCGAGACCGGGCCCGTGGCTCCTTTCACTTACCTTCCACTACCTCCCCCTTCTCCCACCTGGCCGCTCCAGGAGGTCAGGCCATTTGGGTACTTGTTGGCCGTCCTTGGGAAAATTTAGTTAGAGGAGCCCTTGAAAGCAAGAGCTGCCATGGGGTTCTGCAGGCATCCAGAATCTCACAAATAACCAAAGCTCGCATCTCTCTTCCTCAAATGAAATGAATGAGGAGTGTCGATTTCCCATCTCCTCTGTAATATATTTGGGCGGGGAGAGGGGATTGGGAACCAGATCGAAGCCAGAAGAAACCGTGTTCGCGCAGGACAGTGGTCAGGACTGCAGCTGCATTTAGATGCCAACACCTCAAACACGCAGCCCCCTCAACTCAGTCCCTGAAGTCCTGTGCCCAGTGTCCTGCAGCTGTCCTGGAAACCTCTGCATAGATTTATATCCCTTACTTCCCCAAGAGGGGAAAACCGTCCTGGGCAGACCCCGCATACCTCCCAGGCCTGTGTCCCTCTGACACTTCGCTGCCACCCTGGCTGGTGCTCTGGCAGGTCCACAGGCAAAGTGCTGTTATGGCCAGGCCAAAACTGTAACAATATTAAGATGTTTTGCTCAACCCTGTCCCCAGAAAGATACTCTGTTTCCAGAAGATTGTTCTCCCCTGGGCATTACATCATGAATTGATTCAGTTCTTGGAGGAAGAAATTGGACAAAATATAATAGATTACCTCCTGGGGAAACATACTTAGGTTGTTAAGTATTCCCACCAGAAAACGAAGAAACTGCTTATATATTACTACTCTGTCCGCATTTAACCTTTCACCTTATCGCAGCTGAGCACGGTGCTTTTTCTTTTTTTGTGTAAGGGTTTTTGTTTTAGTGGAGGTCAGAGAGAACATTCCTTCTCTATTTTTTTAAGGAATACAAGTATTCTTTGTGTTTGCCATCACCCAGACCTGACTTTGAGTTTCATGAGCCACAGTGTACAGCGCCAGACCCTGGGATGGGCTGGGGTGCAGCAGCCTCCAGAGGAGGCTTTGCCTCCCAAGCTGGGGTGCAGGGAGCCACTAGATGGCCTTTATTTTCCTTAAGACTTTTGGCTTCTGGGCCATAATGGCCCACAGGAAATGGGGTCTCACTTGTTGAGAATTCGGGAGGCATCACCTTGGCCGTGCGGTTGTGCGGCCCCCGCAAGTGATATCTGTGTTGAAGAAAAGGATTGGGTTTCCTCCTTTCCTGGGAACCAGTTCTCCGAGAAAGATGTTTATGATTGATGAAATAACTCCCATCCAATAAATAGTGCAGTAAAAAATGTGGGAGCTCTTCTCTTGTCCAAGTTCGCAAGTTTGGAGGAAAGAAGGGGCAGGGTGGAATTGGCCCTATACGTCTGCTGGCTTCAGATCCTGGTAACTTGGAATGGTAAGCAGCGTGGATGGAAGGGCAGATGAACTGGAGGGACTGGTCATAAAATAGCAAGCCTTTCATCACCGCATGCCCGGCTAGTGACTGGAAGCCGGTCAGTATCCAGAGCCTAGTTAGCAGATTAGAGGGCCATGTAGGGAGCTGGCGGTCTCCAGTGGCGGGATCACTGACGACTGGGTCGGTAGGGCCAATTTCCTTTTCCGAGGCAGAAATGTTCTAGCCATGTCGGTGAACCTCAGTTACCATCTTGTCTCATAAATCTCCAGTCAGAGGATTAGTGCGGGCTCTCCAGAGCACTGAAATCTATTCCTTTATTCCTCCATTCCAATGAAAGCCCTCAGTGACCCCAACCACACTCTCGACTGTTAGCCTCAGAGGGCTTGGCTCCACTTCTCAGATGCACACCCAAGGAAATAGCAGCAGCCTCTGTATTTAAGTCAGGCACAACCATTGGGGAAACTGGCTAATGGGTACGGACCTCTACAATTTTTGCAGCTTCCTTCCTGTGAATCTGTAATTACACTTGACCCTTGAACAACATGGATTTGAACTGGAGAGTCCACGTATATGTGGGTTTTTACAATAAATACAGTACTGGAGCTCCAGTGGCACAATCGGTTACTGTGTGGTACTTATACAATAAATACGGTACTATATATGTATTTCATGATTTTCTTAACATGTTTTTCCTCCAGCTTACTGTCTTACAAGAATACCATATATAATACATATAACATACAAAATATGTGTTAATCAACTGTTTATGATATCGGTAAGGCTTCCAGTCAACAATGGGCTATTAGTTGAGTTTTGGGGGAGTCAAAAGTTTTGGATTTTCAACTGGAAGGGGAGCCGTCGATGGCCCCTAACCCCTGTGTTGTTCAAGGGTCAACTGGAGAAGTTCAAAGAAAGTAAAGTGTTTAGGGGCACCTGAGGGGCTCAATCGGTTGAGTGTCCGATTCTTGATTTTGGTTAAGGAAATGAACCCTGGGACCGTAGGATGGAGCCCCATATCCACTTCTGCGCTGAGTGTGGAGCCCACCTAAGATTTTCTCTCTCTCTCTGCCCCTTTCGCTCATGCTTGCTCTCTAAAATTAAAAAAAAAAAAAAAAAAGTGCTTAGAATGGTCACAAAAGTGTCCACTAGTTAACTTATCTGCAAAATGGACATATTAGTGATACCTGCCTTATGTGGCTGCTATGAAAGTCAACTAATACAGATGGGTGCCCCTGTTTTTGTCATCCTTCTACACTTTCTTGTTACAGAAGCTTATCTTTCTCGTGTGTTTATCCACAGTGTTACCACGGAAGGGCTTTCCCCTGGGCCCTCATTTTACGTGGTCTCATTTCTATGCCCATATTACAGATAAGGAAGCTGAGACTTTAAGGGATTCGTGTGACTTGCTCAGGATCATGCAGCTGGTAAGTGGCAGAGCTGGGCTTAGGGGTTTGTCATGCTCTCGGTCCCATTCTCCTTCAGTGAAAATGCTGTAAATAAGCAGTGATTTGAAGGTGAGAATTTCCTCTGTGCCAGACTTCCTCATGTTATCAGGAATGCCCCTGCTGGGAAGCTGCTGCCCCCTGCCTCAGGACTACAGCCACCAGTGCCTCGTTGGCTCCATTTGGGGGACATCTTCTCACTTTTGCTCTTGCTCTCATGTCCTCAGCCCGTAGCCTCATCCGACATATCCTCAAAAGGAAATCAACCACTGCACTACCTACCATACTCCTCACTCCTGCTTTAAATGTTTCTGTATCAAATGGGGGTTAGGGCGGGCGTGCGTAGGCAGCAAGGTTGTTGGCTGTGTGATCCTGTACTGAATGCACTGGCTTTTGCTAAAATTTTATACCATCATATTCAAAACTCTTTGCCTTTCCCTAGTGTTTAACTAGCCATAGGCATCAAGTACAGGGATATTTTCATCACCCAAAATATATTCACCTATGGCTTCCCAGTGAGGGGTCAGGTGTGCATTTTGTTTTATTTATTTTTAATGTTTTTAAACATTTATTCATTTTTGAGAGAGAGTGAGTGGGGGAGGGGCCAAGAGAGAGGGAGACGCAGAATCCCAAGCAGGCTCCAGGCTCTGAGCTGTTAGCACAGAGCCTGATGTGAGGCTTGAAATCACGGACAGGACCATGAGGTCATGACCTCAGCCGGTCGGACACCCAACTCACCAAGCCACCCAGGCACCCCCAGGTGTGCATTTTAGCCAATAAAAGGAGGACGCTTCTAGAGAGAGGTTTCTCCCCAGAGCCTGGCAAAAGAATAGAGTTTCTTTCCATCAAGAGGGTCTTGTCCATCCTACATCAGGTTCTGGGGATGGTTTGAGTTAAATAGACACTCCTCGGTCCTGCTGGGTGCCTCAACCCCAGGAAGACATCTATCTGAGCTGTGGGCAACTGTTGCCATTTCTGTTCAGAGCGCCAGGAGATGGAACGGCACAAGTCCTGTGTTGACAGCTCGGGGCAGCAAGCACCAAAAGAAACGTTTATTAAATGGCGGTTAATTACCAGAGAGTTAGAGCATAAATTTAGTTTAGCTTCGAGGCTGATTCAAGTTAAGGGGCCCCTCTAGCTCATTTCTCTAGTTCAGGTAGTGGTACCAAGAAATTTCAGGGTGAAAATTGGGAGCATCCAGCTTTGGGGAGTGCTACCCTGCATACTCCAATAGCTTCTGCAAAGGGCATTGGGAAGAGATGTGTTTTTAATTTAATTTTTTATTTCATGATGACCCCATTTCACCTGTAACATATGCCATGGAATTGACACCATAAAATGTCAATTATAAAATTTTGAGATACATTATTTTATACTTATCATTTGGAAGCCTTGAGATATACAGTTGTTATGAAACAAATTTAGAAAATTACAGAATGATAGGGATGACAGACAAAATAGGGACTATTTTTTCCAACTTCACATATGAGGAAACTGATGGCCAAGGAGTCAGAGCCACCTGCCTACTACTTCCTGGGATAAGATCTTTTCCCTCACTTTTGGGGGTTGTATGATATCCTATCACCTAACTGTTTTTGTTTTTTTTTTATGTTTATTTTCCTTTTGAGAGAGGGGGAGCACAAGCAGGAAAGGGGCAGAGAACGGGGATCAGAGGATCTTAAGCTGGCTCCAAAGAGGAGCAGAAGAGAGCCCAACACAGAGCTTGAACTCACAAACTGTGACATCATGACTTGAGCTAAAGTCTTGGTTTCAGCTCAGGTCATGGTCTCACGGTTTCATGAGTTCAAGCCCCACCTCGGGCTCCACTCTGACAGTGTGGAGCCTGCTTGGGATTCTCTCTCTCCCTCTCTACCCCTCCCCAACTTGCCTTGTCTCTCTCTCTCTCTCAAAATAAATAAGGAAACTTAAAAAAAAAGAGCATGGGTTTTGAAGTTAGACTGGAGTTTGAATCTTGTGCCCAGTTACTATATTATTTACTGAATTAATTAGTTAGCCCCTTGGACCTCTCAGTTACTGCATTTGTAAGATGAGGTTAATAAGAATATTTTCTCTTACAGTAATTGTGAGGATTGAGTTATGTCGTGACCATGTATAAAGGTCTGTGTTTAGTGCTTGGCATGTGATAGGGATTGAAGAAGATAAAATTCATTTTTACCTTTTTTTAAATGTAATTTCAAACTTATAGAAATTTCGGACTTCAAGAAAAGTTAACAGAAATACTACAAATAACCTTCACTAAGATTCCCCAAACATTAGCATTTTACTATATCTGCTTTCTCCAGATAGAGAGAGAGAGAGAGAAGTATATCTATCTAGAGAGATTAATAGGTCTATGTCTATATAGATACAGATCTTGACTTATGATCTATGACTTATGACTCCCAATAAACTCATCCTAAACAGAAAATATCCTAAGTGGGAGAAACATTTTTTTGGTTTTTTTTAATGTTTATTTATTCTTGAGATAGAGACAGAGTACAAGTGGGGGAGGGGCAGAGAGCGAGAGGGAGACACAGAATCCAAAGCAGGATCCAGGCTCGGAGCTGTCAGTACAGAGCCCAGCATGGGGCTCGAACTCACAAACCATGAGATTATGACCTGAGCTAAAGTCAGATGCTTAACCAACTGAGCCACCCAGGTGCCCCAGTGGAAAATGCACTTAATGCACTTAATGTACGGACCATCACGGCTCTGCCTAGCCAAACTTACACATGCTCAGAACACTTATGTTAGCCTACAGTAGGTCAAAATCATCGGACACAAAGCCTATTTGATCTTAATTCATAGTTATTGAATACTGTCCTGAAAGTGAGAAGAGACTGGTTGTATGGGTAACAGAAGTGGCGGTAAGTGTATCGATTGCTCGCCCTCATGGTGGCATGGCTGACCGGGAGCTGTGGCTGCCCCACATCAGGAGAGAGGACAGTGCCACTTATCACCCACCCAGGAAAACATCCAAATCCAAAATTTGAAGTGGTTTCTGTTGAATGCATATCACCTTTGCACTATTATAAAGTCAAATAGTTGAGTCAGAACATCCTAATGTGGGGACCATAGTATCTATCTATCTATCTCTATATCCGTCTTTATCAATATATATTTTTTTCTGAACCACTTAACAAGGTTGTAGGTATGATGTCTCCGCACCCCTAAATTCCTCTGTGTATATCTCTCAAAAACAAGACAATCTGTCACAATAATTATATGAAGGTGCTGTAATTACAGTTATTGGGAATACTTCCCCATTTCCACAGCATTTCTCTGACTCAGGTTCAGATCAGGATCCAACCATCTTTTATTGAATATGTATTATGTGCCGAGCATAATGCTGGATGCTTTGGAATTTATTCCACTACATTCTCTCAACAGCACCACAAGGCAGATGTTATTGACAACATTTTGCAGACTGTAGTGACCTCAGAGATTAGTTAGTAAATTACCTGCAGAAACTTAACAAGTGGAAGACCTGGGGTTTGAACCCAGTTCCGAGGACTCGAAGCCCCGTGTTCTTTCCAAAACAACACTCAACAAAAACAGTGTTCTTTGTTCTAGATTGTTGGCCACATTCTCTTATAAAAATGGGAAAAGAAAGAAAAACACAAAGCCAGGGGCCCCCAGATCAGTGTGTGCTAATCTTGGCTAAACAGTCACGTGCTTCTGTGGTCTGATCTATAGCGGCTTTGTTTTCCCAGCTTCTAATTCTGATGAGCTCTCCAGAACTCTATTTCAAAGTAATTGTAATCCTTTTTGCACAGTTTTGTTGCTGGCCGGAAACCAACACTTTATCTTCAAATACCTTGAGTCAGGTTTATTTGTGAAAGGCAGGTTTATTTTCTCAAGGAGTGCTGACTATATTGTTAACATTTTGGTGGTTAGAAACGGGAGATGTCATCTGTTGGCATGACTTTGGCTCTGGCCAGACTCTAGGAGCAAATACGAGCTGTCGATTTGGTCTTGTCCTCAGCTCCGTGGAGTGGATGGGGCTGACTCAGTGCTCTCATGCCTCAACACAGGGAACAGTAATGGCAGAGTCCACTGGGGTGGCACGTCCCTGGAGCTTTTCAGTACTGAGGAGTTCTGGCGGGACCCTTTTGGTACTGTATTAATTTACTTCAAATAAAATTCTGTGCTTCAATCGGCAGTCCTGGCTTTTAGTCACGTTAGAAATTCAAATGCAGTGGGAAAGACTATTAATCCACAGACCATGCAGTTTAATAGAGAACTCCAAGTAGCTTGGGAACCCCCAGTTGGCCATTGTTTTGGCCAAGATGAGAGCGCATCTGGGAATATTTGGGGTCCCTGCCTACAGAGTTTGGAAATGGGGAAGCAGTCTTCTCTACAGATTCAGACTCAGACTCCCATAGTCAGACTGACCTGGGTTCAGGCTCCGTTCCATCACCTAGCTGTGTGACCCTGAGCAAGGCAATCTCAAATTCATCATCTAAAAGGATGGTGATGCCTTTCTTTCAAGTGTTGTTGAAAGAACAACACTTGAAAGTGTTACATTACCTTTCAAGAGGTAATGTAAGTAAAACACCCCATACAGACAGTGGCCCTTAGATGTTTCTCAAAAATGGTGGCTAATTATGATAATGATAAACCTGAGTGTGGCCCATCCCAGCTTTAATACTCTTTTCCTTTCTCTGCTCCTTCTTTCTCCTTTCCTGTTCTCTCCCTTATCCTTCCCACATGCTCCTCTCTCCTTCCCCCTACCCCAGCCCCACTGTGGATGATCTGAAGGAAGACATTAATTATTAAAGAACATCCAGTTCTTGGCATTCTCTGTCGAAGAAATCAGTGATTTTGAGGACCCTAAAGAGAACCGGTTTTGTAAAGGCTTCATAAAAAGTCAACAATCAAACAAAAGCTTTTTCCCCTCTGAATCATTACATTCTGTTGTTCCTGACATCTGTGC
Source organism: Proteles cristata cristata (assembly GCA_017311185.1). Classification (NCBI taxonomy): domain Eukaryota; kingdom Metazoa; phylum Chordata; class Mammalia; order Carnivora; family Hyaenidae; genus Proteles; species Proteles cristata. Next base: position 502,522 of record JAESUZ010000752.1, read on the forward strand.
TGAGGGGAGGACCGCCTTCGCTGGGGCCTCAAAACACTGCTCCTTGGGCTGTAGCTATGTCTCTGTTTATGCCTCATTTGGAACATAAGCCATCATTCCAGGATTCTCTTTCTGGAGCTGCCACTAACTATGTGGGTGAATTATTTTCCAACTTTGAACTTCAGTTTGTAAAATGGAACAAGTCAGGCGAGACTTGCTATAATTGATGGAAGTCGATGAAAATACCACTCAGATTTAATGCTTAATCGTATACTCTTATGTCGTTTCCTGTGTATCCATCTCATCTTGACAGCCAGCTCTTCAAGCAGGGGGACAGTGTCACACTTCACAGGAAAGAGCATAGGTTCAGAAGTAGAAGCCCTGGGTTCCAGCCCCAGCTCTGCAGCCTCCCAGCCTGTGTGACCTTGGGTGAGTTGCTGCACCCCCACTGTCCATACTTTTCATAGCTCTAAAATGGGGCAGTTGTACCCTTTTATTTTTATTTATTTTTTATATATTTTATTTATTTCTAGAAGAGAGAGAGAGAGACAGCGTGAGCAGGGGAGGGTCAGAGAGAGAGGGAGTCACAGACAGAGACAGGCTCCAGGCTCTGAGCAGGCAATCAGCACAGAGCCCGACGCAGGGCTCGAACCCACGAACCGCGAAATCATGACCTAAGCGAAAGTCGGACGCTTAACCGACTAAGCCACCCAGGCGCCCCTTACCCTTTTATTTTTTTAATATTTACTTATTTATTTTGAGAGAGTGTGCACATGCAAGCAGGGGAGGGGCAGAGAGACGAGGAGAGAGAGAATCCCAAGTAGGTTCTGTGGTATCAGCGCAGAGCCCCATGCCAGGCTCAAACTCACAAAGCACGAGATCACGACCTGAACCGAAATCAAGAATCAGACACATAATGGACTGAGCCATCCAGGTGCCCCTGATGTAGCCTTTTAAAACACAAGGTTATTGTGAAGACTAAATAAGATAATAATTAATACAGCACTTGGTAAATGCAAAAAAGAGGGTCATTTTTGGTCATTGTACTGCCCACAGAGCCTACCACTGTGCAAGTTAAACAGTTTTTGTTGAATGCCATGTGTTTTAAGGGTGAAGCTGAGACTTGCTATTACTGATTTTAAAGTCACTGAAGAATAATATTGGTATATGATGAAAACATTTCATTTCCAGTGCAAAATTTTAAACGCAAAAAATACGCTTTCAGAACTAGTAAAGACTTTGAGTAATGTTATGTAAATAATATTGATGTTAATATTCTCTAGGTGACTTAAGATTTATGCAGTAAGAATAAATATCAAAATTAAACCTGAAATGAAATACTAGTGCTCTCAGTGGGATTAATTCTGTTAGGCTGTCTTTGCATAGTCCATAGTTCTTAAATTTGCATAGATAAATTTTAAGTTATTTTCTAATGATAAAAATAATCTTGTAGATAGTAAAGTATAAATACAAAACTAGCTGTATTGCTTAGAGTTCTCCAGAGAAACAGAAATATATATATATGTATGTATGTATAAAGAGATTTATTATAAGAAATTGGCTCATGCGGTTATGAAGACTGAGAGTCCCAGAATCTACAGTTGGCAAGTTAGAGACCCAAGAGAGCCAATAACATAGTTTCAATGTCAGTGTCTGTGTCAGGAAGCAGAAGACCAATATCCCAGGTCAAAGACAGTCGGACAGAAAGGTTCCCTCTTACCCAGCCTTGTTATTCTATTCAGGTCTTCAACTGATTGACTGGGGCCCACCCACATTGGAGAGGGCAATCTGCTTTACTTAGTCTACCAATTCAAATATCAGTCCCATTCCAAAACACCCTCACCGACATACCCAGAATAATGTTTGACCAAATAGCTGGCCAAGTCAAGGTGATGCATAAAATTAACCATCATACTTGTATAATAAACGATTTGGGAAATGCAAGAAAGAAGGGGGGAAAGAACTCCCCAAATTCCACTACCCAGAGAGAACCATTATTAGAGTTTTGGCATGTTTCTTTTCAGTCTTTTTACCTGGTTGTAGTATGCCACAGATCAGCTTTTTAATCACTTGCTCTATTTGACTAGAAATTTCATGTTGTCTCTTCTTATTTATGTAGGAAAGTATTTAAAATTTCCATGCCTCTGATTTTGCACTTATAAAACACTTCTTATTGAGCCTGGGTGGCTCAGATGTCTGAGCGGCCCACTTCACCCAAGGTCATGGTCTCACAGTTTGTAGGTTCAAGCCCCACGTGGAGTCTTGCACTGACAGCACAGAGACTGCTTTGGATTCTCTTTCTCCTCTCTCTGCTCCTCCCACACTCCCTTTCTGTCTCAAAAATAAACATTAAAAGAATTTTAATAAAAAATTATAAAAATTACAAAAAAAAAGAAAACTTGCTTTGAATATATGACACTGTTACTACAACCAAATAAAATGAGCATGACGCACAACCCCATGTCTTACCCTATGGAGACAGAAGTGACCCCTAAATTAAGGGAGTGGAGTAGGGGGAGGTATTAGGAATTCCCGAGAGACCCCACAGAATCCCATCCTCCTTCTCCAAGCTGATGCCTACTTCGGAAATGTCCCCAGACAGTCAGCCTATTGCTCTCCCCCCGCCCCCCCGATCCAGCACTGAAGCTGTTAATAGCCTATCTCACCCTCCCTGTGTCCCAAGGCTGAGGTGTGAGTGACTAGGGAATCCCCAATAAATTAAGGGTGGCAGCCTCTCTGAGGAGGGAGAGGTGGCTTGTTCAGCATTTTAAGCCTTTTAGTTGGTGTCCTTTATCACCGATTGATTTATTGGATATTTGTGCAGCGGGCAGGGGGATTTGAAATATAACATAAGCGTTTCCTGAGATGTCAGTACTCTAATGTTAGTGGTCTGAACAAGGATGTAATTCATATCTGCAGGTGCTTACTCTAGTATCAAATACTTCAATAACATCATGCCTGTGGAATCCACTGCTCCCAGGTGCCCTATTTGTATTCTGATATGCCCACGTCTTTTTCCTATGTGTGTTTTCCTTTCTTAAGGAGCTCTCATTTCCTTCAATAGGATATGTTTTATTTCATCCCTTTTCCTGCATTTACTCATATTAATGTCACTGCACTCACCGGTAATAGCTGGGCTTGGAAATAGCCCGCACAGCCACGTAAATACTAACCGGTGGTGCATGGTTATGGAAGAATGGAATGGGACTCAGTGGACACCATAGTTTCTTCTGGGGTTCCTGCTCAAGGTTGCCCAGTGAGAGAACACTTGAGGGAGCAAGTCAAGAGAACGCGGTGGCCCCTCGCTAGAGCTGGCATGGTTGGGAGTCAGGAAGGAAAATTTAGAGTTTGGGATACTTCGTTTCTAGTTAGGAAGTTCTGGGTTGGTAAGTAGATGCATAGCGCCCTCAAAACATCCCTTTGGGGGATGTTTTGTGTTTATTCCTCCATCATAGTGCAATAGCTGGATGTTTCCAATTGCCCAAAGCAGAAGACTTTGAAACGTTTACACTCCTAAAACCGCAGGGTGGGACTGTGGTGAGAAAACACTGTCTTTTGGGCCAAGTCCATTTCCTTTTGCCTCTTTTTGAGCTCTTCGCTTATGCATCTGGGAGACTGATTTGTGCAGGCAAGGAGTCCTGCTTAGCAGAGGGAAAATCTGCACTGGACCTTGTGTGAATTTGATTTGTTTTATCTTCTCTCTAGCCTCCAAGTTTTCCATTTCCATTTCTGCTTTGCCCGCTACTTACCTACAAGAAAATATAGAGAAAAAAACCTTTCTTTTGTACCGCTGCAAGATATAGTCCATTATAAGCATGTAAAAAGTCACAGAGGATTGTGTTCAAAGTTACCTGTTTAGAACACAAAATGAATTTTCCTCCAGCAACTATGTTGCAATGTGGAAGGCAGATAATTACTACCACTCCTCTAGTATTAAAATGCTGACAGATTTATAGATGCTTTAATTCAAATGACATAGGTTTACTCTTCCTTATAGCTGTTAAATTCTTATTTTATCCGCAAATATAAATGTAGGGTAGAGGGACCTTGTTCCACTGTTAGAAACAGTGACTCTGGAGGGAAGTCTAGAGGGTACAGTGGGGAGGCATGGGCTGTTGCTAAAGGTCAGCAAACATAATATGTAGCGTGTTATATATTATCTACAATACATATATATAATGACATATGACATATGTGTTATATGTAACATAAGATTAATATATATCTATATAGGGGTGTGTGTGTGTGTGTGTGTGTGTGTGTGTGTGTGTGTGTGTGTGTGTGTGTGTATGTCTTATAATAAGACACAGGCTGGAATACCTGGGGTTTGCTGTGGGTGGCCAGCTTCCCATTTCAGGCTGCGGGTTTAGAAATATTTCCTTTTTGCATGAACTGCTAAGGTGTCTGTAGGGGAAAGACAAAAACAGATACTGTGGACCTGAACCCTGCCAAAGAATTAGTCCTGGGACCTTGAAAACTTTAGGGAAAATATACTTTAAAAAGATGGGGTCTCAAGGAATTTTAGGACAAATATTTCTTGGTTGCAGGAAAGCCAGCTCAGTAGAATCTCAGATTTGCACACTTAAAGATCTTTTCCTTCTTGGAAAGGATAGTTTTCAAATTAATTAGAGTCTCTAAGAAGAATAAGCCATTCTGCAGAATAATGTATAAAGTTATCTTTGTAGGTAAGTTGTATCTCCAAGGATTATTTTCTTTTCTAAGAAAGTTTTCTACCATATGGATTTTGATACCTCTCTCACTAAAAATGATCATTGGTTCCTGATAAAGCCATTCCTTGTCCAGAAGATCAGGAGCTGATAGAGGGACCCCGAGATGAGACCAGATTGAGTACTTAAAACCTTACATGTGAAAGGCCCACAGGAATATTATTCCAAACGAAATAATCCAGCCCTGTACATTATGCTGATGGTGGATTTCTGGGCTTCACCAGAAGGGAGAGATTGAGGGGAAGCTACCTTGAGGTCAAGGGCTGAGTTTCCCTGAGGTGAAAATCCCTATGGTCAATCACCCAGCAAGGGGACAGATTCAGGATGAAGAAGGAAGATGGGGTGTGGTATTGCAGCGTGAAGGAGATGGGGCATTGAAGACATGAGTTTTCATCGTAAGGTGGGATGCCAGAAGCCACTCTATCTCTGGTGGTGGAGAGAACTCAAAAGGAGGTTGGACCTTCGGACAGATTTCAGGCTGGCAAACAAGAGGTAGAGAGTAGGGGTGGAGAGCAAAGACCTAATTAGATTAGGGGGCAATGGGGGCATTGAGTTTATCCTGGCAAGGTGCTTTCTGTTGACTGAGTTCATCATAAGATATGTTCTGAGAGTTGCTTTGAGTGTGCAAGTCTTTCATATCTTTTGTTAAGTTGATCTGTGTTTCATTTTTTGTTGTTATTATAAATGGTATAGTTTTAAATTTCATCTTCTAATTGTTCCTTATTACTATATACATATACAATTGATTTTTCTGTATTAGTTTCTCATCCTGAAACCTTGCCAAATTCACTTATTAGTTCAATAGTTTTCTTATATTTGTTCTAATAATGTTTTTACTTTGGTTCATAAAATATCTTCTCTGTCTCTATTTAGCTTTTCTGTCTTTCCTCTAGCATCCTTAATATGTGGAAGATAGTCAAAAATTTGTATTGTCCTTTTCTACTGATACTATCATCTGAGTCATTTGTGGGTCAGCTTCAGTCGACTTTTTCTTTACATTATGGGATATATATTTCTTCAGTATTTTTGTTTGACAATTTTTGGTGGATGCTAGGCATCATGCATTTTACATTATTTGGGGATGCATATTTTTGCATGCTAACAAATAGCCCTGAGCTTTGCTCTGGGATGCCGTTCAGTTGCTTAAAAATAATTGATCGTTTTGGATAAGCCTTTTTAAGTGAGATCAAGACAGTGTTTATTTAAGATTAATCTTTCTTCAGTTGTGAAGCAAGACTCTTTTTAGTACTCTGATACCTCATGTACTGTGAGATTTCCCACTCTGGTGATTTGGAACAGGTACTGATCCTGGCCATGAGTGTACTCTGGGCATTGTTGCCCCCAATCTTTTGGAGTGGTTCTTTTCCTGGCCTCGGGTAGTTTACTCATACACATGTGTGTATGTGTATGTGTGTATCCTATACTCCATTGTATATTCAACTGAATACTCAATGGAGACTGTCTACAGAGCCCCAGAATTCTCTCTCTGTGCAGCACCCTCCCATACTCTGGCCTGTGCACTCTAGCTGCTTAGACTTCCCCAGGCTCCCAGCTCCATATTCTCAATTCGGGGATACTGTTGGGCTCACCCTAGATTCTCCCTCCCTGTGCTGCACACCAGAAACTTTCTTCACGGAGTGAAGTGTGGACAATGATCGGGCTCACCTCATTTCTTTTCCACCACTCAGGGGTCACTGCCTTTTGTTTTCCTATGTCCTATGTCTTGTGAACCTTTGCTTCATATATATTTTCTGCTGTTTTAGTTGTTCTGGACATGAGGATAAATCTCGTCCCTGCTACTCTATCTCAGCCAATAGCAGGAGTGCATGCCCACTGTCTAAAAGCCGAAGTCCACACAACTCCATCAACTTCCTGTTGGTGAAAACCAGTCATATGACTCCACTTGGATACAACAGGGGTGGGGACATCTAGTTTCCAGCTGACAGATTTACTTCCCAGCAACAGCTCTGCACTAGAAGGGAGAGGCACGAATTTGGGTGGCTAGCTAGCTGTTTCTACCAGTTTCTTATCCTTATCTTGCAGATGAGCAAGCCAGCGCCCAGTGGAGCAAAAGAAAGCTTCGACCAGAGACATGAGTATGTGGTAGCAATGGCGTTGCACTTGCAGCTCCTACATGCTTGTCTCCTTGCACTTGCAGCTCCTACAGGGTCAGAGAGAGAGGGAGACACAGAACCTGAAGCTAGCTGGCTTCAGGCTCTGAGCTAGCTGTCAGCACAGAGCCCGACGTGGGGCTTGAACCCACGAACCGTGAGATCATGACCTGACCTGAAGTTGGACGCTCAACCGACTGAGCCACCCAGGTGCCCCCAGGCTTGTCTCCTAAACTGTGTTTCTGTTCTGGTGATTCTGAAAGCCATAAAATCAGCTGACCTCATCAATTATCAGTTAGAGCCAGGAGGAGCTTTGATTGCGAGAACAAACCTCTCAGTATTCAAAGTGGGATTCCATATGTGGTGAATGAAATTTTGAAAGCAAAACAGGGTTCAATTTCTGTGGAGCCTAGCTTTGTTTTCTTTGTTTGACTAAAACCTCAAGTAAGAGAGGGGAATGTAGTGGGAATAATTAGCCACAACGGGTGGTATAAATCCAAGGAGAAAAATAATTCATCAACTTTAAAGCAACTCATTTAAAACTGTGAGTGTAGTTTATTTGACCTGCATTTGGGAGCAAATATTAATGAAGAAGTAAAGGCAGCTTATGGCTTTTTCAATTCTTTCATTTCCCACTAGATGTCTTTGATAGAAACTAATTATCAATGCTCTTGATTTAATTTGGAAAAAAATTGGATGAAGGTTTTCCTTTAGTCCCATGTCAGTGTTCACAGCCCAGGAGAACTGAAATTAACCCCTGATCCTTCCCCAGTAACTGCTTTAGCCAGCAAGGTCCAAGGAGTCCACTTTAGAAAACAAGAAAAATTATGATTACTATTATGGTGATTATTATTTTTTAAATAAAAATTTCTTGTGGGAATGCGGGAAGACTAGAGGAAATTTTCCCACTGCTAAAGTTGCTTTTATTAAACCACTAAGCAGATACCACAAAACTTTCATTAATTGAAACCCAACTAAATTGAAGTCATTTTTATCCCACATTCCACTTTCAAGAAAAAAAGAGTCAAAGGCAAGAAACCAAGATGCTGTCAGCAACGTATCTTAAAATCAACCTTTAAGATCATCCTTAGGATTCAGTACCTATATCTTCAGCAATGTATACTTTCTCTATTTTCTCTGGAGTATATTTTTTTAATAATGATGTTCTCCAGTATTATGTCTTTAACTTCTCCTTTTTTCGTAGACTGAGATTGGGGTTTGGAGTGTAGGCTCTGGGTTTTAATCCTAGTACCACCATTATAAGTTTTGTGATATTATCTGTAGAATGGGAAAATTATTAATACCTACACTACACATAGAGTTGTTTAGATGATTGAGTTGATACATATCATATGCTAGAGTATGAAGGAAGTGCTCAATAAGTTTTGCTATCATTATTATTATTATTATTACTAATGTTCTCTTTAGATGGCACTTTTCCTTCTCTAGATGCATAGCTTCAACTTTCATTTATATGCTCATACCGGTAGCACTCAAAAATAAATACAAAATTGAATGCATGCATCTAGAACTATGACTCTTTGTTGCCTGGCTTAACTGTCTGTTAGACTTTTCTTCCCATTGTCTTTCCCCCCGAAGGACTCACAATATCATTTTGAAGTAGTTATCTATATAAATAGAGTTCAACATCTCCTTAAATTCCACCACAGGAGAGTGTAATGGTGCCTACGGAGAACCCATGTCATCTGTCTTGATTATTGCTGTCTTCTCCCAGGGAAGCCACAATCTATTCATCCAGCAGATTAGGCCTCCCTTGCAAGTGGAATCCATCCAGGCCCTGGATAACTCAAGGCCTAAGTGTCCCTCTCCTCATCCACCAGGAGACTTCTGTGACTTTCTCTTGTAAGAAACTCACCACCAATAAATCCATCATGCCGCTCTTCTGTTATTCTTGGTTAACATCCAAGATCCTTTAACTTCCTCTTGTCTTTATAGCTCTCTCCTCTGATTCCCCAACCCACCTTCCTGCTGCTCTACTTTCCAATCCTTCCATGGTCCCATAGGAAGCAAATTCTCTGCATCTTCAACATTTTCACTAAAGATTCCCTCTATTTCCATTCCTTAACTGAGACCAGGCTCTCTTCAAAGGATACTGCTTCTCTTGGTAGCTGTCTCAAATGAATAATTCTCATTTTCTGACTCCCCACATGCCTCTAGAGGGAAGAAAAGCCCTGCTTTCTTCCAGCCTTTGCCATAAGGCTATCCTCTCTGGTTACATCACTAGCTGTTCTCTGGACAAATACCTTCATTCAGTGAAGACACTGGTGTGGGGCTCATCCTCCTAATTTCCATTCTAGGTTGGGCTCATCTCTGAGACCTTTACTCTCTTTCTCATCAGCCACCCTTCCAACACATTGCATACCCTATTGCAACTCACAACTGTCCCATTCCAGAAAGAATAAGTGTAGACATTCCACTGTTGACCTGACCTCTTAATTTCACACCTTTATCATGTAGCTACTCCTATTCTGCACATTCCTTGATCATATGGTCTTGTAATTATTGTCCTTTCTTGAGTCCCTTGAAGCTCAGCTCTTCCCCTATCCACTCTTCACTCCATTTCCCACCCAGCTTAGACTAAATGGTTCACTATGTCCATATTTCTCTTGCCAGTTAACTTCCTTGCCTCCTTTTCTTTTTTCTGTTATGTCCACCCTGAAAAATCCTGGAATATTCAAGTGTCTGACTTCAACTTGCCTAGACCGGAGAGACTGCTACATTGCTAAAGAAAAGAGCATTATCACAGAGGCTGGCACACTCTATACCTAGGCTTTTCAGCCCTGTGATTCTCTGAACTAATGATTTCAAATTTTTTTCATCCTTCTCAGTGGTCTATAAAACCCTGCATTTCAGGCTGTCACCTTCTACTGTTTTCTTGCCTATACCTGCCCAGGCAGGTGGGCATCCTTGCTGAATCTTGCACATGACTGTGATGGTTGGTTTATGTGTCAACTTGACTAAGCCATCGTTCCCAGTTATTCAGTCAGACACCAATCTAAGTGTTGCTATGAAGGTATTTTGTAGCTGTGATTAAAGCTCATAATTAGCTGACTTTAACTAAGGGAGATTATCTTAGGTACTCTGGCTGGATTCGATTCAGGGAGTGGAAGGCTATGTAAGAGCAGAACTGAGGCTTTTGTGGATTGCATCTTTAGTTCATACCTGAAAGTTCTGGCCTCCCTTTCTGACAGCCTGTCCTACAGATTTAGGACTTGCCTAGCCAACTTCCACAGTCACATAAGCCAATTCCCTGCAATAAATCTCTTAATATATATCTGATTCTATTGGTTCTAATTTTCTGGTTGAACCTGGTATGGATTTTCATGCTCTGAAAGTAGAGCAGCAGCTCTACTAATACCTAAATGCCTAAAAATATGAATACCTAAATATCTAAAAATACAAATACCTAAATACCTAAAAATACAAATATCTAAATACCTAAAAATACAATACCTAAAAATGTGGAAGTGGGTTTGGAATTGGGCAGTGCTCAGAAGCTGGTAGAGTTTTGAAGGTCATGTTAGAAAAAGCCTAGATTGCCTTCAACAGACTATTAGTAGAAACACAGGTGTTAAAACTATGCCTGTGAAGGCGCAGAAGGAAGAGGGGGCCTTTCACTGGTGAAGAAAGTCCATATTGTCTTGGAGAATGCACAAATTACCATAAACAAATTGTTGGTTGAAATATAGACATTAAAGGTGCTACAGTGTGGACTCTGAAAGAAATGAGGAACATGTCTTTGGAAACTGGAGATAAAGGGATCTTTGGCATAAAGCAGCAGAAAGCTTAGCAGAGTTGTGTCCTATAGTTATGTAGAAACCAGAAATGTTAAACAGTGAATGTAGATATTAGCTGAGGAGATTCCCAAGCAAGACATGGAAGGCACAGCCTTTCATTAAGAAGAACTGTTAAGAAACATGAACAAGATTTGTTGATTTGGGAAATTCTCAGCCCAACTAGATGGCAAAAGATGTTAAAATTAGGAGATTTGCTGTTAGGAAAGCTGTGCTCTGGAGGGAAAGCCAAGGGTGTCAATGGATTTAGTTTGTGCCTGGGATCAGAATTTAGGAGTATTGGGTCCCACAGAGGGATCTTTGAAGAGATTAGGTGTGTGACTCAACCATGTTCACTGAAGCCAGGAATAGAGGAGATTACCAGGAAAAGCCTGTGGAAAGGTCTTTGGTCTAATGGAATTCTAATTGATGCCCCTGACATACACAGGAAATCTATAAGATTTCTGAGAATGTCATAGCAGCAGACACACCACCAGCTTGAACTGAGAGGACAAAATGAAAGAGGGCTATAGAACTCCCAAATCTCCATAGAAAGGAAGCAGGCTCTGATCACACTATTTAGCTATAAACACACATGACCCTTCATGAAAAAGGAAGGATGGCTTGGAAAGCAGAACCTTGGGTCCAAAGCACAGAGTCTCAGGCCACAGGATCTTATTTACAGGCCTTGAGAGCTAATGGAGTTTGCCCCGCTGGGTTTCAAAATTGTCTAGAACCAGTGATGCCTTTTTTCCCATCCATTTTCTCCCTTTTTGAGTGGGACTGTCTATATCTGGCAGGCTATGACTATCCCACCATTGAATTTTATTGAGGAACAGATAACTTGTTTTCTAGTTTTACTCATCCATAGATAGAAAATTTGCATCAGGATTGATCATACCCAGAGTTCTGTCCTGTACCTGACTTAGACAATATTTGAGATTTTCGAGCTGAAATAAAACAATAAATATTTGTTAAGTGAAGAAATAAAACCTCCTACCCAGTTGCTTCATAGTTTATCCTCAGTAGGTCTCACTTCCAATTTCATAGGAAAACTTAGAAAGCATCAAAGAAGGCCCGATCTATTTTTCTTTCGTCATGCCTCTTCATGCCTCTTTATGGTCTTCCCCCCTTCCTACCTTTTACAATAGAATAACAGTTTCCCCTTCTGTTGAGGGCAAATCCCTCCACCAACATCTTGGTTTTTACCTACTGCCACCTATTGAGGAAGATGGAATAAACATTATCCCCCTTCCTACATTATCATTCTTTACCTCTCTCTTTTTCTTGGTGTTTTTCCTATCAATTTTTAAACATGTTTATGTCTCTTCCTCTCTAAAACCATCAATAGTCTCTTCAACCTTGTCCCCTTCCTCTGTTTGCTTCTCCGTCACTGCCAAACATTTAGAGTTGTGATTATTGTCTCTACTACTTTTGTACTGCCCATTCATTCCTCAACACACAATCCTCTGGTGAATCTGTGCTGCTGACGTAGAGGATGATTTCTTTCTAAATTCAGGAGACACCCTATTGTCCTTATCTTTGATGAACTCTTGGAAGCATTAGGCAGTGACTGCCACACCTTTCCTTCTCATCCATTCCTTTCTGCAAGAACTACCCTTCTGATTTTCTCTGCTTCACTGTACTTTCTCAGATACCTATTTTCCTCCTTTTTGGTAGACTTTATTTTGTGGGGCATGTGTGGGCTCACAGCAAAATTAAGCAGAAGGTACAGAGAGTTCCTATTTACCCCCTGGCCCAACACATACCTAGCCCCCTACTCCCCATTATCAATATTCCTCACCAGCGTGGGCATATTTGTTACAACCGATGAAACTACATTGACACATTATCACCCAAAGTCCATATATTTTATATTAGAGGTTCCTCCTGGTATTGTGCCTTCCATGGATTTGGACAAATGGATAATGGCAGTACCATGCTCTGCCTATTCATTCCTCCCTCCCCCAACTCTTGGCCACCTCTGGATCTTTTTCTGGCTTCGTAATTTTTTGTCGTATAGTTGCAATCATACAGTATGTATGTATGTATGTAGCTCTTTCAGGTTGGCTTCCTCTTTAGTATTGTTTCCTCCATGACTTTTTTCATGACTTCATGGCTTTTTTTTTTTTTTTAATCACTAAATACTATTTCATTGTCTGGATGAACCAGTTTCTTTATCCATTTACCTACTGAAGCACATCTTGGTTGCTTCCATGTTGGTAATCATGAATATGAAGCTGCTGTACTTAACTTGTATACAAGTTCCTTTGTGGACATTAATTTTCAACTGCTTTGGCGACATATCAAAGAGCATGACTGCTGGCTCATAGCAAGACTATGCTGATAAGAGTATGTTTAATTTTGTAAATCACCCCCAAACAGTCTTCCAAAGTGGCTGTTCCCACCAGCAGTGAATGAGAGTCCTGTTGCTCTACATCCTCACTAGATTTGGTATTTCAATTACCTTTTAGAATCCTCCACCATGAAGCACATAGCTTCAAACCATCTAGAACTCAATTATTTTCAAATATAGTATTTCATCAGACATGTGCCAGGTGCTTTTATAGGTGCCCAGTGCATGGGTTTTCTTCCTGGGGGTGGAGGAAAACTTAAGAAAACATTTAAAAGTGAAGTAAGATGATTTGGAAAAACAGAAGTACTTTTAAAACTAAATCAGAGCAACAGTAGACAAGGTAACTAGGCAAGCACAGGGTTGTGAGGCTACTTGGATAGAGGGTCAGGGAAGAGCTCTTTGAGGAGATGGCCTTAGAGACGAACAGGCCAGGGACTAGGTGAAGCGGGTAAGCACAGAACTGGGCACAGAATTTAGGGGGGGTACCAAAATCTCAGTAATCAAAGTAAATAATGTGTTAATGACATCTTTTTAAAAAGCAAAATTAATGCCAAAAATGTGAGGAATAAAATATGAAAACTAAATAAAAAAGGATCAGTAAAGTGAAGCTAATTAAAAATAGGGGCACCTGGGTGGCTCAGCCGATTAAAGGTCTGACTCTTGACTTTGGCTCAGGTCATGATCTCACAGTTCATGGGTTTGAGCCCCATATTGGGCTCTGCACTGGCAGTGTGGAGCCTACTTGGGATTCTCTCTGTCTCTCTGTCTCTCTCTCTCTCTATATATATATACATATACATATACATATGCATATATACATATACATATATATATATCTTTCTCCCCCTCCCCTGCTTTCTCTTTCTTTTCAAAATAAATAAACTTAAAAAAATTAAAAATTAAAAAAATTGTTGAAGAGCATCACTTAATCAAGAGATGTTAAATATGGTAATTCTCTCAACTGAAAATGAGATCAGCTAAGAAGCAAATTCTGAACATATTCTTGGTGAGTTTGCTTCTGTCAAAGCTAATAAATTCTAGCTTGGTATAAATAAAATATTTAAACTTAAATAAAATAATGTGAGTTTTCATGTACTTGTTAAGTTTTCAATATTTTTTCAACTCCTTTAATGTTCTGGAAAAATATTAACCATTCAAAAAAGACATGAAAATGTAGAGAGAGAAGCATATATCCCCTCTAGCCTCAGACCCCTGTATGGTTCTAGACAGCACTGGAGTGGAGCCCTGAATGCCATGTGGATGTGTGGGGAAAGAAGAGTGATCGAGTGTTCTGGGCCCTTGTAGACCAGAGGAAGAAGTGTGGGTGTATTTTCCTAGTTGCCTTAGGGAATCATAGAAAGGTTTGTAGCAGGAGAGTGGTGTCTTTTTTTGGTTCATTGAGATATAGTGTGACATTTAATATTATGCTAGTTTCAGGTGTACAAAATAACGATCTACTATATGTATGTACTGTGAAATGATTGCCACAATAAGTCAATGAGACATCCATCACTGCACAGAGCTACAATTTCTTTTTCTTGTGATGAAGAGTTTTAAGATATCCTTTCTTAGGGGCGCCTGGGTAGCTCAGTCCAGTGTAGCGTCTGACTTCTGACTTCGGCTCAGGTCATGATTTCCTGGTTCAGTGAGTTCAAGAACCCCCTTTGGCACAAAGCCTGCTTTCCATCCTCACACTTACACTCTCTTAAAACTCAATAAACATTAAAAAAAGATATACTTTCTTAGTAACTTTCAAATATGCAAAGCAGTGTTGTGAAACATAGTCATCATGTTGTACATGTACATCCCACTACTTATTTATCTTATAACTAGAGGTTTGTACCTTTTGACCCCCTCCACCCGTTTTCCCCATACCTCCTCCCCACCCCCTGTCTCTGGCAGCCACTGATCTGTTCTCTGTATCTATGAGTTCAGTTTTTTTGTGTTTTTGTTTTTGTTTGTTTAGATTTGCATGAGTGAGATCATACAGTATTTTGTCTTTCTCTGTCTGACTTATTTTACTCAGCATAATACCCTAAAGGCCCATCCATGTTATTGCAAATGGCAGGACTTCCTTCTTTTCTTTATGGCTGAGTGGAATCCCATTTTATGTATACACATTTTCTTTATCTATACACCCACAGATGGGCACTCAGGCTGCTTCTGTGTCTTAGCTATTGGGAATAATACTGCTGCAATAAACATGGGGGTGCAGATCTTTTTGACCCAGTGTTGTGGTTTTCTTCAGATGAATCCCCAGAAGTAGAATTGTGAGATCATGTGATATTTCTGTTTTTAATATTTTGAGTAACCTCCACAATGTTTCCCCATAGTGGCTGCGCTGATTTGCACTGACCACACGATTTCATGGCAATTCCAGTAATAGAATTTACTTGCCCTCAACACCACTGCTCTGTGAGCTCCAGGAGGACCAAGGGGAAGTATTTCTTACTCAGTATGTATCCCAGTACACTGGCTGAACCTCTCCATAGTTTCCTTTTCAAATTCTAATGGGAGAGTAAGGGTGTTCATCACCTCATGGGTAGATTGCTTCATGCCAGTTCACCTCATTGGTTGGGATCAGTCTATAGATTGGCCGACCTTCAATCAGGTGCCCACTTCTGGTGTAGTTCAGGCTATTCCTTGCTCAGGAAACATATCACTTGAGGACTATGGACACCACTGAGGACACTGGTGGCCTTCTTAGGCATTCCAAGTGACAGATCCAGTACATAGTAGCTTTGGAACAGGGACCTGAGCTCAATTAGCTCACCTTCTCTTTATATTGCAGCACTTATTCTTTCCAAAAGGGAGTATGTGATTGGATCAGGTTGTTTCCATTCAGTTGAGAGGACTCCCACTGAGCCCCATTTACCCACCAGCCCTTCTCAGAGGCGGTTGCTCTTCTTCAAGCCTAGAGGATGGGCTCCCTGTTGTTTGTGCTGATGTCTGGTTCTTAGCAGCCCGTGTGGGTGGACTTAACTAAAAGCACACATACAAGAGTGAGGCAACATAAGTAGTGGGAAAATCCCCCTTGGAGCTTACTTCCACACCCTTGAAAGGAAGCAGTACAAGAACTGAACTTTCTGGAACTCTCTGGTACACTCTTTTATCAGGTATCATTGGAAAATGAGAGTTTCTGCCTCAGGGAGTCTTCCAGACAATTGAGCATACTCCATTTTAAATGCAAACTTGGAAACAAACATGAAGCATCTTATGAGAATATTTCTAAAAAGTATTTGATACTCTCTTCTTTCATCAACTAAGAACTCAGACATTATTTAACTTTAAATGATGCTTTGATAACTTGATTATGTGCATCAGTCATGGCTCTAGGCCCTCAGGGCCTATTGGGCTGTGAAGAGCTATTTGCTCCAGCACTAAATGGCCTCAGCCTGCTGACTTTTATTAGTTTTGTATATGCTTTTAATCATTATCCAATATCTTTTCTAGACTCTGTGTCTTACCCTAACATCTTCACCGTGCCCCGTCGGACTCTCTTAGGATGTGCTGTTCTGAATCTATTCTTGGCTGAGATTCCAGAAAACCAAGACTGGGAAAGGTGGTTATTGAGTGTTGGTAAATACGGAGTGAGGAGTTTCTCTTGTCCATGAGAATTATGACTTCCCTGCCCAGATGCATGTCTTCCTTACTTCCTCACCTACTTTTACATTGTGTCTTAGATTCCTATAGTGTGCATATTAATTATGTGCTGATTCTTACAAGTTCTAATTGAAAATCATAGAGTCAAAATATAGGTTTGAAAAGAGCTTTTCTCTTCTCATTTTTTTCTTGTGCTAAAATACACCCAACATAAAATTTACTATCTTATCCACTTGTAAGTATACAGTTCAGTGGTATTAACTACATTTACATTGCTCTACCCCCATCATCACTATCCATCTGCCGAACTCATTTCATCTGCTAAATCTGAAACTCTGACCCCTTACACAATGACTTCCCAGGGACTCCTTCCCCCAGTCCCTGGAAACCACCATTCTACTTTCTTTTCTTCCCCTTCTTTCCTTGTCTCCTCCCTCCTTTTCCTTCCATCCCTCCCTCCCTACTCCTTCCTTCCTTCCTCCCTCCCTCCGTCCCTCCTTCCCTCCCTTCCTTCTTCTTTCTTTTCTCTATCCATCCTTCTTCCTTCCCTCTCTCCCTCCCTCTCTCCTTCTTTCCCTTTTTTTCTTCCTCCCTCCATCCTTCTCTTTCCTCCTTCCTTCCTCTTTCCTCCCTTTCCCTTCTTTCCTCCTCCCTCCCTCTTTCTTTCTTTCTTTCTTTCTTTCTTTCTTTTTTTCTTTCTTTCTTTCTTTCTTTTCTTTCCCTCTCTCTCCCTCTCTCTTTCTTTTTCTTTCTGTTTCCATAGATTTGAAAAGATCTTTTATTGTTACCTGGTTTCACCTTGCATTTATGTATTTTAAGTTCTCCCTAGAGCATGCTCTGACACTAGTCAGTTATTCAATATTCTTTATCATGGCTTGTTTCCTCATCTGTTAAGGAAGTGACTTAAAGCATTGACATCATATGTTTTCAGGAGGTAGGGATGGTAACAATAATAATTAAAATAATCATATCTTCCCTGTCTGGACACAATTGTCTGAAAGATGTGTGGCTTGGGACAGAAATTGCTAGTGATGCAGACAGAACATTTACTTGAGAAGGATGGCCGAGAGTCGTGGGAGAGAGACAGGAGTCACCTTGAGGCTGTTTAGTGGAGAGACAGGCCCAGGGATGGAAGGAAGCCCAGCAGCGGAATGGCCATGGGCTGAGGCAGGAAGAGGGATGAGCCTAATCCCTCTTTTATGTTATGACTCCTTCCTTTCTCAGTTCCTCTTCTCACGCTGGAATCAGAAGGAGCCAATCAGGTGGTTGTGTTGGTTACAGTGACTGAGGAGGTGAGGCCCCCTCCACCATGCTTGGCCACACTGCCTTGGAGTGCTTCCTATCTATGAAGAGGAGGCTTGGGAGGAAAACTGACCTGCTGTCCAGACTCTGATAAGAGAATTCAACTGAACTGAAGCCATATTTCAAAGGACCCAAGGGAGCTAGGGTGGGGGCAAGGATTATAACTAATGATGACGAGAATTTTGTAGACCCTAGCAGATATTTACCAGCTGTATCTTTAAAGAAGGATTAACCTTGGTCTTCCCCAATTTTCCTCTGCCTGGCCTTACAAACTTAAAAAAAAAAAGAGGCCATATATCTTCTCTAGAACGTATTTTTGGAATAGTAGACAAAGATAATTGGGAAAAAAATAACCCAAGTTATATCAGTTATATAGTTATAAAATCATAGACCCAGAGTGTAAAGGGCCTTAAAGATTTTCTAGTTAACTACATGCTAGCTCATGCATTTCAACTGTGACTATAGATAACAAATTGTCTCTTCTTGAGCACTTTTAGCCACAAGGAATTCAGAACATCCTAACGTAGTCTGGGCCAGTCTTAGATAGCTCTAATTGTTAGAGATTGTTGTAAGAAATCTGATTTCCTGTGGTTTTCACTTATTAACGCTTCCTTTGTCTGGTAGAATAACTCTAATTCATTAAATCTCAGACCTAAAATTTGTGGGCAATTATTAAGGTCTTTTCAGAGCTGACCACCCAAAGTTTTCAAGGTGTGTTTTATTCTGTTGGTTTCAAGCCTCTTTTTTTTTTTAATTTGAGAGAGAGAGAAAGAGAGAGAGAACACACACAAGCAGAGGAGAGAGGTAGAAGGACAGAGAGAGAGAATCTCAAGCAGGCTTCAGGCTTAGTGCTGAACCTGATACGGGACTTGGTCCCATGACCCTTGGGATCATGACTTGAGCCAAAATCAGGAGTCCGACACTCAACTAACTGAGCCATCGAGGGGCCCTAGTTTCAAGCCTCACCTCTGCTAGCTATTCTTCCCCAAGGAAGTTTCAATTTGATAGTGTTTCTCCATGTAGACCTGGCATGGTCTTATCAGCACAAAGGTGACCAAGAGGATCACTTTCTTTGTGATAGACTCATTATTTCTGATAGCAGATCTTAGGATCACATTGGCTTTTAGGTTCACAATCAACTGAACACAAGCAACTGTTGCCCCAGGGCTTGTCTTGCTGGTTTTTAAATGCAACTAACTCTAATAATCTATCATATGTCACAGGGTCCATAGTCCCAAAGTGTTAAGGGGCAAAGAAGGGCTGCCTTTTAGATGACATCCATGATCAAACAGGGCCTGCTGGACAGAGGATAGTGCACCGTCACCCAGCAAGCCCAGGATGGTCACCAAGGATAGAAGCCCTCTTCAACCTCCCCACAAACAAATGGCAAGAATTGGCTTTCTGAGTTCCTCACTCATAAAGGGAAATAAAGTACTAAGGGCTCTAAGTGTAGGCTGAAACTTGGAAACTTCTTATTGGTGAGCAGGGCATAAAGACAAGAGACTGAGGAATCATTCCAGAGGTCAGTCCTAACAAGAGCCAGAGGATGACATTAAAATATTGTGATGTTATCTCATCATAAAGCAAGATTGAAACCAAATCGTTTTCGGTGGTCTGATCATGCAAAATGGCAGAACCCCCGGGTTTTCAATCACTTAGGCAAGGTTTTCCTGGCTTTATCCCATCTGGTCTTTCAAAGGGGGTGTTTGTCAACATAGACTAGGGCAGACCCTCACACTGCAAATTTATTGAAGTTGGCCCATTTGCTCAGACTGAGAAAATTTAGGGCTTGAAATCTGTTATCTATCCCTCCTAGTTTCCTGTCATCTGCTGATCTAATAAACATACCATCACTGGTCTAAGTCATGTAAATGTTTAGTGGAGCAGGCCAAGGACAAATAATTCTATGGCACAATATACAAGCCTCCCTTCAGGTTGACAACAATCTATTAATCACAACTCTGAGGATATCCATCCAAGTGCTTACTAATCTATCCAATGGTACCACCATTGAGCTCAAATTTCTAAATTCTGTCTAAAGGATCTAATGAGAGAATCTGTCAAGCCTCACTAAGGTGCAATTTAGTATGTGTTTCTACAATTCTCTGGGCCAAAGGTAGAATGGAGGGTGGACTGGCATGATTTATTCTTAGTGAGCCCATTGTGATTCTTGGTGATCATTGCTTTCCTTTCAAAGTGTGTCCACAAACCATTTCCTTTAAAATCCACAAATTGCTCTAGAGATGGTCAGTAACCCTACTGGCTTTTAGCTGATGAGGTCTTTTCTCTACCGTTTCTTGAAAGCTGGGAAAATGTTTAACCCTCTCCAGTCTACTGAGACCTCACTCATTCTCCACAGTTGTTCAGAAAGTATCTATTAGCATTTCCCCATTCATTATTTCTGCAAGATTCTGGTGGCATAATCTGTGTAGACCTGGAGATTTGAACTCGTTGAGGGCAATGAGGTATATTATAATAACCTACTTTAGCTTATCTCTTAAAATGTTTGCATTCTTGTTTTTTCATATGAAGGTCAATCTCCTTGAGATAAAATAGGAGGAAAAAAATAAACAGGATCCATGATTAATCACATCAACCTCTGTCCCAAGTATGAAGACTTTGTTATTCTTCTTGCCTTTGATATGCCTTTTAACTGGCATTTTTATCATTTTATCATTGGCATTTGTCAGTGCTCAACCCCAAAAAAGTGCTTATACAGTTTTTATAGGTGTCTGACATCAAGTTATTAAAAGAAATTGTTAAGATATATTCCAGAGCCACCCAATCACTGTGAGATCTAGCTCACTCTAGCTGATTTTGGTGGTCTGAAAGTTCCTACCCCCTGTATAAAACAAGGAGAGCTTTTCTACAACTACTACCATCATTCGCTTAAGCTAATGGGCGTGGGTGTCTGTCCTTTATACTACCCATGACAGTCTAATCAGAACTAGTCGCAACCATTCTTCTATCCAGTGAAGTTTCAGAGACCTACTATGTGCCAGGGCCACCTGAAACTGCTTACGACTAAATTCCTCCCTTTTTGTGTTGGCATTTTTCTTCTTAAAAATCCCAAAATTCAGGGTTTGATTACTCATAACTCCCTCATCTCATACGATCTCACCTGATGTGCATTGCACATATTTGCTTTATCAGGTCCAGGGGCACCTGGGTGGCTCAGTTGGTTAAGCTTTATCAGCTCCAGGGGTCCTATGTCCTTTCTTATGAGCTTCTAATGTTCTGTATTTATGCTGCCCCATGTGGTGGCCACTAGCTATATGCGACTATTGGACAGCAGAGATGTAGAATACTTGCATGATCCTAGAGTTCTGTTGTACAGCACCAGTGTAACTATTCCTCAAGCCCTTTGGAATTTTCAAGCAGAAAAGCGGTGTACATCAGACACACACAGAGCTTGCACTTGTTGATGTCGGCAGGCCATTGGAATCATGTTCTTGGGAAGGCTTTGTTCTAGTGGGCTTCGGAGGCTCACTTTTAAGGTAGTCCATGTGCTTAGTTTGGGCATTCCTTTAGAGGCAAGTGATTACAATGTGCATCAGCTTCTTGGGTTCCCCCAAGGAACCATAGTTTGCATATCAGTGTGAGCAAATCTCTTCCAGATCTCATCAGTGGTCGTTGTCATTACTACGCCTAAGAAAATGTTGTACTTGCAGACTCTTGGAATGTTTGCCTGAATGAACAAATGAATTAAGAGAGTTTTCTTTAGTCCCCTAAAAAGCCAAAGAAACATACCATGGGGTCCATGGAATCCTTCCTTAAGAAGGAAGGAAGGGAGAGAGGAAGGAAGAATGGAAGGAAGGAAGGAAGGAAGGAAGGAAGGAAGGAAGGAAGGAAGGAAGGAAGGAGGGAGGAAGGGAGGGAGGGAGGAGGGAGGGAGGGAAGGAGGGAGGGAGGGAGGGAGGGAGGGAGGGAAGGAAGGAAGGAAGGAAGGAAGGAAGGAAGGAAGGAAGGAAGGAAGGAAGGTTGGTTCCTCCATCTATGAATTTCTCTCCTCTATCTTTGTCTCTCTGCTTCTGTGTCAGAGAGAGCCTCAGAGGTGGACTGGAATAAGGTTACAGAGGAAGGAAGTATATACAGAAGGAAGGAAGAAGATGCTAAAGAAAAGGAAAGGAGTCTCAGGGCAGAGGGGGAGTCACAGCATTTTAAACCTAGAAAGGGCTGCAGAGTCCACTTGGCCTAACTCCTCATGTCGCTGATGAAATACAAGCATCTCATTTGGCATTTAATACAAATCTGCTGGAAAAAAAAAATGAAGCAATGAGGTCGAAAGACATAGGTTAAACGGTTTGTCTAGAGTTACAAAGCTAGTGAGTGTCAGAGCAAGGGCTAGAAGCCAGCCCACCTATCCAGTAATTTCCCACCATCCCAGGGTGGTTGAGGAAGTGGGGAGAAGAGAGGGAGCCAGGGCCAGGTGGGGGGATATGGGGTGGGGGAGTAATCTGCGGGAAGGGAGGAAGGGAAAGTAAAATGTATACGTCAGCTGTTGGCCTCCCTTGTGACTTTAAGCAGAAAAAGATTTCACAGTCTCCTCACCTACTCGATCTGAACTTCACGGTTTCCCCATCCCCACAGAGAGTTGGGACTGGCAGGAGGCCTGCCTGACGCATACCACAGCCAGCTGCATGGTCCCGGGCAAAGTACTGCTTGACCAACTTACACAACTAGGTTGCATCCAGGTTAGTAACCACTTGTCCGTCATAAGCTTGGTCCA
The DNA here is from genome assembly GCA_017311185.1 of Proteles cristata cristata. NCBI lineage: Eukaryota > Metazoa > Chordata > Mammalia > Carnivora > Hyaenidae > Proteles > Proteles cristata. Next base: position 525,123 of record JAESUZ010000752.1, read on the forward strand.
GACCCAAGCTGATTTCTGAAGCGGCTTGGCATTCCTAACATTTCACCTATGCCAGACTATAATAACACACTGACACGGAATTTGGCAAGGATTTCAAACAGAGCTCTCAAGTGGTTTTGTCACACTCTCTCCCCAACTGATCCTTAGACAGTCAAGGTCCACAGTGGGTTCTTGAAAATGTTTCACGTTCCCTTTACTTCTCACCTCTAGAAAACTCTCTGCGTCAAGCACGTTGGCATCAGAGTGGGGAGGTGGAGGTCATACAGAACTGATTTCAAATACAAGCTGTCACACAGTTGTGTTACCATGCGGAGGGAACTTATGTTCTCTGATACAGTTTCAATAACAAGAGTAACGTGCGAGGGCTGTGGAGACCGTCATTATTATGTGGGACCACAGCACCCTGGGAACATCATGTGACCAACATATGTTAATTATGTGTGTGGCTCAGAGTGATGAGCCCTGAGTTTGAGTCCTGGCACCCTTGCTTTACAGCAGTGTGATCCTGGAGCAAGTTACTTCATTTGTCTCTTCCTTCCTTCCATCCTTCCTTCCTTCCTTCCTTCCTTTCTTCCTTCCCATCCTTCCTTCCTTCCATCCTTCCTTCCTTCCTTCCTTCCTTCTTTCCTTCCTCTAAAAAATGTTTTATTTATTTATTTTGAGAGAGAGAGAGAGAGAGAGTGAGCACCAGCAGAGAGAGAAGGCAGGAGAGAGTATCCCAAGCAGGCTCCGCTCTGTGAGGGCACAGCCCGGTGTGGAGCTCAGTCCCATGAACTGTGAGATTATGACTTGAGCCACAATCAAGAGTTGGACGCCTAACCAACTGAGCCACCCAGGAGCCCCTCGATTTCTTTCCATCTTTGCTCTCTTATCTGTATCATAGGAGTATTGATGGTGTCCTCGCACATGTGAGGACAAATTGAGATCATGCACATAGAATGCTTACCCAGAACCGGGCACATGATAAATATCACCTATCATTATTACCTCCGAACGTCGTGTGATCTCTTTATGTGCTCTTCGCTGCCCTTGGGGGCCCCAAGCAAGCTGGTTTAAGATCTTTGGTCGAAAAACATCTGCCAAGTGGCAGCCTTCACACCACACTTGCGATAAATGTCCTAACTCCGACACAGCTTCAGCTGGGCTGAGCGAGGCCAGCATCAGGTTTTATGGGGCTGACGAAGATGTTTGAAATATTGTAGGAGACTGTCAAAGAATACTTAGACCCACTCCGAAAAGGGCCGTTCTTAATTTTCATCTTTCCTGCAAGTCAGAAAGATATATACTCTCCAAATAAAGGCAGTTTCCTCGTCCTGAAGGTATGGCAGGTTGGTGATACAATAAACAGCACCCTGTCATAAGGACCGCATAAAACATGGTCTGACATTTCTTTAAAAGTAAAAAGAAACACGACTGCGGCAGATGACCTTTCCTCTGAGGGCACAGCTGTTTCGTGTGGTTGGAGGGACCCGTGGTTTCGTACTTAGGGGCTACGATATATGACTGGCTTTTCACAAAGTGTTTCCATGAGAGATTACAGTGCGTTCTAAAGTTGAGCGCCAATTCTGCGCCAGTCGCATGAAACAGGAGGACCGATTTCTTTTTCTCCCCCCCTCTTGATGTTTTCCAAATGAGAGCGTGCTGAATACTTGTGATTAGAAACGTCTTTAGTATGTGAAGTGTAAGCGGCCTCGGGAACACTGGAGCATCTTCTATTTCCTGGGAGATTTTGATTATGGGCCTTTTGTGGTGTTGGTGGGTTGGCACCCTTGAGGACCTGTGGGGGAGGAAGCCTTCGGGGAAAAGTGAAAATAATAGCTTTGTTAGAGAGGGTAGGCGATTCCCATTCTCTTGAAAAATGTTTATTCCCCCTGGAAAGTGTTGTTTGTGCAAGGCGTTGAAAGGATCATGAAAAGTAACATCTAAGATGTCTAATTGTGCATGTGTTATATAGCTGCGAATGGACATTGTCTGCCTTTGCTTGTTTTCCAAGTTATCTTTAATGTATTTTATTTACTTCATAATGAAATTAAAGAGGAGGGTTGCATCTGCATTTAATTTTTTTTTATTTTCCTGTATCAGCCATTACTGAAACATTCCTGTTAAAGCACCAGATACCTTCATCCCCTTCCCTCCCCAATCTCTTTCCTCTAAATAAGAATAATAAGTCCTTTGAGATGGGAGTTATCCTGTGCAGGGTGGGGTGGAGAATATACCAGTTACTGATGGCTGTTGTTCCAATATAAAAATGTGCTCTCCTTGCTCATATCCAAAATCCTGCTACCGACCTGCGAACAGCAGCGCATTGAGTGCACATCCCAGTATGGTGGGAGATTTGTTCTGATTTATCTGTGCTCTCTCACCTTGTCCCCTGAGTGACCAAAGCTAGGCATATGCAAAATGGCTGGCTTGGTTTAGAAATACAAGTGGAGCCCCTGAAACCGTTGACTTATTGGTAATTAGACCACACTGGTATTGAACCCATGACCTCAGTCTCATTAGAGCTGCATTTGGGCCAACTGAGTTGACCAGAAACAGATTCAAAGCAGTGAGTGATAGAGGTCTTTGGTGCAGGGTCAAAGGCCTATTTACACTACCCAATATCATAAGTGGCTTCTTTCTCTCCCATTTGAAAGGAGTGGCAACAGACGAAAATGGCCAGATGGATAGGTCACTGCTCTCTGCTTCATATATGTGGCTTACACAGCATTGCTATTCCGGCCAACTCCCACCTTCCTTTAACTGGATCTCTGTGTAACTCAGGGGTTAATGAAGAGAGAGACAAGTGTTTCAGCAGGGCTGTTTTTCCCCCCTTTCAGTGGCTAATGGCTAATAGTAACAAAAACACTAGGATTAAGGTCCATTTCTTAGGAATGGTTTCCTTTGAAATGACACCCTTCGGATTTAAAAATATCCATGGTTAATCATTATCTTCACTCTTTGCTTTTCAAGGAGATCTCAAAAACAGGTGACTTGGCTTCATTTTGTGTAGAAAAGGAATCAACTTCCCAGTGGTAGAGCAGAATAAGTGGAAAAGGCAGGACACGAGAATGATGAGAGACACTCGTGCGAAATCAATGAAACAAAATAGAGAGAGTCTCCCAATATAACCAGATTTTTTATGCGCTAACACTGGCCTTTCAGGTCAGTGGGAAGAAAATGGATTATCTGATAATGACTAGCCATTTAACAAAGGTAGGTTTCTGCTTCAGACCACACCCAAAGGAAAGCTTGAAATGTGAAAAAAAAACCTCACAGTTTTTTTAACTGTGAGGTTGAAAAGATAATGAGGGAATTTAAGAAATAATCTTGGAAGTCCTTTCTAAGTGTCCTGGGAAGTGCAAAAACCATCAAGTTATCATGATAACTTATGTATATCAAATGGTAAATAATATTCAAAAGCAAACTGGGAGACCACATTGTTGGTACCTATGAAAGAGTTAATCACAAGATATTTATGATGCATATGGAAGATTTAATAATAAAGCATTTAGAAATCAACAAGAAAAAGAGGAACAGGTTAATACAAAACAGACAAAAGAAATGAACATCACTTCACATACGAAGAAATATAAATAAATTGCCAGTGGACCCATGAAAAATATATCTAACCTCCCTGGTAAATGTCAAGAGTTGCACATTTTAAATAACTGAGAGTTAATTTTTCTTCCAAAAAATTGGCAAAGATAAAAATAAAAATGCTGGCAGTGTTACAGGGAAATTAGTATTTTTTTTTAATACCACTTGTGGCCATGTAAATTGCTGTGACTTTTCCAGAGGGATATTTGGCAATACAGTGGAAAACCCTTAAAATTTTACTGTGCTGTGACCCAGAAATTCTACATGTAGGAATCAGTCTGAAAGGAATAATCATGGCTATGTGCAAACATTTTGCTTTTAGAATGTTGATCAAAGCACCTTTATAATAACTAAAAATTGGACACAGCTTAAGTTTCCAGCAATAGGGAATTGGTTAACTGTATTGTGGTATATATGGAACTTCATGTGACGTTATCACGTTATAGAAAAAATTATATTTAATGTTAAGGAAAAATATTTACTATTATCTTGTTCTGAAAAAAGTAGCTTAAAAATTGCATTATAAAGTTACATGTTGTATATGCATAGGAAGATATGGTAGAATAATATATATCATACATATCAAAATATTAAAAACACTTTTCTCTAGGCATAGGAATGGTAGATATTTTTATTTTTATTAAAGAAATTTTTTAATGTTTATTTTTGAGAGAGAGAGACAGAGTGCGAGTGCGGGAGGGACAGAGAGAGAGGGAGACACAGTATCCGAAGCAGGCTTCAGGCTCTGAGCTGTCAACACAGAGCCCGACGCAGGGTTCAAACCCACAAACTGTAAGATCATGACCTGAGCCAAAGTTCGGATGCTTAACTGACTGAGCCACCCAGGCACCCCAAGGATGATCAGTAATTTTTAAATGTCTCCTTTTATCTTTTTTTTTTTTTTTTTTTTTGCTGAAGAGTGAACATGCATTACTTAAAGGACAAAGCAATATATTTTGTTTCAAGTATCATAACACAGTTGAATCATGGAGATTAAATGGGACAATGTATAGCCAAGTTCCTAACATAGGATCAGAAAAATAAGAGGGCCTTGGTACAGAAGATTTGGCTTTGAATTTGAATCTGAAAAGTTAGCACACAGTCCAAGAACTTGGAGCTCTATCTGTTAAAGACTCACCTCCCTAGACGGTGGGCTGTGTGTAATCCCAACCCACTTTGTTTCTTTTGCTTTACAGCTAGATGTTCTATTTTAGTGGTTCACACATAACTCCATAAGATGTCAGGCAAGGAACAGAGAGAAAAAAAATAAATTCCAGCTTGTCAGTTTAACATGACCTCTCCACTCTACTGTGAGGCACACTGGACTGCGACCCCTTCCTTAAGGAGAGTCGAGGCAGTGAGTCTTCCTTCACAAACATTCCTGCACTCAAGACCATTTGCTGTATTGTCTATCACGCTATGTAAAAATAGAAATTATGTACATACAACCAAGTCATCAAAGTGAAGCCCAAAGCTTGTAACCTGTGGATTGATTGTGGACCCTTGGGTATGCTTTGGATGACAGCAAGGGGAGGTGTGTTCGCAGGTGAAGTGCGTGCTCAGGTGGGGAGGCAGGGGGCTGGAGGAGAGCGTGGGAGTTGTTCTGGAGCCTGGCTCCCCATTAGCACCATGGATTTACACTTGGATCCATGGGAAATAAAAGAACTGTATATGGGAATGGAAAGGGGTGCTCTGTATAAAAGGTTCCTTTAAGACTTGGCTTATAACACGACACTTGCGTGGGATTGCCACTAAGGGGTGTGTGCATGTGCTTGCCGGGGGCTCTAGTGGTTCCAGTAGTCCAGTAGTCGGGTGTTAGGAATTAGAGGAAGATTTTTCTTTATATCTGTGGGGTACGGTGTTGGGGCATTGCTCATGTCCAGAGCTCACAACGGCAATCCTTCTGGTGACAGAGAAAGAGGATGGAACAAAGAGTTTGGGGGTGAACTCCATACTAGAGCTGTCCACTATTTCTGTGCTTGGCAACATCCCCTCAGGAGGTCCCAGACATAATTTTGAGGGGCTCGTTAGGAAGTTGGATATTCCGTTAGAGCAAGCGGGGTGGACAAACTCAGCAAAATATGGATTGCAACTATTAATGTAACTTCCCTTTAAACCCGGAGCTTAAGTGCCCTGGGAAAACGTGTCTTACATGGACAAGTGTTCATTTCTATGATTAATTCAGCTGGCTGGAGCTTGGGGCTAATGAGACCAAGGCCAAGGCTATCAGCTCTATCCCCACAGGAGCTGTTAGCGTCTCAGGGCTCAAAAACCGAGGTGACACCCTTCACCCTTGCACATAGTGGGATTGGGTGAGAGAGTACGATGCCTGACTCCACTTCGAATGCTTTTCCACCAGCCACACGTTCCCCTCTAACACAATGCCACCGCTCTGAGCACACTCGCGTTGGAGATTTTGTAACATGACCGTCTAATCAATGATGTTGTCTCTGGAGCCACATTGCACTTGAGGAGCAGAAACAGCCCAAATTAGAGACATCACAGGTTCCTCTGTTAGCTAGTCACTTCAATGGTTACAGGTTGCTTTACCAATCAGTTTTCACAGACAAATGCACCTTGAAAGAAACCAGGCCCAGGTCACACTCCCACCTAAGATTTGGGATCTCACATAAAATAAGCCTACGTTCTTTCTCCACCTTCCAAGAAGTAGTTGGCAATCTGTAGCCATGTGCTTTTGGAAAGGAATCCAGTTGGATGCTTTGCCTGGGGCCCCTGGATCCTTTGTCTTGAAGAGTTCCCTCATTTTGGTCACCCCTACACCCTATCCATCTCTGTATTTATCAGGATTGTTTGAGCCGCAAGTCACTGAAACTCAACTCAAACCACCTTTATTTACCTACTCACATACCTGGAAGAGATACCAGGTTTGTCACAGAATCTAAAGAAGAGCTGCAGAGATTGGAGTCATAGAAGTTGGAACTGGAATACAACCCAACCAGAGACTTTTCACTTCCTTTCTTTCTCCTCCTCTCCTCTTGGCTTCTTTCTGAGAAAGGTTCCCTCTGTGTGGTAGCCAACATCCCCAAATGCACATTCTCTTGGGTTAACAAACACAGCTGTTAAACTACCTTCTCCAGAATCTTTATGGTAATCCAAGAGAAGGGCTCCCCTATGGCCATTTCTTAGACTAAACGCTATTTGCTGAGGGATTCAAGTACCAGGATTGGCTGAGTCTGGGTCATGTGTCCATTTCTCTAGCTTATGTGTATGTGTTAGGAGATGGGAGAATGGGGAAATTATGTAAAAAAAAAATAAGAATCATGGGAAAAAATGGGAATTGTGCAGATTTAAGAAAAATAGTTATTGCAGTCCTTACCCTTGTTGCCCAAGAAAACAATGGAATATTCTGAAGAAGCCCAGAGTAATACAAATGAAAATCAGAGAAGAAAAGAAGCCTCTTTTTTGCTAAATTTGGAATTTAATTTTTTTATTTGAGAGAGAGAAAGAGAGAGAGAGGGAGGGAGAGGGGCAGAGAAAGAGAGAATCTTAAGCAGGCTTCACACTTAGCATAGAGCCTGATGTGGGGGCTCAGGCCCATGACCCTGGGATCATGACCTGAGTCACAATCAAGAGTCAGATGCTCAACTGACTAAGCCACATGGGTGCCCTAGAATTTATTTCTTGTATTGTCATAAGGACTATCATTTATGTTCTTCTTTAATAGATAAGAAAAATAATTCAGAGATAATTGAAGTGAATTGCCCAAGACAGACTGCCCAATTAGCGGGTAACTGGACAAAAACCCAAAGCTCCTACATCCAGGTTTATTATTTTTTCCCATGTTGGCCTGCCTTCAACAGACTGGTTTTCAAACTCAATGGTGGGAATTTCAAAGAGTAGTTGAAGGTTAGCCTTGATGGTCTTTAAATCCCATTGTTAGGGCAACTCTGTTTTCTTGCCTCCAGATCTGTAGGTACATCTGCTTTTAGAGGTAAGTGGAATATGTGGGTCCAGTCAGTTATGGACCTCAGACTCAAAGAGTAAATCCAGGCCTCCTGGTCTTTTTGGTCAAGTGGGCTTTTCGGAGTCACAGTATCTGGGCTGAAGGAAAGGAAGGGGAAAAAATCAAAACTCAAGCCCAGTCTGGAGTTCCACGTCTACCTAAAATGTAGAGAGCCACAAAGAACATTGCTTCTGGCCTAACAATGAGAAAAGCTGGAAAATTGATACTATTATTACTGATAAAAGCTTTTTGAGCTTATTAGAGAACTGAGATCATAGAGCAACCAAAGCTGAATTCCATTGTTGGAGGGTAGGAATCCGCTCCCAGGAGACCTGGGGACACATGAAGAGGTAGCAGCCATAAACAACTGAAATTTTTAGCAAATCCTTTCTCTCTCCCTCCTCCCCCTCCCCCTCCCCTCCTCCTCCTCCCCCTCTCCACCTCTTCCTCTTCCTCTTCTTCTTTCTTCTTCTTCTTCTTCTCCTCCTTCTTCTTCTTCCTCTCCTCCTCCTCCTCCTCCTCCTTCTTCTTCTCCTTCTTCTTCTTCTTCTTCTTCTTCTTCTTCTTCTTCTTCTTCTTCTTCTTCTTCTTCTTCTTCTTCTTCTTCTTTTCTTCTTCTTCTTCTTCTTCTTCTTCTTCTTCTTCTTCTTCTTCTTCTTCTTCTTCTTCTTCTTCAGTAGGCTTCACAGCCAGCACGCAGTACAACATGGGGACTGAACTCATGACCCTGAGACCAAGACCTGAGCTGAAATCAAGAGTCAGATGCTTAACCAGCGGAGCCACCCACACACCCCCGTTAGCAAATTCGTAAGGACCATGCGTGGGCTGGTGTTACTTGTTAGTTATTTGACCGCTGACAGTGTGCTGGGCACTGAACAGAGTAGGGTCTTTTCTAAAGAGGTCAGCCTGGTTGGGACCCTTCTTCTACAGCACTGAAGGTAGGTATATTGGTTCTGAATTGTTGTGTAAAAAATGACCCCTTAAGTTACCCCTTAAAGTGATGTAAAAAAACATACATTTGATTTTTATCATCTCCGTTTCTGTGACTCAAGAATCCTGGTGCACCTTAGCTAGGGATTTCTGACACCGGGTCTCTCCTAAGGCTGCCAGGAAGGCATGGGCCATGGCTGTGATCATCTCAAGATATGATGGGAAAGGATCATTCAAGTTCATGCACCTGGCTGTGGGTAGGGCTTTTGTCCCTACTGGCAGCTGGTTAGAGGTAGAAGTTTCTTGCCACATGGGCTCTCCACACGGGACCTCACAACATGGTAACTGGCTCCCTTCAGAGCAAGTGGGTAAATGAGAGAGCCAGAGAGGATACCCAAAAAGGAATCCCCAGGCTTTTGGTCACCTAATCTCAGAAGTGACATCCCATTATTTCTGCTGCATTCTGTGCATTAAGTGTGAGTCACTAGGTCCATCTAAAGCTCAAGGGAAAAGAATTATGCAGGAACGTGAGTCCCAGGAGACAGAAAGTTTGGTGGTCACCTTAGTGGTTGCCTGCCACACAGCAGAAGACCATGTTTGGGGACCCGTGGCTAGCTCTTACACCCTTGGGGTAGGAGGTCGTAAGTAGGAGTGAAAAGTGTTACAGTGCTGAGTGTTAGAAGAACTCGAGCTTTGACAGGAAAGTTGGAGCCGGAAGCATCATGGATTTGAGACTTGACTAGATTAGGGTAGAAGTTCACCAACAACGAGGGAAGAAGGAAGGAAACAAACACACCCATGCTTCGTGTTATATTATTAAATGATCAAGTAAACCCATGGAGAAAGTATTACCCCATTTTACAGATGAAGAAAGGCCCAGAGAAGTCAAGTATCTTTCTCAAGATTACAAAGGTATAGTGACAATGGTCACACAATTCTGTGAATACACGAAAAATCATTGAATTGGACGCCTGAAACAGATGCAATTTATGTTTGCAAATTATATCTCAATAAGCTATTTTTTAAAAAAAGACCACGCACATAGTATGTAGTGGAATGGGAATTTCAGACCTAGTTATTTTCAGCTCTGTTATTAGTCAGCTCAAACTGCCTTACTAAAATGCCACAGATGAGTGGCTTTAACAATGGACATTTATATTTTTAGTTCTGGAGTTTTGCTCTCTGAAATCAAGGTATTAGTAGGTTTGGTTTCTTCTGTGGCCTTTCTTCTGGCTCACAGATGGCTGGCTTCTCCCTGTGTCTTTATACACAGTCCCTTGCTGGTGTCTATTGTGTATTCACATCCCCTCATCTTATAAGGATGAAAGCCGAATTGGATTAGGACCCCACTCTTATAGCTCGATTTTAACTTAATGACCTCTTTAAAAACTTTATCTCCAAATATGGTTATAGAGTCAGCTACTCAGTGTTAGAACTTCAACAAATGAATTACGGGGGCAAGAGGAGTACAGTTCAGCCCAGAACAGACTCCAAAACTTATGCTTTCTTGTATACACTTTTTGGTACAATAGAAATCGATTGTAGTTGTTAATGAAATCTGCTGATAAACCTTATCCTGCCATTATTAGTATAGCATTTGTTTTGTTCGGTTAAAACAGAATTGGGAAAATTCTAATTTGTGCAGATAAGTATTTGCAAATGGTAACCATTTTATATGAGCTCATATTGCAATCTCCAGATACTCTTCAAATAAATTGATGCAAAGCCCAAAAGAGGAATAGTTGGATTTAAAACAAAAATTAAGTTGAATTACTACCAATATTTAACATCTGCTAATATCATTTATCACAGAAAGAGAACTTAAATAAGAAGCATCCAGAATGCATAAAAACTGCTAAAACTATTTGTAATGTAATGTTATCATGAGTCTTGTCATCTCTTTACTTGTTACTATACAACTAACAGTATATCGAGAGAACACATCCTCTGACCAGACATGCATGAGCCTGTCCTGATGTAGCCTGAGCACAGCCAGTGCGTACTGAAATGTGGGGGCACCTGGGTACCTCAGTCGGTTAAGCATCCGACTTCGGCTCAGGTCATGATCTCACGGTTCGTGGGTTCATGCTGACAACCAGCTCAGATCCTGGAGCCTGCTTCGGATTCTATATCTTCCTCTCTCTCTGACCCTCCCATGCTCACACTGTCTCTCTCTCTCTCTCTCAGAAATAAATAAAACATAAAAAAAAATTAAAATGTGCATATGTGTGTGCAACATTGCATGAGAAGACATGCATGGGCGTAGGTTTTTAAGTATTTATTTACTTTGAGTGAGAAAAAGAGAGCAGGAGCAGGGGAGGGGCAGAGAGAGGAGAGAGAGAATCTCAGTCAGGCTCCAAGCTGTTAGCACAGAGCTGGAGGTGGGGCTTAATCTCATGAACCATGAGATCATGACCTGAGCGAAATCCAAAACTTGGTCACTCAGGCGCCCCAGGCCACGGTTTTTAAAACGTCCAGACACACAAGTTAACTATCCCTCTTCTGATGCATTAAAATTTGACATATAAGACATTTGAGCATGTGTTTTCCTTTTTTTGAAGGTAAAAATAATTTTTAAATATACTAGAATCAAACATTTGTGGGACCCCCAGCGCAATTCAGTGTTCAGGGGTACATGGTTTGAAACTGCCTGCAATAGATCGTAAAGCTCTCACACCTCTGGGGCCATTCACAGCTGACCTGGGGACCTGTCTGGCACAGAAACGATGCGCAGCTAGATGTGGTTTAGACAAGACCATGGCTTCTGGGCTTTTACCAGACGCGCACAGAATGAGGGAACCACCAGGCATGTGCTGGAAGCAAAAAATTCCTGGATCATGTGAACTAAACACTTCATTCTGGGTTAACACATCCATGGATTTGAAGAGTGGCTGGAGACTCCCCATTATCTGCTCTCCAGATCAACCACAAACCTTAGCATTCCTCAGGAAGAATCGAATGTCACTTAAAACTGCCTTTTTGTCTGCTTCCTCCCTCAATTAGAGAAGCCTTTGTAGCACTGAGGCCAAATGAGTCCATAAAAAGAGCTTATGTACCATTTGGCACTCAGATGAAGCCAGAGTCTCTCACCCTCTCCCTCGTTCGTATTTATTCTCCCTCCCCAGCCGTCTTGCCTGTCTTTTAAGCCAATTAAGGAAACGGCAGATTTTGTTCAAGTGCCACAGAAGTTGTTCTTTTTCGAGTATTGAGTTGTTCAGTCAGCAAGGAGAGGCCAGCCAAGATCCCGTTATCTCGAAGACAAACAAAAGCAGCTAATGAGGGAGGGGGTGGAGGTGGGGAGAGAAGGAGAGAGGACATTCTGGAAGCTTTAGTAATTCTTTGGAGGAGACAACATGATTTCATGCAGACTGAGTTTTACAGACTGAATCCTTTCGATGAAGAATTTCCCCATCACACAGTTCTCATCCACTGGATGGCAACAGAGAGCCACGTACGCCTTTGTCCCTATTCCGGAATAACTTCACCTCTTACCTTGCTGAAGTTAAAAGTCCCCTCTGTTGATTGAATGGAATAATACCAAGAATTTTGCTTAAGACATGTCTGCTTCTTGGCTGTTTAGACCCGACTTCCCGCCCTTTCCCCTCGTCCTACATCTTCACGTACAACTATTGCCATATTTGTATTTTTCATTACTAGGAACATATACTGGCTACGTACTGTCACTCATGTTTCAGCCTCTGAGAGAACCCGCCAAGCAACATTTGCCTCTTTCTCTTTTATACAGGAGGTCTTGTGGTTCTTTGAAAGTCTTTTTTTGGTGGTTGGAAAAGAACCAGGTAGCCAGACTCACTGGGTATGAAATTGTTTGCCTTCTCCCCACAGACAGCAATTTGACAGGGCCCTTGTCAGACTCTGGGTGAAAGGGCTTCTGGGAACGTTGTTCCCTCCGGGCTTAGTCTGATGACTGAGGAAGAAACTCGGATTTTGTGGGAAGTGTGGGAGAAGAGCTGGAAGGCTCAGATGTCCTCCAGCTCATGGGAGAGAAAGCCAGAGTTAAAAAGGGTACACCAAGGCCCATGGATGTTGATGCTGTCCTGGGATTTTATTCATAACGTAGTTCTAGAAACAGAAAATTTTCTGACAGGGAGCTGGAGCAAGAGGGGGAAAGAGAAAAAACAGGGTCTTCTTTTAGCCACATTGCCAGGATGACGTAGAAAGCCCTTTGATTCTATGTGCGATGGGTAAGCGTAGGTGCCATTGGCTTGCATATCAGTTTGGAAGGGAGAGAAGGGAAAAGAGAATTAAAGAAGGAAGAGAGGACAAGAAAAAGAGAGAGAAGGTTTGAGTGGCAGAGCGATGGAAGGTTCTCATGGTGCAGCTTGCCCGCTGATGCTTTTAGGACAACCCTGGCTAGAACACACAGAGCCTTCGGCTGTAGGGTCAGTGGCCACTTACCTGGCACTCTGCCCGGATTGTGTGTAGGGCACACTAAGAGCCAGATTCTGACCCCTGGGAAGTCACAGTGGCCATGATCTGGCTGGGAAAATCCAAATGGCTGATGGCTGCACAGCTTAGAATCCCCTGGCCCAGGGTTCAGAGTGGGAGCCTAGAAAACGACTCCAAAGCACTGTCTGCTAAGCTGGGAACCAAGCTGGATGTACCCCTGGATTCTGAAACTATCTCATGTAGTGTCAGTCACTGACAGTCCCTTTAGGCTGGAGCTCCGAGGGAAGGGTCAGGGCCAGCTGGAGTGCCCCTGGCTGAGGAGGCGTGCATGAACAAGAGACCAGGAGAAAGGAGAATGCCGGGGTGCAAACATTCAGGAGGCTCTTGGGTGGAAAAGCCCAGATTCTTCAAGGCAGGGACTTCTCCGGGGACATTTGTTGAATCAAACTCAATATAATCTCATATTGGATCAAATAACACGACTTTGTATTTATGTAACCTTATATCACAAAACGAAAGCACGTTCTTGGCTAAGAATGTACTAAAAGACAAGAGAGGGAACGCTTAAGAGATGACAGAATTTGGTCTTGCTTTTGGATCAAGTAAGAGATCATTTCTGTGTTTACAAGCCAATGATACCCATTTATCGTGTTTTAAGCATTTTGGATTTTCTGAATGTTTTGGCGGCCAACGTTTCTTCATTGCATGACTAGTGACATTGAGGTCAGGGGATGATATAGTACGTGTTTCGCAGACCATCTGATATTCCTGACTTGATCACTGAATTATTTTTGTTCTCTCCAACCCTCAGGAAAAATAATACTATATATTCATACAAGACTTAACACGTTTCGAAGCATGGTCATACCCACTACCTGCTTTGCTCCATACAGCAGTTGAGAGGTAGGGAGGGCGCTCTTGGTGCTCCTAAGTCACCAGGTGCAGATATTTGGGCCAAGAAACAATTGAGTAACTTATCCACGGTCTCCTGGAGGAGGCTAAAAGAATAGTGCAGAGATCAGGTCTTCTGTCTCCCAATCTAGTGTCTTACTTTTTAGCTTGCCATTTTTATTTTTGTCTATTTTGTAAGATATTATATTTATGCTTATAAGATGCTTTATATAGGTATATCCCATTTACATTTATGCTTATAAGATGCTTTATGTAAGTATATCCCATTTGTTTTACTGTTTAGCTTCATAGGCATTCTTAGCTTTCTATACTCTGTAAAGTGACACCAGAAATTGTGATGTCAGAAAAATTGTCATAAGGTAGGCCCTGGGAAAATTGTAGACGGATTCCATCTTCTCAGCGCTTGAGCAAGCCCCCTACTATGCGCAGTCCTGGCCGGTATTTACCGCTTTCCTCATGCTGTGACAATTGTTTCATTTATCTTCGACATGGCTTAAGTGCATCGCAAAATGACGAGGCAGTCCGTGAAGAGAATTCCTGCTTAAGCAAAGGAATCTCATTGCTCCAAGTCAGAGGCTTTTACCTGATGATTAGAACGGGGAATACTTTTTAAAGGTGAACCCATATCAGGTGTCATTTATCCTGAAGAATTCTGAGTATGTCTTGATAATTTTCAATGTAATGAGTTTGGGAAATCTCTGAAGCCATAGAACTACATTGGCAGGCAGCAAAAACGGTTTCAAAACTCTTCCTCCAGCTAGCCACTTTTTGGTTGCTCTCCTCGTTCTAAATCACCCAGATATCCAGTGGGATTTAAAACTGGCCCTAATGGAACTTCTAGCAGCAAGACTTCATTAGACTAACCCTCATTTAATCTTCTCTTGTAAGATATTCCTAACACTGGGTCCCTTGGCAAACGCCCTAAAGAAGTTTCATTTCAATAATATTGCTTTGTATTTATATAACCTCTATATCTAAGGAGCTTAAAAACACTTATGGCCCATGCTTCATTACTTAGTTTAACCAAAAAGAAAGTCAACCCATTTCATATTAACAAATTTAAGCTCTCCCTTTGGAGAAAGGTAATAATCATAACACTTTGTCTGTATGACACATTTCTCTTTCAAGAAGCTCAAAGTAATTTGAACAACTGAACTGCTAGAGGAAATAAAGAACAGATAAGGCGAGGGCTTGGTTTAGAGTAACCCAGCAAAATGGGGGCAGAGTATAAAATCGCCAACAGAACTTCTGATTCTCCTCTCACCCCTCCATTAACTTTGGTTACAAGCGTGATGACAGTGAACTTTTCAAAAAGTGGAAATTGACATCCTATTGTTGTTACTTGTTACAAATCTGTGTAGTTTACTTTTTTCTTGAGGAAGGGAAAGGTCTCTAAATCCTGCCTTTGCTTCCGGATGTGAGGCTGAATTCTTTATCTTTATGTCCTGGTTAGTTCTGCTAAGGTGTTTGCAGAGAAAGTGTAGAATGTAATGAGTGGTGAAGTCCTAATTAACCCGGGACTTTGGCATAAGCATTTTAGTTCTTTGAATCAAGTAGTTAAATGAATGTTACATAGTAAACCCTTCTCATTTCAGCACATATGTCCCTCTAAAGTCTGGGGCCATTGTCTTTGATGATTCAGGCTCTCGGAGTTCTCTGTCTGGGCTGTGGCTCTTCATTGTCGGAGCTGCTGATATATCAAATGTGAGAAATGGGAACGGCTGTGTTCTGATCTCTGGGTGTACTCTGGATAACTGCTGTGTGTTTGACATTTAGTTGTCCCTCAACCCCTCTTCTATCTTCCCTTGGTCCAGTTTTTCCAGAGGCTTGGCTGAATGACTCCTAAATTCAACATGGATTTGACATAAAAAGGGTACATAGGGGACTGTGTGCGGGTTAACACGCACTGCAAGTTGCCAATCTGGGATTCCCATCCTTTGTATGTTTTTCCCTTTGCACACTTCTTGGGAAAACTCAGAATGCATTTTGGGAAAGGTAGAACTTCGTCTTGCTCGTCCTTTCTCTATATTGTATGTCTTTCTGTTGAAATACACTTGACATATAACACTGTGTAAGTTTATGGCACAGAACATGTTGATCTGATACACTTGTATGTTGCAATATAATGCCATTGTAGCATTAGCCAATACCTCTATCACATCACATAATTATCATTTCTTTTTTATGGTAGGAATAGTTAAGATTTAGCCTCTAAGCAAGTTTGATGCTTATATCCATACTGTACTTTTTAAACTGCCTTTGATGCCTGATCTTATACCTTGCGCTGTGAAGCCACAACAATTTCTATATTTGTCACTGAATCTGGAGGGGGAGGGAAATAATACATCATCAGCCTCTTGTAAGGAACTCCAGTGCCCCCTAAGAGAAATCTATCTCCCCAGTTCCCTTAAAAAATGTCAGCTGGTGCCTCAAACATAGCCCAACAGGTCTTGTATTCTTAGGGTGAGTTTTCTTGCCCCAAAGTAGTCTGATTTAAGCTGAAGGGAAATGGAGGCTGAGAGATCAGTCGTCTGGAGACTCTAGGCTTCTTCAAGCAAATATTCTACGGCAGAGACCTCTGGGCTGCTTGGCGCAGATACGGCAACCTGAACTTGGCCCCCGTCTCAGAGCGCATATGGTGTTCCAAGTCAAGATCACACACAGCAATATACCATACTGTGCATGGGGAAAATATTTATGGGATAATAAATGTGAGCAAAGCATGTTTGTACTCTGCGCATAATTGGCAGAAGGATATGTAGATGAACTGATTTCTTCTTTTCCCTTTTACGGAGCTGTGGCCAGATGCCCTCTCAGACGTGCCTAGGAGCAAAATAGTCTTCAGTTCCAGGGCAAGGGATGAGGCCCGGGGAAGCGGCCACTGTCAGCTGGCTTAGGATGAATGCTTGTAAAGGACACAGGGAATTCCATGTGTGGTCTGGCTGAGCAAGGAACACGGAATGTTTTCCCTCTAAAAACGGATTATATGTTTTTTTCTATATGGAATGTAGGTCAACTCTGTGAAACAGGCTTTATGTAGACCCTTACAAGCACCAAGAAGAAAGTTAACCTGATATGACCATTATCTTGGCAAAGATGGAAAAAATCCAGGGGAAGCCGCCTAATTCAGGTAAACTTCTGTGTTTGAGAGGTCAGTCTCATTGCTCAGGGCTTTTGAGACAAAGAAGTCAGAAAGCACATTTTCATCCATAAACTGCATTAGAGACTGTGTGAACATGACTGCAATGTCAAACAATGGTTCCTGTGCATTTATTTTTGAAGAGCTCATGGATAGAACAGTAAAGAAATCTCAAAAAACAAATGCCAGAGGTTAGACTTTCAAAATTTCACTTTTAATAACTCTTGTACAGGTATATTAGTAGAGGGGCAGATTTACTAAATAAAAGGAATATGAGTGCTCAAGCATAATTTGTACCTGAGTTGTGTAGACGATTAAATAAAAGTTAAAACTGAGGTTTCCTTTCTTTGTTGTGAAACAAACCTCTTGTAGTTTTCCTGCTTGCTGCTATTGTTAGGTAGTGGGTAGATTTCTCTTCACATTCTTTTTGCATTATTGTAACAGACAAGTCTAAGACACTGTCTAATGTTAATTCCACACACTCCTGCCAATTATAATCAGAGCTAGTCAAAATAAACAAATTAAACAAATAAACATGTCAAAACATCTCTGAGTTCGCGAAAATAAGCCAAGTCTGAACTCTCCCAGTGTTTCGGCATAAATGATGGGCTGTGGGTTGTAAAATGCTCCATAACATTTTTTCACCTTTGCTAGGGGGAAGGTGGGTCAGTTTAGAATTACAGTGCAGTTCAACTTTGAGAAAGGGGTCTGTGACCGAAACCAAATCAAACCCAAATGTTGCTGGCTTTACCTAGGGTAGTAATGATCTGCCGCATGCTCTAAATGCTTTAAAGAAGGAAAGAAAGGAAAGGCAGTTGATTCTTTGCTGATGTGATGCCAGAACTCCTAAATCACTGGAGAGGTTGAACACAACGCAGGTGAAAATATACCAAAGGCGGATGTACATTTCAATATGAAACATACTGTCACTGTGACATTTCCCAATCAGCACATTTAAAATACTAGGCAATTAAGTTAGAAAGCTCTATTGGCTTCAAGAAGGAATATAAAACATGACTTTGCTACCCAAGTAGGATATCTTGGCCAGAGCTATGTTTAAATAATGAGGGGTATGAGGTAGAAGGGTGTGCATGCGTGTGTGTGTGTGTGTGTGTGTGTGTGTGTGTGTGTGTGTGTGTGTGGTGGTATGTTAACCTATAAAAATATGGAGAGAGGTTAGGGGAGAAGGCTGTCACTCTGGCAGGTGGTTCTCGTAAAAAGGTGATCTCTCCAAGTTCAAGAAATTTAAACATATCTACACTCACTCCTGGGCAGCATGCCGCAAAGCAGGTGATTCGCGCAAACCCCTCAGTGTTCTTTGTATAACAAATACCGATCTGGCACCAATGCTACGCTGGGCGCAGGGTGACGAACATGAATGGGACTCCGTCTATGCCTTCGAGGAATCGCCCTTGGTCCCCCACGGGGAAGTTGGGTTTCAGGGGGAAGTCAGTGATGGGCAGCAAGGAGGAGCAAGGGGGACCGGGTTCTGACATCTCTGACTGTTCCAGTTTCACCTTTTGCTTGTCAGGGAAGAGGATTTGGGTAAGGTTATAGTCCAAGCAGAGGGGCTTTGCGCAGGAGAGGAGGGACGCTAGAGAGGGGCTGGTGGGAGAAATCGTTGTGCCTTTGAAATGTTGTTTTCCGAGGACAGTATATAGAATCTTGGTTATTAACAACCTCTCACAAGACAGTTATTTTTGGAGCGGCCTCTTAGGAGGCAACCTCTTGGAAGTGAACTCATTTATTTTGCGTCTCACTGTCCTGCCATTTCCTGCAGAGAGAGGGGAAAAGTGAAACCACATGTTTTGAGGGGCGAATGGAGGAAATCCCTTCGAAGACAAATGACGACTACTCTCCCCTGGCAATTAGTCAAACCTGGGCTTCAGGCCAGCCCAGGTGTTCCCGACTGTGTATAAATTTGCCAAAGAACAATGAAAATAGCAGCTGATTGTGCTGACAGATTCTTCTGGTAATTTCCTGTTGTTTGGCATCTTCACGTTTCTTTCCCACAATTATGGCTGCTGATGAAGTCTGGGGCCCTTCGAAGCAATTTTCTAACTCTCTCCTTGCCCCTTTCTGTCATCCCAACAGCAAGCAGCCCCTTACCCCCAGCCTAAAAGAAATGAAACAATCAAAATAAAAAAACCGAGTTAAAAAATATTTCAGAGTTGTGGATATCCACCCCCTCCACCCTTCCCAGATGTTTGAATTTAATCCCCTTGCAAAATACATATTTTAATGAGTCTGAATTTAAAAGAGGGAAAAAATGATTTGCACCTGCATCATATAGAGTTTCTTGGCAACTGTAAGCTGGGATTCAGGTTCCTTCAGATTCTCCAACGTACAAGTTGGAAGGTTTCCTTGTGTTGTCCATGAGTATCTAATCTCAGTGAAGCCGGGTCAGCTGGTCCTGCTGCTGAAAGGGATTGGACTGCCGCCCAGTACTGACCAAAAGGGGCAGCCCCAAATGGGATTGGGTGCCATTTTGGTGGCTCCGGCCTAAACAAGCGCCCCTGCTCACCTTCCGCTCCCCGTTTCCACCCCTCAGTAGACCACTATGATGCATAGGTTACATTTGCACCCAAAGCATTTGGGGGTGAAATGAAAATAAGGGGAATTCCACAATTTTCTCAACTCTCCACATTATCCAATCTGTCAGGAAGTGATGCATATTTTCTTGGTTAGAACAACTATGTAAAAGAATTTTTTTTTTTTTGGAGGGTCTGGGGAGCTGGGGCTATTGAGAAGCTGCCAAGAAGCTGGTTTCTTTCTCTTCACTTCTCCCTTTCCTGGCCCCTCAAACCCCCAGAGGAGAGAGTAAACGTGAGTGCTACAACGTGGGTTTACAAAAGAGTTGCTTAGGATATATTAGACTAGAGAATAATGTATTGACTTTTTCTAAACAGGGCTCCATGTCCTCTATTAATCAGGACTTCTAGTCGGGAGAATTGTAAACCAAATAGAAAATTCCAGGATAATCCACAGCGTTTGAGAAGAAGGGAAATCTCAGAACCCTATCATGTCTGAAAAATGTTTTTGAGGTTGGCTTTGAAATAACTGTCAGTCCACTCTACTCTGTTCTGGATATACTTTCAGTAGGAAGACTGCATTTCTTTTTGTTTTAAGGTGGGAACTGTGGAAAAACTCATTAAAGTACAAAAGCAACTGGGAGACATTTTCCTAGATTCCCAGACTCTTAAAAATAATAACAAGAACATCCAGCAGAAAGTAGGATTGAAGGGTGTCAGAAATGACACAAGGCATGGAAAATGCTGGTTATGTGTGACCTTTCGATAACCTTCCCACCCCCACTCACATACTCTATTGCCACATGCTTAGGGGTGTTGATAAAAGGTGCTAGTTAGGGTTTTAGAAAAATGCCATTAATTCATGTTGTTATTCCCTTCATCAAGAAGGCCATGCATTTATTAATGTTTTATCCATTAACCTGTTTGTTCATTAGTTTACATGTCGCTGAACACTCCCCACGTGTTGGATATACTTCAAAGTACATTGCCTATACTACTGACCATCATTTAATCTCCTCTCTCCCTTTTCACAATGCTGCTCACCCTAAAGGTCCAAGTCAAGGAGCACCTCCTCCATGCAATCCTCCTTTTTTTACATCCCAGTCCTTATTAATCTTCATTTTCTCTATCTACAGCACACATGCATTCATTCAAACGAATTGAGCAGCACTTCAAAAGGGCATTTTGTGCTACAGGGAGGGAATGTAGTGTTGACTAACACAGTCATGGTTCCCTGGCCTGTCAGATCTTGGAAGAGAATGGAAGCAAACGGCCACTTCGAAAATTAGGTACAATCTGGAATGCTAAATCCTGTGACACGGGAGGCCCCGGAGCAAAGAAAGCAGCCCCAAGGGGTAATGATATTTAAGCCGAGGCTTGAAGGATGGGCAAGTAGCCAGGTGACTGGGTGTGCGGAAGCTCTCCTGGAACAGCATGAGCACAGCGGCATGCTGGGAAAGGATTTGGGGACTGGGGCCGACTTCCGGGCCACACGTGGAGGACAGAGAGGGAGGAGAATGTGGGGGGGAAGACAAGGCCCAGAGGTAAGCAGAGGCTGAATCCTGAATGGCTTTTAAAACCAAGGGAGGAATGTGGACTTTATGTGGAGGCGGAGCTGTGAAAAACTTCAACAAGGAAGGGACAGGACTGGATTTGCGTTTTGAAAGCTATCTCTGCCTGGGATTTGGAGAATTGGTTGGCGGCTGGGGTGGTAAACGTGAAGGTTGTCTTAAATGGGAGTCACCTGATTTTGTTGTCGGTATTAAAAGGTTTGCTTTCTTTCATTGTCTGCCGGTATTAGCTTTTACTCTGCATCCTGATTACAAGCATCTTGAGACCAGGCACCGTATTCTATCCTTCCGTGCACAACTTACAGTAGGCGCTCCGTAAATACTAGTGGTAGCTGGATTGTAATTTTATGCTGCTTTCTTTCCCGTTTGCCATTTCAACACCGACGGCTGTTTGATAGCCCTTCAGTGGGCAATAAACAGAGGGAGAATTTCTCTGGGTGAGTCTCGTGACAGCATTTTCTCAGCCTCAACTTACCAAGACAACATCGACGCTTGCCGTCCTGCTTTCTTAATTCCCAAGAGGGAACAGTTGTGATTTTACGTGCCATCTGCCGTTCCCAACATGAAGAGCCAAAGTCCTTTTGCCAAAAGAGTGAGCAAATTCCACACGGAGGAAAGTGGGGCTTATCAGGTTGGGTGGGAAGAGAATGCCAGTGCTGTTTGAAGGGCCACAGAGGCATAGATTGGTAGTTAATTCTCCTGTACTTCCCTGGAAAAGTGGTTCTCCTCCACCACCCACCAGGCACATTCCTCAGGGTCCACCGGAGAATGTGACCCCGTTAGCACGGAGTATTTATGACCAGCATTTGCCAGCGATTATATTAACAGCCAGATGATTACAACTCTACGTGCAATTGTGTGTGTGCATCAGGGTGAGGTTGGTTAAGGAAGAGAGACTATTCTGGCAACAAATATATTGTCTCTTGTAAATTGTGGCCCCTGTTACCAAACTGGAAACTTTGGTGATATACATATTATAGGATGTAGAGGCAAAGAAGGGAGTTAATTGACAGGAATGTTCCACAGGTGAGGATATGGAGGTGCGGAAAGAGCGTGTCTTGGGCCACACATCTAGACAGCATAGTTGAAACTAAAACGAGGTCTCTTGGCTCCCAGTTTTGTGGTCTCTCCATGGTGCCCCAGGGCTTTTCCTCTATGTGTTTATGACCTTCATACAGTGCTTATTTGAAACTGAGCCTCGGGGTTTAATATTTATCTAGATATTTCCTCTTTCTCTCACTGCCTTGCCATCTCCCTGAGCACCTGAACCTCCGTGTCTCCACAAAGGGTTGCAGGTAATGCTCACATTCTGTGGGTTTCCCTTCCACAACCACTCATCCGAGAGCTCAGGGCCAGGAGCCCAGATTTCAACTATGGGGAGGCTGGGGCATTTGCTTCCTTCACCAACCCTGAAAGCTTACGCTCTCATTTTCCTGATGAGCTCGTCCTCCACTCTCTATGGCTCCTTGTGTAACCTGTCTTCACTTCTGTCCATCTTAACACACTGGCAGCTGTACTTCTGAATCTCCTTTCATTAATTGACCATATTCACAAATTTTGCAGCAGCCATATACATATTGTACACAATTAGATCAACTAATTGCTTTTTTTAACTAAATATGTTTATTTGAAAACTTTATAGCAGTACTATAAATAGATAACCAATAACACTGGCCAGTAAAAACATGAAAACAAACAATGTTATTGAGTTCTAGCTAGATTCACTAGCATGCTGAAGGCTCTAAAGTTGAGCCTTGTTCTCTTTTTGTTAAAAAAGGTGGTCAGCTAAAACCACAATGAAATATCACCTCATGCCTGTTACAATAGCTATTATCAAGAAGACAAGCGATAACAAGTGTTGGCAAGGATGTGGAGAAAAGGGGGCCCTCGTGCATGATTTGTGGAATGTAAATTCATGCAGCCACTATGGAAAACAGTATGGAGGTCCCTCACAGAATTAAACATAGAATTACCATATGATCCAGCAATTACTTTTCTGGGAATGTAGCCGAAGGAAACAAAAACACAATGTGGAAGAGATATCTGCACATTATTGATAGCAGCATTATTTACAATAAGCAAGACATGGAAACAACCGAAGTGTCCATAGATGTATGAATGAATAAAGAAGTTGTGCCATATGTATGTATTTAGCTGTAAGAAGGAAAATATTCCTGCCACTTGTGACAACGTGGATGGAACTTGTGGACATTATGCTAAAGGAAAAGTCAGACAGAAAGAGACAAATATTGTATGATCTCACTTAAATGGGGAGTCTAAAAACCAACCAACCAACCAACGTAAAAAACTAATGGTTAGTTTTTTAACTAATAGATGGTTACCCAACCAACTTAAAAAAACTAACCTCATTGAAAAATAGATCCGATTTATAGTTAACAGAGGTAAAAGGGATAGAGGAGGGTGAATTGGAGGAGGGTGGGTCAAAAGGTACTTCGGGCTGGGGGAGAGGGGAAAGTGGGCAATGGGCATGAAGGAGGGCACTTGGTGGGATGAGCATTGGGTGTTATATGGAAACCAACTTGACAATAAACTATAAAAAAGAGGCACTTCCAGTTATAAATAAGTACTAGGAATGTAATGTCTAATATGCTGACTAGAGCTAAGACTTCTGCATGGTGTATTTGAAAGTTGTTAAGAGAGTAGACCTCCAGAATTTCTATCACAAGGAAAAACACATTTTTATTTTTATTTTTATTTTTTTGGTATTTTTTTAGGAGGTGATGGATATTAACCAAACTGTTGTGGTAATCATTTCAGAATACTCTCAGCCAAACCCTCATACTTATACCTTAAACTTTCACAGTGTTGTATGTCAGTTATATCTCAATAAAACTGGGGGAAAGGATGATTTGCAAGTGGTAGGGAGGTTATAAGAGCAGACTTTTCAATGGTAACTGATAAAACAATGCCTGGCCGAGTAAGTGCTTAATAAAGTTTAACTCTTAGTATTATTACAAGGAACGATGTCAAGGGAAAAAGAGAACTGTTCCAAGATGTTTGAGAATTCATTCAGTCACCATGTCCTGCAGATTTGTAAACCCGATGCTAGAGGAATTCAAATTAAGGGAAAGATCACTGAGGACTGGTATTTTCAGGAAAAGAATTGTCATAGCACCTTGCATGTCTAGTATGCTTTATTTCCCTCTCAGTCTGTGAAATTATATTCCACTTACAGTTAACGCGAAATATGAATAAGATTCATCACCAGAAGCAGAAAATCAGAAGAATACTGGCATCTCTATTTTGCTGAATTATTTATTGTTTCCTGCCGAGGAGCAGACTGCGTGCCTCTTACCCTGCCATACATGGATTGGATTTGATTCTGTCCCCATGCAGCCTGGTGAGCTTATTTTAATAAGAACAACTTAATATTGCAATGATACAGTGAAGCTTTTGGGTCCCTCTAGGATGCTCTGCATGACACGATCTGAGCTAGACTGGTTCTTCTGATTATTTTGGATGAGGAAACTGAGTTATCTTCCTAGCTTATGTGAGTAATCTTAGAATCAACATTTAAATTCACTCTGTGTGTGTGTGTGTGTGTGTGTGTGTGTGTGTGTGTGTGAAGTGTCAGACACCTTATTGTCCATTAATACAATTAATCTTCAAAATAATCTTATGACATGGGCATTATTTCTATAAACTTATTTAAAAGATGAGGAAGCGGAAAGCCAAAGAGAGGTTAAGTAACTCACCCAGGGTCACCAAGTAGCAACATTTAGGAAACAAGGTTTCCAGCTGATCTGTGATTCCATACTCATTTCTAGTATGCTCTGCTATAGGAGATGGTCCTGGTTGGTGGCCCTCTGTCTTTCTTCCTCCCCGAGTCCTGCTTCTGTCTCATTCTCTTCCCTCCTTTTCTCCTTCCCACCTGTGCTTCCCTTCTTTCTGTTCTTCCTTCTTTCCTCCCTCCCTTCTTTCCTCCCTTCCTCCTTCTCTCCCTTCTTTTCTTCCTTCCCTCCCTCCCTCCTTCCTTCCTTCCTTTTCTGTACTTCTATTTTTGTAGATTACTGTTTCTCAGCTACAATGTAAAGTAGGGACATTGGATAAAATTTAATCATTTGTCTTCTTGATTATTCAACTAGCCGTGGAAAATAGAAAAGAAGTCTGAGTCCCCATCACTGTGCCAGGTAGGTGGCAGGCGCTACCCATACACGTTTCAGACCTTATTCCAAAGAGCAGTTCTCTGTGCTGGGCATTCTCAGCAAGTCTCTGAGACTTCCCTCTGCAGACAGGGAAGCAAGTCTTCGAGAGGCTCCATGACTCTTCGTTGTACAGCTACAGTGAGTTGTAGAGTCGGAATTTGAAGACACATCTGCCTGACTCCAACTCCCATCTTTCATTGTTTGCATTATATCTTTTCTTAATTAAACATTAGTTGGGGCCAGAGTTTGGATTGTAAGAGAGGCATATTTAAGACCATTTAAGAAGAGGCCATAGGGCAGTTTGCCTAATGGCAAAAATGAGAGACACTTACAGTGTTGGCATCTGAGAAATTCCTCCCTCATTGGTACCAGATGACCTAAATGATGCAAATCATGTAAAGATTGGTCAGGACATCTCAGCCCCCAACTGAGTCCGGCAGGCCGATCAGTGAGAGCCATTGCATCTGGCCTGCCTCTCACTGGCTGGTTCGGGACTGTGATTTCCTTCTCCACTGACCTTCCATCTTCCCTTATGAGGATAAGATGCTGTTTACTTCCCATCCTAAATGATTGTGGTTCTGTGAGCTGTTAAAAAGCCAACATGTTCCAGGCTCCCATGTTAATGGTGTGGGGATTAAAACTAAGCAAAGCAAGCAAGACTTTGACAATAAATGAGTCTATTGGAAGTGAGTAGTGAGTGCAGAAGGGAGTGTGTGTTTCGTGCTAGTTTATTGACTCTGGTATTTTAGGCCAGTCTTTAAACTTTGGGTTGCCTCTGTTGTCCCTGCTATAAAATGGGAGATAATGGTAGCACGTGTCTCTTAACACTCAGAGGTGGTGAGACGTTAATTACTTAATGCCTCAAAACTTCATCAGGCTCCACGGCCAGGACCAGAAATTGGAACAGGTTTCTTCCCACACCTTATCAGAGAGTTCTCTCCTCCTTGCTGAGGCTCAACTCCTAGTGGAGAATGGAAGAAACAAAAAAGGAGGGTGAAAAAGGAGAAGAGTTGGAAGAGGAAGCTGCTTTCAGGAACGTTTTACATTCTCTTCGATAAAGAGAAGTATCTAAAAGAGGATGCAAAGGGTCTGTTCCTCTGTATTTTGCACTTCTAGGCTTGAGTTGCTGCTCTTTGGAGAGAAGTAGATAAAATGTGTCAATGTTTTTAGTGCCAGTGCTTCCACCATCTGGGGGTGAGTAGCAATTTTTGTAAATCATTGAGTCTTCCGAGGAGACCCTGGTGCTTCCTGTCTCATTGTGTCTCGCTTTCCCTTCATGTCATTGCTACCAGAGCTGGGGGTATAGGCCACACCTGAAGGGCAGAGTATAATCAGTCCCACTGGGTAACTGCCTGGATACTTTGTTCTGTGGGACAGTTTTTCACTTTAAGGCAAAGTCAGATCTCCTGCGACAGACTCTTGCAGCCAAGGTCCAGCTCTGTGTGCCCCGCCCCCCACATCATCCCCAGATTTCTACCCAGCCTGGCAACTGAAGAGTGAGGCAGAAAAGAAAGCTGAATGCATTATCGTCTCTAATCAAAGGGAAGCCTATTTTGCTCTGAAGTTTTTAACAGTCTTTCAGACAGAATCAACAGCATTTGTATCATAGGACCCTCTGAAGTCCCAGGTTTATTCTATTTTAATTGCTTACGCAACGGTCAACCACTGTTTTATAATAGAATAGGAGACAACACAGCAAAGACACCTAGATACCCTTCCTCGCTATGCTTTTGCCAAGGTGCTAATATCTCCCCATTAAAGAAGTTTTGGCAAAATAATTTTATGTCTCTGATATTTATATCATATGAAAATCTGAGTTCTCACATGGCCAGATTTTTCCTTATGACCTAGAGCATTTCTTTTCTGTCCCTCTGGGGGTCCATGGGCAGTGCATTAGGCAGTGAATGAGTGGGGTTTGTGGTAGTGGCGGGAATGGAGAAGGATTACATGGCTGACCCAGTATAGCATTCCTAGGTTCCCATTATATACTTGAAATAGTGCTTCCTTCGGGCAGCTACAGAGTAAAAGGTGTTTCTCCCAGAAGAATAGGTTTATTAAGCCATTTTTTATTTTTTTAAGTATCATAAAAACCATTTCCCCCCCTGCACAAGCTCTTTTTATGAATTATTATAGGAGGAGCTTGAGTGGCTCTGTAGGTTGAGTTTTGATATTGGCTCAGGTCATGATCTTGCAGCCCAGTGTCAGGCTTCTGTGCTGATAGCATGGAGCTTGCTTGGGATTTTCTCTCTCCCTCTCTCTCTGCCTCTCTCTAGCTGGCATGCACAGACTCTCTCAAAATAAGTAAATAAGCTTAAAAATAACTACACTGTCAATATTGTTTTTTAAAAAAGAATTTTTGTATGTTTGAGGTGTACAATATTATAATTCAACATCTGTATACATTACAAAGTTATCACTCCCCAATCTATAGTTATCATCCATAACCCTGCAATTTGACCCCCTTTACTCCTTTTGTCCCCCCCAACTCCCTTCGCCTCTGGTAACCACTGATCTGTTCTCTGTATGTATGAGTTTGCTTTTGCTCTCTCTGTTCATCTCTTTTGCTTTGTCTTGTTTTTAGATTTTGCATATGAGTGAAATCATACAGTATTTCTCTTTCTCCTTCTGACTCATTTCACTTAGCATAATGTCCTCAAGGTCCATCTATGTTGTCACAAATGATAAGATTTCATTCTTTTGTATAGCTGAGTAATATTCCACTCTCTGTGTGTCTACATATATATATGTTACATCCTTATCCATTTATCCATCAATGGACATTTAGGTTATTTCTGTATTTTTGCTATTGTAAATAGTGCTGCAGTATACATGGAGGTGCGCATATCTTTTTGAATTAGTATTTTCATATTCCTTGGATGAATTCCCAGTAGTGGAGTAGTTGAATCATGTGCTTAAATTTTCGAGGACTCTCCATTCTGTTTTCCAGAGTAGCTGTACCAATTTACAATCCCAACAGTGTAAAAAGGATTCTTTTTTTTCCACATCCTCTCCAAAACTTGTTATTTCTTGTCTTTATGATAATAGCCATTTCTAACAGGTATGAGGTGATATCTCACGTGCTTTGATTTGCATTTCCCTAATCAGTAATTGAAGATCTTTTCATGTGCCTGCTGGCCATATGCATGTCTTCTTTGGAAAAAAATATTCAGATCCTCTGCCCATTTTTAAAAATTGAGTTGTTTGTTTTTTCACTGCTGAGTTGTATGAGTTTTTTATATGTTTTGGATATTAACCCTTTATCAGATATGTGATTTGCAAATATTTCTCCCATTCAGTAGGTTGCCTTTCATTTTGATGATGGTTTTCTTCATTGTACAGAAGCTTATTAGTTTAAAGTAGACCCACTTGTTTATTTTTGCTTTTCTTTCCCTTGTCTTTGGAGTTGAGTCTACAAAAACACCACTAAGACCAATGTCAAGGAGCTTATCCTATATGTTTTTATTGATGGTTTCAGGTTTTATAGTCAAGTCTTTAATTCATATTGAGTTAATTTTTGTTTATGGTTTAAGATGGTGGCTTAGTTTCATTCTTTTGCATATAGCTGATCAGTTTTCTCAACACCACTTATTGAAAAGACTTCCATTTCTTTGTTATGTATTCTTGGCTCTTTTGTTGTACATTAATTGTCCATATATGTGTGGGCTTATTTCTGGGTTTTCAGCTCTACTTCCTTGATCTGTGTGTCTGGTTTTTGTGCCAGTATCAAACTGTTTTGGGTATTAGAGCTTTGTAGTATAGTTCGAATTCATAAAACATGGCACATCTAGATTTGTTCTTCTCTTTCAAGATTTTTTTGACCATTCAGGATCTTTTGTGGTTCCATATAAATTTTACAATTGTTTGCTTTTTTTTCTGTGAAATATGCCATTGGAATTTTGATAGGATTGCATCTATAGATTGCTTTGAGTAGTGTGGACGTTTTAATAATATTAGTCTTTCCAATCCATGAAAACAGAATACCTTTCCATTTATTTGTGTCTTTAGTTTCTTTCATCAGTGTTTTATAGCTTTTGGTGTATAGGTCTTTCACCTTCTTGGTTCAGTCTATTCCTAGGTATTTTATTCTTTTTGATGCTTTTGTAGTTGGGATTGTTTTCTCAATTTCTCTTTCTGATAGTTCGTTATTGGTGTATAGAAACATTACAGGTTTCTGTATATGGGTTTTTGTATCTTGTGACTTCACTGAATTTATTTATTAGTCCTGACAGTAGTTTTGGTGGAATTTTTCATGTTTTCTAGATATAATGTCTTGTCATCTGCAAATAGTTACTGTTTAATTTTCCCCTTTTGATTTATATACAATTTTTTTTTTTTTTTTTTTTGCCTAATTGCTGTGGCTGGGACTTCCTATACTATTTTGAATAAAAGTGGCAAAGGTGGGCATCTTTGTCTTTTATCCTGATCTCAGAAAAAAAGCTGGATGCTTTTCCATATTGAGTTAGATGTTAGCTGTGGGTTTATCATATACAACCTTTATTTTGTTTAGGTAAGTTTGCTTTATATCTACTTTGTTGAAAATTTTCGTCATAAACAGGTGTTGAATTTTATCTAGTATATTTTCTGCATCTGTTGAGGTGATCATATTATTCCTATCTTTTATTTTGTAAATGTGGTGTATCATGTTGATTTGTGGATGTTGAACTGTCTTTGCATCCCTGGAATAAATTCCAGTTGATCGTGGTCTATGATCCTTTTAATGTATTGTTTAATTTGGTTTGTTAATATCTTGTTGAGGGTTTTTACATCTATGTTCATCAAGGATAGTGGTCTGTAATTTTCTTCCTTTTTTAAATGTTTATTTATTTTTGAGAGAGAGAGAGAGAGAGAGAGAGAATGAGTAGTGGAGAGGCAGAGACAGAGAGGGACAGAGGATCCAAAGCAGCCTTGGTGCTGACAGCAGAGAGCCCGATGTGGGGCTCAAACTCACTAACCACGAGATCACGACCTGAGCTCAAGTTGAGGATGCTTAACCAACAAAGCCACCCAGGTGCCCCTGTAGTTTTTATGTTGTCCTTGTCTGCTTTTGGTGTCAGAATAATGTTAGCTTCATCAAATGAGTTTGAGCATTCCCTTCTCTTTAGCTTTTTTTTTTTGAGTTTGGGAGAATAGGTACGAAATCTACTTTGAATGTTTGAAAGAATTTACCTGGCTTCTGGGCCTTTGTTGGGAGATTTTTGTTTGTTGAGATTTTTGGTAGTAGAGATTTTTGATTACTGATTTGATGTCCTTACTAGTAATTGACATATTTAGATTTTCTATTTCTTCCCCACTCAATCTTGGAATATTATATATTTCTAGGAATTTATCCATTTCTTCTAGGCTGTCCCAATCGTTAGTGTATAACTGTTCACAGGAGTCTTATTTCTGCAGTTTCAGTTGTAGCTTCTTTTTCATTTCTGATTTTATTTACTTGTACCCTCTTTCTTGTTTTCTTGGCAAGTCTAGATAAAGGTTTGTCAATTTGGTTTATCTTTTTTTTTTAAATGTTTGTTCATTTGTTGAGAGACAGAGAGAAATAGAGCATGAGCAGGGGAGGTGCAGAGAGAGGGAGACACAGAATCTGAAGCAGGCTTCAGGCTCTGAGCCAACAGCACACAGCCCAATGCAGGGCTCGAACCCATAAACCACGAGATCATGACCTGAGCCGAAGTCAGATGCTTAACCGACTGAGCCACTCAGGTGCCCCTGGTTTATCTTTTCAAAAAACCAGTTCCTTGTTTCACTGATCTTTCCTATCGTCATTTTAGTCTCTATTCATTTATTTCTGCTTGATTTTTATTATTTTCTTCCTTCTATTAATGTTGGGCTTTGTTTGCTCTTCTTTTTCTAGTTCCTTCAGTTGTAAAGTTATTGTTTATTTGTTCATAGAAACCTTAAAACTTCCCCACAGGAAGTCAGACTGCTGCTTACAGGATCCACCTCAGGAGAAGTCCCCCCACTTGTCCTAAGCTTTGTGGGTAAATGCTGGCCAAGAGCATCTGCATGCTAAAGTTGCCAGACAAAGAAGCAGTTGACCTCTGGTGTTTGTTTTGCAACTAACAAAGAACCAGAGGAAACTTTTCTGAAATGTTTGCTTCAGGGTACAATGATGAAACTACTGTTGGCTTCTTTTAGAAAGTCTGTTATATCTGACAGCAGAAAAATAGCTCCTTTCGACTATAAAAAAATGAAGGAAGACTTTTATAATGTCAGTAATAGGCAAAGTAATGACTTTAGGCTTTTTTCCTTGCAGGTGGTAGCAGGTACCCTGGCAGGAAGGGCAAGAGCCTGCCCACCTCTCCAACAAACCAGGCTTCCCTCCCACAGCCCGGCTGGGTAAGGTGTGAACATGGGTGAGGCAGGGGACAGTTTGGACAGTAGAGACTATATACCAAATAGGGCTTTAATGCCAAATAGGCTCAATACATTTCTTTCCTAGAAATGATTTCATTAGAAGGGAACAACTGTGGGGCACCTGAGTGACTCCGTTGGTTAAGTGCCTGACTACGGCTCGGTCATGATTTCATGGTTCATGAGTTTGAGCCCCATGTCGGGCTCTGTGCTGACAGCTCAGAGCCCGGAACCTGCTTCGGATTCTGTGTCTCCCTCTCTGCCCCTCCCCAGCTCTCTTCTCTCTCTCTCTGAAAGATAAATAAACATTTAAAAATTTTTTTAAAAGAAGGAAACAATTATGGTGAGATAGAAAATAAACATTTTAATGGAAACTGAAGATAAATTAAGTTTAAATTAAATCACCAAGAATGACTGAAGAATAGTGAAAAAGGAGTAAAATTATACCTAGGTGGTTATCACTTTATGAATTTAAGTCCTTTCAAAGCATCATTTTGCTTACTGTGGTCCCACTGAAGAAGCTTTAGTAGTAAATAAAAAGTGTGACTCTTGAGTGGAAATGTATGTTAATATTTTCATGGCAGGTGGAACATGCTTAAAGTAAGTCTGTTCAGATTATGAGGCAACTCTAGGAGTCCCCACTCACTTGATGGCACATACCCTAACCACTGGCACTATATCAAGGAGATATATACCAAGGAGAAAATAAATTGCTTCTTTAATTCCAAACTCAAACTGATAATTAGAGGGCAATGCCATAGACTCGGAACTTGAACTTACCGTCCTACTGAAGACTAGTAGTGATATGGCATCTAGAATTAGAGTATTGAAGAGCTTGGCCACTTCTCAAGACTGCAGTTAGGACCCTGACTCTCCGCTGTGGGTCCCAGTGTCCGGCCGGCTCTGCAGCTGTGTTCTTGCCTGGGTGGGTTCCCAATGTGGGGTGAGTGGAGGTAGCCATGCCTCTCTGGAAATGCTCAAGCTTGCATGTAGTATAAACATCGAGTATTCCCACCAAGGAACGAAAGTTGAAATAATTAGAAATGGGGCATTTTCCCTAGTGCTTCCAGGGAGCTTTGCTGTCTTCACCTGGGGACACAGGTTAATGCAGTTTTCCAACCAGCTGCACAGCGCAACCCAAACCCCGGCCTTTTAAGGACTCAGTGCTCACACAGACAATCGATACAGGCACCTCGGGAAATACTTCGAGGTAATAGACCTCATTTAGGAAAAAAAATTAAGAGAGCATCTAACTATCTCTGAAGTGTCGATATGGAAATCCCAGTGTAATGTTATATTACTCCCCCCTCCACCCACTCCCCTCCCATTCTTATTTGGATAGACTCCAATGTCATGCAGCAAGAGTATAGTCCTACTTTATCTTCAGCAGAGACTTTAGGAGCCCAGAAGACAAATAGTCCCTACTGGGGGGTCATGTCTTCGGGGCAGCCCTCTGGATTGAGGTCAGTTGTCATGAAGGAGACCAGAAAGGCAGAGTAGGCTGCTTTGCTTTCTGAAAGCGAAGCTAATTCCTCTGTTGCATCGTGAAACGCGTGTTCTTTCTGAGTGTGTGTGTCTGTATTTGCGGTTTTACGCATATGTCTTTAACCTAGGAAAATAGCGAAGGCAACTTGAGATAGGAAGTCCTCAAATCTTGGGCTCTATTTCTCACTCTTTTTGACTTTATAGAATGACCTTTTTGCCGGACATTGACACATGCTGTTTGCCGGCTGTTCCAGTATGTTCTGGGTAAAGCTAATAAAGTATAATCACAACGTCCTAAAAACGTCAAGTTGTTGCCCCTTGGGCCTCTTGTAACTATTCTCATCTGCAAAATGGAGCTGGTAACTCTGCACCCTGCCTTCCCTGCACAGATGTTGGGAAGCTAGGCTAAAGAACATCTGTAGAGCAGTTTTAGATTTTGGAACATGGGAACAATAAATGGCCATAACAGCTATTTATCATGCAAGAGGAGATGACGATGTCTTCTATATTTCAAGCCCCACTTCTCTCATCTACTTGAAAATAGTTTTGCATGATTGAAGCCATTAGTTAAGGAAGAATAAGTATATGCAGCGCAGAGTAAGGCTGGGGATTATGACCTAAAACAATACCATTGAGGTGAAAAGTAACTCCAAAAGGATGTGGAAGTGCATATTCATGAGCTGAAATGATCAACGTAGCTTTAAAAATGAAAAGAACGCTACTGAGTCTGATGCAGTGTAAGTGAGGTGTGGCAGGTACCAAAAATCTAGGACTTATGTTGGCACTGACCCCAGGCAATGTAACTGGGGTCTACTTTGGTATCTCTAGTGGGTCAGGGATAACTTAGCAGAGAAGGTCTTAGGAAGCAGAAAATTATGGCCTGAGTAAGGACCACAGAATTCAACACAGGTTAAATCCTAGGCGGTCACGGAAAATATCTGTGTGGACCAACCGGTTAATATTTTGATGAAACACTTTTTCTTTTGGTGTCCACCCGAGAAGAGGCAAAACAATTATTTTCACGCCAGCGAGTAACCTTTGGGGAGAGGCCATGTTAAAAAGGGTAAAATCAGTTGTTTTATCTCTCTGGGGTCATTCATGGTCTCATTTATATAATCTTCAAATATATGCAAAGTAAAAATATTTGTATTTAATGTACCCAACTCAGTGCCTTGGACGCAAATGGTATCTGTCGTCGAGGAGCTTATAATTATTGGGGATTTGAGACTTCCACAATCCTTAACTTCTCTAATTAAATTAATATTGTCTCCTACTCTTTTCCCCCAACCCCACTGACTTGATCAGAAGTCCAATATCATCTTCTCAAGCCATCCTCCCTTGTACCCAAAACCTTATAAATTCCTCCAATGAGGGAGACCCTTCTTTTTAAATGTTTTATTTATTTTGAAAGAGAGAGACAGAGAGACAGAGCATGAGCAGGGGAGGGGATAGAGACAGAGAGGGAGACACAGAATCCAGAACAGGCGCCAGGCTCCAAGCTGTCAGCACAGAGACCTACACGGGGCTCAAACTCAAGAACTGTGAAATCATGACCTGAAGTCAGACACTCAACCAACTGAGCCACCCAGAGGGAGGCCCTTCTGACACTGACCGCAAACAGCCAAGAATCTCGGGTCTCTCCCTTGACTGCCACTGCCCCTGCCATAGCTTCTCGCTGCCACACGGTGCCACTGTTGAATGCTGGCATAGGCCAGAGTGACTTTTTTCAGGAGGGTAAATCCTAGCTAATTCCACTTATGAGTTATGTCCTGTGGCCTATTCTCACTGGGTTCCAAGATAACCAGTTCTTTGCCCAGTTCTTTGGGTTGTTCACACAGTCCTTTCCCCACTCAGAGGAGCTACACCAGGAAGTCCCGGGGTCGGTGCACTGCTGGAATCACAGACGTTTCCTTTTTTCCAGTTCTGGTAGCCCACTCCAGAAGACGGCCAGCCACTTTTCCTTTCAACCTCAGAAACACCTGGCATTCTTAACAGTCCCTCCATTCACCCCCTACCTCCCTTTAATAAATTCCTTGCCTCTAAGATGTTGCCAGACCACAGAACCATAAAACGACTGCTTTCTGTCACTTAGGAGCAATGTCTTCTCTACCTTAGGGTGGGCCACCCTCTGAAGAATGAACAGGAAACAGCTCCATCTTCCCTAGCTAAGGTCGTGAAAAAGCAAAACATAGTCTATATCCTCAATAGGACACTCTGCTGCACATATAAAGAATTAATTAAAACTAGGCAGAATGCAGTTAACTGATAGGAGAATTACAAAGAAATAGCGATGGTGAGTTCCCAAGAACACAGATTAGAAGACATTGACGTCAACCTGGAGCAATCTGGGAAGATTCCCTGGGGGAGGCAACACTTGTGCTGGTCCTTGGCATACAGTAGGATCTCGACACGTGAATGGAGTAGGGACTGGCATTGCAAATAAAGAGGGTAGGATATGCCAACACACAGAAGCAGAGAAAAACCATGTCTTATTTGATGATTGATGGTGTGGGGGTCTTGGTGCTGGTGGAGAGTTTTGTGCACTGTAATATGGGGGCGCCACATAGGGGAGACATGGGAGATTGAAGCCTGGGGCTCAGAATACCCTGCTAAAGGATACAACCTTAAAAAGACCAGCACTGTGTTTTCCTCTCCCATTGCCATATCTCTTCTTGATCAGCTCAAGTCACTTGCCAATCAACGAATAAACAAACTAGAACAGTCAAAACCAAAAGTTGAAATTAAGTTGTCTTGATGTAGCCAATCTTACATTTTTACTAACAACAACAAAAAAATTCCCAAAGAAAAACGTTGAACATGTAGCTCTAGGTAAGGTGAAACAGAATGGTTGGGGAATTTCAGTAAGCCACTGAATTAATGAGTCTACTTTTCTCCATTTTCAAACCATTTTTGAGTTGTGTAAACAGTCAATACTTCACTGTTATGTCCTTGAACTGAGTCTTTTTCATTTTCAGAAAGAGACATTTAGAAGAAAATGACACAGAAATGTCTTCCTCAAACCACCTTGTTGAAGTTTCTCCAGGGACCAAAGTAGATGATTTGTAAATTCCTTTACTCTTAAAATAAAAGGCATTTTCATAAAAGAAAAGGTGATGGCACAGCAACACCTACTCAGGAGGGAAAATCGTCATAGGGAAAATGTCATTTATTCTCTTCTTCACGGGGCAAAACTGTCTTGTATTCAAAAGCCTCCTAAGAGGAAGATGGCGTTTGTAAGTAAAAATAAAAATCCTTTCACATTATTTTAAGAGTTGTCGGAATCAAGCATTGCACAGAGATCATGGCGCCATCTTTACTGTAGAGGTCTGTAAACTTTTCAGCATATTTGTTGAATATGCTTCTCATTTGTCTGTCACTACAGTGTCATCGAGGGAGGAAAAGCATGGCTCCTCAACTGTTTCACAGTTGACAAAGCCAAGGTCTTGAGTGGTCATGGACTGAATCAGTATTATCAGTGAATGGAATAGGAAGGCAGATTTGGAGACTGGGTCTCTGCCAGCTCACCGAGGCACACTCTTTCCTCTGCTCCTGGCTGATGGCCACTTGTTGGACTGAAAAATTCCTTGAAGGTGGGTTTTGTGTTTTAATTATCTTTTGAGCCTTCCACAATGTTCTTCACTTAATAGATGTTCAACAAATGTTAATTCAATAAGTGCTCTAAATCCTGAAGTCTAAGTGGCTCTACATTGGATTTTCAAAGCTTTCTTAGCCCCTCACACATTTGTATCTATATATACAAAAGAAAAATCTTTAATTCCTAATCTGGCAATTAAGAAAGAAACCATTCATTTCATTCCCTAGGATATTTGGAAACAAATATTGAGAGCTAGAAGGAGGATGAAGCTTACCCTTTAAATAAACAGCAATAATGAATGGTTCTAGAATACAATTCAGTCTCTTGTTGACACCCATCTGCTCCTTCTAGCTAGTGGGTTGGAAAATGACCTTTCCGAGCAAGATCTGGAAATGAATAGTCTTCTTTTTCCCCAACCAGTTCCTGTATTTCCTGAAGTCAGTTGCCATGTGTCCTTTGACAAATGAGTTGCAGGAGTGTGGACTTTCCCTCCAAGAACACTTTCTCCTGTATTTTTCCCTCTTGTCTACATGACCATTTTTTCATCTTTGCCAAGTTGAGGGGTAAAGACGATTCATCCCCTCAACAAGTGCGAAGTGGACAGGTTTTTGCAGGATTTTTTTTTTTTTTTGAGTGGTTACAGGGTAGAGGAGAGGGGATTTGGTGGGCAAAGAGCTTATCTCAGGGGGGTGAGCTAAGCTATGTCTGCGCGGCAAGATACCAGGGGCCTGGGTTTGCAGTAGCAACGGCAATGGGCTTTGCAAGGCTGTGCCTGTTTGAGACTCTAATTAGCATTGGCCTTTTACAGCTTCCCTGGACCTCCACCTCTACCTTAGCCTCAAACCAAGCCTTGCCAAGGTTTCAACAATTTCTATATTGATTCATTATTTTTTATTTTAAAATTTATTTTTATCAGGCCAAAATATTCTTTTTTTTAAAAAAAGCAATAAAGTTAATAAGCCACCAGCAAAAACTGTATAAGAAAAGAAAGAAAAGAAACACAAACGACCAATGTTAGAATTCAAATCTGAGGCATTCTCTACAGAGCCTGTGGATGGTAAGAAGGATTTCATGAAATATGTTGGTCAAAATAGAGATCAAAATACACAATGTTTTGGAGGGGAGATGGGGGAAAGAGGAGGCAGAGATTAAAGAGCACACTTTTTATGATGAAATAAAATAAAATTATTTAAAAATGCGCAATGTTTAAACAACTGATTTACAGAAACTAACACAGACCATAACATAAAATGGAACTTCTATATCTAAGAAACTAAATAGAACTGATAATTCATTTTGTAATAAAGTTTATTTTGAAATAAAGAGAGAGAAAGAGAGAGAGAGAGAGAGAGAATGCATGCACACTTGAGTGCGGAAGGGGCAAAGAAAGAGAGAGAGATAGAGGGAACCCCAAGCAGGCTCCATGCTGTCAGCACAGAGCCCCATGAGGGGTGTGACCCCACAAACCATGAGATCATGACCTGAGCTGAGATGAGGAGGTTGGATGCTTAACTGACTGAGCCACCCAGGCGCCCCAATAATTCATTTCTTTTTAATAGAATTTATCATGCACATTACAGGAAATTTTGAAAAGCGGAAGAAAACATTTATGCCAGTCTCTCTACCCAAAACAGTGTGAAAACACTTTTTGTGCTCATTTTTTTAGGTGTAGATATCGAACAGTTTGATACAAGGTTGTTCTCCTGCTGTGGAAATAATTTAGTTAATTGTGATTAGATGCCTACACCTGAAGATAGAGGCTCAAAGAGCAGAAAGTTCTTCCTCTCCCTTCTCCTAATGCATAAATCTGGTTGTCTCTCTCAGAATACATTCCTAGGAAATCTATTTCTAGGGAATCCCAGAGAGGTGGCCTCTCTTGGAATAGATTTCTAGGGAGGAAACTCTGGGGTCACAGAGTATGTGTTAAGGGGAAGCAAATTTATTTTATTTTTTAAATTTTTTTTCTTTTATAGTTTATTGTTAAGTTGGTTTCCATATAATACCCAGTGCTCATCCTGACAAGTGCCCTCCTCCATGCCCAGCACCCCCCTTCCCTTCTCCCTCTCCCCCATCAGCCCTCAGTTTGTTCTCAGTATTTAAGAGTCTCTCTTGGTTTGCCTCCCTCCTTCTCCCTATTTTTCCCCTTATCCTCCCCCATGGTCCTGTTAAGCCACATAAGAGCGAAAATGTATGGTATCTGTTCTTCTCTGCCTGACTTATTTCACTCAGCATAACACCCT
Source organism: Proteles cristata cristata (assembly GCA_017311185.1). Taxonomy (NCBI): domain Eukaryota; kingdom Metazoa; phylum Chordata; class Mammalia; order Carnivora; family Hyaenidae; genus Proteles; species Proteles cristata. Next base: position 563,993 of record JAESUZ010000752.1, read on the forward strand.
CGAGTTCTATCCATGTTGCTACAAATGGCCAGATTGTATTCTTTCCCATTGCCATGTAGTATTCCATTGTATATATGAACCACATCTTCTTGATCCATTGGTCAGTTGATGGACACTTAGGCTCTTTCCATGTTTTGGCTATTGTTGAGAGTGCTGCTATGAACATTGGGGTACATGCACCCCTATGCAGCAGCACTCCTGTATCCCTTGGTTAAATCCCTAGCAGTAAGCGGAAGCAAATTTAAACTAGGGTGTGAAGAGGAATGTTTTCCTTTTCACCTACTGACCCTCCATTTAGTTTATCAATTAATTTGTTTGTTGGTGGCTTCCTGCAACCACCATGCAATAAACTCCTAAGGAAAGCCCCAGGTGTGTGACCGAGAGCAGTCTTTGGGTGCAGGAGTCCTGGGCCTGCAGAGCTGGACTGGAGTCGGTCCACCTTGGAATCTCTGCGTGTCCTGGAGAGCCACTCAGGAGTGCAGACAAGATGAGAGCCCATGGGCAGCCCTGGCTATGGAGGGTTGATTTGAACATTCTATGTGTCTGACCTTGGGAACTCTTTCCCATAAAGAAGTCCAGTGTCACTCTTTCTGTTACGTTGGTTTGGGCAGACAGAGTTGGTTCTTTTAGCTTCCAGCACCATAATCGATCGAGGACTTATTCTCCTTGTTCCTTTTCTTGTAGAGTCTGTACAGTTTGGTGGGGAAGCCATATCTGCAATAATCAGAACCAAATAAATGTATTTCTCTAAGCTGTCAGACGGGTTGGGTGTTAGGAGGAAAATACAGGGCGACCTGAAAACATATAATAAGGAAGATCATCTAGCCTCCCCATTCTTCAGAATAGAGCTCAGTGGTAGCTTCCTTGGGGTGGTGGGGGCTGGAAAGGTCACCCCAAGGAAGTCACCACTGAGCTGTATTCTGAAGAATGGGGAGGAATTAGTAGGTAAAGGAGGTGTGGGAAGGTGGGTGTAGAGATGTTCCTGATGGATGGAGCGGCAGGTGTGAAGGCTAAACCGCAAAGGAGCAGGTCATTGCTTCTGCTGGTCAGCTACGCATGGTTGGCTTTGTCAACGGACAGGGTGTGGGCTCGGAAAATAGGGTGACTAGCCCATTTTGAGTTTAGCATTGGAAACCCCAGGTGCCAGGAACCTCTTCGGTCCCATACAAGCTCAGATAATTGGTCAGACCCTCTGCCTAAAACAAAGAAACCCTCTGAGTGTCAAACATTGTTTGGTTCAGCCTTTTTCTGCTCTATGGACCTTTACTAGGATAGCAGTACTTTTGGGAAACAACCATATTGTTAGCCACTCACTTCTTGATATCAATTGGCTTATTTAAAGTCTAAATTCTTTATCTGTTATTCTCCAATCAATGTAGTTACAGCAAGACCTGGAAGAGAATGGAAACCTGGAAGAAAAGGTTTTTAATACCCAGAGGGAAAAAATAAGGGAGTGATGAAGACATGTTTGCCCTACATCATTAATTTGCCTGTAACTAGGTTACCTTAGGCCTGTCTTCACCGCACCTTGACTTTTATCTATGAAATGGGAATAGCAGTAACTCTTGTTCATGTAAGGAGTCACACACATGATGGGCCCACGGAGCTCTTGGTTAATGCCACGTGACGGCATTTCGTTTTCTGTTTTCAGCTGCAGGGAAAGCCTCCTTCCAAATTTCTCTTGGTATCTGCTTGTGAGAAGCAAGTCATAGCTGAAACAGTGAGGATAAGGGCCTTCCTGCATCTTTAGGAACCTGTGGACCAGTCTTACACTAAGCTTCAAAAAGGACCTTTGTTTGGACAGGACTCATGAAGCATTTTCACTTGTATTAATCATCTTAGAGCTCTACAGAAATTCAGGGGAACTTAACGATGGCCAACATCTGTTTAGCACTTATTCTGTGACAGGTTCTGCCCTGCTTTAATTGGACCATGTCATTTAATCCTCAGAGTAATTCAATGAGGCAGACATTACTACCACTCAGCTTACTTATGAGAAAGTGAAGCCTGGAAAGCTTGAATGACCCATCCAAGGTCATATAGTTCTTACATGCTGCAGTCAGGAGTTGAATCCAGACACGGTGGTGCTGGAAACAGCTACAACTGGGATGAGGGTGTTACCACACCTACTTTACAGTGGAATGTACTTGGGGCCTATGGAAACCCTTGTCCTTTAGAGGGGCCAGACCTCAGGAAACTCAGGGCCCCTTATGTTAGAAGGGAACTCAGATGCCACACACCCCAGGCCCCGCCTTTTGTTCAGGATAATATATGTCTTTGGAAGAAGAAGTAAGGAGGAAAGGTTCTAGAAAGAGGAGAGGAGAGAGCAATTCCTGCATTTGCAGATGGGACAGCATAACCCAAAAGACTGTAGGCAACGTAAGGTTGGCCCATGGCTATACAGCAGAGGGGTTGTGATCTGGGATGGGGGCAGTGAATCACTGAGGCAGGACATATTATCAATGGTTTCACCCCATGTCTGGAGGTTAGTTCAGATAGCTCCAGACATAGCTGAACATAGCTCCCCTTCCTCCCCTTGGTTGATCAGTGGATAAGGGAAGACCTTGGTAGAGCATTGAGTTAGAAGGGAACTTGAGTCTGAAACTTTGGGGTTTAGGAGTACATCAGAGTGACCGAATTCCTGAGTTTGGCAGGAATTTAACCTGCAAATCTGGTATGTAATATCTGCACCACCACCCCAGTCAGCCCCCTCAGTGAAGTCTCTCTGGAAATTCACTGTCCAGGCATGGCTTCTTTATCACAGGAAAGTTCTCTCGCTCTTCTTAGTTGGACCATTTGGTGCCTGCTTAGACTTGACAATCTTTAATATTGGCCTACCTGAATTTAATTAAGGAGATAAATCTCGAGGAAGAAAAAAGAGATGTTGTTTTGATATGAGCTCTGTAATATACTGGGTACAATGTGGAGACTGGCTACTGTTATAAATGATCCAGACCATTGACACGGAAAATCAAGAGTTGGGCATATAGCCACTTAGAGTCCTGATAGATAAAGATTTGGTCACTTTCTCTAGCTATCTTCTGGGTTCTGACTTCCATTAATAAAAGGTATATGAGCAGAGGAATGCCTAACCTCTGCTCAATTTAGCCACTTGTAGACTGGATAGTACAGCACTATGTTTTCAGGTGAAGTCAATTCCTCTGTCCCCACGGGGTTAACTTATTTGTCCAAAGTAAACTCTCAGAAGCATAACAAAAGGCTGTGTTCCAGGTTTACGGACTCGAGGTCCTAAGGACCTCAGAGAGCATTTGATTGCTGCCAGGAGGCGCCCACTAAGAGTTCCCCAAGTGTTTTCTAGGAAGAAATGCCTCATCTTTTAGGGAGATGTCCATTGGGACCCTTTGGCCCTTTGCTCCTTTCCTTAGTTTTTCTTTTCTTCCTTGTTTGAAAGAAGTGAAGGTTGATTTTTTTTTTGTTTTTTTGGTTTTTTTTGTTTTTGGGTTGTTTTGTTTTTTTTTTTTGCATTCTTCCTCAGTGTTGCGTACCTGTGTGGTTGTTGGGAAGAAGGCGAGAGAGGCGGGGGAAGCTTAAGTGGAAACAAATGTGAAGTTGACTGTTGGCTGGTGCCGTGGAATGAAATTCCAGGAGGCGGCCCGTCCAGGGACAGCGGAATCCATTGAGAACAAGCATTAGCTCTGACATTTGGATAAAGAATTGTCAGGATCTGCTTTTCTATTTTTCACCCCTCTGCCAGGATTGTGTGAGTACTTTTATTCTTCATTAAACCCTTAATTTCTAAACACCTACTGTGTGCAGTGCGGAGTAGCCTTCTGGGCACTGCAGGGGACCCTGTTACTCCCCGACAGAAGCTTCGGTATAATTAAGGGTTTTATTTCCCTTTCTAAAAATAATGTTGTGTGGTCTTGAGACAGAGTGAATAGTTCAGCTAATAAATTCCTGAGCCCCTTCAGCGCAGAGGTGAGAGCCCCATCACTCACAAGTGCCTCCAAATCTTGACCTATGTAGCCTTTTGCCACACTGTAGCAAAGTTTCTTCATATTAATACCAATTTATCATTATTCCCTTTAAATGCTCTTTTTTTTTGTCTGAGAGAAAGAGACAGAAAACATCTGCATATCGAGTAATATTAGCTACAGTTGGTGTCTCAAGTGAGAATCAATCTGACAGCCCCATTTATTATATCGGGGTAGGCTTTATTACAGAGACTCTCGCATTTGAACTTTCCCTCTACAAGATATGAAAGAGTCTCTGATGTATTCATATCTTGCTTTAAAAACAACATTTTGAAATACAAGAGAGATAGCAGCTAGAGATAACATTTCAGCTATAATAAGAGAGGCCAAATGTTAGCCAGTCTTAAAACAATAACAAAACTACAGACACTTAGAAGTGTTATTAGTTATTAAGCCATATGGCTCCTGTTACAGCTCCGTTCTTTTGTTCCCTGAGCATGTTGTCAGCATTCATGTGATTGTTGTGATTTGTCGTGTCTAGTGCATCCCCCTTTTCAATACATTAGGCTAATAACTCTGGTCCTTTTAAGGGCAATGTCACGATCTGTTTCCCTTCGGTCGGGCCGGCCATCAATGTTAAAACGTGTCATTGTTAAAACAAACCAAATTACCACCTCGGCCCAAACCCCCACACAGACTCTTTTCCTCCTATTTAAAAATCAGCCATTTGAGAGGCTTCAGAAGGTACACTGGGGTGGTTATGGGAAATGTACAAAGACCTGACCTGTCAGTTAAGTTTGTTCATTGTAAGTTAATGAAGACCTGAATTGTTACAAACCAGAGGTGCTCATATTGGTTTGTATAGTATGTGTGTCTTGAACAGCACAGCACAAATGTTTAGAAACAATTGTCTCTACGTGTCTACTTCTTTGATAAATAAGAAGGTGTATCTGGCTTCCTAATCCCAGTGGACCACATGGCTCTGCAGGTGCCCTTTTTCTCCCTGACTTTGGGGACACCAGCCCTCAACTGAGGCCACACAGCCAAGCCAGGATTACACTGGGTGTTTCTTCCTGGCCTTCCCTCCTCGCTTGCACTATTTCTTGAGCGGGTCCCAGTACTCAACACCAGGAAACAGGAGCTAAAACAGGGCTCCTGTTCAGTGAACCGATGGTCAGCATGCAATTGTTTATGTAAATCTGTGAAAGTTCGACATGTTTATTTTTGTATGTCAGTGTGTCTTAACATTTCCTGTATGAGAAAAAATTTTAAGCCATTTGCATGCTCTAAACTTGACTTTTAAGACATCCTGGAGCTGCAGGCCTCGTATATCTATGTCAATTAAGATAAAAATGTGTAGAGAACATTTATGAGCATTCCAATACTCACAGGCATCTGTTAGTCGCAAATGAAGATGCTTGGTTTTTTCCCTGCTCCTTTACGGGTCTCTGTCAGATTTCTCTGGAGCTTCAGTCCCTTCCCCCCAGCTCCCTCTGATTTACCCATTCCAGATCCTTAGCTCCATTACTCTTTCGTATATGACCTTTTTGTACCTGGAGTACCTACTTTCCCTAATCCAAGAGCTTCCTTGACTTGTGTTATTTGAAGGCCTTTCATTTTGCTAATTTCTCTCTTTTCTTTTCTTTTTTTCTCAGTTAAAACACACATAAGCAATTTAGGATTCCCCTTAGCCTAGAGGAGAGATTCAACATATGTTGAATCAAAGATAACTGTAAGTCAAAATGTGATAAGTGTGAGAAGATCAAAGCCTAGTGCTTTAGGGGTATAAAGGTGGAGAAATAGGTTTAACATTGAAAGGCTTCTTGCAGAAAATATATCTGTTTCTGACTATAAAAACAGCACACATTTAGGGAGGTGTCAGCAGGATGACTGAATAGGAAGCATTAGGCCCTTGTTCTCCCACAGAGGCACATCGTTAACAACAATATATGGCTCAGAATACTTTTGCGAGAACTCTAGAGAGTAGTTGAGAAGTTTCAACACCCAGACCAGCATAAAACCAAGGAAGTAGGGGCACCTGCGTCGCTTGGTTGGTTAAGCATCCGACTCTTGATTTTGGTTCCAGTCATGATCTCACGGTTTGTGAGTTCGAGCCCCATATTGGACTCTGCACTGGCAGTGGAGAGCCTGCTTGGGATTCTCTGTCTCTCCCTCTTTCTCCACCCCCTTCTCTGCTCACTCTCTCTCTCTCTCTCTCAAAATAAATAAACTTAATTAAAAAAAAAACAAACAAGAAGGGATTCCAGTGAAAGGGCTAGGAAAATTCACTGAGTTTTGAACCCTTGTTTGTGCTTCTCCCTGTATCTGAACGAGTGATGTGTGCAAGCCTCCCACATGAGGGATCGTCCTTCGGGAAAGAAACAAAAGAGGGGACCGTGCATCCAATATTTTGGCTAGTCTGGGGGCTGTCCGAGGGACTGACATCTGTCTCTCCTGATTCAGAGTGCTAATGGGACTGGTGGCCATGTTGGCAGCTGCAGAAAAGATGCGCTCACAGCAGCACATTGGAGCTGAAGTTCCGTCAGTATTAGGAACCAGGGAGAGCAGAGGATTACAGGCTTCTAAGAAGAAGCAGGGACAAGATGCTTAGGGCATTTGAGAAGACTGAGAGTACAGCACAAGCTCAAAGAAGATTCATCTCAGAGAAGTTTTGGGAGATTCTAGACTCTCCAACTGGACTGATAGGTGAGTCTTCTCCTGCATGAAGCCAGTCCAGAAAGTAGAGGTAGTTATTTCTTCAAATGCCCAAGTCTTAATGAAAAAAAAAAAGTAAAAACCAAAAAGAAACAAGGCACACAAAGATACAAGGAGACATGGCCAAATCAAAGCAATGAAATAAAATTCCAGAAAGTGACCCTAAAGAAACACAGATCTATCTGCTGCCTGACAAAGAATTTCAAACAACTGTCATAAAGAAGCTTAATGAGCTTAAAGAGAACACAGACAACTAAATGAAGTAAAGTAAATGATGCGTGAACAAAATGAGAATATGAACAAAAATATGGGAAGTATAAAAAAGGACCAAACAAATTTTGGCTTTAAAAAATACAACTGAACTAAACATTTTACTAGAAGAGTTCAACAACCAACATGATTAGAAAGAGAAAAGACATAGAAGACAAGTCATTTGAAGTCATTGAGTGAGAGGAGCAAAAAGGAAAAGAAAATGAAGAAAAGTGAAGAGAGCTTAAGGAACTTATGGGATACAACCGAGGAGCCCACTATATACATTATGGGGGAAGCTCAAAGCCTCCAACCAGGATTGATCTAAAGAGCCCACAACAGATTGCCTGGGTGGCTCAGTTCGTTAAGCCTCCAACTTCAGCTCAGGTCATGATCTCATGGTTCATAAGAAACCCGCACTGGGCTCTGTGCTGACAGCTCAGAGCCTGGACCCTGCTTCAGATTCTGTGTCTCCCTCTCTCTCTGCCCAGCCCCCTTTTGTGGTCTGTCCTTCTGTCTCTCTCAAAAATAGATAAATATTAAAAACTAAGGGCCCACACCAACACGCTACATATATGTAGGTATGTATATATACATACATATGAGAGGGGAATACATATATACGTATATATGCGTATCCATATATATCCATACATATATATATATATGTATTCCCCTCTCATGCCACAGTGGAAGGACCTCTCCTCTTCTCCATGGAGCCCGAAATTCTGGGGTGCCCGAGGGCTACTGATGTGCACTATTAAGCATCGCAAAACAATATTCATGTGCCTGAAACAAGGGCCAGTATTCTCACACAACATGGTAAGCCCGACACAGACTGTGAATTTTTTTATCTCTTGGAAAGAAAGTTGTTCCAGGCTCAATGCCCTTTCTTATAAAGCTAAATAGGAGTAGAAAGACTGCATATATAGGACTGCTTTTCTCAATAAGATATAAAGATGTAATTTGTGACCTCAGTAACATAAAGTAGGGGAAGGAGAATATAAGAATAAAGTTTCTGTATGTGATTGAAAGTAATTTGATATTAGTTTAAAACAGAATGTTATCACTTCAAATGTTTCATGTGATTAAAATGATATTCACAAGGAAAATATCTATGGAATATACACAAAAGGAAGTAAGAAAAGAATCAAAGTATGTCACCACAAAAAATCAATGAAACACAAAGACAAGTAGGAAAGAAAGGACAAAAATGTACAAGACATACAGAGAACAATTAACAAAATGACAATATCAGTTCTGCTATTTTATTATTTATTTATTTATTTTTAATTTTTTAAATGTTTATTTATTTATTTATTTTTACAAATTGTTTACTGTCAAGTTGGTTTCCACATAACACCCAGTGCTCATTCCCACAAGTGCCCTCCTCCATGCCCCTCTTCTCCCCCTGCCCCTACACCCATCAGTCCTCAGTTTGTTCTCAGTATTCAAGAGTCTTTCATGGTTTGCCTCTCTCCCTCTCCCCAACTATTTTCCCCCTTCTTCTCCCTCTTGGTCCTCCGTTAAGTTCCTCCTAATACTCCTATACATGCAAACATATGCTATTTGTCCTTCTCTGCCTGACTTATTTCGCTCAGCATAACACCCTCAAGGTCCATCCATGTTGCTACACATGGCCAGATTTCATTGTTTCTCATTGCCATGTAGTATTCCATGGTATAGATAAACCACATCTTCTTGATCCATTTGTCCGTTGATGGACACTTAGGCTCTTTCCATGTTTTAGCTATTGTGGAGAGTGCTGCTATGAACATTGGGGTACATGTGCTCCTATGCATCAGCATTTCTGTATCCCTTGGGTAAATTCCTAGCAGTGCTATTGCTGGGTCATAGGGGAGTTCTATTGTTAGTTTCCTGAGGAACCTCCACACTGTTTTCCAGAGGGGCTGCACCAGTTTACATTCCCACCAACAGTGTAGGAGGGTGCCCGTTTCTCCACATCCTCGCCAGCATCTAGAGTCTTCTGATTTGCTCATTTTAGCCACTCTGACTGGCGTGAGGTGGTATCTCAGTGTGGTTTTGATTTGTATTTCCCTGATGAGGAGGGATGCTGAGCATCGTTTCATGTGTCTGTTGGCCATCTGGATGCCCTCTTTGGAGAAGTGTCTGTTCATATCTTCTGCCCATTTTTTCGCTGGGTTGTTTATTTTTCGGGTGTGGAATTTGGTGAGTTCCCTGTAGATTTTGGATATTAACCCTTTATCTGATATGCCATTTGCAACTATCTTTTCCCATTCCATTGGTTGCCTATTAGTTTTATGGAATGTCTCCTTTGCCTTGCAGAAGCTTTTAATCTTGATGAGGTCCCAATAGTTTATTATTGCTCTTGATTCTTTTGCTTTTGGGGATGTGTCAGGTAAGAAGTTGCTACGGTGGAGGTCAAGGAGATTGTTTCCTGCTTTCTCCTCTAATATTTTGATGGTTTCCTGTCTCACATTCAGATCCTTTATCCATTTTGAGTTTATTTTTGTGTATGCTGTGAGAAAATGATCTAGTTTCATTCTTCTGCATGTTGCTGTCCAGTTCTTCCAGCACCCTCTGTCAAAGAGGCTGTCTTTTTCCTATTGGATACTCTTTCCTGCTTTGTCAAAGATTAGTTGGCTGTACACTTTTGGGTCCAATTCTGATTTCTCAGTTCTGTTCTATTGGTCTATGTGTCTGTTTTTGTGCCAATATCATACTGTCTTGATGATGACAGCTTTGTAGTAGAGGCTAAAGTCTGGGATGGTGATACCTCCCGGTTTGGTTTTCTTCTTTAGTATTACTTTGGCTATTCGGGGTCTTTTGTGGTTCCGTACACATTTTAGGATCGTTTGTTCTAGTTTTGAGAAGTATGCTGGTGCAATTTTGATTGGGATTGCATTGAATGTGTAGATTGCTTTGTGTAGTAATGACATCTTAACTATATTTATTCTTCCTATCCACGAGCATGGAATGTTTTTCCATTTCTTTATTTCTTCTTCAATTTCCTTCATAAGTTTTCTATAGTTTTCTTCATACAGATCTCTTATATCCTTGGTTAGGTTTATTCCTAGGTACTTTATGGTTTTTTGCGCAGTTGTGAATGGGATCAGTTTCTTGATTTCTCTTTTTGTTGCTTCATTGTTGGTGTATAAAAATGGAACCGATTTCTGTACGTTGATTTTGTACCCTGCAACTTGATTGAATTCTTGGATGAGTTCTAGTAGGCTTCTGGTGGAGTCTGTTGGGCTTTCTATGTAGAGTATCATGTAGTCTGCGAAAAGTGAAAGTTTGACTTCTTCTTTGCCAATTCTGATGCCTTTGATTTCCTTTTGTTGTCTGATGGCTGATGCTAGGACTTCCAGCATTATGTTAAACAACAGTGGTGAGAGTGGACATCTCTGTCGTGTTCCTGATCTCAGGGGGAAAGCTCTCAGTTTTTCCCCGTTGAGGATGATGTTAGCTGAGGGCTTCTCATAGATGAGTGTGTAAGTAAGTTCCTTCTATCCTTTCTCGAGGGTCTTTATTAAGAAGGGATGTTGTATTTTGTCAAATGCTTTTTCTGCATCTATCGACAGGATCATATAGTTTTTATCTTTTCTTTTGTTGATGTGATGGATCACATTGATTGATTTGCGAATATTGAACCAGCCCTGTAACCCAGGAATGAATCCCACTTGATCTTGGTGGATAATTCTTTTTATGTGCTGTTGGATTCGATTTGCAAGGATCTAGTTGAGGATTTTTGCATCCGTATTCATCAAAGATATTGGTCTGTTTTTTTTGCTGGATCTCTGTCTGGCTTGGGAATCAGAGTGATGCTGGCTTCATAAAATGAGTCTGGAAGTTTTCCTTCAATTTCTATTTTTTTTTTTAATAGCTTGAGAAGAATTGGTATTAATTCCGTTTTAAATGTCTGGTAGAACTCCCCTGGGAAGCCATCAGGTTCAGGGCTTTTATTTTTTGGGAGAGTTTTGATAACTGATTCGATTTCCTCACTAGTTATGGGTCTGTTCAGATTTTCTATGTCTTCCCGTGTGAATTTTGGTAGTGAATGTGTGTTTAGGAATTTGTCCATTTCTTCCAAGTTGTCCAAATTGTTGGCATATACTTTTTCATAGTATTCTCTTATAATTGCTTGTATTTCATTCATGATTTTGTCTATTTGGGTGCTCTCTCTTTTCTTTTTGGGAAGCCTGGATAGAGGTTTGTCAATTTTGTTTATTTTTTCGAAGAACCAACTCTTGGTTTCATTGATCTGTTTAATTGTTTCTTTGGTCTCTATGTTGTTTATTTCTGCTCTGATTTTTACTATTTCTCTTCTTCTATTGGATTTGGGGTGCTCTTGTTTCTCTGTCTCTAGTTCCTTTAGGCGAGTTGTTAGATTTTGCACTTGTGCTTTCTCTAATTTCTTTTTTCTTTTTTTTTTCTTTTTTAAAGTTTTTTTTAAAATGTTTTATTTATTTCTAGGAGAGAGAGAGAGACAGCGTGAGCAGGGGAAGGTCATAGAGAGAGGGAGTGACAGACTGAAACAGGCTCCAGGCTCTGAGCTGGCAGTCAGCACAGAGCCCGACGCGGGGCTCGATCCCACGAACAGCGAGATCATGACCTAAGCGAAAGTCGGACGCTCAACCGACTAATCCACCCAGGCGCCCCTCTCTAATTTCTTGAAATAGGCCTGGAGTGCAATGTACTTTCCTCTTAGGACTGCCTTTGCCGCATCTCATAGAGTTTGGATTGTTGTATTTTCATTTTCATTTGCTTCCATATATTTTTAAATTTCTTCTCTAATTGCCTGATTGGTCCATTCATTCTTTAGTAGGGTGTTCTTTAACCTCCATGTTTTTGGAGGATTTCCAGACTTCTTCCTGTGATTGATTTCAAGTTTCAAAGCATTATGATCTGAAAGTGTGCATGGTATGATCTCATTTCATTTATATTTATTGAGGGCTGCTTTATGTCCCAGTATGTGATCTATCTTGGAGAATGTGCCATGCGCACTTGAGAAGAAAGTGAATTCCTTGGTCTCAGGATGCAGAGATCTAAATATATCTGTCAGATCCATCTGGTCCATTGTGTCATTCAAGTCCATTATTTCGTTAGTGATTTTCTGTCTGGCTGACCTATCCATTGCTGTAAGCAGAGTATTAAAGTCCCCTGCTATTAGCACGTTCTTATCTATAAGGTTGTTTCTGTTTGTGATTAATTGTTTTAAATATTTAGGTGCTCCCATATTCGGTGCGTAGACATTTATAATTGTTACTTCTTCCTGATGGATCGACCCTGTAATTATTATATAATGCCCTTCTTCATCCCTTGTTATTGTCTTTATTTTAAAGTCCGGTTTGTCTGATATAAGTATAGCTACTCTAGCTTTCTTTTGTCTTCCTGTAGCATGATAGATATTCCTCCACCCCCTTACTTTTAATCTGAAGGTAGCTTCCAATCTAAAATGCATTTCTTGTAGAGAGCAAATAGCTAGATTTTGTTTTTTTATCCATTCTGCTACCCTATGTCTTTTGATTGGAGCATTCAGCCCATTTACATTCAGTGTTATTATTGAAATATGTGGGTTTAGAGTCATTGTATCCTTTGTGGGGTTCATGCTTGTGGTGGTGTCTCTGGTGTCTTTGTTCCTTGTAATACTTCCCTCAGAGCGTCCCCCTCACGATTTCTTGTAGGTTGGCTTAGTGGTGACAAATTCTTTCAATTTTTGTTTATTTGGAAAGATTTTTATCTCTCCTTCTATTTTGAATGACAGGCTTACTGGATAGAGGATTCTTGGCTGCATATTTTTTCTGTTCATCACATTGAAGATCTCCTGCCATTCTTTTCTGGCCTGCCAAGTTTCAGTAGATAGGTCTGTCACCACTCTGATAGGTTTTCCTTTGTATGTTAGGGCCCTTTTCTCCCTCGCTGCTTTCAAAATTCTTTCTTTGTCCTTATACTTTGCCGTTTTCACTATGATATGTCATGCAAAAGATCGATTCAAGTTATGTCAGAGGGGAGTTCTCTGTGTCTCTTGTATTTCTACGTTTACTTCCTTCCCCAGGTTGGGGAAGTTCTCTGCTATAATTTGGTCCAGGACTCCTTCAGCACCTTTCCCTTTCTCTTCCTCTTCTAGGATTCCTATGATACGGATATTGTTGCATTTGACTGTATCACTGAGCTCTCGAACTCTTCTTTCATGTTCCTGGATCAGTTTGTCTCTTTTGTTGTCAGCTTCTTGTTTTTCTATAATGGTATCTTCTAAATCACTTATTCTCTTTTCTGCCTCTTCAATCCGTGCATTGGACACCTCCAGTTTATTATGTATTTCATTTATCGCATTTTTTAATTTATCATGCCTATTTTTGTTCTCCATGTTGTTTGTATCCATAGTTTCTTTGATGTCCTCTATGCTTTTTTGCAAGCCCAGGGATTAATTTTATGATTATTGTTCTAAAATCTGGTTCAGTTATGCTGCTTATATCTGTTTTGAGCAGTTCATTAGCTCTCATTCTTCTTGGAATCTTTGGAGGAGAGCTCTTTCGTTTCATCATTTTTGTTAGCTTTCAGTCTCTTGATAGTTTTAAAGACTTGTTATGCTCTCTGCACCTGTGACCGCTGCCCTACCCAAGAAGACTCTTTGACTGTCCAGGGCCTATCCTTTCAGAAAGTGTTCTTTGAATGCTATCTCTTGGCCTCTCTTGTTGAGACCTTGGTTATTTTATTTTCCTACTCCTAGTGGTATTTGGGACTCTCCACCATGTGTACTTCGGTTTGTTTCTTGCGGTAGCCCTGGAGAAGAAAACATACAGACAAACACACAGGGAACAGAGGGACACAAACCCACAGACAAATCCAACAATCATGCTAACCGAGAGGGAAAATAAAAAGTAATGAGAAAAGACGGAGGAGGCAAGGCAAATGATAGAAAATAAAAATATATAAAAAAGTCAAAAAGAAGAAAAGGAAAGGAAGAAAGAAGAAAAGTGATAAGCAAAGATAGGTTCAAAGCATATAACCAGATTTCCCAGCTACAATGAAATAGCTGGGTGTATGCAGTGCTGGTTGAAGAGCATAGAGAAAGAGAGAGATGATAGGGTGGAGATGAGGCAAAATTGGAAATGGAACGAACGGGCAGAAGGCATAAGAAGTTTTTTCAAAGAGCTAAAGGGTCGAATATGGTTGGAGAGGTGAGAGAAAGATGGTGGTGTTATCCGGAGAAACTATCTAGTCTGATTAGTCCTAAGAGGCTTTGTTATACCGCCATTAACGGTTCTGCTGGTCTCTGCTTCCCTGTTGCCGGGGGTTGAGTGGAGGGTGGCGGAGTGTCATACCCTCAGATCCACCCAGGTCAAGCAGCAATACAACCGAGTGCGTTTGGGGAACATAGCAACTTCAGGTCTGCAGAGCCCACGTCGCCTCACCTGCCACCACCGCTTCAGCGGGCACTTTTGCTCACGCAGCCACCGCTTCACCTGGCTCTGGCGCCACTTCACCAGGTCACAGCCACTGCCGCTTCAGCGGGGCGATGTCTCACGTGCCACCGCCGCTTCACCTGGCGTTGCTGGACCGCCTCCGCAGCCGTTGCTGCCTGTTCACCGGGCCGCCGCCACCATGGATGGTGCCTGGCGCATGGCAATTCAGTTTTTCCTGGAGCATTCTGGGACCAGGGCACCTAGTTTAAAGTCAGCAACCCAGCCAGAGCTAAAAAACACTGTCTTTCCAAGCCGAGGTTTTTTTCTCTTCTCCAGGGATGGTTCTATGAGCAATCTCTGCTTTCTTTCCTTTCCCCTGACTCGCAGCAGCTCGCCACCCCTGGCAGGTTTATTACTCACCGCAGCTGCAGGCAAGCCGGGTTCCCTCACCTCCCTCCTTAAATGTTTATTTTTGAGACAGAGAGAGAGAGAGAGAGCGCAAGTGGAGAGGGGGCAGAGAGAGAGGGTTACACAGAACTCAAAGCAGGCTGCAGGCTCCAGGCTATGAGCTAGCTGTCAGCACAGAGCCCGATGCGGGACTTGAACCCATGAACTGTGAGATCATGATTTGGTTAAGCCAAAGTCAAATGCTTAACTGACTGAGCCACCCAGGTGCCCCAGAAATTCAATTTAGATATAAAGACACACATAGAATGAAAGTTAAAGAATGGGAAAAAAATATTTCATGCAAATAGTAACCAAAAGAGAGCAAGAGTGAATTTATTAATATCAGGTTAAAGAGATAGTAAGTAAAAAACTGGACTTTTGTTCTTTGGGAGATTTTTGATTACTGATTCAGTTTCTTTGTTGGCCATGGTCTGTTCAAATTTTCTATTTCTTCCTGTTTCAGTTTTGGTAGTTGGTAGATTTCTAGGAGTCTGTCTATGGAAGGAAGTGGATGAGGGATGGGCTAAATGAGTGATGTATATTAAGGAAGGCTCTTGTTATGATGAGCGCTGAATGTTATATGTAAGCCATGACTCAGTAAATCCTACTTCTGAAACCAATATTACACTATATGTTAACTAACTAGAATTTAAATAAAAATTTCAAAAACAAACTGTTACGAGAAACAAAGAATACTATATATGGTAAAAGGGACAATTCATCCAGATATAACATTTGTAAACATATATGCACCAAACATCAACTTTCCTAAATATATGAAGGAAAAATTAGCAGAATTGAAGGGAAAAAAATAGGCAGATCTACAAAAATATTAGGAAACTTAACTATCCTACTATCACTAATAGGTGGAACAACCAGGCCAAAGACCAATAATGAAATAGAGGACTTGAATAAACCTTAGAACAATTGGACATAACAGACATATTTAGTATACTCTAGCCAACAATGGCAGAATACATTGTTTTTTCAAGTGCACATGGAACAATCTTCAGGATATTCTATATGTTAGGCTTCAAAACAAGTCTTAATAAATTTAAAAAGATTATACAATATATCTTTTCCAATCACAATAGAATGAAACTAGAAATTGATAGCCAGAAAAAGCTGAAAAAGCAGCCAAAGGTTTGGAGAAGAAATCATATTGAAATTATAAATTACCTTGAAACAAATTAATATGAAAACAAAACACATCAGTAGTTATGGAATGCAGTGAAAGCACTGTTAAGAGGGAAATTTATAGCTGTAAATGGTAACATTAAATAAGAAGAAAGATCTCAAATCATAATCTAACTTTAAATTTCAAGAAGATAGAAAAAGAAGTAACAACTTAAAACTAACAGAAGTATGGAAATAATAAAGATTACAACAGTGATTAATAACATAGAAAATAGAAAAATAATAAAAAATCAACTAACTTAAGAGGTGTTGTTTTTTTTTTTAAAGATACAGAAGTGGCACGCTTGGGTGGCTCAGTCGGTTAAGTATCCGATTCTTGATTTAGGCTCAGGTCATGATCTCACAGTTTGTGAGTTTGAGTCCCGCATCAGGCTCCACACTGATAGGGCAGAACCTGCTTGGGATTCTCTCTCTCCCCCTCCCTCTATCTCTTCCTCCACTCCTCAAAATAAATAAAAAAACTTAAAAAAAATGAAAAAATACACAAAATTAGTAAACCTTTAGCTAGATTAAGAAAATAAGAGAAAATTAAAATAACCAAAGTCATAGATAAAAGAGTGGCTATCATAACCAATGCTACAGAAATTAAAAGGACTATAAAAGAATATTACAAACAATGCATATCAACAAATTGGATAACATAAGGAAACAGATAAATTTCTAGAAACACTAGATGGCAGAGTAAGAGGACCCTAAGCTCACCTCATCCCATGGATACAACTAGATAACACTCACATCAGCATAAATACCCCAGAAAGTGACACAAAGACTGGCAGAACAAAGTCTACAATTAAAGGTAGAGAAGAGACCATACTGAGGAGGGTAGAAGGGCAGAGATGTGGTGCGGAGAAAAATGGACCATGACCATCCATGTTAGGGCAGGAGGTGTGGAGAGAGGAGAGAAACAGACTCTCACACCAGGGAGCCTGTGTCGGGAAGATGAATCCTCAAAACATTTGGCTTTGAAAGAAAGAGGGACCAAATTCCATGAGTTCTTACAACCAGTGGGACTTAAAGACTAGACTTTGAAAAATCAGTGGGTCAGCTCTGGGAGAGATCCAGAGGATGATAAGAAGCTGAGTTTCTACCCTTAAAGAGATAGCAAACACCACATGGAGATAAAGCATAGATGTGACAGTTTGAAAAACTCTTGGGACACATAAGGGTGAGAGTAATTTGCTCATCAGGGCATGTCCAAGGGAGGCAGGGATCACAGAGGGACTTCTCCAGGAACAAAAGAACTAACAGGCACCATTTCTTTCCTCCACCCCCCAGCATAAACTCATGACCACTTGCGTGAACCAGCACGGCACCAATACTCACTACCTAATGTGCTGACACCAAGCCCTGTCTTTCTGCACTTCGGTGGATCCATCCTTCCCAGTCATACTTGTCTCAGCTCCAGTGCTCAAGGTCATCTCCTCAGAAGACCTGTATAGATCTTGCCAACACAGCATGTCCTGATCTGTGTGTTTTTTGGGGCCTTGGTCCTGGCAGCGGCAGTGGGCCCTGCAGAAGCCCAAGGAATCCTTTGTTAAAACTGTGCACCCTGACCATGGACATTGTCTAGCCAGGCTGGCTTTAACTCGCTAACTATGTGATCATGACCTGAGCTGAAGTTGGATGCTTAACAGACTTAGCCACCTTGGCACCCCATGACAAAGTAGACTTTAAAATAAAGACTGTAACAAGAGAACAAAAAAGGACACTATATAATAATATAAAGGGACAATACAACAAGAAGATATAACAATTATAAATATTTAAGCACCCAACCGGAAAACACTCAAATACATACAATAGTTAATAACAAACATAAAGGAACTAGTTGATAATAATACAATAATAGGGCTGGTGGGGGAGAGGGGAAAATGGGTGATAGGCATGAAGGAGGGCACTTGTTGGGGTGAGCACTGGGTGTTATATGGAAACCAACTTGACAATAAACTATAAAAAAATAATAATACAATAATAGTAGGAGACATTAATGGAGAGATTATCCAAACAGAAAAACAAGAAAGAAACAGTGATTTTGAGCGACACACTGGACTCGATGAATTTAATAGATATGTTCGAACATTCCATCCTAAAACAGCAGAATGCCCATCCTTTTTAAGTGCATACAGAACATTTGCCAGAATAGATCACATATTAGTTTACCAGACAAGTCTCAAAAAAGTGAAAAATATTGAAGTCATACCATGCAGTTTCTGACCACAACACTATGAAACTAGAAATGAACCACAAGAAAAAATATGGAGAGAACACACATACATGGAGGCTAAATAACATGCTATTGAATAATGAATGGGTCAACCATAATATCAAAGAAGAAATAAACAGTTACATGGAGAGAAATAAAAATGAAAACACAGTGGTCTGAAATCCTTGGGATGCAGCAAACGTGATTCTAAGAGGGAGTTTATAGCAATGCAGACCTACCTCAAGAAGCAAGAAAAATCTCAAATAAATAATGCTAACCTGACACTTAAAGGAGATAGAAAGAGAAGAAAGGAACCTAAAACCAGCAGAAGAAAGGTCAAAATAAAGGTTAGCAATAAATGATATAGAAATTTAAAAAACATTGAACAAATCAATGGAATCAGGAACTGGCTCTTTGAAAAGATCAACAAAATTGGTAAACCTCTAGCCAGAGTTATTTCACAAAAACAAATGCAAAAACAAAAAGGCAGAAAAAGAGAGAGAGAGAGAGAGGACTCAAATAAAATCACAAATGAAAGGAGAAATAACAATTGACACCACAGAAATACAAAGGATTATAAGAGAATATTATGAAAAATTAAATCCTAACAAAGTGGACAACCTAGAACAAATGGATAAATTCCTAGACACATATAACCCACCAAAACTGAAGAAGGAAAAAATAGAAAATTTGAACATACCAATTACTAGCAATAAAATTGAATTGGTAATCAAAAGCCTCCCAACAAATGTCCAATACCAGATGGCTTTACAGTTGAATTCTACCAAACATTTAAAGAAGAGTTAATGCCTATTCTTGTGGAATTTTTCCAAAAAATGGAAATAAGGAAAACTTCCGTATTTATTCTATGAGGCCAGCATTACCTTGATACCAGATCGAGGTAAAAATACCACACAAAAAGAGAAATGCAGATCAATACTTCTGACAAGCCATAAAAATCCTCAACAAAATATTTTTGTTGGATCCAACAATACATTAAAACAATCCTTTATCCCTTCAAGTGGGATTTATTCCTGGAATGCAAGTGTGGTTTAATATTCACAAATCAACCAATGTGACACATTACATAATTAAAGAAAGGATAAAAAAAAATCACTTTAGTAAATTCAGAAAAACATTTGACAAAATACAATTTCCATTCATGAAAAAACCCTCAACGAAACAGGTATAGAGGGAACATACTGCAACTTAATAAGATCTTATATGAAAACCCCACAGTAAACACTATGCTCAATGGGAAAACACTGGAGAGCTTTTGTCCTAAAGTCAAGAAAAAGACAAGGATGTCCACTCTTACCACGTTTATTCAACATGGTACTAGAAGTCCTAGCCAGGCAGACAACAAAATGAAATAAAAGGCATCCAAATCAGTAAGGAAGAAGTAAAACTTCCACTTTTTGCAGATGACATGATACTACACATAGAAAGCCCTAAAGGCCCCACTAAGAAACTACTAGGATTGATAAAGGAATTCAGTGAACTCAGGATACAAAAATCAATGTACAGAAATCCATTGCATTTCTATACACTAACAATGAAGCAACAGAGAGATAAATTAAGATAATAATTCCATTTAAAATTGCACCAGGAATATTAAAATACCCAGGAATAAACTTAATTATGCAGGTGAAAGACCTATACTCTGAAAAGTATAAAACATTGATAAAAGAAAGAAATTGAAAATGACACAAAGAAATGGAAAGACATTCCATGCTCATGGACTGGAAGAACAAATGCTGTGAAAATGTGTTACCCAAAGCATTGTACATATTTAATACAATTCCTATCAAAATACCAACAGCGTTTTTCACAGAGCTGGAACAAACAATCCTAAAATGTGTATGGAACAAAAGACCCAAAATGGCCAAAGCAATCTTGAAAAAGAAAAACAAAACAGTGTGTATCACAATTCTAGACTTCAACTTATATTGCAAATCTATAGTAATCAAAATGGTATGGTACTGGTACAAAAAATAGATAGATCGTGGAATAGAATAGAAAATTCTGAAATAAACCCACAATTATATGGTCAATTAATCTTTTTTTTATGGTCAATTAATCTTTGATGAAGGAGGCAAGAATATGCAGTGGGAAAAAGACAGTCTCTTCAACAATGTTGGGAAAACTGGACAACTACATGCAAAAGAATGAAACTGGGCCACTTTCTTACTCCATACACAAAAATAAACTCAAAATGACTTAAGGACCTAAATGTAAGACCTGAAACCACAAAAATACTAGAGAAGACCACAGGCAGTAATTTCTTTGACATTGGCCACAGGAATACCTTTCTAGTTATGTCTCCTGAGACAAGAGAAACAAAAGCTACAATAAACTATTGAGACTACTTCAAAATAAAAAGCTTCTGCAAAGCCAAGGAAACAACCAACAAAATTCAAAGGCAACTTATGGAATGGGAGGAGATATCTGTCAAAGAAATAGTTGATAAAGGGTTAGGATCAAACGAATATAAATAACTTCTACAACTCATACCAAAACAACAAATATTCCAATTAAAAATGGGCAAAAGACATGAACATACATTTCTCCATAAAAGACATACAGATGGCCAGCAGACACATGAAAAGATGATCGACATCATTCATGATCCGGGAAATGTATATCAAAACCACAATGAGATATCACCTCATACTTGTCAGCTTAAATAAAAAACTCAAGAAACAAGTGTTGGTGAGGATCTGGAGAAAAAGGAACACTTGTACACTGTTGGTGGGAATGCAAAGTGATGCAACCACTTTTGAAGGCAGTGTGGTAGTTCCGCAAAGAGTTAAAAATAGAACTACCTTATGATCCAGTAATTATATTACTAGATATTTACCCCAAGGATATGAAAACAGTTATTTGAAGGGATATATGCACCCTTGTGTTTATTGTGGCATTATTTACAATAGCCAAACCATGGAAGCAACCTAAGGGTCTACCAATAGGTGAGTGGGTAAAAATGTGGTATCTATACACAATGGAATATTATTCACCATAAAATAGAATGAAATTTTGCTGTTTGTCACAACACGGATGAATCTAGAAAGTATAATGATAAGAAAAATAAGACAGAAAAGTAAATACTATATGATTTCACTCATATGTGGAATTTAAGAAACAAAAGATAAAAGGAGAAAATAACAAAAGAGAAACCAAAAAATAGATTCTTAACTATAGCAAACAAACAAATGGTTACCAGAGGGAAGGTGGGTGAGGGGATGGGTGAAATATGTAAAGGGGACAAAGAGTATACTTCTCTTGATGAGCACTAAGTAATGTATGGAGCTGTTGAATCATTATATTGTACACTGGAATGAATCACTATATTGTACACTGGAAATTAACATAACACTGTATATTAATTATACTGCAATTAAAGTTTTTAAAAACTAAAAATTAAAAAAATTATTTGTAACATTTAAAAAATTTCTAGAAGGACACAGCTTATCAAAGGTATATCATGGAGTAATAGAAAATCAGGTCAATAACTAGTAAAGATATTGAGTCAGTCATCAAAAACCTCCCAATGAAGAAATGCACAGAACCAGACAGCTTCACTGAAAAATTATAACAATCATTTAAAAAAGAATAAATACTAATCTTCCTCAAACTATTCCAAAAAGTTGGAGAAGAAGGAAAGCATCTAAGTCCATTCTATGAGGCCAAGACTATCCTAGTATCAAAGCCAAAGATACTACAAGAAAAGAGAACTACAGACTAATACCTCTGATGCATACTGATGAAAAATCTCTAACAAAATATCAGCAAACTGTGTTCAACAGCACATTAAAAGTATTATATACCATGACTAAGTGAGATTTACTTTAAGAATGCAAGGATGGTTCAATGTACAACAATCAATCAATGACACACTACATTAACACAATAGTTGATGAAAAGCACATGATCATTTTAATTGATGAAGAAAAAGGATTTGACAAGATTCAACACCTTTCATGATAAATACACCCAAAGAACTACTAATAGAAAGAAACTACTTCGGCATAATTAAGACTATATATGAGAAGCCCATAGCTAATGTCATACAAAATGGTAGTGACAATCCCTGTAAAAATCCAATGGTATGTGGAAATCGAAAAAAAAAAATCATCCTAAAATTCAAATGTAATCTTAAGGGACCTCAAATAGTCAAGAATTTTGAAAAAGAACAAAGTTGGAGGAATTATACTTCCTGACTTCCAAACATATTACAAAACTACAGTAATCAAAACAGTGTGTTACTGGCAAAAAGTCAGACATATAAGCCAATGGAATAGAATAGAGATTCTAGAAATAAGCCCTCGTGTATACAGTCAAATGATCTTTGAAAGGGTGCCTGATCACTCAGTAGGGAAAGGACAGTCTTTTCAACAAATGGTATTGGGAAAACAGGATGTCCATATAACAAAGAATGAAGTTGAATTCTTATACCATTTGCAAAAAATTAACTCAAATGAATTAAAGACCTAAATACAAGACCCCAAACTATAAAACTCCTAGAGGAAAATATAGGGAGAAAGCTACAAAGCATTAGATTTGGCAATCCTCCTGGGACAGGAAAGAAGGTAGGTCTTGAGCTGTGGATGGGAAGATCTACATCTTTCCATTGGACTAGGAGTGGTTGGATTTGGACTTTGGAAATGAGGACTTTTTGGGGAAGACAGCCTGGTCCTGGCAACATGGTAGCACTTCAGAAGAGAATGGGGGGAAATATGTAGGTCTTGGAGGAGACCCTTGGGAATTCAAGGCCCATAACTAGAAGCAGTGACACTTAACCAGTTTTTAAGTTTAGTTTTGTGTTCAAGATTTCTTCTGTGGTGTTTTGTTAACACACAACCTAGTTTATTTATGCTTCTAGGATTTAAGGAAGGGGCCTGGGTCCATTCATAAGGCTAAACTTGTAGAAAGAGTGGTAGTAGCCATGAGAAATAACAAAGCTACAGTGACCGTTAGGGGAAATTTCTCAAAATTTTACAGAAATTACATAGAGATGGGGAGAACTTGCAGGTAGAGGGGAATTCACATTCTAGGAAATGGGGGCCTGTTCTATTGTTTTTTGGGAATTATGTGAAGTGAAATCCACAAAGACTGTGTAACATTTAGACATCTAGGTTACACTCAGAAAGGGCTTGAAAAGGCAGCATTTAGACATCTTTACCAATTGGGAAAATTGATGAGCTAGGAAATTCTTCCATTTCCTAGCTTCTTCCTCATTAAACTATTTTTATCTTGTCTTTTTAAAAAATCATGCATTTATTCTAGTGACTGTATCCCATTATGCATCAGGCCATTCGATATTGTAATCTGTAAAGTTTTTAGGCACTTCAATTACAAAACACACATTTTTTTGCACTGAATACGTACTATGTACCATTAAATTCCCATGTATTATCTCTAATCCTCCTAACAATTGTGTTGAATATATGTTATGATTCCAGTTTTGCTGATAATGAAAGTGAGACTAAGCCATATTAAGTAAATGACCCCAGGTCTCACAGGTAGTTGATGGTGTAACTGGGATTTGTATGTACATCTTCTGGCTTCCGAGTCTACAGACTTCCTATAAATACTATACTTCTTACCTCTAACCTACCTCAGGGCTCACTGATGCCAAGAGGACACCTTCTCTACTAAAATGGGACTTGGGGATATTGACCATTTTTAACATCACCAAAAGAATTATTATTATCACAAGGCATTGTTATTAACATATTATTATTATTGCAAAGAATAATGGCTGAGTGGACCAACATAGTGGGCATATCAGTTTTCTATACTGTCATAACTAAGTACTATAACCTTAGTGATTTAAGCAACACAAATTTATTATCTTATAATTCTGGAAGTTGGATGTCTGACATGGTCTCACTGGACTAAAAGTATCAGTGGTGCTGATTTTCAGTGGGAGAATATCCCCTTGTCTATTCCAGGTTCTAGAGGCCATCTCCACTCCTTGGCTTCAAAAGCAGCAATGACAAGTTGAGTCCTCACTTTGCATTGCTCTGATCTCTTCTATGGTCACATCTCCCTCTCTCACACTTTCCTCTGTTTCCCTAATCTACTTTTAAAGATGGGTATGATGACATCTGACCCACTCAGATAATCCAAGATAATTTCCTTGTCTTAAGGTCAGTTGATTGATTAGCAGCCTTAATTCCATCTGCAGTCTTAATTTCCTTTTGCTGTGTAACCTGCCATATTCACAGATTCTAGGGATTAGGACATGGACGTCTTTGGGGGACCACAATTCTGTTCACTACAGTAGACTACTGATACAGATTCAAAATTAGATTGGATCTAGAATTTGGTGCTGATTTACTCTGGGATTGCTATGCATTCATTTTATTTCCCCAATATGCTTCAGTATTCATGTTTGTAACCAATCTGGGAGTGACAGGTAACTAATTGGGAAAATGGTAGATGGTTTCAAACTAGCTCAATATCAAAAGCATGGAAAAAGATAGTAACCGTCTTCTACAAAGAAGTATAATGAGAAGATTGAGAGTGTGGACTTTGGGATTAGGGTACCTGAATTTAAATCCCTAGTACTCTACTAACCATGGATAATCTTGGGTAAATTCCTTACCCCCTCTGTGCCTCAGTTTCCTCAGCTGACAAACAGAAATGATAAAGATAGTACCCTAATTGTTATGAAAATCAAATGAGTTGGTTCTTGGCACATAACAACCACTCAATAAATACTGGCTGATATTACAGAGATATGCTTGGTTATTCCCAGAAAGGTTTGGTGGTTAAAAATTTGGGGTTGGCATTTGTTTGAAATGAGAAGTCAAGTATGACAAAAGTTGCAGGAGGGTTCAGGAGTCCTATACAGAAGGACACTTCTGGGCTTGACTTGCATCAAAGTGGTTATGGGCTAGAGGGATTCCTGATGAAGAATAAGCTCTTTACTGACACCCATGGGCCATCTGTGCCTGCCTTCCTGTCTCTGTCACTTCATTATCTCATGGGAACTCTCTTCCTCGAACCCAGTCTGGGCTTTTCCAGCTCTGAGCCTTCGTTCAAGTCATTCTCTCTCCCTTTGATTGTCTTCCTCCTGTCTCTGCCTAACGAAATATATCAAAGAACACTTTCTCCATGAAGCCATTACAGTGTCTCCAGCCAGAAAGGACATTTCACTATCCTGAATTTTTATAACGCTTTGTAGCTCTTATATTGTGGTTAATTCTACTTTTGTCTTTTCTTCTTCACTAGAGGTAGGCTGCCTGATACTTTGTTTACTCTGTGTCTTTTACAGCATGTGTTATGTGCTCAGCAAAGTTCTGTTGAGTAAATGGCTGGTGAATGAGGGAATGGGCATACTATATCCAGGAAAGGATGTTTCTGTACTTTTTGATGACAAATTAAGTGATGGTATTTGTATCATTTTACACCTTAAAAGTCTCTCTTCTCTGATTAAATGTACACTTTCCTTGCTCTGTTGCTAGTCCCCAACCCTGAGTGTGAGTGAGAATTCTCTTCTGAAATACGAAAACACTACAGATGTTCTGGAACTATCCCTAAAATTCCAAATCAATAAGTCAGAGGTGAGGCCCAGACATTTGTATTTTTTAAGCTTCAAAGTTTTTTCTAAAATATGTCCAGGAAAGGTAATTATTGGCATTGGGATTGGAAAGAATTCCAGATATAGGCTAAGAGGCATTTCATGAAAAATGAACAGAAAGGGGAAGCCTATCACTTTTCTCTTCTTGTTGTTAAAACATACCACCAGTCACAATTTCAGAGGAATGTCATATATGTCAATACATGCATTAGTGATGGGATTGAGGTTTGGGCAAAGTGAGCTGGTCAGGATGAGAAATGAGTAAGTATGTGAGGATAATGTAGCTGTGGAAGGGGGAAAGGTTAACAAGATGCTGGACAGACATTTTGTTTTTGCCAAGATGAAAATTGTATTGCATTTTCTTCCTTTGGTTTTAATTTTTTTCTTTAGTATAGTAAGAGCTAAGAACAGCATCAGTGAGTCATGAGAGAGAACACACACACACACACACACACACACTGTACACTCCTAAGCTATAAAGCCAAATGTAAAACATAAGTCCACATGGGCTCAATTGAGAAATTTGCCCCAGGATAACAATTCAACAAGAGATAAAGTGAACCAGGCTAGACTTAGATAAAGACAAGAACAGGAAAACTGTCCACACTTGAAATTTGTTGAAAGATGAGATTTTTCTAGAAGTTTCATCTTGAATGAAATAAAGGGACCCAACCAGTCATCAGTGCCCTGACAGTCAAGAGCTCAGGTAGATGGAAAAAGCAAGTTAGGCAAGGAAGGGAGAATAAGGAAAATGGCCAAGGGGCTCAGAAGTCAGGACTGGTTTTATTCACAAGATGATACTCCCAGCGTTGCTGTACTTTCTTGATAAAATGTGTAATTTTATCCCATGACTTTTATTTCACAATAGTATAGTTTCATTTCCCTTGTGCTTAGCAACAGTTACAAATACATTTTTCTTCTTTGTGATGTTGATGTATTTCATTGGGTTGTTGGAAGGACATAAGATATAGTCTGTCTTTTCCACCCTCCTCTCTACCTATGCCCGGGGCCTGATGGAGTCCTCCCCCTAGATCTTTATGTCCCTCTTCTTTCAAATAAATATGTCTCCCTTTTCCTCGTTCTTTCCCTGAAATCAGAGTCTAGAGCTGATGGGCATGAGTTGGTTTCATGGTTTTGTGAGAAATGGGGGTTTCCTGTGGAGAGGACAATGCAGTTGGCCTGGACAAGTGAGCCTCCATGGAACAAAGGCAGTAGAGTAAGTGGGGAAGAGGGTATATTTTAGGATCCTCCTGTCTGTTTTTTAGACATGAAGAGGATTGGAGCCAGTTTAGGAATTCAAGGAAAACAGACCTCAGAAGACGAGCTCACATTTACAGATGCTAAAATCCCAGGGAAGAGGGTGAGCAGAATATACTCACTTGAAGACACTAAGGACGCAGGTTGGAGATACAGAATCCTGGAACATTTGAGCTGGAAAGGACCTCAGAAGTCATTTAACCTTCTTGCCTTATTTTACAGGTTGGGAAACTCAATCCAAAAGACCACAAAGCTAATGAAAGAGAAGAGAGCTCAGATCTTGTACTGGAAAGTTCTTTCTACTCTCCTGACTGCTGTCACATTTGGCTTTGAGGATTATCATGAGATTTTTTCCCCCCCAGAAGTTGAGTTATCTATTCAATTTAGCTTTCTATGGGCTGGTATTAAAATGTTTTTGTTGGGTGCCTGGGTGGCTCAGTTGGTTAAGCATCTGGTCATGATGTTTACGCTCAGGTCATGATCTCATCGTTCATGAGTTTGAGCCCTACATAGGGGTCTCTGCTGTCGGCACAGAGCCGGCTTCAGATCCTCTGTCTCCCTCTCTCTCTGCCCCTTCCCCACTCGTCCATGTGTGTGTGCACTCTATCTCTCTCTCAAAAATAAATAAAAACATTAAAAAACAACAAAATGTTTTCATCTTTCTGTGCACCAATATTCATGGCAGCATTACTCATAATAGCCCAAAAGCAAAAGTAACTCAAATGACCATCAAGAGATACATGGAAAAACTAAACGTCCTATATGCCTACACTGGGATGTTACTCAGCCTTAAAAATGGAACAAGATTCTGACACAGGCAACAACATGGATAAAACTTGAAAACATTGTGCTAAGTGAAGGCAGACAGACATAACAGGACAAACGGTTCCACTTACATGAGGTACTCAGAACAGGCAGATTTTTAGAGACAGAAGGTAGAATGGCAATTTTCAGGGCTGGGGGTGGGCTGTGGTGGAGGAATAAGAAGTTACTGTTTAATGGGTACAGAATTTCTGTTTGGGGTGATAAAAAGTTCTGAAGATGGATGGTGGTGGCAGTTACGCAAAATGGTGAGTGTACTTAATGCCACTAAAATGAACCCTTAAAAGTAGTTAAAATGGTAAATTATATGTGATGAATAGGTTTGCCACAAAAAAAAGGAAACAAAATTTTGTCTTCATCACTCAGACTAGACTTCAAACTAGACTAAGACTGAGAAATCACTAGTTAACACAATAAGTAGTCTTTAATTTGTTGCAACGGCAACAAACCTCACAGAGCTCTGCATTTTGTAGTTTGTCCACGTACATGGATTTATTTGGTCCTTACAACATCTCCACTGTTCTTACATATTACAAAGCAGAATCATTGCCTCACCCAAGGAGTCACTGCTTGTCCATGGTACAAAGAATAAGAATCTTAGGAACTCAGATGAAGGAGAAACCAGTGTGGTCTAAGCCCATCAAGGAAGGCTTCATGAAAATGTGACTTGAAAATATCTTGGATAAGAAGAGAATACCAAGAAGAACAACTGGAGCTGACACATGGATTACAAGGTGAAAATGTTTTTGTTTTTGTTTTCTTTTTAGAGCTGTGCAGTGTGCTACCTATGTAGCTGTACAGGGTAGCCCTGCCTGCCAGGGGAATCACATGAGCAGGAATGAGCAAACTGTCTTTGTAGTACAGGAAGGAGTCCACATTTGACAGAAGTAGAAGAGACACTTGGAGAAATAAGAAATTGAGTGTGGTAATAAACTGTTCTAATGTTTGCATTGTGCTGTGGGATGCGGAGAATTTCTACAGTTAAAGGAGCTCCTAGGAGAGGAAACCTATGGTCTCACTCTTGACTTGTCCCCCGCCCCCTGTGGGTAAGGCATTCCTGCTCTTGGATTTCACTATGCTCATCTGTAGACTGAAAGGGATTGACCCGGGTGGCTCTGACATTCTGTTTTATGTCTGTTAAGAAACAAATAATCTTTGTCACATGACTCTCCTGCTCCCCTTACTGGAAGAATGAGGGGCTCCTTTTCCAATTTTTCCTTTACACTAAACACAACCACTCAGGAACAGGGGTGTAGGCTCCCTAGAGCCCCTTCCTCTGAAGTATTTTAGAGGAGTTGGTGTGAAAATGAGGTAGGTTTTAGTATTTTTACTTTTTAAACAACAAGATGGGGGTAAACTGATGCTTTTCCTTTGCGTAATGAGCCTCTCTCCTTTCTTTCCCCTACATGGAGGTTGTAGACTCAAATACTTCAATTTCTCTTCCTCCATCACCTTCAGAGCTCAGAGTGTTCTACAGACATGATTTCCCAGCCTCTCTTTGGAATCGATCTGAGGTGATAGGAACGCTTCTTCGCTCATTCTGCAGCCGCACCCCATCTGACAGGCCAAGTGTACCCTTGAATCGGATTCAATCAAATAAATATCTAAAGAGCCAAGATATTTGCCATCATTTTACAGTTGGAGACACTGAGGCAAAGAGTGGGACGGCGATCTAACTGATGTGCCAAGAAAGACCAGGTATGCTGACAGGATTCAAGCTTTCCATTTTACAGTTCCCTATGCAAAGCACACCTCGATGAGGACAATGGCTTGTGTGGGAGGACAGTTAGGTTTTGCCAGGGCCACCAGATGGGTTTGGAAACCAAGCAGAGGACAAGCATTTTACTCTCCACGTGTCATCTGCACTTACTGCCATTTGCTTTCAACAAGACGCATTAAACAATTTTCCCCATTTTCTCTAAATGAATGGGACTCTGCAGGAAAACCCTGAAGGGAAGTGTTTGAGAAATCGGTGGCAAAGGAATTTAACTATGAGGAGAATGAGCCTGTTCGTTCTGTTTGCTTATTAATAGGTTCTGTGTCGCCAGCTCCAGGGGGAATGGCCTCTTGAATAGCTGGCGGGGAAAAGCATTCAAGGGCTCTGTTTGATGAAAATAGGGAATAACGGGAAGGGATGGGGAGGGAAATAACTTCAGAAAAGATTCGAGAGCGTGTCCTCTGGAATGAAAACAAGCTGCTGCTAATTTGACTGTCTAAGTCACTGCGGTGGCTGGTGGAGAGCCCAGCATTAGGCTGAGTTGCTCAGAATGCCAGAGTCTTGCCTCTCGTGTGCGTCATTTGCAATTTACATAGAGTGTATATTACGTCTCATTCTTTGAGATAAGGCTGTATTTAAAATTTGGCATGTTTCAAAAGACAGCTTGCTCCGGT
The DNA here is from genome assembly GCA_017311185.1 of Proteles cristata cristata. Taxonomy (NCBI): domain Eukaryota; kingdom Metazoa; phylum Chordata; class Mammalia; order Carnivora; family Hyaenidae; genus Proteles; species Proteles cristata. The sequence goes on from JAESUZ010000752.1 coordinate 594,185, forward strand.
GGGGGCATGCACATAACCTGGTTAGAGAGGCTCTTGGCGCTGACTGTGGATTAATAAATATATGGGAGGTGTGTGCTTGCCTTTACGAGGTATCATCTAGACACAATTTGTAGCCATGTCACCTTCCTCCAGGAACAGTCATCTGGTCATCTGGTCCACAAATACTTATTTATGCCTGAGTCAAGCTCTGGGCCGTGCTGAGGGTTTGAAACCAACTGAGTTGTGTGCCTCGTTCTCAAAGAGGCTGGTGGGGAAGAGAGAAGACAGGCAGCCGATCACAGTATGACTTGATACAGCACACAGGTGTTTAGGATCTGAAGGAAGGAGTGCCTGTTCCAGGATGGAGAGGACAGGGCATAGCAAAAGCTGCCTGGAGGGGGAGGTATCCGGAGGAGAGTTACAAATCAGTTGGCAGGTTTTTCTTCCCTAATCAAGGGTCTGAATTTTAAATACTCTGGGACCCACTGAAATTGTCTGAAAACGCTTTTGTGTATTATGTGCAGAGCCACCTGTCTTCAGAGAATACATAACTTTCATCGGATGTTCAGAGGCCTAAGACCTTTTCTTTCTCCAGATGAGACATTCTACCTTCTATTTCCCCATGAATATATATACATATACATATATATATTGACTAAATACATACATATGTATTTAAATAATTAAATCTATACATACATACATATATACATACATATATGTGTGTATGTGTATATTAATATATACATATATACATATATGTGTAGGTATGTATGTATATATTTAATGCATGTATATATGGAACTGTAGCAAACATCAGTGTAGCTAAATCTTTGTATACACACCTCAATATTTTCCTAAAGTCTTAGAAGATTTATTGCTTCCTCAAAGAATGTGAATGCTTAAAAAACTTTTGCTATGTAGATTGCCAAAATCCCCTCTTCAAATTTGTACAGGTCTGCACATGTATCAGCAGGAGGGAAGTGCCATTTTCCTGAACTCTTGCCAACATTATTTTTATTGCCTTTTAATTAAGGAAAACTTTAAACAGAGGATGCCTGGAGGCTCACTCAAGTAAGCATTGGACTCTTGATTTTGGCTTGGGTCATGATCTCAGGGTCATGGGATGGAGTCCCATGTTGGGCTCTATACTGAGCGTGGAGCCCACTTGAGATTCTCTCTCTCCCTCTGCCTCCCCTCTTCACCTGTGAGTGCGTGCTCTCTGTCTCTCTCTAAAAAAAAAATGTTTTAAAATTATTTTAAAAAGAAAAACTTTGGGGAGCCTGGGCGGCTCAGTCAGTTGAGCATCCGATTTCGGTTCAGGTCATGATCTCACAGTTCGTGGGTTTGAGCCCTGTGTCCGGCTCTGTGCTGACAGCTCAGAGCCTAGAGTCTGCTTCAGATTCTGTGTCTCCCTCTCTCTCTGCCCCTCTCCTGATCATGATCTGTGTCTCTCTGTCTCCCAAAAATAAATAAATGTTAAAATAATTTAAAAAAGGAAAAGAAAAATTTTAACATAAAATGGTACATAAGACACCTATGAACTTATTTGCTCAGATTTAATAGATAGTAACAATTTGCCAATTTTCTTATCATTTAATGAAGAAGTGTGACAGAGATAGAAGCCCATTTCTGCCCTCCTATTCATCTCCTTGCCTCCCCCAATATTTTGTGGGTGGATGTTTTCACATTTTCACTACTCACAGATATCTCCGACAATATTTGATAATGTTTGTGCTTTAAAAATATGTAATAATGGGACTCTTGGGTGGCTCAGTCAGTTAAGCATCTGATTTCAGCTCAGGTCATGATCCTGTGGTTTGTGAGTTCAAGCCCTGCAGAGTCTGTTTCGGATTCTCTGTCTCCCTCTCTCTCTGCCTCTCCCCAGCTCTCGCTCTCTCAAAAATAAATAAATATTAAGAAAATAGTTTTTTAAAATAAATATTAAGAAAATTGTTTCTTAAAAAAATAAAAATATGTAATAATGGCATCATACTGAATATAGTAATGGTAATTTTCTGCATATATAACAATATAAATTAAATAAAAATTTATTTATACCCTCTGTGCTTCTCCAGTTTTTCTTCACTTCTTGCCCCTCCTTTTCCAATGGAATTCAACAATTTTTGTTAGGCTCCACTTTACCTCTGCCTGTTTAAAATTATACAGATAATCTACTTTTTTAGGGGCTCCCCTTATAAGGTGTTTTAAACAACTTTATTGAGATATGATTCACATGCTATACAATTCACCCATATAATGTGTGGAGTTAAATGTTTTTAATATATTCACACAGTGGTGCAGCCAGCACCAAAATCTGTTTACAGCATTTTTATCATCCTAAAAAGAAATCCCATACCCATTTTCAGCCACGTGTCAGTCATGCTCCCCTCCCCTCTGTGCTTGGCTACCAGGAATCTATTTTCTGTCTGTATGGATTTGTCTACTTTGGCCATTTCATATAATGGAATTATACAATATGTGGCCTTTTGTAACTGGTCTTTTTTTTTTTTTAACTCACTTAACATAATGTGTTTAAGGTTCACCCACCTTGTACCATATATCAGTACTTCATTCCTTTGTGTGGCTGAAATAATCTACTGTGTGCATAGGCCATAGCTATTTCTGTATCAGCTGGTGAAAGTTTGGGTTATTTCCACTTTTTGATGATCATGAACACTGGTGTAATGAACATTCATGTACAAGTTTTTGTGCAGCCATGTGTTTTCAATTTCTCTGGGTACACACCTAGGAATGAAATTGCTGGGTCATGGGGTAGAGGCAATGTTTAACATTTTTAGAAGGATTGCCAAACTATTTTCCAAAGCAATTGCACCACTTTACATCCACACAGGCCAAGCATGAGAGTTTTGATTTCTTCACATCCTCCCTAACACTTGTGATCTTTTTCCCCCCTTTTATATAACTGTCCTATGGGTATGTGCTGGTATCTTTTTGGGGTTTTAATTTGCATTTCCCTAAGAGCTAATGGTGTTGAACATTTTTTCATGTGCCTTTTGGCCATTTCTATATTACATGTATAATTTGAAAATTACTTAACACACAGTGCAATACTGATTTCAGGAGTAGAATTCTGTGATTCATCACATACATAAAACACTCAGTGTTCATCACAACAAGGGACCCCCTTAATAGCCATCACCCATCTAGGCCATCTCCCACCCACCTCCCTTGATCAGCTTTCAGTTTGTTCTCCATCATTAAGAGTCTCTTGTGGTTTATTTCCCTCTCTCCCCTCTCCTACCTCCCCATGTGTTCATCTGTTTTGTCTCTTAAGTTCCACATATGAATGAAATCTTATGATATCTGCCTTTTTCTGACTGACTTATTTCACTTAGCATAATACATTCTAGCTCCATCCACATCATTGAAAACAGCAAGATTTTACTCTTTTTGATGGCTGAATAATAGTCCGTTGTATACATATACCACCTCTTCATTATCAGTAAGTGGACATTTGAGCTCTCTCCATAGTTTGGTTATTCTTGAAAATGGTACTATAAACAATGGGGTGCATGTACCCTTTCAAATCTGTGTTTTGGTATCCTTTGTGCAATTGCTGGGTTGTAGCATAGTTCTTTTTTTTTTTTTTTTTATTTATTTCTAGGAGAGAGAGAGACAGACAGCGTGAGCAGGGGAGGGTCAGAGAGAGGGAGTCACAGACTGAAACAGGCTCCAGGCTCTGAGCTGGCAGTCAGCACAGAGCCCGACGCGGGGCTCGAACCCACGAACCGCGAGATCATGACCCAAGCGAAAGTCGAATGCTTAACCGACTAAGCCACCCAGGCGCCCCTGTTGTAGCATAGTTCTATTTTTCGTTTTTGGAGGAACCTCTGTACTGTTCTCCAGAATGGCCGCACAAGTCTGCATTCTTACCAACAGTAGAAGAGGGTTCCCTTTTCTCCACATCCTTGTTAATACCTGTTGTTTCTTGTGTTGTTAATTTTAGCCATTCTGACAGGTAGGATGTGGTATCTCATTGTGGTTTTGATTTGTATTTCCCTGATGATGAGGGATGTTGAGCATCTTTTCATATGTCTGTTAGCCCTCTGGATGTCTTCTTTGGAAAAGTGTCTATTCATGTCTTCCTGTCCATTTCTTAACTGGGTTATTTCTTTTTTGGGTGTTGAGTTTGATAAGTTCTTCACAGATTTTGGATACTAACCTTTTATCTTATATGTCATTTGCAAATATCTTGTCCCATTCCATAGGTTGCCTTTTAGTTTTGTTGATTGTTTCCTTCATGGACAGAAGATTTTTATCTTTATGAAGCCCCAAAAGTTCATATTTGCTTTTGTTTCCAAGGCTTTTGGTGGTATGTCTAATAAGAAGTTCCTCCAGCTGTGGCCAAAGAAGATGCTGCCTGTGTTCTCCCCTAGGATTTTGATGGTTTCCTGTCTCACATTTAGGTTTTTGGTCCATTTTGAATTTATGTTTGTGTGTGGTGTAAGAGAGTGGTTCAGTTTCATTCTCCTGCATGTTACCTTCCAGATTTCCCAACTAATTTGTTGAAAAGTCTCTTTTTTTTCCATTAGTTATTCTTTCCTGCTTTGTTGAAGAGCACTTGACCACATTGTTGTGGGTCCATTTCTGGGTTCTCTGTTCTGTTCTGTTGGTCTCTGTCTCTGTTTTCTTTGCCAGTACCATACTGTCTTGACTACAGTTTTGTAATATAGCTTGAAATCCATAATCATGATGCCCACAGTTTTGTTTTTCTTTTTCAGGGTTGTTTTGGCTATTCAGGGTCTTTAGTGGTTCCATAAAAATTTTAGGATTGTTTCTTCTAGCTCTGTGAAAAATGCTGGTGGTATTTTTATAGGGATTACATTAAATGTGTAGATTGCTTTGGGTAGTATGGACATGGTCACAGTGTTTGTTCTTCTAATCCATGAGCATGGGATGAATTTCCATTTCTTTGTATCCTCTTGAATTTCTTTCATACATGTTCTATAGTTTTCAGAGTACAGATCTTTTACTCTTTAGGTAGGTTTGTTCCTAGTTATCTGATTGTTTTTAGTGTTGCAAAATGGGATCAATTCCTTAATTTCTTTTTATGCTGCTTTGTTATTGGTGTATAGAACTGCAACAGATTTCTTCTCATTGGTTTTATATCCTGCAATTTGCTGAATTCATGTATTAGTTCTAGCAATTTCTTGGTGGCTTCTTTTGTGCTTTCTACATGGAGTATCATATTGTCTGCAAATAGTGAAAGTTTGACTTCTTCCTAGCAGATTTGGATGCCTTTTATTTCTTTTTGTTGTCTGATTGCTGAAGCTAAGACTTCCAGCACTATGTTAAAAAGTAATGGTGAGAGTGTACATTCTTGTCTTGACCAGAGAGGGAAAGGCTCTCAGTTTTGCCCTGTTGAGGATGATATCAGCTGTGGGTCTTTTATAGATGGTCTTTATGATGTTGAGGTATGTGCCATCTATCCCTACTTTGTTGAAGGTTTTTATCAAAAACAGATGTTGTATTTTGTCAAATGCTTTTTCTTCATCTATTGACAGGATCAATTGTTCTTATCTTTTCTCTTATTATTGTGGTGTGTCACATTGATTGATTTGCAAATATTGAACCAGCTCTGAATCCCAGGAATAAATCCTACTTGATCAGGGTGAAAAATTCTTTTAATGTACTGTTGAATTTGATTTGCTAGTATTTTATTGAGAATTTTTACATCCACGTTCATCAGAGATATTGGCCTGATGACCTCCTTTTTAGTAGGGTCTTTGTCTTGTTTTGAAATCAAGGTAATGCTGGCTTCATAGAATGAGTTTGGAAGTTTTTTTTTTTTTTCCATTTCTATTTTTTGGAATAGTTTGAGAATAGGTATTAACTTTTCTTTAAATGTCTGGTAGAATTCCCTGTATCTTTTTTTCTTTTTCTAACAAGCAAGCAACAACACAACAACAACAACAACAACAATACAAAGCAACAACAACAACAACAACAACAAGCAACATTATTCTTCTTCATTCATTCAATAACATTTATATATATATATATATATAACCAACCAACAATATTAACAACAACAACAACACCATCCCATAACATAACAAGCCAACAACATATATATATATATTTATATATACCTTATTATATTATTTATTTATACAACAATATTATACCAACCTCCTTCCTTCCTTCCTTCCTTCCTTCTTCCCTTCCTTCTTCCTTCTTTCTTTCTTTTCTTTCATTCTTTCTTTCTTTCTACAAGTTTCTTCCATATTCTTTCTTCTTTCTTTTTCTTTCTTTCTTTCTTTCTTTCTTTCTTTCTCTTTCTTTCTTTCTTTCTTTCTCTCTTTCTCTCTTTCTCTCTTTCTCTCTTTCTCTCTTTCTCTCTTTCTCTCTTTCTCTCTTTCTTTCTTTCCTTTCTTGGCTACAAATTAGCTACAAGTCCCATATCAGATATATGGTTTTCAAATATTTTCTTCCATTCTGTGATTGTCTTTTACCTTTTTTAAAAGTTTATTTATTTTGAGAGAGTGCAAGCAGGGGAGGGACAGAGAGAGAGAAAGAGAGAGAGATCTCAAGCAGACTCCTTACCATCATCACAGAGCCCAATGTGGGGCTCAAACTCATCATGACCTGAACCAAAGTCAAGAGTAGGATGCTTAACTGACTGAGCCATCCAGACACTCCTGTCTTTTACGATCTTGATGATATCATTTGGGGCACAAAAGTTTTTAATTTTGGCCAAGTCTAATGTATGTATTTTTTTCTTTTGTCACTTTTGCCTTTTGTGTTGTGTCTAAAAAGACTACATAATCCAAGTTCAGTAAGATTTACTTCTATGCTTTCTTTTAAGAGATTTCTCATTTTAGCTCTTACATGAGTAACTATCAGCCATGTTGAGTTCATTTTTGTGTATGGTCTAAGGAAGGGGTCCAAGCTCACTCTTTTCCATGTAGGTATTCAGCTGTTCCAGCACTGATCATTACATTTGTAACATCCAAATCTGACTTAAGATAATCTTAGGTTTAACATTATACCTAGTCTCCTTCAGAACAATCAGGATTCATGTCACTTTCGCTCTTTCAGGCTATTAAGGTCTGATATTTTACATCCATCTTGTTTTTAAACCCCCTCAAATTCTTACCACTAATGCTTATTTAGTGTCTTTCTGGGGTTCCCTTCCTTCTTAACTGAAGTACATTCATCAGTGACTAGGGCAACCCTGGTGATAGTCTTTGTTTAAAAATGTCAGTGGTTGGCCCCTGCACACTAGGAAAGTTTACTTGGCTGTCTCACTTTGAAAATATTTCATTGTCACTTGCTTTCTAAGGTTGAGTTGAGAGTTGAACCAAAAAACCATCTTTTCTTCTAGATTGCTCTTAAGGCTTTTTCTTTCTTCTTTTTTTCTTTGTGCTTTCATGAAAATATCTCAGAGTGGATTTATTTTTATTTGTCCTTGTTTTGTTTTGGGAAAACAAGAGCAATAAGAGGAAAGCATCCCCTCAAATTTTCACTGCCACACTTACCCACTTACTTGCATCTTGTCCATACACACAATCTTTTTTCTTTCTTTTAAATTTTAGTACACTTAACATATAATATTTTGTAAGTTTAGGGTGTACAACATGTTGATTTGATACTTTTATATACTGCAGTATGATTGCCATTATAGCACTTCTTTCACATCACCTAGTTATCATTTCTTTCTCGTGATAGGAATAATTAAGATCTAGTCTCTTAGTAAGTTTGATATCTGTAGTACAGGGTTGTCTATAATCACTATCCTGAGCATTAGATTTCCAAGACTTATTTATCTACTAGTTATGAGTTGATACCCATGAACAACATCGTTTCTGTTTCCCCAGACCTTGGAAACCATCATTTTACTCTATTTTTACAAGTTTGGCTTTTTTTAAGATTCCACATAGAAATGTATACAGTATATAAAGAAAAAAACCCAGGTTTCCTATCTTGGGAAAAACCAAGTCCTTCCCTAGTGTGTTTGTCATTAATTCTTCACATCTGGTCACCAAATTTATGGAGGCTTTTTTCCACACCAAGCAATTCTCCATGATATTAGCAGGGCGTCCTACAATTTAGCTTACTTCTGACACTGTCTGCATGGAGATAGTGTTAGACCCCACAGGTGAAGTCCTCTGTCCCACATGACTGTTCCCCATCACATTTCAGATACTAATCACAAGTAATAATTCCCCAGGTTACCCACAACTTCCATCCGATTGGGCTACAAATTGGAGGTTCCCATGACTTCCTCCTCAGGTTTGGTTAATTTGCTAGAGCAGCTCAAAGAACTCAGAGAAACACTTAGTTACATTTACCAGTTTACTAAAAGAGGAGCTACAGGGTAAACTGCCAGGTGAAGAGATAAATAAGGTGAGGTCTGTGAGAGTTCTGAGTGCAGGAGCCTCTGTCTCTCTAGATTTGGACTGTGTCACCCTCTCGGCATGGATGTATTTGCCAACCTGGGAGCTCTCAGAACCCTATACTTTGGAGATTTTACAGAGGCTTCATCAAATAGGCATCATGGATTATTTTTTAAGTTTATTTATTTATTTATTTTGAGAGAAAGGAAGAGAGAGAGAGAGGGAGAGAGCAAGTGGGAAAGGGGCAAAGAAAGGGAGAGAGAGAATCCCAAGCAGGTTCCACACCACCAGTGCAGAGCCCAATGTGGGACTCGAACTCACTAACCACAAGATTATGACCTAAGCCAAATTTGGAAGCTTCAATGACTGAGCCACCCAAGCACTCTAGGCATGATGGATTTTTAACACCATTTCCAGCCCCTCTCCTCTCTCAAGAGAATGGGGGTGAGGCTGAAAATTCCAAGCTTCTAATTATGGCTTGGTTTTTCTGGTGACCAGACTTCCTCCAGGTAGATGAGGAGTCTACCTCTGAAGTTAACCTCATTAAAACAAAAGGCACTCCTGTTAGCCAGAAAATTACAAAGGTTTCAGGAGTTCTATGTCAGAAACAGTGGTCGAAGACCAATATTAGAACAAGAGATAATTCTAGTGTTTGTATCACTTAGGACATAACAAAAGTTTTAGGGGCTCTCTGCCAGAAACTGGGGGCAGAGACCAATATGCATTTTCTATCATCTCACAAACTGATATTCTACAGTATTTGTCTTTCTCTGTCTGACTTACCTCACTTAGCATAATGTTCTCAAGATCCAACCATGTTGTTAAAAATGGCAGAATTTCCCTCTTTCTTGTGGCTGAATAATATTCCATTGTATATATTTATACTACACGTTCTTTATCCATTCTTCCATTGATGGTGCTTAAGTCGTTTCCATGTCTTAGCTACTGTGAATAATGTTGTAATAAACAAGGAAGTGCAGATATCTTTTTGATATCCTGTTTTCATTTTCTTTGGGTATATACCCAGAAATGGAATTGCTGGATAATATGGTAGTTCTATTTTTAATTTGTTGAGGAACTTTCATTTTGTTTTCTCTAGTGGCTACACTAACTAGAATCCCACCAATAGTACAAGCATTCTATCTTCTCCATATACTTACCAATATTTATCTCTTTTTTTCTTGATAGCAATTCTAACAGCTATGAAATGACTGGGAAGGGGTTAATATTCAAAATACATGAAGAATTCCTCAATTAAAAAATGGACAGAGCAACTGAATAGACATTTTCCCAAAGGTGATGTCCAAATGTGAAAAGATGCTCAGTGTCACTAATCATCAGGGAATTACAAATCAAAACCTCAATGGGATATCACTACCTTCCATTTTGTTACTTTGGAAAAACTGCCCATACTCTTGGCTCAGGCCCATGTCTCAACTTAGACACAAGATGTTATCTCTTCTTGCTGACTCAAAGACATTTTTCCACCAACTCTTCCCTCCCCTATATTCATTTCATCTCCCTACTGGATTCCCCATGAGCACACAGATATTATTTTATTTATCCCATCTTAAAAAATAACCTCTATCTTGACTTTACTCCCCACCCAGATGGCACCCCATTCTCCTCTCTCCCTTCACAGCAAAGCCTCTTTAAACAGTTGTCTATCTTTGCTGACTTCAGTCATACTTCTGCCATTCTTCCTTGTGCACATTCTATTCAGGAGGTCACTAATGACTTCCATGTTGTTAAGTAGAAGGATTAGTTCTCAGTCCTCATCTCACTTGACCTGTCAGCAGCATTTGGCACAGCTAATCCTGATGGAAAGCCATTCCCCACCAACCTTTCAGGCCAGCACACTGTCCTGCCTTTCCTCCTGCTTCACTGATGGCTCCTTGTCAGTTTATTTGTTGATTTCTCATCATCTCCTTAACTCTTCAACTTTGAACTATCCCTGGCTTTGTACATGGACATCTTTTCTTTTCTGTTTGCATCATTCCTTTAGTGCTCTCGTCGAAACTCATGGTCTTAAAAATGGTCTGTGGCAAGGTGTGTAAACCTGAAGTCCATGGGCCAATTCCCTTGTTACCATGAGCTAAAGATGGTTGTTGTGTAGGAATATGCAAGAGAGATCATATGTGGCCTGCAGAACCAAAGATATTTACTATTTGTCTCTTTATAGGAAAAAAATGTCATCCCCTGATCTATAGGGTGGTGGCAATTTCCAAATTTATATCTGTGATCTGAACCTCTCCCAGATGAGTATATTCAACTACTCACTGGATATCTTCACATGAATGTCTAATATGCATCTCAAATTACTCAATGAAACCTTGTGTTCCATTCACCTGTTTATGCTGTAATCTTTCTAATCACAGTCAATAGAAACATAATCTTTCTAATTGTCCAGGTCAAGACCCTGAGCATCATGGTTGACTTTTCTCTTTTATTTGTACCCACATCCAGTTTTAGCAAACATGTTTAAAATATGTCCAGTTTCAAACCACTTTTACTACCTTTACCTTGGTCAAACTCTATCCTCCTTCACCTGGTCACTACTACAATCTCCTAACTGGTCTCTTATGTTTCCCATCAGTGCATTCTCCACCTGTTGGCCAAGGTTAAGAATAGAACACTGATCATGTCATTTCTTTACTCAAAACCCTCAAATAGCTTTTCATCTGGCATCAAGTAAAAACCAACCCCTACAGTGGTCTCTGAGTCTAATGTAATTTAGTTTTTGTTATCTTTTTGATCTCTTCTCCTACCATTCTTCTTCTTCACTTCCTGACAGTCATAGTGCCCTCCTTGTTTATCCTCAAATACATCAGGCCTGCTCCTGACTCAAAGCTTTTGCATTTGCTATTTTTCTGCCTGAACATTCTCCCCCAAGATATCAGCATGATACTGCTACCCTTTAAGTCTTAATCACATATCACTCTTTCGTGTCTTCCCTAACCTGCTTATTTAAAATTGCAACTTCCCTAAGGATTCCTAACCCGATTCCCAGTTTTGGTTTTCCCCATAGCAGTTACCACCACTGAATATGGTATACTAGCTTATATTTTTATTCATGATTATTTATTCCTTCTCCTGTAAGACATGCTACATACCCACCTTGCCATTCTTGTCTCTATTGTAGTAGAGTTGCAGTAGAGATAAGCTTCTTCCTCATGCCATGGTCAGGTTTGGGTATGTGACTTGTTTTTACCAATAGAATGCGAACAAACATGGCATATGCCACTACTAAGCAGAGGCTTTATGTACAATTACATAATTGGCTTGGTTGGTTTTACATTTTTGCCCTTTGTCACTTTACAAGCATGTCCTAAATAGGGGCTCTTCCTTCATTTCAGGGTTCTGGAATGCAAGGACAAATGGATTAGAGCTATAGACAACCACAGCCTGGTACAGAGCTGCAAGTAACATTATACAATGTTATATAATTAGCAGCCTTCATACAACATTAACAACAAATAAATGTCACTATAAAACACTGAGATTTTGGGATTGGTTGATACCCTAGCAAAAGCTTAGTAAAACAAGTATTATATATCATACTTTAAAAAATGGTTTCTCCTTTCCTCTTGAAAGTATACACCATAAAAACAAGGTTTTTGTCTGTTTTGTTCACTGCTGTCTCCCCAGTACCTAAAAGAGTGCTGGTACATGGTTTGGCTTTATGAACATATGTGCTATGAATTAATATATGCTGGAAAATTCTTAAACATTTAAAAAAATATTGGGATGCCTGGGTGGCTTAGTCGGTTAAGCATCTGACTTTCACTTAGGTCATAATCTCGCGGTTCGTGGGTTCGAGCCCCACGTCGGGCTCTGGGCTGGCTGCCAGCTCAGAGCCTGGAGCCTGTTTCAGTCTGTGACTCCCTCTCTCTCTGACCCTCCCCTGCTCACGCTGTCTCTCTCTCTCTCTCTCTCTCTCCTAGAAATAAAAATAAAAACATTTAATAAAAAAATATTGCCTTTCTACATTCTCCTTATTCTCTTTTCCAAGGACTCTTATTAAATATATGCTGAATGTTCTCATTCTGTCTTCCATATCTCTCTGCATTTTTTTATTTCAGAGAGAAAAAAAGAGTGTGAGTCAGGGAGAGGTAGAGAGAGAGAGAATACCGAGTATGCTCCATGCTGTCAGCACAAACTCAATGCCTGGCTTCAACTCACAAACTGTGAAATAATGACCTGAGCTGAATCAAGAGTTTGGACCCTTAACCAACTGAGTGACCTAGATGCCCCAAAGAGAAAGAGAATTTTCAGCAGGCTCCATGGAGCCTGGCACAGGCCTTCGCCTGGAACCCTGATATCATGACCTGATCCAAAATCAAGAGTCAGACACTCAACTGAGTCACCCAGGAACTCCATGTCTTCCATATCTCTTAACCATCCTTTTATCTTTTCCATTTCTTTACATCTCCATGCTTCATTCTGGGTTATTATCTCAGAAATTTCTTCAAACTTTTTAATACTTTTTTTTTTTATCTAGGACTCATCTGCTGCTTAATTTATTCTTTGAGGATTTATTCCAATGACAATTTTATTTATTTCTATAAGCTCTATTTTCAAATCTATTTTTTTCTATTTCACAATGTCCTTTTTCCAATATGGTTTTTTATATCTTCTTAAATCATTTTGACAATTTAAAACATATTATTTCTATTCTTCAGTTGAAAAAACTTCATTTGCTGAGGTTTGGGGGGGATGGTAAATGTCCACCTTTTCTGAGTTTGTGACTCTTGCTCATGGATGATTCTCTCCTTTTGTGGTTTGAAATATTTTGGGAAGCTCATATACAGTGAGCATTTAAAAAATTCTTATGAGATCCACATATGCCCTTTAAAATAAAATCATTGGCTTGGGATTTCTTTCACCAACAAGATAGTGCTAATTTATTCTCCATGCCTACATGTGGCAGAGATTTGGGTTTTTACCTTCCTCCAGGAGATTTTTTCTCCCAGAAATGTAGTCTGAGAATAGGATGTTTTTCTTCTCTCAGCTGCTGGATAGAGTTTTTATGTTCTCACTTTACAGAGGGAGGCACCCTTCTCTGGGTCCCTGATGTGTGCAGGAGTGTTCATTAGTATGAAGATCTACACTTAGCACTTAGGTCTATATCTTTGTTTGAAACTCCCTACAACTCCCCCATTCCAAGCTCTGAGAAATCAGCTTTCAACCTTCGTGTTCTATTTTTAAGTTTTCTGTTTTCCAGAGAAAGGGCTTTCTTGCCCAGAGATCCCTTAAAATATCCATCTGTATTTTTTAAATACTTCTTCCTTTTTTTACACAAAAACTTTAGCTCCTATAAAGTTTATTTTGCTTTCTGGTGTGAGGGAAGATACTATCTAACTTTACTTGTCTCCCCAATGATTAACCAATTCTCTAAATCATTTGCATTTTTTCTGTTTTTACCTTCATTATAAATTCTTATGTATATGGGGTGAGTTTCAGGGCTTTCTGTTTCACTTTAATGACCTGTCTGTCATTCCCTGTGCTATTATCATATTCTTTCAAGTAATATCTTTCTAATACATTTTAATATGGGTAATTCAAGCCACTTTGTAGTTGTGTTTTTTTTTGGGGGGGGCTAATGACAGGTGTTTATTCTTTCAATGAACTGGAGAGTTATCTTATTCAGTTACAAAAAATATGTTTGAGATTTGCTTGGAATGAATTCTGCTTATAAATTAATTTAAAGATAATGTAATCTTGTGATATTGAGCCATCTCACAAAGGAACATAGTTTGTCTTCCCATTTAAGAATTTTTTTCTTGTAGGGATACCTGGATGGCTCAGTCAGTTAAGCATCCGACTTCAGCTCAGGTCATGATCTCACAATTTGCGGGTTTGAGACCCGCATTGGGCTCTGTGCTAACCGTGCCTGCTTGGGATTCTTTATCTCACTTTCTCTCTTCCTCTCTCTCTCTGCTCCTCTTTGACTTGTGCTTTCTCTCTCTCCCAAAATAAATAAATAAACTTAAAAAAGAAGGAATTTTTTTCTTTTATATCTGTTTCTGAACTAACTCAGCCCAAGCAAGAATTTGGAGCCAGAGTGTATAATTTTTTTTAAGTTTGCAAATGCTTTATTCTTTGTTTTACTGAGGACTATAGCTTGAGAAATGGCCTTTTAGATTGCTCTGAAGAACTTTGAAGCTTGTTAGCTACAAATGATTATATATATGTATACATATATACACATATACATGTATATAATATAAATATATTAAATTGGAAAGGGTATACATTCTTGCAAGCAGTTCTTCAAAAACTTGCACATCACAAGGTATAATTAGTTACAGTTGTAAAAATTAAGGTTTACTTACTGATTTCCACATAGATATGAGAAAAATCCTTATCTCTTTTTTTTCCTTTTTCTTAGTTTATTGTCAAGTTGGTTTCCATATAACACCTAGTGCTCATCCCAACAAGTGCCCTCCCCCATGGCCAGCACCCCCCTTCCCCTCTGCCCCACCCCCATCAGCCCTCAGTTTGTTCTCAGCATTCAAGAGTCTCTCATGGGGGCGCCTGGGTGGCTTAGTCGGTTAAGCGTTAAGCGTCCGACTTTCGCTTAGGTCATGATCTCGCGGTTCATGGGTTCGAGCCCCGCGTCGGGCTCTGTGCTGACTGCCAGCTCAGAGCCTGGAGCCTGTTTCAGTCTATGACTCCCTCTCTCTCTGACCCTCCCCTGCTCACGCTGTCTCTCTCCCTCTCTCTCTGTCTCCTAGAAATAAATAAAACATTAAAAAAAAAAAAGAGAGTCTCTCATGGTTTGACTCCTTCCCTCTCCCCAACTATTTTTCCCTTTCTTCTCCCCCATGGTCCTCCATTAGCTTCCTCCTAATTCACCTATATGTGCAAACATATGGTATCTGTCCTTCTCTGCCTGACTTATTTTGCTCAGCATAACATCCTCTAGTTCCATCCATGTTGCTACAAATGGCCAGATTTCATTTTTTCTCATTGACATGTAGTATTCCATTGTATAAATATACCACATATTCTTGATCCATTCATCAGTTGATGGACACTTAGGTTCTTTCCATGTTTTGGCTATTGTTGAGAGTAGCACTGCTAGGAATTTACCCAAGGGATACAGGAGTGCTGATGCATAGGGACACATGTACCCCAGAGGTGTATAATTATAATAATAATTTTTCTCTTATATAATTCAATAAAGACTTCAATTGTTCTTCATATAACACTTCTTATAAAGTCTATTATAAGTATTTTTTGTTTCTCTTTTATACAGTTTTAAAAAATTTAATTGTGTTCAAATATACATAACATAAAATTTGCCATCTTAACCATTTTTTTAATGTTTACTTATTTTTGAGAGAGAGACAGAGTGAGAGCAGGGGAGGGGCAGACACAGAATTCAAAGCATGCTCCAGGCTCTGAGCTGTCAGCACAGAGCCTGACGCGGGGCTCAAACCCACAAACTGCGAGATCATGACCTGAGCTGAAGTCAGATCCTCAACTGACTGAGCCACCTTGGTGCCCTGCATCTTAACCATTTTTAAGTGTACAGTTCAGTACTCTTTCAGTACACTCACATTGTCATGTAACCAGCCTCCAGAATTCCTTTCATCTTCCAAAATAAAAACTCTGTGAGCATTAGACAACAGCTCCTCCTTCCCCCTGTCTAATTCTTGTCTTTGAAATTGAAGAGTTTCATAGTATCCATGCCTGTATATTTTGAAATTTTTGTATATATTTTCCTGAAACAAGCAGATGATTTTTTAAAAAGAAATCAAATCATGAATGTAATTTTTATTCATTTTACTAATAAATTTAGTGAAAATAAATGTTGATTTAGTGTGTGTTGAGCTACCTTCCCTTTCTCCCTCTCTTCCTTTTTGCGATATGTGTCACATGGTTTATCTTATTTCCCCAATTGATATTTTGAGGCACATTAATGGATGTGTTAGTGTTGAAGCCATGGGTTAGGGCTGCTGTGTAATAGCTCTGTCTTCTTCTCTTTCTTTTGGAAGGAAGAGAACTGATGGCTTCTGCAAGCCATTACAACTACCTTGTTTCTTCTTATCTCTGCTTCTACCTAAAGGGCCTTATTAGCTGTGCAGTACAGCACTACCTTCCTCCATATGTTTCCAGATGTTTCCTGGGAGTAGTTTTACCTGAATGACTATAAAATAAATGTTGGGTGAGAGTGTGTAACAGAGAGAAGGGTACTCTGGCAGGGCTAAGAAGTAGCACCCATATCATAGAGGCCAGCCTGCCAGTCTCGCAGCTTCTGAGCCTCTGAGTCAGGAAATGGTGACAAAGAGGTGACTTGTCCCTCCCACCTTTTCTCTACAAGTGCAGGTTATTTTTTTTTTTAAGTTTATTTATTTATTTTTCGAGAGAGAGAAAAGAGAGCACAAGAGGGAGAGAGGCAGAGAGAGAGAATCCCAAGCAGGCTCTGCGTTGTCAGTACAGACCCTGAGATGCGGCTCACTCCCACACCTGTGAGATCATGACCTGAGCTGAAACCAAGAGTCTGACATCCAACTGACGAAGCCACCAGGCACTGCCAGATTATTTTTTAAAAGAATTACAAATGTATTTTCTATTCCTATATGTCAACTTATCAGTGTATGTTGAATTATCCTTCATCTTTCCATCTGTCCTTCCTTCCTTCCATATTCCCTCCCTCCCTCCCTCCCTCCCTCCCTCCCTTCCTCCCTCCCTCCTTCCTCCCTCCCTCCCTTCCTCCCTTCCTCCCTCCCTCCCTCCCTTCCTTCTTCCTTCCTTCCTTCCTTCCTTCCTTTCATCCTTCCTTCCTTCTTTCCTTCCTTCCTTCCTTCCTTCCTTCCTTCCTTCCTTCCTTCCTTCCTTTCATCCTTCCTTCCTTCTTTCCTTCCTTCCTTCCTTCCTTCCTTCCTTCCTTCCTTCCTTCCTCTTTATGAGGCAAAGACTGAAATTATGAGGCAATTATTAAGTAGATTTTACTTAACAAAACTCCATTTGTCTTTGGGTTCTAAGGATTCTTTCCAATTTTGACATGATTTGGTCTGGCAGATTTTATTTCCTGCTGGTTATGAGTTTTTATCTTCTTCCCCTCTCCCCCCTCCAGAAGAGACTGAATTAAGGTCCAGATTCAGATACCACTTTAAACCAGAAGTCTACTATCATTTTATCTTCTTTGTGCATTCTGCTCAGGAGAGTGATGTACAGATTTGGATTAAAGAGGAGGCAAGGTTGATGGTGACAGGGGCTGGGGGTGGTGGGAGAACATGGAGACTGGTACTGAGTCAATTACACACATTCAACTATTTACAGACAGTTCAAGGAAGCATAAGATAAGGTACCAATCTGAATGTAACTGTATACAGCCAACCTTATGTAGTAAAAAGATCACTGGATTTGATGTTGGGAGATCAGAACTTGAATCCTAGTCCCAACTAACTAACCCTAATGACCTGTGTCATCTTGCAGAGCTCTCATAACTTCTGAATGACTCAGTTTCCTTACGTGAGAAGATCGAAGTAAATGCTGTCTACTTCTTGACCCTGTCCTGACACTCTAGGTTTGGATGATTCCACATGTGAAATAAGTGGGGCTGACATCAAGGACATGTGTCTAGAAGCAGGAGGAATGTGGGATAGCCTTGGGAGAAGGTCCAGGGGGAGGACACTGCAGCCTGTCCTGCTGGCACTTGCCACTTCTAGGTCACATGCCAAGGTTGGCAAGATGGTTGGTGTCCAGTGGAAGGAGTAAGAGGGGGACATATTAGAGTGGACTTTTAATTCTGGTCTGGTATAGTACGATCCGTGTGGATGGGCTTTCCAATAATTCATCGTACCCACAGCAGTCTTCATGATGGGCGCTTTACATACACTCCCTCATACGATCTTCATGGTAGCTCCACTGGGTAAATACCACTACGCCTCGGTGAGGTTACATAATGCGGACAAGCCTGCACAGGCTATGAACGGACAGACTTCAGATTCTGTCTGCATCTGTATGACTCCGATCCTGTGGGTTTCCCACTAAGCTGAGATGCCTTAACTCCTGGGGCCCATAGGTGTGGCTGTGTTGTTGAAAGTAGAACCAAAGAAATGTGATCCGTTTTGAGGGCCGGTAAGAAACCGTGAGCTCCTCGAGGTCGGTGACTGTGTTCCATCAACTTTCTAAACCCAATGACTAGCACAATTACCAGACCATATTGTAGACACGCAATAAATATAGTTAAGTGGAATTGAATTACATGCAATGCCAAACGAACGCACTCACTCTGCCTCTCTGGACGCTCTGTCTGAATTTGTCTTGAAGTCTTGGCCCGAATTTCTCCCTCCAGGTGCCTGTCAGGGAAGGAAGGGCACAGACTTGAAGTATTTGCTTACAAGTTAATTTGGAGATCCTCGAGACCAAAGCTCTGCACTGAGGGGAAGGAGAATGATGCCTTCAGGCTGGCGTTTAGCACCAAACAATGACGTTCATTAGCAGTAATGGAAAGACAGAGCAGCAGGGAGGAGCATAAGCATAAAATGAGCAGGGGCCCTCCCTCACCCTTCTCTCCCCCTCCTCCCTCCCTTCCCGTCTCCTCTCCAAGTAAAAGTTGCTGACCCTCTGGGCTTTGTTTACCCCTGTGAACTGTGAAATGACTGCGTTCCAGAATAATAGCAACTAATCACTGGGAAAAGACCTTTTCAAAAAAGGGTCTAATTTAAGTCAGCTTGGTACAAAAAGGCAGCTCTTGCATTTTGAAAATATAAATGAATCAATGCAGACTCTCAGATCTGAGGACTGGGACCAAATCAAATTTGGTGTGTGTGTGTGTGTGTGTGTGTGTGTGTGTGTGTGTGTGTTTCTAGTGCAGCGCGATGCTTGGCAAGAACAGGTGCCCAAATTACATTCGCTGAATTGCATGGGAGAAACAGTCTTGAGCTCCAGTGTGAAATGACCCCTATGTTTTGTTCACCATGGCCAGTTTGGTGTTGGCTCGGTGCAGTGGAAGGGACAGACGAAATAACCCCATGTCTCTCAATTAGAATAGACCCATGGAAGGCTCAGCAGCAAAGCAAATGCAGAGCCATGGACAGGACCGGAAGGACGGGAAGTAGGGGGCCAAGAGGAAGGCAAGCCAGTCCTGCACGGCTGGGGTGTGCTGTGATGTGCTTCTAATGGGTGAAATAAAATTGTAGTCACCCCTGTAACAGACTTCTGCTGCAATTTATTAATCAGGGTCTGGGGAGATCGATGACACTGAATGATTATGTAGCATTAGGCTAACCCCCGTCCTTTGGCACCGTTGCTCTCTGGATGGGGTACAGATGCTCACATCTGCTTTTGTTAGAGACCCAAACTCCCGTGTCCTGGTGGGAAGTTAATGAAGGCCCCTGCATTATTCCCCACATTCCTTTAGCAAAGAAAACCCTATCTGGCCAACCTGGAAATCCAATGAGTTAATTAAGGGAGAATTGTCTATGATTTCCTTTTACATTATAACTGCCCCCTCAACCCTTACCCACCCTCACGTGGACCTAGTCCCCCTCCTCCCTGCAAACCTAAGCAGTGAAACTGCCTCTTGCCCCATGTGCCAGAATGATTAATGGAGGGACTACAATGAGGTCAATTAGCCAGGGTCGGCTGGAAGCTGAAAGGTGGAGTGTGTTTCTTTATTGAACACTGCATTCACACTCCAAACAGTGACCCGCGCTGCAGTGATTTATTACGAGGGCAGTTCTCTGATCACTTACCTTCAGTGCTTGTACCTTGGCTTTGAAAACCGGGCTTTCACTGTCAATTAACGCCAGACAAGGAGATCCATTCAAAATCTGAAATGCATACCTAATAACAGAGTGGGGGAAGGGGCCATGACGGGGGGTGGGGGGGCCGAGAGCATGGAGAGGGGCGTCAAGCACAGAGAGGTTCTGCTGCTGGCCGGACACCCAAGCTGTGGAGGGGCCAGGAAAGTGTGGCTGAGCTTTCATTTGGGGACAGAAATGCTTTGGGTTTGAAAGCCGACTCCCCTGCTTAGCAACAGAGTCTCAGAGGGCCGGCTTCCTCGGCCCCAAAGGGCACACCCTTCCACACAGCTCTGTAGACATCGGGAGCTACAGGAAAAACTTCAGGGCTTCTGTGTTTCCTAAAAGCCATGGTTATTTCTTGGAAAGGCCTTTGAAATGGAATTCCAAAGTGAGTCATTTGCATCTAGGGGATTTTCAGATAAGGAGTACTAGCCTCTCTGTGTAACTTGATGGCTTGATAACTCTATTAAAAATGCCAGGGTGGAGGGGCGCCTGGGTGGATCAGTCGTTAAGCGTTAGACTTCAGATTCGGTCATGATCTCAGAGTTCGTGAGTTTGAGGCCCACGTCGGACTCTGTGCTGACAGCTCAGAGCCTGGAGCCTGCTTGGGATTCTGTGTCTCCCTCCTTCTCTGCCCCTCCCCCTGCTCACACTTTGTCTCTCTCTCTCTTTCTCTCAAAAATAAATAAACACTTAAAAATTTTTTTAAATGCCAGGGTGGGGAAATGAATGAAAGCTCATTCTCTGGGTGACCCAGGCTTGTGAGTAAATGAACTGTCTCTTCCCACTACTGCACCCCGCATCTTCAGAACGCTCCACCAGGGTGGACTCGCCCCTGGGAATGTTCCAGAGCATGAAGTGAGTCGAGAGGTATTAGGCGCTCACTCCCTGGAAGACTCTCCCAATATCAGCACAGATCACCCCTTCAAGGTGACGAAATGTGACACCTTCTTAGTGCGACCTTCCCTGACCACTTATTTGGCTTGAAACTCCCCTCTTCCCTTTCCTGTTGTGTTTCCTCGTTAGCTTTCGTCCCCATCTGCTGTGCTCTGTTTCTCAGTAATATATTTGTTCATTGTGTCCACCCCAAGAATTTAAGTTCCATCAAGCCAGAGACTGAGAGCATGGGGCCTTTTTGGTCCATTATTGTATCCCAGTGCCATGAAGGAGTGCAGGAAGCCCCGCTTTGCCCCTGCAACATTTCCCCAAAGCCCGTGTGTGTGTGTGTATGTGTGTGTTTAAATGTTTTATTTATTTCTGAGAGAGAGAGAGAGAGAGAGAGAGAGAGAGAGAGAGAGAGAGATGGAGCATGAGCAGTGAAGGGTCAGAGAGAGAGGGAGACACAGAATCTGAGGCAGGCTCCAGGCTCTGAGCCAGCCATCAGCACAAAGCTCCATGTGGGGCTCGAACACACAAACCGTGAGATCATGACCTGAGCCGAAGTCAGATGCCCAACTGAATAAGCCAACCAGGTGCCCCAAGCCTGTGTGTTTTATTGGTTCTCCAGAATGGACTCATTTATGTTTAAAACTTATGTATCATTCTATATTTATTCTTATTTTTTAGACCAGTTAACAGTTGACAGTGCTATTACTACTGCTGTTAGTACTAATGTCTTATATTTGATTATAGCTCCTAAAACCTGTCGAAGCACTTTGTCATGCCTCAGTGTCCCTCTCCAAGCCTCAGTTTCCTTCTACAAAATGGGGGTAATTACCCCTTTCTGATGGCACCTTTGTGTGGCTTAACTGACATGATATGTTCCACACCTAGCTCATAGTACGTGCTTCATAACACCAGCTCTCAATCCTTTGTGTCTGAGCATTACAACAGTCCTTCTGCAGTGTACACCAAAGAGGCCATGAAATTATCCACCTCTTGTAAGTGAAATTCCTACAGTCAGAGACATTAAATGACTCGCCCAAAGTTGCCCAACGAATCCATGTAGAAAGTAGGTCTAAACTTGTCTTTATGCCTCTGTGTTTCTTGGCCATAGATGGAAACTCTTATGTTCGGTGTTTATTTATCCAGAAATCAAAAAGTTGCACAAAGAAATAAATTATATTCAATCTCAGAGAACTGCAGAGAGGTTGCTAATGGCATTGAGGAGAAAGGTAGTTTTAAGAATACAAAGCCCTGGGGTGCCCCGGAGGCTCAGTTGACGAAACGTCTGACTCTTGGTTTCCGCTCAGGTCATGAACTCATGGTTTGTGCCATCCCAGTCCCAAGAATGAGAGCAGGATCCCTCTGCATTGACAGTGTGGAGCCTGTTTGGGATTCTCTCTCTACCCCTCTCTCTGCCCCTCCGTGCCCCTTGCACTGTCTCTCTCAAAATAAATAAATAAACTTAAAAAAAGAAGAATACGAAGTCCTCAAATGTTTTCTTATCTGGAGAGAAGTGATGACATGCACATCCCCAGCACAGGGCTATGGGCAACGTCAGGGGCGGTTCCCTAGTCACTGGCCTTTACTCCATTCGCTCCTTTCTGCCCTGCTCGTGGAAACATGTTAGAGAAGGAATGAGGGGGGAGTTTTATGTTTTCTCTAATTTAGAGGAAACATTTGCAAACCTTAGTCTACCTTAACAGGAACAAATCACTGTTCCCACACTCTGGGGGTGAGAGGTGGGAGTGGGGGGACCAACCCTCCTTCTCCTCTCTGGCCATGCAAAATCATCACCTTGAATTTCCTCCCAGAAACTGACATGTGTAAGGGGCAGCAGAGCACTGAACAGGTGTCTCTCCTGATCGTCAACAATGGTGTCCCTCCACTGACTTAGAACCGGTCACTGTCTAGAATGAGGAAAGAAGACTGAGACCAACCTTTCCCAAAATCTGCCCTGATGTCTCTGTCCCTCTTCCCTGGGAGAAACTTAATGACAGACCTGTGAGTTTGGAAAGACCATTTTGGTTGTTTCCTTCTTTCCCCTTTACAGATTTGTTCCTGTGCAATGTTCTGGAAGCTCTCCTACAGCCCACTTCAAAGGTGCCAGTCAGTGGGATTTCCTTGGCTTTCTCTTGGGAGGTCATTCTGCCAGCTTGAGAGTCTCTCATGATCAGCAGATGGTGGCTCCCTTTGCCTCGAATGAGCTTGGAAATGGGAAATGTAGGGATGGCATTCTGTATTTGTGCTGCATTTGGCACATGGGAATCCTGGCCGACAATTCCCTGTCCCGGACAATTGTCTCACTGCAGCTTCGTGTCATGGCGTGAGCACCACACCGGGAGTCAGGGCGTCTAGGCTTGGATGGCAGTTCCGCCCTAACCAGCTATGCATCATTGAATGCATTACATTTTAGGTTTCTGTGTCTATACGGTGAGATTACTAATGCCCCCATCCAGGAGGGTTATGGGGTGTGAAGGAGGCATATATACACAAGCATCTTGACAATGCTGTGGGAATTGGAAAAGGGGCTGGAGGAGAGGGCCCGCCCACCTCCAACCTTCAATAAGCATGAACCCCAGAAAGCCGCCTATGCTTTGTGAACCTCCAGGTGAAAGTGCGTCTGTAGAAGAGGGGCAGGAGAGGGCCCAGAGAAGGAGAGGGCACTGCAGGGTGTCGCTGAGTCCAGAGTGTGCTGGGTTCTAGGCTCCAGTGACAGCTCCTTGAGGGGAAATGTTAGACCAAGGGAAGTGCTTCTGGATGAAGGATGGGAACCCAGTGCTGGTTATTACCCTTACCACCCACTGGGGTGCTAGAAGGTGAATACCAGTAGCCTAGGGATGTGAACCTCAGGCTTCTGTTTGAGGCCGTGCCCTCAGACGGCCAAGTTGGAACCACGTTTGGGGAGAGTAAGAGTTTGAGTTTGTGGCTATATAAACATTGACCAAGTCACAGGCTAGGACCATGCCTACCAGACTAGGACCATGCCAGGTTTTCTCTCTAAACCAGGGAGGCCCCACGGATCCTGAGTATGAGGGAGCTTGGGTATCATACAAGAGGAAATGGAATCTGCATCCTAGCCACGGCATTCTAGAGAGGTCTGGAGCATTGTGTCCCAGCAAGGAGGCTGAAAGCTAGAAGCATATCCAAGGTGAAGGACCAGACCAGACAAAAAGAGGGGGGCTCTGAGGTGGAGGGTGAGGAGTTTGGTAATGACAAAAAATGGGATTCAGGGGAGGGTCCACAAAAAGGTCCACAAGGAGGGAAGGGGCCATGAGGGCCATGGGCTGGATCTCAAGACTAACAGGGACATTTGTCTTTGATTATTTTCTTCCCCTTTTCTCTTCCTTCTCTCTTCTTCCAACCTGCAGGTACACCAATGTAGAGCCAGGGGCCACTTCTGATGGCAAAACGCCCTGTTCTTAGAAAGCCAAATGGCAACAAAGATGGGGGTCTAGGACAGCTTTTCTCCCTCGTGTCCATAAAATGTGAAGTAAAAAAAGGTTTTGCGTTCAAATAATTTAGAGAAATGTTGGGCTACACCAAGTTAGACACACTGTTTCATAGGCAGATTTCCCAGGCCCTTATACAGGCTGCATCAAAGGCTATCATATGAACCCCATGTAGTCTTTTGGTGTTTGTGGTGTTCTCTGGGGCAGGGGACCTAGACTATGTGTTGACACAGAGAAGGAGACCAATAGATATTTACTGAATAAATGAAAAATTAAGTGGAAAACAATTGATATTCCCGACCTTATTGGATGACAAACAATCTGATTCCATTTGTCTAGTAAAATTTCATAGAACAAGTGCTCCACAGAGCACCCTAATAAATGACAGGCCAGATGGAATGGGACATGGGACAGTTTTTTTTTTTTTAATTTTTAACAGTTATCTATTCTTGAGACACAGAGACAGAGTACGAGTAGGGGAGGGGCAGAGAGAGAGGGAGACACAGCATCTGAAACAGGATTTTCTGAGCTGTCAGCACAGAACCTGACGCAGGGCACGAACTTGCCAACTGTGAGATCATGATCTGAGCCGAAGTTGAGCAGTTAATGGACTGAGCCACCCAGGCACCCCAGGACAGCTCTTTAAAGTCTCTCATTTGTCTCTAATTTGGGGCGCCAGAGTGGCTCAGTCCATTAAGCAACTGACTCTTGCTTTCAGCTCAGGTCATGATCTCACAGTTTGTGAGTTTAAGCCCTGGTGAGGCTCTGTGCTAGTGGTGTGGAGCCTGCTCCAGATTCTCTCTCTCTCCCCCTCTCTCTTTCCCTCCCCTACTCTTGTGTGTGCTCTAAATAAATAAATAAATAAAATAAAGTTTGTCTCTATTCAGATTCCAGTGAAGCTTTTCATGCTCAAATTTAGTCCTGTTCACTGCACCAGAATCTGAGGAATTTGGGGTAAAATTCTAGCAGTTAATTACTAAATGTGTTGGAAGTAAATCTTGTATGTTCCTGTAGGAGCAGCTAGGGAGGCGGCCAGTATGAAAGATATCTGACGGGGGATTTGGAGACACCGACCCTATTGGGCAATCGGTAAGAGCTTTTGTTATCTTTGGGGGTGTTTCTCAGTTTCTTCTGGGTTTTCGTGTAAGATATTGCAAGAAACCCTCATACAGATATGCCTAGTGGTGACCTGATTGCAAATATTTCTCCTGAAATTTACTCCAAAATAGGCTTTTCTAATTTTTTTTTTCCTGGTGGAATTGGATTAAAGTGAAGGCTAGGACCTGATTCTGAACATCTACTGTGTGTCAGGGACCAGATGGTCCTGCGGCAGGTGTGTCCTAGGCTGGGGCAGCGATGTCACTCGCTTATCGCTCTGGAGGCGGAGCCTGGGTGTGTTCCACGGGGACTCAGGCTACAGGTTGCTCCAAGAAGAGAGCACTGTGGTCAAAGATTTACTTTGAAACTAAAAAGGATCCTATGAGTTGGGCAGGCCAGCGACTACTGTCATCACTTGGCAGTGAGGGAAACTGAGTCCTTGAGGGGCCAGGTCAGTTACTCAGATTCCCTCAGTTGCTAAAAAGTGGCAACACTGGGATCCAAAGACTGTAGATCCACTCACTCTCCTGCAAGCCCTGTCTCTACACACCTGTGTCTTGACCCAGGTACACATGAGGTAGGCATACACACACACACGGAGGTATTCATTCCATCCTCCTAAAGTCATGGAAACATGGAAACTTCAATACAGGTGGTCATAGATCTAGAAACAGCCTATACTGATATTTAACAGCAATGCTATTAACAATTGGAACAAATGCTCTATGCAGTTTGATAGAAGGAAATGGAATGATGGCAGACAAAAAGCCAGCTAGTCTCAGAATCAAAGTCCATGCCAGCTGAGAGGAGAAACCCCACTGCTCACCTCAGGATTGGTCAGATGGTTCCTTTCCTAATTTAAACCCAACTCTTAAACGTTAAAAATGAAATGTGTGTGGTGGGAAGAGAAGTGGATTAGGAATCAAGAGACCTGGCTTTCCATCCCAGTTCTGTAGCTAATTAGCTGTGTGACCCTGCCAAATGATTTAATGTCTCTGGATCTCCATTTCCTCATTTGTGAAACCAGGGGGTACAGAAGACAATCTCGAAGGTCCTTTTCAGCTCTAAAAGGCTACAAGCTTACTAAGTGAATGAGCTCTTTAACAGAGCCTGTTGGGTGTCTGGAAATGTAAAGTTTGGCTCCACTGTTATCACAAGTCCTTAGGAAGGGCTATTCCCATATGTCATTATAATGTTCGCATATGCACCTCCATGGAGGGAGGTTGCTGCCCCTAGGCTTACTGTGGCTTCTTTAAGGGCACCAGCCCCTCCCCCCACTTTTGCCAACTCCTCCCTCTCTCTCACAGTTTGAATCCTGCCCAGAGCCTCAGTCCTGCAGCAAGGGGGTCCACTCCCTCCTTCATGGGATGCCTGGAACTTCAGATTCTGTTGCTCCCAGACTCCCTGTGGCCATCCATGCTTTTCAGTGGCTAAGGGCCTATTGGTCACATGATCTCTGTGGGATTAGACAGCCCTCCATTGGTAGCATCAGTCCGTTCTCTGTTCTCTGCTTCCCCTTCCCATGTAACCAACTTCCCTGGGAGTCTAGTTTCTATTTAGACAAATATGGAGGTTGCTCCGATTGACATGCATAAGTCAGGGTGGCAAGAAGCATTAGATGGGGTGAAGAAACTGAGATCAGCAGGAGCCCTCCTTCTTGCTGATTTTAATTTTTATTATTTGTAATTGTTAGCAAAGCCACATCACATAAAATTTACCATCTTAACCATTTTTAATGTATAGTTCAGTAGCCTTAAGTGCATTCACATTGTTGTGAAACTTTCCTACCATAAACCTCCAGAACTTTCTTCATCTTCCCAAACTAAACCTCTGCACTCATGAAACACGAACTCTCCATTCCCCACTTCTTCCCAGCCCCTGACAATCATCCTTGATCTTCTGTCTGTAGAATCTGACTACTCTAGAGGCCTCAGGCAAGTGGAATTGTACTGTAGGTAGTTGCCTTTTTTTTTTTTAATGTTTATTTATTTTTGAGAAAGAGACTGAGGGAACAGGGTTGGGGTAGAGAGAAAGGGAAACATAGAATCCAAAGCAGGCTCCAAGCTGTCAGCACAGAGCCCGACACGGGGCTCAAACTCACAAACTGTGAGATCATGACCTAAGCCAAAATTAGATGCTTAACTGACTGAACCACCCAGGCACCCCAAGTAGTTGCCTTTTGTGACTGGCTTATTTCATTTAGCGTGATGTCTTCAAGGTTCATCCACATGGTAGCCTGTGTCAGTGCTCCCTTCCTTTTCAAGGCTGAATTACTTTACATTCTGAGGATAGACAATATTTTGTTTATCTATTCATCTGTCATGGACACTTGGGTCGCTTCCACCCTGTGGCTGCTGTGGGTAATGCTACTGTGAACACGGGCGTGCAAATATCTTCTGGACACTCTACTGTCAACTCTTTCAGTGGTATATACCCAGAAGTGGGATTGTTAGATGCTAATGGCAGTTCTACTTTTAATTTGTTGAGGAATGGCACAATCTTTGTTATAGCAGTGGCACCATTTTGCATTTTACCACCAATAAACAGTACACCAGGGTTCCGATTTTCCACCACCCCACCAACACTCTTCCTGGTTTTTGGGCAGTCACCATGCTGCGGAAGTTCGTGGAATGTAACATGATGTGAGGGATATGGTAGTGCCTGGGAAGCTATCTAGGACAGTAGGCACAGGTGGAGGGTGGCCATTTCTGAGTCATAGGCTATCCAACACTTATCCAGGGTTCTGGACTCAGGCTTCCATGCCACGTTTGAATTCTGTCCAAGGAGTGAAATCTCTTTTTGTCTCTGTTTTCTCTGCAAAGATGGTGATGGGGCGGGAGTAGATGTGAATAAAAATAGCTGCCTTCTCTCCACAGGGTTGATAAAGCAGCAACTGGGATAATACATGTGAAAACACTATGAAATGAAAACATCTATTTAAATCCAGGAGGTTGTTATTTACAGTCTTAAAATGATATTTGCCCGTGCTAGTTGCCTACCTTGAGCACATTCCACAGGCACTTCGGGGACTAGAAGAACCACAGAACACGATGATTAAATTCAGAAACTCAGGCTGACCCGATCTGTTTTGGTTGGCAATCTCCCGCTTGTAGTTGTCTCGTTCTGGGCTGAAGAAGCTTTATAGATGGACTGTGAGGAGGAAGTCTGCTCAAGGCTGGTGGCAGGCTGTGCCTTCAGAGAGGGGAGCCTAGCTTTTGTTAAGCCTACTGACTGAATCCTTGTCAGTTTCAGATGATTTAATGGCCGTGCACTTCAACTGCCCCCAACCAAAAATCAATCTGGGACTGTGTAGGAGAAAAACAGTGAACTCTATTTTGCGGGATGGAAGGGAGCAAGACAGACAGTGAGGAAATGTCCAGCAAAGGCCATGGGCTCCTTCTTAAGCACATCTATGGGTGTATCTTTTTTATTCTTTTTCCTATGGATGTATCTTATCGGAAGTCCAATGCATAGGAGTTAAACTCCTGTGGACTGTGGAGTCAGGCAGACTGGAATTCAAATCCTGGCTCTACCAAGAGCCAGGGTAAATTACTTTGCTTTCTGTGCCTCAATTTCCCCATCTGCATGGAGATAATAAATTACCTACCTCTCAAGATTATTGTCAGGATCAAATGTAACATACACAGGTGTACAATAAATGTCAGGTCTCACTGCTCCTATTATTAGATACACAGTGTCTCCTATATCAGTCCAACTCTTTTAGTTGATTGAAATCATGGGCGCTGTGTATCCTGGTGTTTACTGAAGAAGCAGCATGGTACAATGGGAACAAGTCGTGAAGGTAGAGTTGGGAAACTGGATTCCAGTGGATCTGCTACTAAATGGCCCTGTGACCTTAGATAAATCACTTCTTTGGCCTTATTTTCTTGGTCTGTAAAATGAAAGTTGCATGTTCTCAACCAGATACTTGTTGAACACCCAATGTGTTCAAGATGTGTAGATGATATGAAGAAGTGGCAGAAGCAATGGCTGATGTGAGGGAAGACAGAGGAGGCAGAGAGTGGCCGAGGTAAGGTCTTCCTGAGTGTGATACTCCAGTGAAGTGACAGGGCCCAGAGCTGCGACAGCCTCTTCAGGGGCATAGGAGAATTGGAGGGTACAGGATAGCATCAGTTGTGAAAACGCCTGTTGAATACATCAACACCTAAATAGTGTTGGACAATAGTCCATTGTCAAATAGATGTCTGCAAGCCAGAGTCTAGACCAAGGTTTGAGGCTGGAGGTGGACACATGGGTTACCTCTCCTTCATCCCTTGGGCCTTCTAGTGCCTGCAGCTCTGGGAAGGAAAATAGAGAGATAGAACAGACCCAAGGGCGGGTCAGCAATGAGCAGGAAATCCCAGGACATCCAGAAGCTGGAGCTGGGGGGAGGGGAAGGGCATAGGCCCAGTTGGAGGAGTATCCTTGATGCTAGATGATTGGCCGGCCCACAGAAGAATTTGGGGACGGGGAATGTCCACAGAGCAGGGCCCTCGACACCCAGTGCATGGTTTGCCTTAGGGGAGACCTGATGCTGATGGCCTCCAAACCTACCACTGAGGCGAGCTCTATCTACTTGAATTTCTGGCTGGCAGTCAGTGATTAGACAATGCTTCCTACCATCTCGTTTCTGGATGAGATGTTACTGGGGGTGCCGTCCCCACGTCCCTCATGCCCTTCACGCCTCCTTCCCCCCACCCCTGCACCTTTTTTCCTTTACTTCTTTACTCCTAAATTCTACACACACACACACACACACACACACACACACACACACACACACACACACACACACCGCCCTTTCAGGGTCATCCTTTCTCCCTTCGTTTCATCCCATTCCCTCCCTGCCAAATATAACCTGATTTTTAAAGAGGCCTCCTCTTGGCTTGAAATCCAGGCATGAAGGGGCAGCATTTGACCTTCCCTGATTACCAGGCTGTCGTTTCTGTTGGTGTGGGGTGTGGAGGGGGTGGCTGGGGGAGACTCTCCCACACTCTCCTCTTTCTGTCTCTTAAAAAAAAATTTACCCACCTCCCCTTTCAAATAAAAAAAAGAGAGACCGAGAAAGAAAGAGAGAAATCTAGAGACAGAGAGCGAGGGAGAATTTGACATTATTGTATAATTTAAAATTGCACAGCCTAGAGCCCACAAAACTGAGCATGTAATTACACACTTACTAGAGGTAACAGCAGTGCTGATAATTATTCTTTACACAGGAGAGACCCTGCTGATATCCCACAGTCAGAAAGTGGGAACTACAATATCTTTAATACCATCCTCAGAGACCCTCATAAGCAGAAGAGAAGTATGAGAAGGCTCACAGGGTCCAGAGCAATATCTTCATCGTGCCAGAATGTCAGGGGCTTTAGCACAACAGAAATCAATAGTTTCGAGTACATTTTTTGGTACGATTTTTTTTTTGGACCCAACCTGAGAAAGTACAGGGAGAAGGGAGAGGTACTGAGTAGTATGAAACAAAACCTTTCTAATGGAAGGGCTGTCTTTGTAGACACATCCTGCAACGTCGGTTTATGAGACACGTGTTCTTTATCAGAGCAACAAGGCAGTGCGGCTGGCGAGGGCCTCCACCTGGAATGCTTTTGGTCATCAGTAGAGCCTTTTCATTTAAATCATGAACTGTTCTCCCTCCCAACGTCCCCTGATTAAGACAGCATCTTTGCTTATCATTAGCTTCAACATTGTGCAGTATTTTGTCTCAAAAGAAAGGAGATGAATATATGGGCACTCGTTTCTTGACCCTCTTCATATCTGCAGGAAACAAGATGGTTGCTTTCTAAAAATAAGGAAATACCAAGCCTGAGTTGAAACACCAAGAAGATTTAGGACACTAGCGAGTGAACTCAACACAGTGAGGTAGAAGGTTTTCAGGCAGAGAAGTTTGAGTACAAGTTTAATACCATACTTGCTTTCAAAAGGAGACCACGCATCTCTGTACTAACTACAGGAGCTGTGACAAGTGGTTACCTATTTCCACACTATGACCATAAATCATAACTATGTAGTTTTCTCTCTCTTTTTTTTTTTAACTTTATTTATGTTGAGAGAGAGAGAGAGCAGGGGAGGAGCAGAGAGAGAGGAGAGAAGAATCCCAAGTAGGCTCTGCACTGTCAGCATGGAGCCTGAAGGGGGGCTCAAACTCACGAACCCCAGGAGATTGTGACCTGAGCCTAAGTCAGATGCTCAACCCACTAAGCCACTGAGGCAGCCCTATAGTTTGCTCTTTAAAACACACTGCCTTGATTGTTTGCAGGTTGTGCTGACATTCTGATTTGTCAGTGTGCATGATATCAGTTGGGCTAATAAACCATTCTAATTGGGGCCATTGTTCAATAGGAAAGACAGCTGATTTTGGCTTGAGGCTTAGGGGAAGAACCCTCTTATTGCCTCCTTACTGTGTGCCAGGCACTGAGTTAGCTGTGCCACTGTGCATTAGTTGTTGAAGACTTCCACCCACTTAATGGACTATATAGTCCTCCCATTTTCTTTCTTTTTTTTTTTTTAATGTTTTATTTATTTCTAGGATAGAGAGAGAGAGACAGCGTGAGCAGGGGAGGGTCAGAGAGAGAGGGAGTCACAGACTGAAACAGGCTCCAGGCTCTGAGCTGGCAGTCAGCACAGAGCCGGACGCGGGGCTCGAACCCGCGAACCGCGAGATCATGACCTAAGCGAAAGTCGGACGCTTAACCGACTAAGCCACCCAGGCGCCCCTATAGTCTTCCCATTTTCAAGGTGAAAAAACTGAAGCTCGTACAAGCGAACTTGGCCAACGTCACACAAGTGATAAAGATGAAAGAGGTAAGGCTCCACTGAAATCTATCAACTGTTTGGTCTGATGGGTTTATTAGGCCATTTCAATTTACAGTTCAAGTAATCATGGCCAGTGAGTTTAAAGGAGTGAGGCCATCACAACAAAGAAACACAGTGGCCAGGGGACCCTTTGGTAACTCCCCAAGGAGACAGATTCTAGGGAAGGTCCTCTAGGGCTGGTCTGCACCTGGAGCCCATAGAAAACAGCAGCTAAGTGTTGGGTGACCTGAAGATGGGGAATTAAGATGACAAGCAGGTGTTTACAGTGGGCGTGCAAAAAGAGGGGGTACTGGCATGGGAAGCAGGAAGCTGTAGTCCAGGAATCTGAGACACTGAACTGAGGACCATTCTGTATATTTCTGGCAAAGTGTTGGCAAGCAAGTCAGCTGTTTGCTGGCTTTTAGTACAATCTGAACGGGAGATGGGGGTGTGATTTAATTGCTAAGTTAAAGTGGCTGTATCGGCAGACTTTGGTAAAAGACCCCACAGGTGTGCAAAGGCCTTCCCAGTGGTTACCATTTGCTTTGTGCCTCCCTTGGCGACGGGTTCTGGGTAGCCTGACACTCCTGATGTTATAAGAAAGGTATGGGGATGCTGATGAGGTCACATGCTAGACCCTCAAAGAGCAATTAGCAGGGCCACCTCTGAGCACACTTGTGAGGAAATCTGAATTTGTCTTTTGGTCAGTAGCTCTGCCCTTGGCCATGTCAGTAACCCCAGCTCAATCTGCTGAATCTAAGGTGGGACCCATCTCACAGCTGTGTTTTTATTGGGATTAAGGGACGCTGGATACTACCAAAGGCCTCTAGTCTCAAACCTATGGCAAGATGAGGGGGACATGGTATACAGTGTGATCGATGTTTTGGGACAGTGTCCCCTCCACTCAGATGATTGTTGTGGATTGCCCGCTTGGTCCTCTGTAAATCCATCCCTGTCTGTACTTTGAATGCACAATTTTCTGGTTGGTAAGGGAAGAGGCATATGTTAGGGCTAAATATCTGGGGCCCACAAAGGTCAGTGGAGCAGGGAAGCTTGACCCCTGCAATAGAATAATTCATGATGGGACTGCTCTGGAGACCCTGGCTGTTTGGGTTTGGCTCTTTTATATGTTCTTCCCTAGTAGGCCATGGCTTGGGGAGCTGGGATGACAGAAGTCAAAGAAGGGAACAAGATGACTCACTCCCTGGAGGCCCCGGGTCGGGAATTTTTTCAGGTCTCCATGGGAGAGAGCTAATATGAGACAAGGCCTTTCAGGGCCCCCAGCTTAGGCTACCAACTCAGATACCCATGTCCTTTGTCTTAAACCATATTTGTGACTATCAATGAGAATGATCAGGTCACAATCACGTACTTGGGGTCATATACATTTGGCTTTGAGTTCCAAATGGGTGATTTGGCAACTATGTGGCTTTGAGCAAATTATTCACTCTGAGACTCAGTTTCTTTACTCGTAAAATGGGAATAAAACACTCCTTCAGCATTTGCTAAGGGGAATAAACAGTGTGTGTGTCATGGCACCTCCCACAATCACTGATACGTAGCAGACTCAGTAATGGTTGGCTCCTTTCCTCTGTTCTTCCTCCATATCCCACCTCAAATTCCAAAGCATCAGAGTCAGGGGGAAGAATAGCTCCAAGTAAAATGACACACCCCATGAAACACCACTCGGGGAGAAGTCCCAACTTCAGAGAGCAGCCAGGACCATTGTTCACCTCATGCACGGGATGATCCAATCCCATGCGAGTCCCTGCTGCCACGTCTATTTCATTTCCAAACCCGTAAGCAAACTGAAGCCCATCTTGAATATGAGAAAACAAATGTGGGAACTGAGACTTGCATGCAGAGAAATAAAATTTACTAATACATCTTCGCTACCTCCAAGCTAGACGAGACATATGGGGAGGAGGGCAGAGAGAGGAGTTATCTTGAAATCATTCATTGTTTTTGCTGTTATTGGGTGCTGGCAGCCAAGTCTTTAGATTATCTGGAGCTGCAAGACACTCACTCACCATACAGTGCAGGAAGTGGGGGTTATTAATAACCACAATTATCCTAGAGCAAAGGGCTCCCTGTCACATATGTGGCTTATAAGGTGGCGGTTCTCTTTCAGCCTTCTTGTGCTTCCCTATGTCAGTGGGCAGATTGGAGAACATTGTAAAACACGTGACTTTGCCGTGTCTCAGGACTTTTCACCCTCTGTCCATCTCCCGCCCCCAACTACCCCCAAACCTTCCCTCCTTTGTGCAAATCTGTTTTCACCACAGGAGCACATGCCCGTCTCTTCTAGCTACAACACTACTTGCTAATTCAACGATTCATCTTTAATGAGGCCCCCTGCCAATGTTTAAATAGCATTCAGAACAAAGAAAAGGCACTATTTCCAAAACAGCTGCTTCTACTGCGTCCTCATCGCTCATCTCTTCAGAAAAATCAAGAAAAAGGCATTGATAATGATAGATGATGGAAAAACACATGGTTATTATAGATACCTATCCATATGATAGGTCAATAGACACACGTAGCCATAGATAAAATGCTCATCTCTGTGATGCCAGAAATGTTCAATATAAGCACCCTAAAAGTTTTGTTGGTTTCAGATAGTGCTGCTCTAGCCAGGCTTTTATTTAGCATTTTTGGTTCTCTTTCAGAATTCTTTGGGAGGTACATGCGATAGTGGAAAGAGTGGGGGATTCGGAGTTAGTGCAATACAGGCCACATTTTTGCTCTGTCACTCACAAGCTGTGGACGTGGGCAAGTCTCTCCAGCTCTCTGCCCATGTATTGTTTAGTTGGTGAGTTGGAGATTACACTGCCTTCCTTTCTGGGTGTAAGTTGACATGACTAGTAGGGTGGTTGGCAAACAGGAGGCACGTGATAAATACCCGTGTCATTTCCTACAGGCTCTTCTGGAACCGTAAAGAGTGGTCAGAGACTGGGGGCTTCTGTCTGTGTTCCCAGAAGCTGTTCTTCCTGGAATGCCATCTTTTTTTTTTTTTTTTTTTTACTTTAGCCATTTTGAAGTTGCTTTTTTTCCTTCCTTTTTTCTTTTTCTCTTCTTTTATTATTATTTTTAAATAGTTTATTGTCAAGTGAGTTTCAATATAACACCCAGTGCTCATCCCCACAAGTGCCCTCCTCCATGCCCATCACCCCTTCCCCTCCCTGCCATACCCATCAGTCCTCAATTTGTTCTCAGCCTTCAAGAGTCTCTCATGGTTTGCCTCCCTCCCCCTCCCTCCTATTTCCCCCCTTCTTCTCCCCACGGTCCTCCATTAAGTTCCTCCTAATCCTCCTATATGTGCAAACATTCTGCCTGACTTATTTCGCTCAGCATAACACCCTCAAGGTCCATCCATGTTGCTACACATGGCCAGATTTCATTCTTTCTCATTGCCATGTAGTATTCCATCGTATAGATAAACCACATCTTCTTGGACCATTCATCTGTTGATGGACACTTAGGCTCTTTCCATGTTTTAGCTATTGTGGAGAGTGCTGCTATGAACATTGGGGTACATGTGCTCCTATGCCTCAGCATATCTGTATCCCTTGGGTACATTCCTAGCAGTGCTATTGCTGGGTCATAAGGGAGTTCTATTGTTAGTTTCCTTAGGAACCTCCACACTGTTTTCCAGAGGGGCTGTACCAGTTTACATTCCCACCAACAGTGTAGGAGGGTGCCCATTCTCCACATCCTCGCCAGCATCTAGAGTTCTCTGATTGGCTCATTTTAGCCACTCTGACTGGCGTGAGGTGGTATCTCAGTGTGGTTTTGATTTGTATTTCCCTAATGAGGAGCGATGCTGAGCATCATTTCATGTGTCTGTTGGCCATCTGGATGTCCTCTTTGAAGAAGTGTCTGTTCATGTCTTCTGCCCATTTCTTCACTGGATTCTTTGTTTTTCGGGTGTGGAGTTTGGTGAGTTCCTTATAGATTTTGGCTACTAACCCTTTATCTGATATGTCATTTGCAACTATCTTTTCCAATTCTGTTGGTTGCCTATTGGTTTTATGGATTGTTTCCTTTGTAGTGCAAAAGCTTTTAATCTTGATGAGGTCCCAATAGTTCATTTTTGCTCTTGATTCCCTTGCTCTTGGGGATGTGTCAAGTAAGAGACTGTTGCAGTTGAGGTCAAGGAGGTTGTTTCCTGCTTTCTCCTCTAGGGTGTTGATAGTTTCCTGTCTCACGTTCAGGTCCTTTATCCATTTTGAGTTTATTTTTGTGCATGGTGTGAGAAAATGATCTAGTTTCATTCTTCTGCATGTTGCTGTCCAGTTCTCCCAACACCATCTGTTTTTTTTTTTTTTTTTTTTTTTACAAATAGTTTATTGTCAAGTTGGTTTCCACATAACACCCAGTGCGCATCCCCACAAGTGCCCTCCTCCGTGCCCACCCCTCCTCCCCCCCACATCCATCAGTCCTCAGTTTTTGACAGCATTCAAGAGTCTCTCATGGTTTGCCTCTCCCCCTTTCCCCCACTATTTCCCCCTTCTTCTCCCACATGGTCCTCCGTTAAGTTCCTCCTAATCCTCCTATACGTGCAAACATATGATATTTGTCCTTCTCTGCCTGACTTATTTCGCTCAGCATAACACCCTCAAGGTCCATCCATGTTGCTACCCATGGCCAGATTTCATTCTTTGTCATTGTCATGTAGTATTCCATGGTATAGATAAACCACATCTTCTTGATCCATTCATCTGTTGATGGACACTTAGGCTCTTTCCAGGTTTTAGCTATTGTGGAGAGTGCTGCTATGAATATTGGGGTACATGTGCTCCGATGCATCAGCATTTCTGTATCCCTTGGGTAAATTCCTAGCAGTGCTATTGCTGGGTCATAGGGGAGTTCTATTGTTAGTTTCCTGAGGAACCTCCATACTGTTTTCCAGAGGGGCTGCACCAGTTTGCATTCCCACCAACAGTGTAGGAGGGCAGCACTATCTGTTAAAGAGGCTTTTTTTCATTGGATACTCTGTCCTGCTTTGTTAAAGATTAGTTGGCTGTATACTTTTGCGTCCAATTCTGAGTTCTCATTTCTATTCCATTGGTCTATGTGTCTGTTTTTGTACCAATACCATACTGTCTTGATGATGACAGCTTTGTAGTAGAGGCTAAAGTCTGGGTTGGTGATACCTCCCATTTTGGTTTTCTTCTTCAATATTACTTTGGTTATTTGGGGTCTTTTGTGGTTCCATACAAATTTTAGGATCGTTTTTTCTAGTTTTGAGAAGTATGCTGGTGCAATTTTGATTGGGATTGCATTGAATGTGTAGATTGCTTTGTGTAGTAATGACATTTTAACTATATTTATTCTTCCAATCCATGAGCATGGAATGTTTTTCCATTTCTTTATTTCTTCTTCAATTTCCTTCATAAGTTTTCTATAGTTTTCTTCATACAGATCTCTTATATCCTTGGTTAGGTTTATTCCTAGGTATTTTATGTTTTTTTGTGCAATTGCGAATGAGATCAGTTTCTTGATTTCTCTTTTTGTTGCTTCATTGTTGGTGTATAAAAATGTAACCAATTTCTGTCTGTTGATTTTGTATCCTGCAACTTTGCTGAATTCTTTGAAGTTGATTTTTACAACTTGAAATGAAAAGACCATTAAGTATATAACTATGAAAATAACAAGTTACAAAGCAATTTGTGTAGCATAATCCTATTTTGTTAAGTAAAATATGTGTAACTGTCTATAGAATAGAACCTGGTAGTATAGATCCTATAAATGATAACAATGGATATACTGGGTAATCGGTGCATTTTCTGCTCTTTGCTTATATAATTAATTCTATGTGTGTGATCAGGAAACAGAGCTGTTTGGCCTTTAGTAGCAGATTTGTATGGTCTAGCCAATCAGATTAGCCAGGTCTCAGTTGTCTCCTTAAGGAGTTCAGAGCCTGGCCCAGGAGGGAGGGGGCATAGGGCAGTGGTGTTTCAACAGCAGGAGGACAGTATGGCTGCAGTAAGGACCAGAGTGATGTAGGACGGCCACCAGTGGGTGATATAAACGGGATGAGAGTTTAAGGAGCAAGAAAGAGGAGCTCGTGAATGAATCCAGTGTTCACTAAGAAATCCTGCTAAAGGACACGGCTTTTGTGTTTGATTGCCAAGAAAAAGGGAATGCCTAGACAGTTGTTGTAATTAGGGATCCTTTGGTTGCAAGGAACCGAAATTCTTTCACACTTAAAGTTTAAAAATGTTTCATGAAAGGAAATAGGGACATCTCATTGACTCCCAATTGCAAAACCACAGCCTGCTTTTTCTCCATGTTTCTTTCTGTCTCTCTCACTCCATCTCCCTCTCCTTGAGTCTGTTGGTGTCTCTTCACTTCTCTCTGTGCTTCTGTTCATAACCCAGATGCCTCTTTACCTTTGATGAAACCAGAGAGAGCCAGCCTCACCCATTTTGAGCTTCTAAGACACATTACCTTGTGGGGCAGTATTCTGTAGTTGTTTTCTGCACCTCTATGAGCTCATTGACAGTAGAAATACACTTGTTCCTTTTTCTTTTGTCAATTACCATAAAGCTGCCCAATAGAGAAATGTTTGTTTTGAATATCAAATATGAACATATCAGTAAAAATACTTTATAAACTGAAGGACCATGTAATTATATGATATTTTGTTGTGTTCACTCTAGGCAGTCTCTCTTGCTTTCTTACTCCAGGCCTGCTCCTACTAGAATGTTCAGACAAGCCAGGACAAAAACTAAAAATGATTTTACCAACAGATCTGTCTCAGAAATCAGATGAGCTGAGATATGTGAAGGTGCCTAGCACCATACCTGGCACATCGTAGCCTCTTACATTATCTTAAGTCTCTAGATATGGGTCTGTTCTTTCAAGAGGGGCCAGGATGCACAAAATATAACCAGATGCTCTCAGAGGCTTCCTGAGGTCCTGGAGGCTGTTAATGAAGAGATTTTTCCAACAGCTGGAAGTAGGTTATGCCACAACCCCTTATGGAGCCTTAATGCCCATATCAGGCTCCATCACACAGCGGTTTTGTATTTATTTCTCATCTTTTCCCATGATCATTGTCCTTTTATGTCCAGAAACCATACCTCTAAGCTCCCCTTTTTGATGCTTGACCTTCCACTTGGCATGGCTTATACTCAATATCTTTCTACACTAACTTGCAATGGGACTGCTCTTCTCTCTAGCTGTTCTTAGATAATTCTACTTCGTTTGTATCCCAAATTGCTTTATTTTAGATTGTTTTGATTAGGAAATATGACCTCAACCCTTTCAGAAGTAGAGTTAAGTAAAAATAAATCACTATTTAAATAGCTATTCCATGGGGCACCTGGGTGGCTCAGTCGGTTGACCATATGACTCTTGAATTTGGCTCAAGGTCATGATCTCATGATTCATGAGTTCAGGCCCCATGCTGACAGCATGGAGCCTGCTTAGTTGGGATCATCTCTCTTCCTCTCTCTCTGCCCTTCCCCTGCTTGTGCTCTCTCTCTCTTTCTCTCTCAAAAATAAATAAATAAACTTAAAAAAATAAACAAATAACTGTTCCAGTGTAGCCTTGCTCAGTGGTCTTTAGGAGTATTTCCTGTTGAGCAGGACTCATCCTGGCCATCAGCTTTCACTTTTCCAGCCCTATCCCCCATATTTCCTTCCATGAGACATAATTCAACAAGTATTTGTTCAAGGTTAACATATGCTGGGTCTCTGGTGTTACTTGTTTGTTCATTTGTTTGTTTTGATATTACTAAACCAGTGCTTTCAGGGAGCTTGGAACACAGACAAATGACAAACAATTCTATTTTTTTAAATTTTTTTTAATGTTTTATTTATTTCTAGGAGAGAGAGAGACAGCGTGAGCAGGGGAGGTCAGAGAGAGAGGGAGTCACAGACTGAAACAGGCTCCAGGCTCTGAGCTGGCAGTCAGCACAGAGCCCGACGCGGGGCTCGAACCCATGAACCACGAGATCATGACCCAAGCGAAAGTCGAACGCTTAACCGACTAAGCCACCCAGGCGCCCCCAAATGACAAACAATTCTAAAATGTGTTTCAGTTAATCTGTGGCAGATATGGTAGTTTATGTCCAGTCAGTTTGCCTTTGCTTTTCTGTGACACTGTGTTTGGAATGCTACAAACAACCTTTTCAGATTCTCTTGCAGCCAGGAGGGATCATGTTCTCATTCCTGTCACCAATGAAATGTAAACAGAAGTGGGGTCTCTTGTCATCTTTCTTCCTTCTACTTGGAGTGAGTGTGGGGCATGAGGGATTGCAGCCATCTCCAAGGCTGGTGGAAAGAGATAGGAAAGAGCTTGAAATATGGATGGCACTAGCTCTGGGCTGTCTATGCTAATGTGTTGTCATGTGAGAAATCAATCCCTTACCATTTATCCATTTGTTGGTTTACAGAAGCTCACAGGCCAGACCAATCCCAACACACACATCTGCTCTTTCCTAAGAGCTTGGTCTGCACTATCTCACTTCATTTAGCATTAGCCCATCAGCTACATTAAATGGACAGTCCAAATTCACTCCCTGCAGGGACTACTAAACTTTCGTTATGGGAATAATCTTAACAGCAAAAATCATATATGGTATCATTTAATGGACAGACTGCAAATCAGAGATGAACACCATTTCATTCATAGTCTGTGAACACCCATCAGGACCCTTTCTCACTAATGTTTCCACTTCCCATTTAATTCCCTCAGTTGCCCTGGCCTTTCACCACACACTATTTCATTTGACTCCAGAGCCATGGATCCTGGCTCTCACATTCCTCTACAACATTGCCTTCTTGTCTGTTCTCGTCATCCTCTTTCTCTTCTATGCCTCCTCCCTTCTTAAAGAAACCATTTACTAGTCTTGGAGCACACAACTTAGTGAATTGTCTCCCTGGTAGTAGTCTCTACTCATACTAACTACATCCCATAGCTACCTCTCATACAAAGGGACAAAACACTATGCTTCCACAAAACTGTGAATCAAGTGCAGAAATTAAGGAGTTTGTACCTGGGGGGTAGGGAGGTTGCATTGTAGAAAGCTTTACAACAAGTTTAATGTTTATATTGGGATGTGGAGGGTAGAGAGGGCCATCTTGCTAGACAGAGAAGTACGTTCCAAGTGGAGGAGGTAATGTATCCAAAATCATGTGGGTGGCATGTCTGCAGAACACTGAATAGTGTATTACAGTCGAGATGTGGGGGAATGGGGAGACAGCACCTGAGCATGAGGCTGAGAAGAGGTGTTTGGACCAGAGTTTGAAGAAATGGAGAAATTTTGAAGGGTTTTAGAGGTGAATAGCAGACAATCAAGGCCTGAGAAAGAAAACTTTCTCAGTATATTAAGCAGGGGAGAAGGAAAGGATGTATACTAAATAAGTACGAGCAGCTCAGCTGTTCTGCCCTCTTTAAGATCATAAATTAATTTCCTTCAGAGCCAAGGCAGTACATATTATGCTTCCCATTTTATAGCTGGAGGAAGAAAGATCAGTTAGGTAGCTAAGGCAACAGTCCATGCCAGAGATGAATGGGAGCCTGGACCAGTGCAGGAGCAAAGAGAGTGGAGAAGAGATGGATGTAAGAGATATTTCAGAAATAAAGCAGATAACAGACACTCAACAGGATGTACAAGGATATAGTGAGGAAAGTAAAAGATGGATGTAAGAACTATTTTAGAAATAGAATCAATAGAACAGAGATGGTTTATAGATATAATGAACAGAACTTATAAAGAACCAACCAGGGTGTGGAATCAGTCAGATTAGACAGGGTGGTCCCTGTTGTCAAATGTTGTGATAAGTCCAGGAAAAGAAAAACTGATAGAGTTTAATGAAGAGGTCAGGGGACATGTAAAAGAACCTTCCTCTAGTAGTGGAGGCAGAAGCTAAAAAAAAGTGTCATGAAGAGACTGGAAGAGTGGGGACCAGGCACATGTGCAGCCTTATTTCCAGGAAGTTTGGTGATCAATAATGAAGAGATTATGTGGAAAATTAAGTGGGGGTTGGCCATGAAAGTTGAAGAAACATCCTCTGAAGTATAGGAGATTGAACTTGTTTGAAAGCGGAGGGGAAGGTGAGAAGGTAGGGGAGACACCTTTGTGACAAGAGGAGGAAAGGAGGATGATAATCCCTTCCATTTGTGGAGAACTTTACAATGTATACAGTGCTGTGTATGCAATGGCTCATGGGGGTGGATAGAAACAACATCACTGTCTATGAAATGGAAAAACCGAGGTTCAAATAGATCGAATGACTTTAATAAAGAGGAGAGAACTAGGATATAAACTCAGGACACCTGAAACCAGTTCAGCTTTCGTTTGGTTTTGTTTATTTCAGAGAGAGAGAGAGCACAAGTTGGGGACAGAGAGAGAGATAAAGAATCTTAAGTATTCTCCATGCTCGGCATGGATCCCACAACCCTGGGATCATGACCTGAGCTGAAACCAAGAGTTGGAAGCTCAACCCTCTTAGCCACCTAGGTCTCCCAGCTTTTGTTTTTGTTTGTTTGTTTCTGTTTTTATCCTTCGCTTTCCCTATAAGGGAGACGATGGCTTTAAAAATACTCAAGAGTAGGGTGCCTGGGTGGCTCAGTTGGGTAATCATCTGGCTCTTGATTCCAGCTCAGGTCATGATCTCATGGTTTGCGAGATCAAGCCCCGTGTCTGGTTCAGTGCTGACAATGCAGAGCCTGCTTGGGATTCTCTCTCTCCCTCTCTGTCCCTCCCCTGCCTGTGCTCTCTCTCTCTCTCTCTCAAACTAAATAAACATTAAAACATTTTAAAATACTAAAGAGTGGCAAATTTTTTGTTAGAAACATATTCATTGCTGAATTTAAATTAATCCTGTGAAGTTGCTCAATCTAGTGTTCTCCTCATTAAAAGGAACATGAGCAAAGGAGCGGCAGTGAGGCCGGCTAAGTTCCATAAGACCACAGAGCTAAGAAGGAGTTGAGGAGAGCCTCAAACTCTTGTCTCCTGACTCCTCATCCAGGGTTCTTCTCCGTGAAGCCTTCTTGTTAACAGTGCTGCTGCCTCCTGCATGCATGGATGAGAAGGTGTGTGAGAGCTGTGGAAGATAAATGGTGCCTCTGCTCCATATTTCTGATCCTCTTCCCCTAGTGGGAACATGGGGAGGAGATTGTACAGCCCCAACCCCTTGAATTAGACACAATCCTATGACTTGTTTTGGACAACACCATACAAGCTAGTGTGCAATTCTCCACATTCTCTCTTCTACTACCTCAGCAGTCTTGGGAGAGAGAGGGCTATAAGACGGAAGCTGCCTGATCGCTGGGGCTAGGTAGTTGGATAATCACTTGAACACAGAGTTGAATCACAGTGAGTGAGAAATGAACTCAGA
The DNA here is from genome assembly GCA_017311185.1 of Proteles cristata cristata. Taxonomy (NCBI): domain Eukaryota; kingdom Metazoa; phylum Chordata; class Mammalia; order Carnivora; family Hyaenidae; genus Proteles; species Proteles cristata. The sequence goes on from JAESUZ010000752.1 coordinate 637,883, forward strand.
TGACTAACATTTAGGGATTGTTACAGCAGCATGATCTTTTTTTTTTTTAAGTTTATTTATTTTGAGAGAGAGTGGTGGGCAGGGAAGAGAGAGAGGGAGAGAGAGAATCAATCCCAGGCAGGCTCTACTCTGTCAGCACAAAGCCCAATGTGGGGCTCAAACCCATAAACCATGAGCTCATGACCTGAGCCAAAATCAAGAGTTGGACGCTTAACTGACTGAGCATAATATAATCTACACAGCTGAAGGACCGACACAGTCTTCCCAATGGGGGGAAAAAAAAAAATATATATATATATATCACAGTGTCTCATAGATAGCCATGTTCCAAAAAGACAAGAGGCAAGCGTCTTCCCAGAATAACTAGGAAATAAACATCACTAAGTCCTCCTAGTAGTTAAATGCCATCAGGGCTTTTTTTTTTTTTTAAGGCTATATTGGATGGTAAGTTTTTATTATGAGGTTCAGTTGTAGGCTTGAGGAGAAATTGTTTTTACAGATGTTCAGGGTGTGTTATGAGGAAATGGCCTTTTACAGGGGTTCAGATTGATGGGCTCTCCTGGGACCTCCTCTGACTACATGCACAGAGGAAGTAGGGAGGGGTCAGGACAGGCACAAAAGGACACAGTGGAGTTTGGGGAAGATCATGAAAGGGAGGCAGCTGAGTCCATGAAATAGAATAATATTCAGAGTCACCTAGACTCGAGTTGAGTCCTGGTTCTGCTTCTCATTAGCCAAATTACTGAACCTCTCTGAGTCTTAGAATGATTGTCTATAATATGAGACTACTGATAATTACCTCATAGATATAATGAATCTAGATAAATTTAATAAATCTCAATTATCATTACTTTTGTTGTTATTATTGTTACTACCTTACAATGGGGACCCAATGGTCTGCTTCTTTACTTCTTCTCCAGAATCGTCAAAGATTCTGGGAAGAGGGTGGGGGATTAGAAACTTCTTCTACGGCCCTTCTTCTTTTAGTTTTTCTTTTGTGGCCGTGCTTTGGGGGTGGTTAGACCTTGGGAAGAACATTATAGGGCTGCAGATGACTTCTCAGTAGAACTTGCATTTGAGCCTTCAAAGCTAACAAGAGCCAGAGTGCAGCTGGGGGAAGGGAGGAGACTGCTGGCTGCTCGGATCTGGCTCCAAGGTAATGGTTTTAAGTGGGAAGACAAAGAGGCTTTCAGCAGATTGGCCTTCTACATTGTCCTGTCCATCTGGCCAGAAATGACCCAGGGCAGGATTCTGGTCAGTGTTAAAGAGAACAAATGGACCTTGGGGCGCCTGGGTGGCTTAGTCGGTTGAGCGTCCGACTTTCGCTTAGGTCATGATCTCGCGGTTCGTGGGTTCGAGCCCCGCGTCGGGCTCTGTGCTGACTGCCAGCTCAGAGCCTGGAGCCTGTTTCAGTCTGTGACTACCTCTCTCTCTGACCCTCCCCTGCTCACGCTGTCTCTCTCTCTCTCCTAGAAATAAATAAAAACATTAAAAAAAAAAAGAACAAATGGACCAAGAATCCCTTCTGACATAAGTCTTGGGGGCCTCAGCAAAGTGTTGGGCAGCAGCATTGGGTTATAGTCAAAGAGAGGTGAAGGGAACCTCCAGTACAATCATTGACCCTAAATGGAGAATTTATCTGGTGGGTCCCTACTTTGTACCCTGTCTTGTCAAGAAGTTTTTCCTGCCACTTGGAAAGTTATCTAGTCCTGACAGAGGACATTGGAATCTTTTCCTTTACCCCAGATCTCCCAATGGTTGTTTCATTCCTTAAAATTGACTCACATTTTAAACACCTACTTTTAGTCTTATCCTAAGTGATAATATCCAGGCAATCATAGTTTTCATTTCTAAAACACACCACAGTGACTATGTAATTCTTACAATGTTAAAAAAAAAAAAAATGCTCATCCATGCCTTACTTGGAATCATCGGGCCGTAGTTTGGGACCTTGGCTTTAGAAGCTGAGGGAAGCAAGGGGCATCTACCCACGGGGCGGGGGTGGGGGGGTGGTGGTGAGAAGGGGCAATTTGCATAGAGCAACGGATGTGCTCTCAGCGCCAGCTCCCCCGGCGGCCTCCATCTTGGTTTAGGAGCCGCCATCTGCTCTGAGGGAGCAGTCTTTTGTGAAAAGCTGTGGGAGGATCAGCCTGGCTGATTGGCTGGAGCCGTGCCCAGAGTGCCCAGATGTACATGTGCCCCAAAAAGGGGGCACAGCTGGGCTTCACTGCTTCCCTTGAGGTTTAGTTTTCCTGGTGAAGCTCAACTTTGCCTCCCGCTTTCCTGCGGTGCATTCTGCTCTGGTTGGCTGTGAGGGAGAAGGCCCACTGCGGCACTGTGAGCTCCCTTACCGCCGTCTGCCTGCCATTTGCTGCCACTGGGGACATGAGATTGCTTCCATGGAAACAGAACCATGGATTGTTTTTCCAGAAAACGTCTCAATCTAATTTGTGTAGAGCTGTGCTGTGTGTGTGTGTGTGTGTGCGTGCGCGCGCGCACGCGCATGCACTCATGAGTGTGTGTGGAGTGTATTAGTCACAGAAGAGGGGTGAGGAGAAGGAAGGGAGAATTTGCATAGAACCCCCAACTTTCATTGAATCCCAAGGAGTTAATTATTTTGGGTGAGTGTTGGAAGTTATGGAGACTGAGTCTAATTAAGGTGTGGTGTTAGGAAGCCCTTACCGTTATATTTCACTAGCATATTCAGAAGTGTTTGAATTGTGTTGCTCTAGACAGTTCTTCTCAGGAGGTCTCCCTCAAGAACAGGTGCACAAGGGAGGCAAAGTAAGGCAATGCAGCAGTATTTCTGCTTAATATTTCCTCCCAGACCCCAATGTTGGACTCCAGTAATTGAACTGAATCTCCTCTACCAGGCCTTTTCCTAGGTCAGGCTGGACAACAATAGCCTCAAAAATAAGTAATTTTTGTGAATTCTGTTTTTCTTTCAACATTTAGATAGAAGTATTGGATTTTGTGCAATGGAACAACAGGCCAGACTCCCATCAAAAAGGACCCAAAGAGAGTGGGTACCTCAGTGATGAGAATAAAGTTGACCTCTGCTGCTCTCCTAAATGCCTAACTGGCACAGGATAGATAGATAGATAGATAGATAGATAGATAGATAGATAGATAGATAGATAGATTAGATAGATAGATAGATAGATAGATAGATGCTAGATAGAGGAAGAGAGAGAGAGAGTGTGTGTGTGAGAGAGAGAATCCAATGGGGAGAGAAAATAAAAGGTGACAGCTGCTCAGAGCAGCTCAGACAATCTTACCATTCTTGGTTAGAGGAAAAAAGTGAGAAAAGAAGAGAAGGGTTGCAAGAACTTGAACCTGGGGCACCTCACAACACTGCTTCATTGGTATTAAGATACAACATTATATGCCCTGTGAACTTTTGTTCCATTAGATACCACACCCAGAGGAATGATGGTCCCATAGAAGGTTCTAGAATTTAAACAATTGTGAATAGAATTTCTCCTCCTTGGAGATGGAATGTCTTGCTTCCTCCATAGAGAAGAGACAGCTCTGAAACAGCCTTCCCCTTTTCTCCTTGGGAAGGACAATGCAGAACTTCTATAGTCAGGTTTACCTCTGTCTCATGTCTCTTTCTTCCTTCCTCTTATGACAATGAATTTGGGTTTGGCCAGTATGTAAAGATGGGTAATGATGCATCTGGGTCATTATGGATACTGAAAAAAATAACTCCAGAGGACTAGTATGAGATGCCTGGAAACTTCCCCCAAGGTTCGACATGCTCTACATTTAGGAGAATAGCACCAGCACACACATCTGCTCTAAAGTAGTTATAGTTGGGTGGATGTCTTAGTCTACAGTTCTGTGTCACTTATTGAGAGACTAGAATCTGGCACCATGTTTTCTGCAGATTGCAAAGCTCTTAGCAATGTGCCAATCCAGTGGATGTGTGGTTGCTTGGCCCCGAGTAAGCAAGCAAATAATTGTTGAATGACCAAATAGTTCCATTTCCTTTCTATGTTGTGGGGTTAGAAGTCCTTTAGGAGTAAAAGATATGAACAACATCTTTACAGTGACCATTTTTTAAATTCTGGACTATCACCTTCAAAGAAAAATAAATCATGTGTGGTCTTCCTATCACCTGGCAGGTTGAATCTCCCCTCTTCAGTTTGTACCTTAGTTCCAACTGTCCCCTTGAGATATTTTTTTCCTCTTCACCCTCCAAATCATGTTTTTTTCCCAAGACCCCCTCAACACTAATTTGTTGCACTAACTTGTGCATCTTTCTGTCCACTGAAGTCCTGATCTCTCTGTCTCTGTTCATATTCACACAGCTCTTCCTTTCTGCACTACCCGTTTAACACTTGACACTTGTCAGAATGTCACCTTTCCTTTGTGAATTTTGCTTTTCTGACATCATAAATCAGGACTGTGTCGTGTAATTTTTAATGTCTCTCATGTTTTAGAAGAGTGTTCGACATACAGTGAGGCCAAATGAATATTTGGAATTGAAAATCAGTCCTGGGAAATTTTCTTCCAAGTAAAATGAAGTCAATACTAAAATATGTGTCCAAATGGATTCTGAGGGCTAGAGAAGATGCTCTCACAGAGCACCTAGACCTCGGCACATACTATCTCCTCAATAAATGTTATTCCTTTTCCTGTCCTTCTGGGCAAGATGTCCAGCTCTGACTTATTATAAATGACTTGGACGTAAGCTACTTGTTAATACTCATGAAAGAAAAAAAATGGTGTTTCTTTCCTCATTTTACTGTGGTGTGGGAGAAATTAAAAGATCTGTGTTTTGTTTTATAATCTCTATGCATTTTTCCTGTCTTTCCAGAGCTGCAGTTCTTTATACTCCATTTTTACCTGCCCCCCCGCCCCACCCCAATGCCACATGGCATGCATTTACTTTAAAAGTGAAGCATATTTCAATTTTGTTTCAAGAATTTCAGCCTACCTCTGGCCCATCCCTGGAGATCTATAGAATGGTTCCTGGCCCTAGATGGCAAGTATCACTGTTAGCATCCATCCACCATCATTCCATCCTGGCTCCATGGAGCTGCCTGCTTATATTGTGTCTGTGCTCTCCATTGGCACTGCCCGCCTGGCACTCACCCAATCCGGTCTGACACTTGCTGCTGAGGATGGGGAGGGGGACCCAGGCAGGCTTCCAGTTCTTTCATGAGCTGGGTGCTGCCTGCAACCAGCAAACTGTGAAGCCCCATTCTAAGGCTTCAGAGGTTCCCAATATAGTGAAGTGGGGCACTGAGCCACGGGAAGTGTATAAGCAGAGAGCACAAGTGGAAAGTAAATTAGCTCTTGGCATTGAGTCCTGCTGATATAAGCTCTTGATTTTTTTTTTCACCCCTCAAGTACCACTTAAGTCCCTGTGCTTGCTTCCTCACAAACAATGGAGCTGAATGTTCATTTGTTTGCTTGGAAAGGGTTTGGCTTTCTCCCTTTCTCAGTTCCTAAGGCTTGAAGTGCTCAGCTGTCCTCTTTCCAGAAGCCTGCTCCCCCCCACCCCCCTTGGCTTCAGTGTCTTCTGTGTTTAATTGCAAATTATTGATTTAAAGGGAATTACTTTTTAGCTCTTGCCAGATTCAGTTGCTCCTGGGTGGACTCCCCAGCAGGACACTCTAGGGACGCCAGCTGGGGAGGGAAAGGAGGACCAAGGATCATCAGGAGTTTTGCTGGGTGGGAGGCCACACGCCTCTACTCACAGACTGATTGGATGCCGGAGGTGAGCCCAACATCCTGTTTTACCAGAGAGAAAAACTGATGCCCAGGGATTGTCAAAGCTTTATAGAGTTAAAGAAAATGGAACCTGTAATTCTGAGGTTGGGACTTCTACAGCAGTCTTTGACATATGTGGACTCATTTAATCCTAATGGAAAAACTCGAGAAGTGAGGATCTTGTTCTATTGCAGATTTGACTTAGCAAATCTGGGGTGATGCCCAAGATTTTGCCTTTCCAGCAAGCACCTCCCAGGAGATGCAGATGCTGCCTGCCCCAGGTCACACTTTGAGAAGCAAGGATCAGACCTATAGCATGGAGCCTGACCTTGTCAGCACAATGCAATTACACAGGAGTTTAAAAATTACTGATGTTTGGGTCTCATCCCTAGGAATTCTGATTTAGTTGTGGAATGCCGTGGACAATGAGAGCTTTAAAAGCCTCCTAGGCACTTCTGTCCAGCACAACAATTTCATTAGGGAATACCTTCCAGTTGAACTCCCCTAAGCCTTCCTAAATTGTGTGCAAATATACATTGTTTGCATCGAGGTGCCCTCATACATGCATATGTGTGCGTGTGCTTCACAACTTCTGAGATCTCAGAACCAAAAGAATAAAATAATAATTTACAAGAATATAATCATGTTTTTTCCTGAGCATCTGCTCTGCACTTTCCATGCACTACCTCTTTCATGTATCACTAAAACCCAGCAGGAAGGTGATTCTGTAGGTCAACTGCTTCTGGTCCCCATTCGTCCATCAAGTTTGGCACAGTCATGCCCACTGTATTCATGGTGAATTTCAGACTTAAAGATCATCAGTCCCATGTGTCACTTGTGGCCATTGCCCACCCAGGCTGAGTGAGGAAGTGCTGGGTCCATTTTGTGATTTGCAAAAGTGGGGTTTCTGGGGAATGGCAGGGGAAGGAGCTGGCAACGTTCAGAGGAAGCAGCTGTGGACAGAGAACACCAGAAAGCAGTCAGCTAGTCATGGGTGATTTCATTAATCTCATTGGTGGATTTGAATTTCACAGTCACAACCTTAGTTGTGCAAAACAGAACCTTTGTCTCTGCAATTGAGTTGAACTTAGCTCTTAAACTCTCCCTGTATCCTTAACAAAAACTTACGTAATTACTTTCAGATAGATGCAGTCCCTTCCACACTCTTTTCCTCAGTGTCTTTGGTGTAAATACTCAGTTGATGGAGCCTCCCTCTCCCCTTTTCTTCTACAAAGTGGGTTGGGTAGAAGGTGGACATATTGTCTGGGCATGATGTGAGTATGCCTGCATGTGAGTATGTGAGCATGCATGCATATATGTATATGTGTGTGTGACTTGGTTCTGTATTATGTCCCCGGCAGTCCCTCCCTTCCTACCCTTTACAGGTCCCTGCAAGTGTCTCTGTGTCATCATTCTCTCATCCGTGAGGCTCTAGAAGTCCTTCTTTGCCACTCCAAAGCAAATATGCATATAAGTAACATTTCCCATGTGCCAGTCTCCATTATAAGTGCTTTACATATATGAACTTAGTTCTCATGGAAAACCTCGAATGTGGGTGTGTATATCACCACTTATTTTATTGATGAGGACACTCAGATATAGAAAGGTTAAGTAACTTGCCCAAAGTCACATGATGGAGCCATAATTCAAAGTTTCACTTTGTCCCTTGAAGCCACACTCTTACTGAACTTACTAATTTGATTCCTGAAGGTCCAGGAAGACTACTGCACTGGTGAAGGAATTTAATTAGATGATTTCTTAATACTTCTCAGCTCTGAATTTTTCTCCTAACACTGTATGGACCAATAACACTATGGATAAATCCTCCACCATCTGTATCCATCACAGACAGTTGACCCTTGAACAACCCAGGTTTGAACTGCCAGCCCCATATAGACATAGATTTTTTACAGTACAGTACTGTAAATGTATTTTCTCTGCCTTATGTTTTTCCTTAACATTTTCTTTTCTCTAGCTCATTTTATTGTAAGAATATAGTATATAAGATATATAATATACAAAATATGTGTTAATTGACTGTTTTTGCTATCATGAGACTTCCAGTCAAGAGTAGGCTATTCGTGGCTAAGTTTTCGGGGAGTCAAAAGTTATACACAGATTTTTGATGGGACAAGTCTCTTCACCCCTTGCCCAAGTTGTTCCAGAGTCAACTGTACTTCCCTGTTTCTTGGGGCCATGGATTTGTTTATATTTGTGACACATGCCTGTTTCCCCCTTGTTTTCATCTTCTACAAGGACAGAATGTCACATGCCCCTATGTAGAGTTCTAATGTCGAACGTATCATAGCTGTTCAGCAAGTCTTAAGGAACTCAAATGGCATTGTGTTAGCCCAAAGACTCAGTTTTCTGGATAGAAGGAAAGGGAGGAGAGGAGAAATGGAAGGGACATGACAGGCTACACAGAAGACAATTCAAGTTCCCTGTTTTCTTTTAATTTTATTCACATTAACCTTCTGATCTGTGGTATGTTAGAGGAAGATCGCCAAAAGAGAGTATTTTAAATTTCTCCAGTAGAGCAGTGGCTAAAGATCCCAAAGCCAAACTGCCATGTTGTGTCCTTCTCTTTCCCTTTCAATTTCCCAAAGCGAGTATGAGGGGCTCTGGACCCCACAAGTCCTGAGCGATGGAGCGATTCATTTTACATAGGATTATGCCTCCACAGTCCCTCCCTGCCGTAATTAACACCTCGGGGAGGGAATTTAAAATCAAGTGCTTCTTTTTCAATTACCACTTAGAAAACTGTGTAATAAAACACCACCGCAAGCCTGCTTGCTCTTTTTGAAAGTCTAATTAATTCATTTGCAGAGGTTGCATCTTGCCTGGCACTGTGTCACTTGCTCATTTAAAAAGGTGCTAAGGCTTGGAATCTGTGGGTCACCACTTGAACAAATCCATTTTCATGTCCCGTTTTTGGAGGCTGACAGAAGAGCAGTAGAGGCTGATACAGCCAAGGTATAATACAAATGTCCTATGACCCAATGGGAGAGCCTGCTTTGGGCTTCCCAAAGAATGAATTGCCAAGCTCACCTTTATCCTTGGAGGCAAGAGGCCTGGGTCTAGGCCTGGCTTGGCCACTAAAGGGTGGCATAATCTTCAACAGTCACTACCCTTCAATTTTTTAGCCTCAGTTTCTTCATCCAAATTTCCTCCCCAACTCTCCTATTCTAAGGCATATCTATCCCCAGCTATCACTTTCTTCACCATATATACCATTATCTTTAGCTGATTTGCATGAAACCAACTGGATTCATTGCATTTCATTTATAATGTGCCTGCTGGACAAATTTTTGGTGAAAGTGCCTGTAGGCGCAGCGATGAATAGAAGTCAATTGGTTCACAACATTCAGTCTCTCCCTCTCCTCAAAATAGTTTGTGTGTATTGACCAAATTCTAGCCACATGTCATCTGGTGGGTTTCTTCTAGGCATTCTATTTCTCTAGCCTGATCTTCATAATGCAATGAAAAGCAAAAGTTATAAAAAGGAATTGTTTAATTCCCTATAATATTATCTCATTAAAGATTTCCCCACACTACCAGTCAAGTGCTTCTAAATATTTCTTTTCTACTCAAGGGCACAGGATACACTGGCTACATGCTGAGGCTCACTGAGCTGGAGTGGGGGCATGGCATGAGAGTCCACATGAGAAGAGGAGAAACCAGAGGCTTCAGTAAGTCCATCTGAGCTGGAAAGAGCACAGGTGAAGGCAGATCTGGAGACCAGCAAGAGGCAGTAAAGGTGAAACAAACTGCCATGGGCCACAGTAGGCAAGGAGTGGGGAGCAGGGAGCTGGAGACGAGGCAGAGTGTGAGACTGAAGAACGGAATTAAGTGGAACACAAGAGTATCTGTATTTACAAGACGCAAAACTGCTGTTGAACAGGTGAGTTCTGTATCAGAACTTTTACTTGTTTTTTCATTGCTCTGGGCACACAGGGTGTGGCTCCAGACACCTTCCCATCAATACCTTTTTTTGTCCATCCTTTGAGAAGAACAATTGATCTGAGGCTTTCGGTGTCTCAGTTACATCATAACAGGACTTGAAGCAGAGCTTATGTGGTAATGCCTTACTGGGGAAGGGAGAGTGGGCATGTGATGCCAGGGTTTCAAGAGTGAAGGAAATAAAGAGGAGAGTCAGGAAAGGAGGGAAAGAAACCAACCATTTTTGCAGTCATGGGGCCATGAGGCCATGGGGCCATCTTTGCACAGGCTATCCCAAATACTGTGCCTGGGAATCTTTTGTTAGAGGGTTGTATTTTCATCCTGTCTCTTGTTGGTGAAAATTCATGCTCCACATTTAAGCATTTAGTTATCTGGCTCCACTGAGTTACTGCTAGGGAAGTGGATCCCATGCCCAGTGGCACAGCACTTCACCTGAGTCTGCGAATGGTGGGAGGAGCCAATGTCTCCATAGTCTAGACATGTTGTCCCTGAGCACTGGAGCTTCTGTGGCTTCTGTCAAACAAGCATGATGGAAACCATGCTAGAGCCCACCACCTACCTGGGGAATGGGGAAAGCCAGCCAATGGTACCATGTGGAGAGGTAGCAGTGACTGAAGCTGGACCCCTCCATTGGGCAAATATCAAGGACTGGAGGATAGAAGAGGCTAAGTGAATACTCTTATGCAGTGAGAAATTTAGGGACCACAATGGTGGGCTGACAGGGGAGAGAAGAAATGTGGCTTTGACTAAGAGAACTGACCTGATATTAGAGGTGGCTCTAAGGATATCCCAGTATCCTAAATGACTATGGTCAAGGGGCACTGGAATTCTGGGTACTGACTGGTCACCCTTTGTCATCCATGGGATCTTTTAGACCCTCTACTGGTACTGGCCAGGTGGTTGGTAGTGGGCTGGGCCCAGTGAAGCCCATTTTGGTTTAAGCAATATCCAGCAGGGTCTTTGACTGTCTCCTAGGGGACATTACAAATAGGTTTGTAATCCAGTTCCACATTCCATTTGCTATTAGGAATGCTGGATCCTGGAAGGCTTGGTGTTTCCTGTCTTAGGGACTGAGTGTGCTGAACTGATTACTATCTAGGAGTGAACCAAGATACCTTGGTCAAGAAAGAAGTAAGGCACCCTCTTACCACCACCTCCACTACCCAGGAGTCTAGAATGTTGGAATGCTGCTAAGGTTGGGTTATCCTATTATCAATTTTGATCAAGATGATTGGGGAAAGGAATACTAGTAGGAAGAATTTAGTCTTTACTAGGTTAAATGGTGCCCCCCTCACTCTCTACCTTCTTTCTTTGATCATCTTTGTCTTGGAATCATCTTTGCTCTAAAAATCATGAGAGGGAGATAGAAATGTAACCATTTCAGAAAATGTTTAGCCGCTACCTCACTGAATTATATGGGCCATCCACATTTGCTTCTAGAGAGAATGGGTCAAGTAAGAGGCGCTATTATAGTCAGAAAGTCCTTGGGGCATCATGTGGCCTAACTCCGCTCACCAGGGCTAGGTTTCTGTGTTGGAGTTTAAAGTCTCCAGGGGTGCCTGGGTGGCTCAGTGAGTTAAACTTCTGCCTCTTGATTTCTACTCAGGTCATGATCTCATGGTTGTGGGATGGAGCCCTGTATTGTGCTCTGTGCTGACAGTGTGGAGCTTATTTGGGATTCTACCTCTCCCCCCACCTCTACCCCTCCCCTGCTTGTGCTCTCTCTCAAAATAAATAAACTTTTTAAAAAGTCAAGTCTCCAGTCAAAAGTGTTTATTTGTCTGACCATATTCTCTACACAGATATCTTTTGATCATCTCAAAGTGCTGAGAGTGACATCCAGATAGGCTTTGGGTGTTCAAAACCATGGGTCCTGACCAAATATCTTCTTCCCAACACAACATGACTTATGCACATGTAAACATAACATTTTGAACTATTAGACATGATTTTTAATCCTCTCTGGTTCTATTCCCTCAGCCCCTGTGTCATTAGAAAGACCTCACTGGGGAAAATAGACTACAGAAAACAGACTCAAATTCCTAGCTTTTGTCATGCAAAACAAAATTTCATTGTAGGAGGTGTGTTTTCTTGAGAGAAATGAAGATTTTTTGTGTCTAAACAGGCTAAAACTTAGCATAAAATTTATCTATAACAGAAGTTTTTCACATTTTCTGGTTTTAGGACTCTTTTATGCTCTTAAAAATTATTGAGGACCCCACAGGTTTTTTTGGGAGGGAGTGGTGGGTAAGTTATATATACCAATATTTGCTTTATTAAAAATTAAAACATATTTTTTTAATTTCAAAAGAAGAACAAAGTATACATTATTCTTCTTTAATTTATTCATAAGGATAATGGCAAGTTAGAATTTTCAAAATAATGATTTATTGGACAAAAATGAAATTGCAGAGGCAGAGGTTATAGCAGATCTTAGAAGACAGCTTATAGAAGTTCAGTAGAATCCCTGAGGAAAAAGAGAGTTAATCTCTGAAAACATACATGTTCATACCCTAAACCAACAACCTGGGAAAATGTTGGAAAACTCAAGAATACAAAAGCATATATATATTTCTTTAGCTATCAGAGCAAAGATATTGTATGTCATGTGGTTTCTGGAAGAATCTATTGTACACTCATAATAATGAGTGTGAACAAAGGGCAAATATTATCTTTGTATTATTATAAAAATATTTTAGACTTTGCCCACCTCCTAAGTGAGTTTCAGGAACCCCAGAAGTCCTCAGGCTGCACTTTGGGAACTGTTGATTAATACATAGGATGGACATATGTCCTAATTAGTGTAGGATAGTCCCACCTTATGCTTCTTGACCCCATTAATAGGGATTTTACAAACACCCCTCTTAACTCTTAAAAGTTTAAATAAGGGGAGTCTGGTGGCTCAGTTCGTTGAGCATCTGACTCGTGATTTTGGCATGGATCATGATCCCAGAGTCGTGGGATCGAGCCCCAAGTCAGGCTTTCTGTTGAACATGGAGCCTGCTTGGATTTTCTTTCTCTCTCTCTCTCAATCTCTCTCTCTGTCTCTCTTCCCTGCTTGCTTTCTCACTCTCTCTAAAAGAAAATAAATTTTTAAAAAGTTTTAGATAAAACATTACATGGACAGTATCTAGAAGCAACAGTCATAGAGTATTTGTGTAGGAAGCTTTCCTTTGGAGATGTTGGGAATTTTCCAGAGAAGACCTGAATCCAGACTGAGTCCCTGATGTATCTTCTAGGGAGAGAAAGCCAGTGGCCTAACTCTGGGCTGAGTTCCATGGTGGTGGAAGGGAGATGATTGAAAATGCGCAGTGTTTAATGAGTACATTTTCATTTTGGGAAGATGATCAAGTTCTGGAGGTGGACCCTGGTGGTGTTTGCACATTGGTGTGAACGTACTTAATGCCACTGAACTGTCCACTTAAAGTGGTTAAAATGGTAAATTTTAGGTTATGTGTATGTTACCACAATAAAAAAATGTGCATAATTTTGGGAATGTTAATTCAGGACACTGGCAACCTTATAAAGAAGTCCTGAATCTGCCCCAGTAAAACAATGGACCTGAGATGGACAGAGGACAAATAGTTACCTCTTAGTCTCATAAGAAGCTCTCACCTGTGTCTAGACATGGGCTGTATGGATCAAAGTCTTGCTGGCAACACTGACCTCAGCTGGGTCAAGGAGGTTTAGAGACTGTCCCAGAAAGACCAGGCAGGATGAAGTCTATCTCCATAAAATCGAGAGGGGAGCAGAGGGCAGCTTGTCCCGATAAGCCCCTCACTCTGAATGTCTGCCAGGCACACTCCGCCCACCCAGAGGTGGACTTTAAGAGGAGCGGGAAAGGCAGACTCTTGAACTGGCTGACAAAACTCTGAACTGGTCAGGGAAACGCTACCTGATAGAAATACAATGTAAGGCACATATGGACTTTTTACATTTTCTGATAGATCCGTTAAATAAACTAAAAAGAAACAGGTGAAATTAATTTTAGTAATATATTTACCCCAGTACATCTAAAATATTCTCATTTCAACTTATAATCAATATTTAAAAATGATTAGGGGAATATTTTAGTCTTTGTTGTGCTAAGTCTTAGAGAAATCCAGTTTTTTTTACTTCTGGTACATCTCAATTCGCACTAGCACATTTTAAGAGCTCACCAGCTGCATGTGGCTAGTGACTGATGTACCCAGAGCGTGCAGAGTGATGTTTAAGCCCAAATAGTCAATCCCCAAAAGACATTAAGAATATGACCAGATTTACTTGGACATGATTAGATTATGTTTTTATTCAATTAAGTGGAAGTGGAAGTGATATGAGGTGTATTTTTGCTGAGAGCGGAAGCATTTAATTGCCAATGAGATATGCCACTGCTCTCCCAGTCACCCACTTGGT